>CM035230.1:58901445-60101445 GCA_020226215.1 Sindora glabra | reverse complement strand
CAATATTAAAAAAAATCATAGGATAAAATTAATTAAAAATAATTATAATGTGTTTATAATGTATTTAAAAGTTGAATAATTAACTAATACTATTCATAAAATTCTCTTTATAATTAAAAATAAAAATAAATGAGAAGTATTTACTTATTTTTATGCATAATCCTTAAAGTTGCAAGTAACATTTACCTAAAAATATAATAGAAATAATATAATATAATAAATATAAATAATGATAAAATTTTGTTATTGGGCTCCGTGTCTATTGATTTAAGTCATATTTAGTAAGTTGGTTCAAACAAAATTTCAAAACATATTTAATGGGTTTGACACATGCACAGTTGTCAAATTATTATTGAATAAAAATAAAGTTATGAGATCTAATTGGAGTATATAAAAATTCTCTATTCAAAATTTAATGGCAATAAGTATAGTTCATGGGTATTGGTTCCAGTAGTCTTGCTTATATTATTGCAAATGCTCCCTAATTTAAAATGCAAAATGACCCATTTTTTTAACTAATTATAATCAACATTACGAAAGAATTTGTGCATAATTTACTGGAGTAACACATTGGAAAGGGTAGTTAAAATGTTTTATAACATTATACTCATATAACAATAAACATTAGAGTTTGTTAGAGAGGAAAAAAATTGTGATTGGATATCATCCAATCTTTTCATACACATAATATTAAAATATTGGAAAATTATTCTTAATATGTAAAGTTGATAAAAAAAAATTGGAAAAATCAAAAGTGAAGCATGCCCTCATTATATTCTATTAATTATTTTATTATGAAGTTTTACTTTTATTGTTTTAATCTTTACATACTTATTTGTGACGGTATTCAATCAAGTAAGATATGAAAATTAAAGGTTTAATTTTTAATTCTTGAGTTTTTTAGGATGGATATGCTACTGTATGTAATAAAGAGTCACTCTAGCGTTATTAATGAAAAAGAAGCGAGAGATAATCATTTTTTTAACTTTTAATTATATTAACTATTTTATATTTAATATTTTTCAATCTTAATTATTTATTTATATTTTAAGGGTAACCTATAAATTTGTAGGTGCATTATCCAACTTTGATTACAGCAACGATAGGTAGGCAAAATAATCCAAGCCTAACATATTAACGTTACTAATGCCAAGGTCAGTCATGTTTCTATTTTCCCTAAACATCTTCACTGCCTTAATCTTGTCCATTGTTGAAGTAGATCAAGTCAATTGTACCCCATGATGAAATTAATTCATTTTTACACTATTTCACATATTCTCTCTCATAATAAATGAATTAAATAAAAATATCTAATTCATTAATTTACTAAAAAATTATTTTAACAAGACTTTTGACTCATATTTATAATATTTGAGAATTGAGGCAGTTGCTTAATAAAAAAATACTAAAATCATGAATATCATTTATAAAGTGGTTAGTGAATGTTTATTATTGCCTATAACAAATGTTATGTCCATGGTTTATTTGTCCACACCTAATAATGCTTTTATATATAAGCAAGCTAAAGTCATCAGTTATAATCAATGCATTTTAATGAATGAATACTATTACTTAAAACTCTTTCACTCTTTGTACAGCCTTTAAGTTCTCATAAAAGTATTTTTTACCTAAAAGAAAATTTTGTCAAGCCTTTTCTTAAAAAAATAAAAAATAAAAAGTAAGCCACTTAAAGGCCGCTTCTTAATAAAAGTCAATATGCCTTTAATAAGGTTATCTCTATGGCTGGCTTGTCCAACCTCAGCAATTCTGTTATTTTTCTAACCTAAGCAATCCCTTATTTTATTATTAAGTGTGAGAATAATATTATTTGAAGTAGAGGTAGTAGACAGGAAACCCTTTCCAATAAAGACTCCAAAAATTGTAATCAAAACCCTTTACAAAATTTGAAATGCGTCAAGACTAAATGTACTACCATTAAATTAATCAATCATTATGAATAAAAAAAAATTAATCAATCATTGGTCTTAGCAATGCTTTTATGTATAAGCAAGCTACGGTCATTGTCTAAAATCAATGTACTTTTAAATAGTGAATTATGGTTAAAATCAATTCATTTTACTGTGCATTTAACATATTCTCCCTTTCAATAATTGATTTAAATAAAATATTTACATCATTAATATATTAAAATTTTTATTTTAATAAAACTTTTAAATTATATATATAGTCTTTGAGAAGGTGAGTCAACTGCTCAACCAAAAAAAATTGAAATCATAAATAATTTTTGTACAGTGATTAGTATATATTTATTTAATTTAGAGTATGAGACAAAATATTGTCTTGTAAATAAAATAACTAGAAATATATTTATAATTAAAAATTAAAGATATATTTACTATAAAATCAAATTATAGTAAAAAGGAACATTTTTACAAATATAAATGTATGCTCACATGTGCATTATTAGGAATTAGTTGGTTCACATAATAAATAACTTCTTGCAAAAAATTAATTTTTTTAAGAAATAACTTTTTATATAAACTTTTTAAAAAAATACTTCAAATTATTTGGTTGACATATATTATTATAAATAAATTAATAAATTTTAGTTGTTATTAATTAAATTTAATAAAAATAATTTTATTATTGTATTCATAAATAACATAGGAAATATGACTTATCTAGGAGTCGGTTAATTCACATAAGTAACTTCCTGTAGGAAATAACTTTTTATATAAAGTTCATAGGAAGCAATTAAAATTAATAAATTTTAGTTATTATTAATTAAATTTAATAAAAATAATTTTGTTATTGTATTCATAAATAGCATAGGAAATAAGACTTATCAATAGGAATTACTTTTTAAAAAATAACTTTCTATATTTGGTTTACTTTAACTTTGAATATCCTAGATAGTATTAATAAAATAATTACTATATCCTCAATATTATTATAATATAAATTAATAAATTTTAATTATTATTAATTAAATTTAATAAAAATAATTTTATTATTATATTTATAAATAGTATAGGAAATAAGACTTACTAAGGAAATAGGACTTATCGAAAAGTTAGTTATTTTACATAAAAAGTAACTTCTTATAGGAAATTAAGTTTTCTAAGAAATAACTTCTTATATAAACTTTTTAAGAAGTACTCTAAATTATTTGATTGATATATAGAAGTTACTTCTTAAGAAGTAACTTTCTATATTTTGTTTAATTTAACTTTGAATATTTTAGAAAATATTAATAAAATAATTATTATATCCTTAATATTATTATAATATAAATTAGTAAATTTTAATAATTATTAATTAAATTTAATGAGAATAATTTTATTATTATATTTATAAATAGTATAGGAAATAAGATTTACCTAGAAAGGAGGTGAATAAGCAACTTTTTATATTTTATGAGAAGTAAGATTTCTCAAAAAATCCTATTTTCCAAATGTATTTGATAATGATTAACTAAACAATTCATATTTTTTAATTTTTCAAAAAATAGAATTTCTCAAACTATTGAGACAAACCAAATGGTCTCTTATTATAATAAAATTAAAAATATATGCAATAGTATTATAATGTGATACAAAACATATACATACATACATGGATGTATATATAATTATTTTTTTTGCTCAAATAAATTTTATATCCTTCATGAATTATTTATATATACTCATGTTGTTAATGTTTACAATATCTTTACATATTTTCTTAATATTATTATAATTATAATACTCATGTGAACAATTTATTTTTATTTGTTACTAATATTTTACTATAATTTAATTTTTATATTATAAATGTATTTTAAAAATATTTTATTTATAACACAATTCTTTCATGTTGTAACTTAAAATGAATCCACTAAGGAATAAGTAAAAAATATTATGCGATTTCTATATTTTTCAATAGGCAATGACATTAGTTTATGAAGCACTACCTATATGATTTTAACAATTTTTTTACTAGAACCTTTAGTATATTGATGGTATAAGTATTTTTATTTAATATATTTACCGAAAAGGATAATCTATTACATATGATGCGAAATCACTCAAAATAAATTTATTTTTAGCTTTTAATTTTATTGAAATCAATGATGTAAATTTTGTGTGAGTTGTACAGTATAAGTCATAATATATTTTTTAGTAATAGAAGTGGTTATAGTTTTTACAAATTATCCTAAAAGATAATTTCATGGGGCTGAGTTTCTCTGTTATTAATTTCCTGTATCTTACAATTTTTTTTTTCGTATAATAGGAGGTTTTTGCAGAGACTTTGGAGGAGAAGGACGATAGATGATTTTTTTTGTGTTTAATTATCATCATCTTTTGATTATACATGTCATATTAATTTAAAATAATTTTAAGAAGACATTTACTTATGTAATATAAAACATATACCCACAATTTAAAACCAATCAAAATCGGTCAATACAAGCCAATTCATTCCAAATTGCTTCAAAATCAATCAAAATTGCCAACTATTAATTTTAATCAGATTGAAATATGGTTTAATTTGGTGGTTTGGTTTAGTTCATTTTAAAAAAAAAATCATTTATTTTCAGATCAAAGCAAATCACAATTTTTTATATTTTATTTTAACTATATATAATTTTTAAAAAAATTTGTAACTTAAGCTTGATATAAATAATTACACATAGTCTGACTCATTTACCATACTTTTGTTTTGTTGTTTTTATGCTAACCTAATGGCCTAAGGCAAGCCTAACTAGCAGGCCTAATTTAATGGTTAAGACACTCGTTTACTTAGAACACCATTTTTCCTTTTTTATCTTTTCATTTTAATGTTTAATGTAAAGTCCTCGCATGCAACTTACACCATTTTTCTTTTTTTATCTTTTCATTTTAATGTTTAATGTAAAGTCCTTGCATGCAACTTACGCCATTTTTATACCATCTTTTTTTCATTAACACATGATCACAAATAACCTTTATAATGTTTAAAAAAATATGATTCAATGCTTGATGCAAACCGCTCAAAATAAAACCTATAATATATTGATTTGGTAAAGATAATTAGGGATGGCAATGATATGGAGGATAAATCTACCTCAAATTACCTCACCCTACACTGCCCTGCCATCTACCTTACTCTATAGGATAAGTAACTTAGGGTACCACCCTTGCAATTCATGTAATATCGATGCCTTACGAGAAAAATCTACAAATTAAAAAAAATAAAAAATTTAATAAAATTTTAAATTTTATATATTTAAAATTCAAACACAAGCAATATATAATATTTAATATAACCTCACTTCATAAATCTAAAAATACGTATAATTTAGTTAACAAATTGCAACAATTAGGGCAATAATAACCTCCTTTTCTATTTTTTTCTCAATTTTAATATTAAATTACTAAAAAACCTACATATATACTATATACATGTATAATATATCTACAAAAAATTATAATATCAAATATGCAAAGTTTAGTAAAGTAAATTACACTAATATAGCCCCATGCTCTAAATTAAAAATCTATCCGACACCTTGCTCCATAGGATAAATTTTCCTATCATCTGAGCTTCATCAAGACAAAATCTGTATGGCAAGCATCAATTTCAAAATTTTGCCATTCTTTGAGGTAATTAACATAACTTAGTTTGATCTTATATTTAAAAGAGTTGACTATATTGCTTTGATGTTACTTTTTTTTATCGAACTACCTAAATCAAACCATTGAATAAGCCTCTCTCTCTCTCTCTCTCTCTCTCTATTTTCCTAACAACTATATTTAAGGGGAGAAATTTTTAAAATTCTTAAATATACATCATATATTACATAAAATTATTTTAAATAATTTTTAGATATTGAATTATTTACAAATTTTGATTCAATATAACAACTATAATTACAATTATTGCATATGATCATCCAAACGATTAGGCTCCTTGCATTTTTATGAGTCCCACACTAATTAAAGATACAATAAATATTTCATAGTAAATTGAGATCAATAGATGACCTATAAAAATGTAGGAGATCATTTATTTAGACAGTCAAATATAATAAATAGTTATAATTATTACACCGAATCAAAATTCATAAATAATTTAATATTTAAAATTTATTTTAAGATAATTTTATATATATGCACCTAAGAATTTTTCATTTGGGAGGAAAAAAAAACAGTTCACCCCTTTTCTGGACAAGTACTGCCGTAGTCGAAAATTTTATCAACTACAAGGCCCACTATATCGGGCCTAGCTTTGAAGTTCATGGATTTTTCGCTGAATGACCTTTTTGCCAATAAGATTTAGATTTCTGTCTTCACAAAGCCCAGCTACAGTTAGGGTTTCTGGCTATAAATCCTCGGGATCCTCATTTTAGCCTTTTTCCAATTCAGCTGTTGTTGGCAGCTTACTTCTGGGCTGGACGTTAGGGTTCGGAGGCGACAAGTTCTAGTCAAGCCGAAACTTTCAAGTACCAGAGCAACATGAGAGCCAAGGTTAGCTTAATTCCTATTTGCTTCTTAACTATGTCTTTTGATATTTTGTTGTTATTGATCTACTAGGGTTGGGGTTTGTGGTTTATTTGTAATTTTGTGTTGGAGCAGTGGAAGAAGAAGCGTATGAGGAGGCTGAAGAGGAAGCGCAGAAAGATGAGGCAGAGATCCAAGTAGTTTTCTGAATCATATCGTTTTTAATTTTGTGTTTTTTCTAATGTTTTGCTGTCAAACCGGTAGAGAAGAGTAGTACTGTCCTCTTTTGAACTTTTGATACTATTTATTGATAGTTTTCAGTTTCAATTTGGACCGTATTTGCTGAAAATTGTTATTCTCGCTGCGAATTTAGATGCCCTAGTATTTGCGTATCTTGATCTCTCGTTTTTGTTATAGAGCCCAAATGTAATGAGAATATGCCATTCATTTTGCAAATCATGATATTTAGTAATCTTCCATCATAATGAGATATGATGAAATGGTGGGAGTATAAAAATGTGTGTTGTTATAATGAAATATGAGAGTTGCAGTCATTAACAATCTGAATCAGGCCACAGTGTAAACTACGTAATGTGATTTTTTTCCTTTGAAGAAGAAAAAAAAAAGGCCCGGGGGGGGGGGGTTCTGTAGCATAAATTTGAGTGCTAATTCTTATGGGTTACGGATGGTTGGTTGTCCCAATTTGTTTGAAGACATGCTCAAAAATAAACACAAATTGTCTTGCCGCGTTTGCTGGCTAACAAATTCTGTGTGATTGTAACATTGATCTGTAAGCATAATGGGAATATGTTTGGAGTCGATTTATGAAATCATATATTAGTTATTGTTTCCTCTGCCATTATTCTCGCAGAAAGCCACCTTTGTCATCTTTTTTGGAGAAAAGGGTGGCTTGGGGAGCTACCTCTCTTTTTTATTTTTTTTTGGGGGGGGGGGGAGAAAAGTGTGCAAAATATATTAAAAGATTAATTTATAACTTATTAAGAAAGTAAATTATAAATTAAGTTATTTATTATACAAATCAAACTTTATATTTATGGGAGTTCACTCTTTCATAGACAAACAAATGTACTCTTTTAATGGTTGGAGAGATTTGAATTTTTTTTTAATCTTGGGAACACATCAATTAAATGCACATTTTCGTGTGGTTTCCAAAATATCAAGTTATATCATAATAAATAATTGACACCTTCCACCTTGACGTTCTTTTAGAGACTATAGAAAGTCGAAAATGTGAACATAGAAAAATGCAATGGCGAATTCTCTTTGATTGAGCCATGATAGAAAGACACAACGTTGTTAATTTTTCTTCTTACTCTTTTCTCTTGGCAGTACTAGAGAATATAACTGTCATATGCAATACACGAAGCCTAGAGAATCTAAATCCAAGACACAAATATATCGGGCTTGGCGAAGTCATAACACAGTTAATGCGTTGTAGTGATGGGCCCTGCCTCGATACTTCAGTCATTCTAAACAGACGTATTTAAACTAGGCCCAGTAAATTTGTCAGAATTTTAATCTTTTTATAATTTCTTTATCAAATTTCAATTCAGAATTGAGCAAACTCCCTTGCACTTCGAATCATCTTCTGCTGTTAAGTCATTTTCTTTTTTGAGAGAGAACGAAGTGGAAGAAGAGGCTAATTACGTGGATAAGAATAATACTAAATCAACTCCATTAAACTTATTTTCTACTTACTTTACATATCTCTAGATGTGGGGAAGGGAGGAAATAAATAGATTATTTATTAGAGGTTTGTGACTTGACCTAATATAATCTTTTTATTTAAACAAGTTAGGCCATGATTGATAAATTGATCCATTTAGATAAACAAATTGGACTTATTTTTTTATAGGCTTGGGTTTATAAGTTCATCAAGCCAATCTATTTGATATTTAATATGTTTATATAATAATATGTACATACATATATTTATAAAATAGATATACATATGATACTAATATAATTTTAATATATATAATTATATATAGATTCAATTTAATTGATTTATTTTTTTAAAGGTCTTTATCTATTATCTTATTTGAATATTTATTTATATAAATAAATTTTTAAATAAGTTAATAAATTAGGCTAGATATTTTAAATAGATCAAGCCAAATCTAAATTTTAATTTTCTATAAGTTAATAAATCATGTTTAAGGTAATAATTTATAAAGTAAATATGAATTATTTAAAATAAATTTTAGTCTGATCTAACCTATTTTCACCTTTAGAAGTGGGTTTAGAAGGGTGAAAATTCTACTCTTTTAAATTTGTTCTCTACTCACTAAACATGTTTGTGGGGTTCCACATATATATAATGAGTGAGTAGAAAGTGAACTAAAGAGAATGAGAGTATCATTATTAACTTTTTAATAATTGTATGAAATTATTTGTCATTGTTAAGTTTTCAATTAGTTTCTATTATACTATGTTAGTACACAAACCATTAATCTCAACTATTGTTATTCAATTAACAGGAAAAACTATGATACATCATGCAATAGGATATCGATACATTAATAGGTCAGACTGTTAATATATTATTATATAATATATTAAATTTGACTATAAAAGAAAATTAATGCGTAATTACTGATCATTAATATATCATCATATAATGTATTAAATTTGAATAAAGAAATAAATTTAATATATAATTTAATTTGATAGTACACTAGTATACTAGTACATTAGTAATGTATTATACTATGTTAAGTTTTCAACTAGTTTCTATTATACTGTGTTAGTACACACATCATAGATCTCAACTATTGTCATTCAATTAACAGGAAAAATTATGATACATCATGCAATAGGATATCGATACATTAATAGGTCATATTGTTAATATATTATTATATAATATATTAAATTTGACCAAAAATAATTAATGTGTAATCATTGATTATTAATATATTATTGTATAATATATTAAATTTGATAAAAAAATAAATTTAATATGTAATTTAATTTGATAGTGCACTAGTATACTAGTACATTAGTAATGTATTATAATTATCTCATTTAATTATCTCATTAATCACAATGTTCTTATCACGGCTGCCTAATGGTGGCCCCAATATCCATTTGACCATTAGGTTTTATTATTGACTTAAATCTTGTGCGTTTAAAAAGAACATTATCCTCGCAACTTATATTTAAATTATTTCTATAATTTTATAATGACTAAATGTTGGAGTCGCATGTCATCAATCATCATAGGTTGTGGTCCTTCATCTAAAAATGCTGCTACTGGTAGCTTCTGCTCTGAACAATCCTCAGCTGTTCTATGTATCAAAAAAAGTGAATATTGAGGATTTGAGGGCCACATAACAGCAACTTGCATTGTCAAGATAACAAGTTGAGCGGACATACCACCATTTTCTCTCTCTAATCACTTGTAAAAGTCAATTGTGATATGATATAACACTAACAACTGTTCTCTAAAGAATCAGCACTGACATCAATTACTTCTCCACTAAACCACTGTTCACTCTCACAGCAGCACGTCTAAATGTAAAACAAGCTAAAATTTTTTTCACCAAAATAAAGAAAGAAAAAGTTCAACAGGATTCGGATTTTTTTACTTTATCACTTGACTTTATCTGTTGATTGGAAGATATCTGAATGAGGCTGCTGCATTTTACTTCCTTTTTTAAATATATATCATAGTTCTGCTTTGCATCTTTTTGCTTTCCTCTCTCTAACCGTGCCTGGTTTGTTGGCAGTTCATTTCTACTTCTTAAAGTGCAAGTTATAGTTTTAAATTGCAATTCATAATTACGGTTTTTTGTAATTTGGTACTGCAATAATTGTGTTTATCTGCATTTTTTGGCAATTGTAATTACTACAAACAAACTTATGAGATAAATTATATATATATATGTATATATCTGATAGGATTATAGTGGTTGAAAAAAAAGAAAAACAAATAATATCACCCAACCAAACCACCCTTCTAAAAAAAAAAAAGAAGACTATGCAGTAATTAAATTACTGTAGGTAATGTGAAGGCAAGAAAAACCTCTGCCTCTTACTTCTAGTGGGACAATTTGATGCCATTGATGATGTGGCAATTTTGCTCACAGCTGATTTAAGTGACTGTTTAAGAGTGCTGAGGCAAACAGTACCCTCTCCTTCACTATCCTTAGTGCAAAGCACCAATATGCTTTTCATTCTGCCACCCACACTGGCTATGTCAGCTTTCACTGCAGTAAGTCTCAGGCCTTTAAGGACTTGAATCAGTTCAGAAAACAGTTCTGGCCTATCATCACAGCAAACAGAAGCTTTGATGACTATGTTATTGTTCTTGAGTCTGTTCACTTTAGTGGGAGATTCATCCTGAGCAGGAT
This sequence comes from Sindora glabra, assembly GCA_020226215.1. Classification (NCBI taxonomy): domain Eukaryota; kingdom Viridiplantae; phylum Streptophyta; class Magnoliopsida; order Fabales; family Fabaceae; genus Sindora; species Sindora glabra. Next base: position 60,090,647 of record CM035230.1, on the reverse strand, counting down.
CATAGTCTATTGTTACTTCATCAATTTCAGTTGGAACTGTTAAGGCTTTGCTGATATCCATGGCTTTTCTCTTTAGATCTTTGACTTGGTCTATCACACTCCCAAGTAAAGCTGCCTTGTCCATCTGCAGGCACAAAAACTTGACATTTTAGTCTCAACCTTCTTTAGCTTGGAGAAAGAGGGTATTGTAATCCTTATGATCTAGCTAAGGTTACCATTTCATTCTTATAGGGAGCAAAATTCAAAACTTCCATGTTATAAATTCAATCAGTAAACCGTTAAATTTTTTCTCGAAAGACAAAGTTGACATCAGATTAATCATAAATGTTTTGTTTAATATCAAATTCAAAACATTAACATACTCGTCCTCATACTTTTTTTTCTTAAAATCTGATATTTAATTTTGATGTAATCAGAAGATTAATTTGATTTCGACCTAACATTTCAAATTCAAAGGTCATGGTTGCCCATATGAATTTGCCAAGCAAATTGCAACACATCAAAAGAGACATTAAGAGGTTCTGATAATATCAAATTCAAAATATCAGCACCTCAATCTCATCACTTGAGGAACTTTCTAGTGGCTAATTCCATTTTCTTGCTGACAAAATCCAAGTTTCAAATTGTCTTACTTAAAATCAACTAAACCACCAACAAACAGAAATACCTTATCAGATTTTGGAATCAGCTTTCTGAGGGTTGCAAGCTGTGCATTGATCCTGTCCCTTCTCCGTTTCTCTGCTTGGCTATGGCTTCTGGAAGCACTTGCAGTTTTATCTTCTGCAGGCCCTTCAACTGGTAAAACTGGCCATGAAGGCACCTCAAAAAATGAGGCAGATTCAGAAACATGAGGCAGTATTGGTGTTTGGACTGAATGGGGAAAATCAATGTTTGGGGCGGAATTGCACTGAGGCCAGTTTGAGCCAAAAGGCCAGCTAGAATAGTAGTAATTTTCCATATTCAGAATAGAAACCATATTCTAAAGTCTGCCTCAGGATTTCTGAGCCTTTTTATCTTTGCATTTACAGCTACAGTTGCTGCACTAATAATGGACGATTTTCTTCTTATCCTGATGGTGATTGGTGTGATATGCGGTTATTTTTAATTGGGCAAGTGAAAATTGGTTTTGTCTGTATCTGCCTGTCACTTCAACTAGAAAGGTTTTTTTCCTTGCTGATAAATCTAACGAACTTGGACATGTAATGAATCTGAGAATTCTTTGCGGATGGGAAAAGAAGGAATACGTTTTGCCTGGCTTTTAATATTGATTAATATTAATGCTGACTAAAAACTTAGACTGGAAATCAAAGTAGTCTCATGGAAGTTGTTGTGTGTGAAACCTGAATTATCGTTGGAACTTTTCCATCCCCTGACCGGGTTATAGTACAAATCTTATGGACGGTGAATTTCTATTTTTGTCATACCCCGATATGGGGAAAAGTAAAATTTATCTGGTAATTTTAAATATCACCAAGATATTGGCAGCAGTAAATTCTTTTTGACAAAAGCTTAATTGTATAGTAATAATGAGATATTTATTCATAATTATTTCATTCTTTAAAAATGACTTATAATATTACTTAAAATGTTCTGATTCAATGAAAGAGTCCAATTAGACAAATTATTTGTACATGAAGCAAATGTTGAATATACATGATAAAAATGATTTATTTACTATACTTTGATGCCATACTTCAATCAATGCAATAGAAATATTGGCATTTATATAAATTTTAATAAATGTGTTGTGGTAAAAATTTGTAAATCAATGAGAAGTATACATGTGGGTCGAAAGTTCAAGAATTCTTACTTGATGTACACATTGTTTGAGGTAATGAACTATCCTACTTTTAACATATTTTTAATTTAGCATAGGGCATGTGTGTATGGATAATGTGAGTTGATTGTAATTGGACTAGCTGAATTAAGTCCAATTATTTTAAATTGGATTAGATTTATTAGGAATAGATTGGATTGAATTAATTAAATTTTGACTAGTTGAACATTTAGAATTTTATTAATTTAGATCTCACATATAATCATGCGTATAATCATAGGAGCTATTAATTTAGTAATGATATTGACTTTTTGATTCACAATTATCTCACTCTCTAACAGCGACTTGAATGTTATATATAACTTTACGATCAAACCATTTCTTACAAAAGAATGAGATGATTATCTCCTAGTTTTCTTCTTGGTCCACTCTACTTTTTGTGCAAGGTCTGATGCCAAATCAAACCAGCTGGTTTGCTTGGTGGAGAATAACCCTAATCCTAATCAGGTCCCTTGGTAGCATTGTATTTATCTTAACCTTTGTTGCTTTCCCTTTCGTTTCATTTTGTACCTCCATGATGGAATAGGTAAAACTGTTAGTAATGGAACTATTTTTGCATTTATTCTAGTAGATGAAACTTCTTCTACGTACTAGTTGATTGCAGAGGTATAGATGTATAACGTTTATTTTTTTTCTTTTTCAGAATAATTTACGTGATTCATATTTTTCACAAAATAAAATCAATTTAACTTAAATTATTTTACCTGTACAATTGTGAATAAAATTAAAAATAAATGAAGGAACAAATTTTAGTTTTGATAAAAATAAAACCGTCATAAGTTATTAGTATAAAGAGTTAAGTTGGTTAGTTACTTGATAAAAGCAATAATTGAAGTTTGTTTCAAGGTGCTAGTTGTCAGGTGGATCCCATTTATTGATGAGATACCGACGGACTTGCACATTGAATTTTCAATTTTGTTGAACAAAGCTTCATATATAAATGTCTGTCTGTGGACTATTCCAACAAAAGTTTTAGTTGTGTCCATGATGACAAAGATTAATATGGATTCACAAAGTAAACAAACAAACACACACAAAAGAACCTCAGATTCGCTCGTGTAATTAGACAAAAACATGATGTAACTAGCTAGCTATCTACCCATATTATCTTCTTGAAGCTTGAGATACCTTACATGGACCCATTTTAGAAATCTTAGCGCAAACTTTGCAATTTAGTTGACTAGTCCAAATGTGCATGCATCCAAGGTTTGGTTTCTTTCTCCCTCCTTGATTGAAAGGTTAAAGGAAAATCTGATGTGCACTATTATTGTAACATTTCATAATTTCACATATAAGATAATATGAGTCAACTAATTTTATCAATTTTAAGAATGATTAATTACAGTTTTGTTCTCCTAATATTTAAATTGATTGCATTTAATTCCCTTAAATAAAATATTCTATTTTAATCTTCTTAATATATATAAATTTAATTAAATTTGGTCTAAATTAATAACCTTTGTCAAATTTAAGATAAAATAGTCAACAAATAAATCTTCAATAGAACTCTAAATTGATAATCAATATGAGAAAAATTAATTAAAAACCTTATTATGTCAGAAAATATGAAATCATGTTGCTTATAAAATGTGAGAAAACATCTTAATTTGATCATTAACATCAAATAATTGATTAATTTTCCTTTCTGTGATTACCAAATTAAAATCTTATCAAAATTTTGTGTTAGATTAGGATTTTCAATTTATTAACGTGAACAAAATGTGATTCAATTGAGATAATGGAAAGAGCAAATAGAACATTAGAGAGATCAAATGCAATTTGTATATAAGAATAATCATAATTATAATTAAACCTTTTCATAAATGAATTACAAATAATGGATAGTACAATATAATCATTCAACTTCAGTTAACAACTTAAATCTTCCGTCACCAAATTAGGACAGGCCTTATCACTGCTCAACTTTAAAGAAAGCCAATCAGGAGAGCATGCAGCCAATGTGGTGCTCTTTGATTGTCCTTCGTGATTAAAGAGGCTTAGGTTTTAGTCCTTCACAAGCAAACAAGGAAGCTTCAATTACAATCACCGGCCGGGTCACAAAGTAGGGCCATATTTCTCACTCTTACATTCTCACTCACTCATAATAAAGAGTGATACGACCTCTGATCAACCACTCACTTAGTAAGGCTCTATTTCCCCATCTTCTTGAAAAATATAAATAAAAATAAAAAATAATATTGTGTGGTTTCTTATGATTCCATATCTTCTTCTCTCCCATTTTTGTCTAATCCAAATTTCAGGCCTTTTGGGTCCCATATTCCCTGAACATATCTAGAAGATATGTAATTGGTCGGCAAGTTACGTGCCACGATAAAAATATGGCAATCCAAAGGAGCAAAGTGAAGTGAATGAGGACGTCGTTTTGTGTGAAGCATGAAGCATTTGGGTAGCTGATCATGTTTGGTAGGCTGTGTCCTCTTGCAGGGTCCCTTTGGTGAGAGATGACAGCAAGCCAGAATTCAATTAGGATCTAAGGAGATTACAGTCATGGATTGGCCATAAATGCTTCTATGAAACCTAGCAGACAGCAAATTGAAGGGTTGTGATTTGAATGTGGACAGAGAAAAGGTGGAGCCAACTAAGATTTTAGATATAAAATCAAGGCAACTATATATGATTTAGTCCTCATAACTCCTGTGGGGTAAAGATGGTTGGAGAAAGTTGTTGAATTTAGTTTGGTGCAAACCTTAGCTGGTTTGTTGACTTTGACTCGAGATTTGTTGGCAGTTTCTTTCTTCAACCCTGAAGTTTACAAATATGCATAATTCATAATTCTTAATTCATCTTATGATATACAGAATGGATTAGAATTTAGAATTCAGAATTAGAATTTCTACGAAAAATTCACTTTCTATGATGAGCCATGCTAAATTCATTCTCGTCCACTCTCTCTTCCGGTGGATATCTTGAGCGAGGCTACTAATCTCTACTGAGAATATTGAGACTCATTTTCTCAATTAGCAAAACTAGATTCACCTGCCTAAGGCGAAAGGAGCCCCATGAGCTTAATTGAAGTGGTGGAGTTAGGCTGGGAAATGGAGTAGGGACTTGAAGTCCTAATAACATTATAGCAGCTTTCTAATGGGCCGAAATCACTTTCTTCTTTAACAAAAAACTGAATGTATTAATTTCTGGTTTACTATAATATATTGCTTATTATGAACAATAAAGTATAAAACGTAGACATATTCCCATTATCCTTTACTTTTACTAAACTCCGAGCTTTAGACAGTGTTATACTTCGGGACTTCTGAGATAAAATACCAAGAGTCTAAGACTAGACCACAGGATCTCATTCGATTTCACAAGTACATCAGTGATTAATGTCTCTGTAACCCATTTCTCTCTCTATATGTCTGCAAGGTAATTCAAGATCTAGTTAGCGTCTTCAATTAGTAAACATACAGGAACTAAAATAGAAAAAAGCAGAAAGGAAGAAGAGCATATAGAGGCATTCTGACAGCAAACACTGAACATAAATATGCCATCTACAGAACAAGCTAACATTTTTGTACATTCACTTGTACATCCTGCCTGAAATAACTCTGATTCCAAGTTTGTGAAAAGGAATTGAAGCACCTAGATCACGACACCTTATCAAGTCACTTTCATCAGATATTTAAAAAAAAAATACAATTTTTTCCATTTTGGTAAAATTATGGCACCCTCATCTCAGTACTCATTAAAATGGATGGCACCAACTTTCCACACAAAGTAAGTGGTTGCAAACATCAAGGTGCTGATCAGAACAAATGATACCACGATGATAAACAGATCAAAACCCCCAGGAAATTGGAAAGTCAAGCCTGGTTTTGGCAGCCCTCGCTTGCTGTCATCAAATAAGTTCGTAGGGGCTTCTGGGAGTCTAGATTTTTTCTTTCCACGTTCGCTTTCTTTTAAAGCATCCAAGAAATTAGTTCCCATGCCTGATTTAGATGCTTTTGATTCTGTGTACCTGCTGAGGACTCGAGCTGCCCTTAGCCTCTCCCTTGCTGTCAGGGGTGATCTTTTGGTTGTAGATTGTGAGTTAGAGGAGCCTGCTGATTCTTGATTTTTGTTGGTTGACCCATTGGAACTCTCTGATGCCTGAGTTCCTAACTCAGCATTGACATTAGCTTGGAACTGGGCACTTTGGGCTGGAGGATCGACAGATGCTAACTGATTACTGGCAGGTGATCTTTCTGCATTGCCAGAATCCTTGTCACTGATGCCTGTTGCAAGCTGATCACTGTCTGCAACTGAAAGACAGTGGCCAAAATACCTTTTTTCACTAGGGAGAATTCTTGATCTAGGCATTACTAAGAAAGATGTACATTGGTTGGCCTTCGGTAATGAAACTCTAACTGAACATCTTGCTGCATCATGATAATTCGATTGCAACTTCTGCAGAAAAGAGGAAACATTGTATAAGTAATCACAAAAACATGGCCGTCATTACAAAATAAGTAAATTACACTAAACTACTAAAGAGATTACAATTACACTCATTGCTTTCCTTTTAAAGTATAAAATTAAAGCCACATTTAAGGGATGCCACTTATTAATTAAACCCTCATGTTAATCATCAAACAGCTCCCTAAACCATACTAATAATGATCCAAAAAATAAACGTATCTTTTCAGGATTGAGCTCCTCAAAACTGCATGTTGCACCTTAGAGGTTGAAGTGTTACATCCTAGCCTTTGATAAAAAAATCAAGAAAGTGGGTAGTTACAAATTTAAAAATTATTTTTTAATTTATTGTTCTTTATTAAGTTTTGAGCCTTTGATTTTCTCATCAAAGTTTGTGATGTTGCACTTTATCCTCTAAGATGCATATTGCACTTCTATAGGAGTGCAATCCCTCTTTTCAGTACCCAATACAAGACTACATTCTGACTCACGCATCAGTTACGTACATGTAGAAAAAATCTATTAGGCTTCAAAACACTTGGATTTAAAGAATTTTGAATTTGAGGCAATGGCTTGAGCAAATTATTCAACACTTGTGCTATTTATATACAAAGGTTCCAAGAGAATCTTCAACCAATCAACCTAAGACAATCAATCTATAATCATCCAAATATCAATCTATGATCAACACACCCATTTTCCTACTATATACATTCCGATCCTAATCAAGTAAAAAAGGAAAATAATCTATCTATCAAATTAGAATCATTCTAGGATAATTTTCTAATATATACATAATCTTAACATTCCCTCTTAAACTGGAGTATACATATCATATGTACTCAACTTATTACATATATAATTAGTTCTTAGTCCTTGGAGAGACTTGGTACAAAAAATCAATTAGCTGATTATGTGAATTTACAAAGATAATGTTAATCTCCTTCAAGGTTATCTTTTCTTGGATCAAGTGATAGCCAAATTCAATATGCTTAATCCTTTCATGAAAAATTAGATTTGAGGTAATGTGCCCAGTCATATGTGCTTGGTCCTTGAAGAGACTTGGTAAAAAAATCAGTTAATTGATCATGTGGATTCACAAAGATAGTGTTGATCTCTTTCAAGGTTATCTTTTCTCAGATGAAGTAGTAACCAAATTCAATATGCTTAATCCTTTCATGAAAGACTACATTTAAGGTAATGTATAATACAGCCTGATTATCGCATATAAGTTCCATAGGATCCAACTCATATAATTTGAGTTCTTGTAACAATTATTTTAACCACAAGTCCGATGTGACAATTACTTTTTTTATAAATCAAAAAACTGCACCTTTAATTTTAAGATAGTGTTGTAATATGCTCAGTCATATGTGCTTGGTCCTTGGAGAGACATGGTAAAAAAATTCAGTTAACTGGTCATGTGGATTTACAAAGATAGTATTGATCTCTTTCAAGGTTATCTTTTCTCAGATGAAGTAGTAACCAAGTTCAATATGCTTAGTCCTTTCATGAAAGATTAGATTTGAGGTAATGTATAATACAGCCTGATTATCGCATATAAGTTCCATAGGACACAACTCATATAATTTGAATTCTTGTAATAACTGTTTCAACCACGAGTCCGCATGTGACTAATGTCATAGCTTGAAACTTTTCCTTTGCACTTAATCTTGCCACCACATTTTACATTTTATTCTTTCATAAGATGAGATATCCTACAATGAGAACACAATACCCAGAAGTGGATCGTCTATCACTTGAAGATTAAGCCTAATTTGTATTAGAATAATTAACAATTCGAGTATGGCCTTGGTTTTCATATATCAATCTTCTTCTTGGACTCCTCTTAATGTATATAAGAATTTACATCACAACATTCCAATGAACTTCACAGTGTAAGTTGAGAAATTGACTTACTACACTAACAACAGAGGAAATTTTAGATTAAGTAATCATAAGATAATACAATTTTCTAACAAATTTGTAGTATCTTTCTAGGCCTGCAATCCCCTAATTTAACAGAAGTTATACATTTGGATTCATGAGTATGTCAACTAGTTTAGGTTCCATCACACCTATTTCACTTATTCTATCAAAAGCATATTTCCTCTAAAAATTGGAGATCTTAGATTGAGATTATGCTACTTCAATACTAAGAAAGTACCAAAACTTCCCTAGGTCTTTAGTTTGAAGGTGATAAGGTAAATGTTGTTTGAGTTGGTCAATACACTTATGATCATTTCCTATAAGCACTATATCAGCAACATAAATAGTTAAGTATATGTGATAAAAAATAGAATAATGATAAAAAAAAAAAGTGATCAATTTCACTTTGCTACAAGTCAAAATCCCAAACTTTATTAAATCTCCTAAACCAAGCTCGTAGGGATTATTTAGGTTATAGAGAGATTTCTTTAATTTAAATATTAGATGAGTTCTCCTTTTGAGTAACAATCCTTAGTGGTTGCTTTATATAGACTTCTTCCTCAAGATCACCATACAAAAAAGCATATTTAATGTTTAATTGATACAAGGGCTAGTGATGAATGGAAACAAGAGAGAGAAAAACACAAACTAAAGCAATTTTTGAAACAAATGAGAATGTATCCTCATAATCCAGACCAAAGATTTAAGTATAATCTTTTGCTACCAACAGAGCTTTCAAGTAGTTTATCTTCCTATTAAGACCAACTTTAATAGTGAATATTCAATGACATCCAACTAAAGATTTACTAGTAGGTAAAGACACCAAATCCTATGTACCACCATTGTGTAATGTTGTTATCTCATCCAATATTGCTTGATACCACTCTGGGTGAGAAAGAGCTTATTGTATAGTTTTGGAAATAGAAGCAGAGGGCAAGGCAAAAATAAAAACATAATCGGATGTAGGTAGATAGTGGTAACTCATTAAATTTTGAGCAGAATGGTTACTTTTTCGAAGTGTAATGGAAACGAAAAGTTGTTAGAACTTTCAGGTAGATTGAATTTTGGAAATGAGACTAAAACAAAAGATGAATTTGCAAGATCTTAAATAATTTGGATTGATGCTAAGTCTTCAACAACCTAAACTTGATGAGATCATTGCTGATAAGTAATTATAAGCTTATCCTACAAAGATGAAGAAGATATAAGTGTAGAATCATAGAAAAGAATGGGTAAAACATCAATTATAGGGGTGGACTATATGGAAGACGGAAAAAAAAAAGATTCAAAGAATGTGACGTAGCAAAAGTAAAAAATATAAGGTCAGTGAATAACAATGTAGCCCTTTTACAACCTTAAATACCCTAGAAAAACACATTTGATGGATCTAAGAGATAATTTATCTCTTCTTAGAAAGAGATCATAAACAAAACAAATACATTAAAATACACAAAGAAAAAGTTCATATGAGTTCTTTCCAAAAAAAATCACAGAATGAGGAATTTGATTATTTAAGATAGAAAAAGGCATATGATTAATTAAATGACATGTAATAAGAATAGCATCTGCCCAAAAATAAAAAAAAATATTTGTATGTGTTAGAAGATAAGTAGCATTATGCCCCACATCACTTATATTTTATGATATGTATTCTCTATTATATTATATATAGTGATTGCTTAACTCAATTGAGGATATGGCATTACAAATTTTCCTCTAATCAACATGGTGTCTAGAGCCTTCTAGATATTCTTCTCCCACTCTGATTTAAAAAAAAAAAAGAGAAAACCCAGCCCTCTCTCTCTTCTTCTTCTCCCTTTCTTTTTATTTTATTTTTATGTGTGACTAAAAAGTCACAGTGGGACCAGCAGCGAACTAAGTCGCATATTAGAGGAAGCCCAGATCACAGCGGTGCTGTGGTGATAGTGTACAGTGTTAGAGGAGAGTGGTGGAGTACTGTTCAAAGCCGTTGGAGGGGTTCCGGCCACCGGAAATAAGATCTGGGCACACTAGCAGATAGATCGTGGTGAGGCAATCCAAGTGGGGTGGCACGTGACACACGCGAGTGTTGTACGGAGGCACGTGACACACACACGCGTGTTGTACGAAGGCACGTGAGGCACACGCGCAGAGGATTTGGGTAGCACATGGCGGCACGTAAGAGTGCGTTCAGAGGCGACCTTTGCTCGGGTACTGTTATGGAGGTTAGTGAATCATTCTGTGAAGTTGGTTTTGCGATTCTGTGCCTCCAAGCAGTGTTTTTCTATTTTCCGAGTAATTTTCTGTTTTCCTTAATCTGCTGGCTGGATAAATTTCATCATGGATACTGGTTCTAATTTCACAAACAAGTTTGGGGGTCCTGATAGCCCAGAAAAATCAAGAAACAATGATAAAGTACTGTCCGATAGTGAATATGTTGAGTATTTGCAATTAAAGATCTCTTTACAGTCGTCACTTACTCAATCCACTGCCTCAATAGTTCAAACAAGTAATCCTATTGTATGTCTCTCCAATTCCAATTCTAGATGAGTCATTAATTCTGAAACCACTGATCATATGACAGGTCAAATAGGTATCGTGTCTTCCTTCAATACCTCTCATCCTTCTCACATTACTTTAGCCAATGGATCTACTGCTTCTGTTATTGGAAGTAGTATGGTTAATATTACTTCTGATATTTCTTTATCCAATATTTCGTGTCTCCCAAATTTTCCGTTCAATTTACTTTCAGTCAACCAAATTACACGTACTTATAATTGTGGTGTTTTCTTCTTTCCTTATTAATGTGTGTTTCAGAATCTGTTGACGAAGAAGATTTTTGGTAGGGGATATGAATATGGGAGATTGTACATACTAGATGATAAAATTACTCAATCAATTACTACTGCTGCTACCCCCACTCTACACCAGTTGCATTGTCGTTTTGGTCACCCCTCATTGGTATCTTTACGAAAGTTATACCCTAACTTAGAATCTGTTTCTCGTTTAGATTGTAAGTCTTGTCAATTTGCTAAACAGCATCGTCAATCATATGTTCCTAGAATTAATAAGCTGGTTTCATCGACATTTGAGTTAGTACATTCGGACATTTTGGGGCCATGCCCGGTTGCTTCAAAATCTGATTTTCGTTATTTTGTGCCTTTCATGGATGATTATTCAAGAATGACTTAACTTTATTTAATGAAAAATCGTTCAGAGTTGTTTCATATCTTTCGTACTTTTCATGCTGAAGTTACAAATCAGTTTCACACAACTATTCATAATTTTCGAAGTGATAATGTTAAGAAGTATTTCTCTACACAGTTTTCAGCCTATTTATCACAGTATGGTATAATTCATCAATCATCTTGTGCTGTTACTCTACAACAAAATGGAGTAGCTAAACGAAAAAATCGACATTTAATGTAAGTTTCTTATGCCCTTTTATTTCAAATAAAGGTTCCTAAAGTTTTTTGGGCAGATGTAGTTTCTACAACTTGTTTTTTGATAAATCGCATGCCTTCTTCAGTCCTTGATGGTCAGGTACCTTTTTCTATTTTGTTCCCCTCTACGTCCTTATTTCCTATTCCTCCACGTATTTTTGAGTGTACATGTTTCGTTCATGATAATCATCCACAATTATCCAAATTGGATCCTTGGTCTTTGAAATGTATTTTTCTTGGATATTCTTGTACTCAAAAAGGATATCAGTGTTTTTCCCAACTTAAATCGTTACATTATATCTTCTGATGTTACATTTTTTGAATATACTTCATTCTTTGGGTCTTCTCCATTTTCCTCCACCTTGGCAGATTCAAAACCTGTTGATGAATACTTCCTTGTATCTCCTCCCTCACAAAATCTACAGGTTTCTCCACAACAGAATTAGATTCGACCTCCCATTAAATATGTTTACTCTCGTATAGTGCAGGTACCTTCAGCAGCTCCTTCACCAGACAAGCCACAATCATCCAGTCTAGACTTCATTCCAAACGATCCGTCAGATTCATCTCCCCTATCGGCTCCTTCTTCATCAGATCCTCCTCTTGTATCTTCTGATTTGGATCTACCTATTGCTCTTCGAAAAAGTATTCGTACTTGTACCCAGAAAGGTAACTCTGACCACCCGTATTCCATTTCAAACTATATGTCATATTCTTCTTTACCTACTTCTTCTCAATCTTTTATTGCCTCTTTAGGCAGTATTACTGTTTCTAAGTTATATTTCAAAATTCTTTCTCATAATGGGTGGCATGCTGCTATGAAGGAAGAAATGACAGCTCTTGAGGCAAATTAGACATGAGATCTTGTACCTTTACCTGATGGTAAACAATTCATTAGTTGTAAATGGATATTTACTGTGAAAGTGCATCCAGATGGTTCTGTTGCTCGTTTGAAAGCTCATTTAGTAGCTAAGGGATATGCTCAGACCTATAGTATTGATTATTCAGAAACCTTTTCCCCCGTGGCCAAAATTACTTTAGTTCGATTGCTTATCTCTCTTGCTGCTACTAATAATTGATCTCTTCACCAATTAGATGTTAAAAATGCTTTTTTACATGGAGATTTGCATGAAAAAGTGTATATGGAGCAACCACCTGGGTTTGTTACTCAGGGGGAGTGTGGCAAGGTACTACGTTTGAAGAAATCATTATATAGGTTGAAGCAATCTCCTCGAGCTTAGTTTGGAAGATTCAGTGAAGTAATGACAAAATTCGGAATGAAAAAAATGATCATGATCACTTTGTATTTTACAGGCAATCAAATTCAGGATGTATTCTTCTAACTGTATATGTTGATGATATTGTGATTACTGGGAGTGACAAATTGGACATTTCACAATTAAAAGCTTTTCTTCAAACTAAATTTCAGACTAAAGACCTAAGAGGACTTCGATATTTCTTAAGCATTGAGATTGCTCGAGGAAGGAAAGGAATTTTCTTGTCTCAAAGAAAATATGTGCTTGATCTCTTGAATGAAACAGGGATGATTGGTGTTAAACCATGCGAAACTTCTATGATTATAAATGTGAAGCTTAGTCTGGAAGATGGGGAGTTACTTGAAGATCCTAAGCGGTACAGGAGATTGGTAAGAAAATTGAACTACCTTACTATAACTAGGCCTGACATTACCTTTCCGATAAGTGTAGTTAGTCAGTTTATGAATCTCCAAGAACCTCTCACTGGGAGGCTCTTACACACATTTTGAAGTATTTGAAGAAAGCACCTGGTCGAAGAGTTTTATATAAAAATCATGATCATTGCAGAGTAGAAGCTTTTTCTGATGCAGATTGGGCAGGATGTCCCATAGATCGGAGATCTACTTTTAAGTATTGTGTGTTTGTTGGAGGAAACCTTGTGTCATGAAAAAGTAAGAAACAAGCAGTTGTATCTCGCTCCAGTGTAAAGTCTGAATACCGAGTTATGGCTCATGCTACATCTGAACTTGTATGGGTTGCTTACCTTCTTTAGCAACTTGGCATTAAGATTCATGGAATTATACAATTGTAGTGTGACAATCGAGCTGCTATTCATATTGCTTCAAATCCGATTTTTCATGAACGAACGAAGCATGTAGAGGTTAACTGTCACTTTGTTAGGCAAAAGTTACAAGAAGGGGTTATCGGTATTAGACATATTAAAACTGGAGAACAATTAGCTGATTTATTTACTAAGGCTCTTCCAGGAAAACGGATTGGTGGAATTTGTAACAAGCTGGACATGATTAATATCTATAGCCCAGCTTGAGGAGAAGTATTAGTAGATAAGTAGCATTATGTCTCACATCACTTATATTTTATGATATGTATTCTCTATTATATTATATATAGTGACTATCTAACTCAATTAAGGATATGGCATTACAAATTTTCCTCTAATCAACAGTATGTAATAAAAGAGTTCATGCAATTTTAATTAAATGGTAATTCTTTCTTTTAACAATATCATTTTGTTAAAGTATGTGTGGATATGTGAATTAATGAAGAATGCCTTCAAAAGACATAAAAGAAGAAAATGGTGCAGAAAAATATTCTCAAGTATTATCACTCTAAAGCATGTGAATTTTAAAACCAAATTGATGGTGAATTTCAAATGAAAAGGACTTAAAGATTGAAAATTATTCTGAACAATCTTTCATTAAATATAATTAAGTGCATCAAGAGTAATCAGCAATAAATATAATGAAATATCAAAAACCCAAAGTTGAACTCAAACCCCACATATCAGAATGAACAACAAAAAATAAAAACTTAGTTTTGTTTTGAGTTCTACTAGAGAAAGAACTGCGCACATGCTTACTCAATTAATAAGACTCACACTAAAACTCTAACATTGAAAGACTAGGAACCATTTTACAAAACTTTCCAATACTAGGATGAACTAAACAATAGTGAAGTAACTCAATTGATTCAACAATAATACAAATTACTAGAGAAGCTAGTTTGATGTAATAAAGTCTTTGTGACTCATGCCCAATATCACTTGTTATCCCCGTACCCTAGTCCTATATGGAAAAACAATTACATAAAAAGGTATGGAAGAGTTAAAAGCACATGTCAATTGGCTAACAGATATCGAATTGAGTGGAGGCAACTAGGGATATAAAAAACTGATTTGAAGGGTAAAAATGGGAGATGATTTGTCTGACCAATAATTTGTACACTAATTTTGGTTCCATCAATTAAAATGACAATAAAAAAGGATTTATTAGTGTAATGAAAATGAGTAAATAAAAATTTATTACCAATAATGTGATTAGAGGCTCCTAAATCAAGCACCCGAGGTGTTAAAAGATATTGAATGAGACAGGCAGGCCATAGAATTACTAGTATGGGTTGTAGAGACAATATTCTTTCCTTATTTGTGCTGAGTGAATACATTCTAGAAGAACCCCCTAAAGTTCTCCATTAGAAAGAGGTGAGTAAATACTTGTTTTAGTATTAGTTACCTCTATAACAATTTCAACATTAGCTAAGGTTGCAAATCATGTTGAACATCCATACAAAACCCAACGATGTTCTTGTAAATGCCCAAGCTTCTAGTAGCAGTTATGGTAATAACGAGAGTTTCCCTATCCTCCACGACTCCTTCTACCTCTTTGACTTCTATGACCAACTTGACCTTTGTCATTGGAGTGTGATATTAAAGCAGAAGTATCATTCCCTATAGTGAAAGATGCTGGAGTTTATCATTCCCTATAGTGAAAGGTGTTGGAGGTTTACGTCATATTTAACTTAAGAAGGCATCATTCAAAGTTGGAATTTGAGTGGAGGCCAACAACTAATTACAAACTATAGAAAATTCAAGGTTAACACCTATAAGAGTAAGAGCCATAAAAAACTGACTTTGTTGCTTCTCTTGCTTAGGGATATTGGTTGAGGAAGGCAATAGTTGTTAGAATTCCTCTATAACAATTTGGGCTCTTGAGAGATAATAGTAGATGCAAGAATCCCATTACTTCAAATTAACTAGGTTATGCACAAGTTTATAGAGACAATGGATGTCATTTGAATACAACTACTTAGCCTTTTCCCACACAACATAACAAGTTTTAGAAGAATGAAAATAAATATACCAGGTTCAACTGACTACCACAAAATGGATAACAATTGAGAGTCCAATTTCTTCCAAGCTGATTGACTAAATTTAGGAATATCCGTAAGTTATTTTGTCAAATGATCTTGCATTTCTTGACCCCTAAAACCAAGTTTCAACAATCACATACCAAGAAGCATAATTATTTTCATTTAGTTCTACAAAAGGGATGATAGGATTACCACTAAATATGGAGGAAATATTGGAACAAGGCTTCAGATCTTCAACTATATTGAGAACAACAATTAGAACTCAAAAAAAGGAACCTAAAAGGAAAACTGAATTTGGTTGTTTAGATAAAAAGAGAGAGGCTTTGTTGCTCGAATCAACAAACTGAGGCCACAGATGGAGTTAGCAAGGAGCAATGGTCAAGGTACAGTGGCATGTGTAACTCAAGCTGGTGCAAAGGGCAGCACGAGACTAGCACATCTGATAAGGTAGCACGTGTGGTGCATGAGCGAGTGGACTTACCCAGAAATTGGCTAACAAACACATCTGTACAAGTGGTTTCTTGAAAAATGCTACGATGTTTCAGGAATCATGCCAAACAGTCATGAAACTGTGTAGAATTTGTGTGTCTAAAGTCAGGATGGTGAACTAGATTTCTGGGTTTTGGACTGAGATGATGATGTTAGGTTGAAGAAAAATCAAGAAGAGACCTTCCAAAGAGGCCTCTGATACCAACATGAATTCAGAGAATTCTGAATTTGAGAGAATGACTTGAGCAAATTACTCAAGACTTGTGCCATTCATATACAAAAGTTACAAGGGAATCTTGAATCAATCATCCTAAGAAAATCAATCCATAATCATCCTAATATCAATCTATGATCAGCATAACTACTTTCCTAATATATACATTCTAATCCTAATCAAGTTAGGAAGGAATAATCAAAATCTATCAAACTAGAATCTATCTACGATCATTCTAGGATGATTTCCTAATATGTACATAATCCTAACATCAACGATACTTATTACTCTTAATAGAAGCAGTATTATTTTGTTCCATCTAACTGCAAAAAAAAACTCCAAATTCTTACTCTCTTAATAAAAGCAGTGTTTGGAAATTCTTACAGCCAATTTCTAACAGATGATTTTTCCCAAGCAATCACCAAACCTAAAAGACATTTTTCTTGCAATAACTTAAATGGTCAAAGTTAAAACAACTACTTCGGAACCTCGTATCCCCACACATGGCCACTAGACGCAGGTGTCCGACTCTTCCAAAAAGCAGCTCATTTACAGGTCTTTTAGCAAGTCAGAATTATGCTCCAAATAAGCAGTCTATCTAGCTATCTGTTTAGCTTTTCAATTATCACTTCTTTTATGAAACAAGTCCTGAGGGGGATTTTAAGCCTAGGACTTGTAACACCTTTTACTTCCAAATTTAAGTGTGTTGATGTCTTATTAAAAAATAAATAAATAAATTATTAATCTCAGCTAGCCAAAAACGTTCACCGAAATTGGAGCACTTGCATTTTGAGGTGATGGAGAAGGGGAAATGGCTTCGAGCAATTTAATAATAATACAAATTCTAAGCATATCATGTAGGATCGCAAGTAATTGTGCCGCTACAAGTGAAGAAGCTCATACCGTTGAGTTGAAGCTGATGACAGAGTTCAAAGAAATGGCCATCTTCGTCTGATCCTTCAAGGCCCAACCATAGATAACCTTGTGTTCGCGATTAGCGACAAGGAGTGGCCTTCCTGCTCCCGCTATATTGCTGCTGCCACGCAGGCATAAGCTAGGCAGCGTTCGGCTCCTTTATTAATTAATTATTATTTTTCCTTAAAAACAATTTTAAAAACCTACTTTTTATGATTGTTATTACTAACTGTATTACATGACAGTTTATGAATATCTAGCCCTATCAGGTACATATCGCGGGCTAAAAGTTAAAATTTGAAATTAAATATATGATTTATAATAAGATATAGTTATAACAGTTTGATGTAAATAGGAATTAGTCTTATGCCAAAAGGTATAGAAATACTTGAGTGCATTTAAAAAAATTAAAAAATTTATATACTTTACAAAGCATCACCCTAATATATCAAGAAAAAGAGTAAAAATACATAAAGAGAGTAATAATCTTGTATAAATTATCCAAAAAAAAGAAAAAATATCAATGTTATATGTAATGAAAATAAAATTCAAAATTAAATTTTAAATAAGAATTAAAGACTATCAATAAATATAAAACAATAAAATAAATTTATAAATCTTAATCTAATAAATATAAAAAATTTCAAATTACATTTCTATTAGTTATAGCATTTTTGAAAAAAAAAATTGTCCCTCAACTTAATAAATAAGTTCAAAAAAAGTAACAAAAGTAACAAAATGAAAAATTAGAAAAAAAAATGTCTACTACTTTTACTCCAGACCCATTATGCAGTGATCATGAAATCAATAGAAAAAGAAAAAGAAAAGGAAAAAATAAAGAGATAAAATACAGTAAAATTGACAAATTCATCCAAATTATCCTAATTTTATATATAATAAATTATATATAATATAAGTTGAGGCATATATTATATAATATAATATAAATATAATATATTATATATTATATATTTTTCTTACATATAAAAATTATTGCTATTTTTATAATTATTATTATTTTATTTATTTATATTTATTTTTATAATATAAAAAGAAATAGGAAGAATGAAAAAAATTGAAAAAAAAAATGAAAACGAGTTAGTTTGGCTAGACTGTTTTGAGATGGGAAATGAACGAGAATAGAATGTCACATGGCATGTGTAAGAAATTTCAGGTGAATTCTACAATATTATTGGAGTTTCAAAATTTAGGATAATGTAATAATTTCAGAAATTATTAAATTAAAATTATTCAATTATATTTATTAAAAAAATAATTATAATTAAATAATTATTTTAAAATTTATCACATCACCAAGTATTTTAAAATAATAGAAGTATCGTAACAAACGCAAAAGAGACAATAATTTAGTGTAATATAAAGATGGGTTTCATGTATTGCATGATGTATATTTAAAAATTTATTTAAGAGCTACGGGAATTGGATTTTTTTTTTCAAAAAATATAGAAAACAACTAATTTAAATTAGGATAATTTTAAAATTTTGATTCAACTTCATATTATATTTATATTTTTTTAGTAAATCACCGAACTAGTTCCCAAAAGATAAAGGTGACATCTTTTCTCTGAAATTTTGTTTTACACCCAATAAATTTATAAACTACTAGTTCTTATTATATTCCTAAAAAATAAATGTTGCATTATATTTTCTTAATAATTATAGTTTATTGTTTTACAACAAACTTTTAGAAGAAATTTGATGTCACTTGAATCCTTCAGGAATCTATTCAGCGGTATTATCTATATTTTCTAACATTTATTAAGGAATAAAATAAGTTAAATGATTATCATCTATCTCTTCAGAGTTTGAGAAGCCAGTCAAGCAACAAATCATGTAATAACCAAACCATTATAACCCACGAATTTTGCATGCTGTTTAGTTGATTTGTCACTACTGTATTTAGATTTGTGTGCACTCTTACAAAGAAAATAAGTTTAAAATCTAGAATTTAAAAGATTGCAATTGGTGTCTATAAATCATTTATTGTCAACATCTAGTTAGAGACAAGGAAGCATAGCTCATCTAAATGAGAAATTTTATTTTACATCCAGAGCAAGATTTTTCATTTTTCTTTTAATACTTACAAACTAAAGTATAAAACATGTAAGTTCCACACACGTGAAACCTTGATATTTCTTAAGTCTATTTCTTTGTCAGCAATCTGGGGCATTTTAGAATCTCAAAGGACTACAGATTTTCAAGTTCATGTGAACTCTGTTATGAATTGTGATAATCTGGAAATTACTCCAATTAATAAGTTCGAAAGAAGTCATTGTGATTGGTGACGACAACCACCAATCACAACGGTCTGGGAGTACCAAGTTCATTGTGTGCTCAGAAAACAAGAACTAAATGGCAGGAATTAAGTCACTGTCATGGGACACAAATCTCCCAATTCGATTCTAGTTTTGGTTTTATTTACAGGTATGAAGGTAAAACAGATAAATTGGAATGTCTCTCACTCGGAATTCGACAACTCCTTCAAATGCCAACACTCGAGACGGCAGCAATCCATATCAAAGTGGATCAGCCAGTGTTAGGCCAGAGTTTGCAACCTCCATCCAACCCGGTAGTCCATCACCGGACGGTGTGGATGGATGTCCAAATCTTACATCGGCGAGCAGCATTATGGACGATTGCAATAGATAGACATTTTATTTTAATTATCAGCATTTAGTTAATCTGTTAGGCCAAAGTAATATCTTGAGGCAGGTTTTGACTTTTCTGAGCTTTTAATTGCTGCTATTTTGAGAAACGGAAGAAAAAGAGGAAAAAGAAATAAATAGAATGTACCATCCTTGAGACATCCTAGGACACAACTTAGCCCAAAAACTACCACTGCCAATAGCTAGTTATCTCATGAAACGCGTCACGTCGGCATGTAGAACTGGTTTCACCCGCGAATACACATCCTCATTGAATATAAGGCGGAGAAGCCTTGATATGTTCATTAAATTGTTTACAAATCAACGTAATCAACTTCCAAAAATACTTAACCTACATTCAATTCAATAGATTTAGCTTTTCCGCACTTCAGTGAAATCACAGTGGATCCTAATTTTTCTTATTGTAAATATGCGTGGACAGGGGAATGAGAAAAAAAAAAATAAAACTTCAACCTGCTGCACAGGAAATAAGAGAGCAGTCTGATTATTAATTATACCAAGCTCATTGTCAAATGCTGACTAACTCCACTAATTGTTCCAAGAGGCTAGGGCAAAGCATGTCAAGGCAATGTGAACACATCAAGCTAGGGTACAAGTTTTATATAAATAAAATAAAATAATAAATCGTAACTATCAAATTTTCCATTACCCTCCAGGATTAAGACAGTAATACGAATTCTTTAGGGAATTATCTAACCTTGAGTGATGTTTAAACCCAAACTATCAATTCAAAATCTGTTGAAACTACAATTCACCAATTTTATAAGATGCTTACAAATTTGTGTAGCCAGGTTCCATGAGTGCGGAATAAATCTTGAGCACCCCAAGCACACATCAAGCTGGCTGTTGAAGTCGGTGTATTTCATATTATACTTGGAACCAATTCATTTAATGATAGTTAAAATAGTACACGACAGAAAATCCTCGGCCACCTCATAACAGCAGCCAAAAAAAAAATATGCCTCAACTACACAAGAAAAACATATTACAAGACATGCATCCCTATGACAAACCCCCAAAGAAAAGCTTGAAATTATTTTAACTTTGAAACTCCTGCTTCCATCAGAAGGAAAGAATGCTCATCAAAATCCAATGAGAAACCAACGTGCAACGTTCTCAAGCTGCTAAATCGTACTCCATATGGAAGAGTTTGTTGCAACATGTCAGTAGCTGCTCCCCATTGGTGGCATGCCAAAAGGGGGCATTGGAGGCATGCCCATTCCACCCATTGGAGGGGGAGGGGGAGGTGCAAAACCGCCTCCCATGCCCACTCCACCTCCCATTCCAGACACTGGAGGTGCAGGCAAAGCAAGGGGCAACAATTGAGCATACATGTTCTGCAACAGAAAACATATTCTATCAATACTATTATAATCTCCAACTTGTCAAAAAACAACAATTGAGAAAGGATAACAGCAGTTCTGAGGATACTAAATGCCAACATAAATGTCAGGGCCATTCTCACCAGAGCTAAAGCAAGCAGCGTCTAGGGAAGAGCAATAGGAAATGACAACATTAATTACCTGTTGTGCAATTACTTCCTTTTCTTCACTCTCTTTCGCCTTCACTTCATTTTGTGCTTCAATCTTGTACTTAATAAGCTCATCTACTTTGCCAGTGTACTCACGGATAAACTTTAAAAAGGAAAAAAATGACTTGTGACAAAATAGTTGATAAATAGATTAAGATGCAATTTACCTCACGGAAGCCACAAAACTATGTTATTAACTCAGATTTGCCAATATAACAAGTGCACAATGCAAGGGAAGCACAAAAACTAGGCGTGCAACTTAAATCTACCATCAGGAGTAAGACTAGAAAGTGAAATCTCATCTCATTCATCAAAAAATAGCTCAAGGTCATAATTTAAGACTGTTAAACCATAATGCTTACAGATTTTGTAGACAGTCAAGATTAATTGCCAAGACAATAACCCTCCAAAATTGAAGGCACCAAATTTTCTAGAGCAAATATCACAGACATTTCATAGAAGTATTGTCTGGCATCAGTAGAAATAGAATAAATACAAACCTGTAATAGATATGGGAAGGCAAAATCAATCATATTGTTCATCCAGGCAAGTTCAAGCGCAATGTCTGCCCTAATCAAGTCATAACAGACAAATAGACATGAAGCAAAACATTCCTTCTTTCCCTGCATTAGCACATGAAATTAAAAATCAGAATATATAGACATTACACAAGTTCTATGCACATAAATTAAGAAAATCAGAATATCATCATTCCAAGGAGACGAAAGTTAAATGTTTGAACCATTAGGTAAAAACCTCAAGTGCACACATAAAATATATATATATATCAGAAGGAACTGTCAGGAACAGGGAAAAAAATAGATCTAGTAGTTGCTGTTTATATGAAAACACTAATGCCAAAAAAAAGTTATGAGTACATACACAGACAAACATGACCATTGAGAACCCAATAGCCACCATTAATTACATTCAAGCACTGGTATCTACAACCAAGCAATGTAATCTACCCAAATTCAAAATAAAACGGGAGAGGATTACAAGAATAATGACATCCCACAGTTTTAAAGCGATCCACATACCTGTTCAATGAAATAAACAAGCAACTCCTCAGCAAGTTCACGATCACCAGATTGTGATGCTGTCTCCATGGCATCTTTGTATAGGTTATCCTTCTTTGACAGGGCGATAGACTGCTTCCACCTGCCTGCCTTCTTGTAGATATAAGCAGCAACACGTCTCATCTCAAGAAGCTCGTGCTTCTCAATCTGCATAAGGTGTAAATATTCATCAGGATTTTGCAATTGAAAGGAAATGATAGTTACCAGAAAGAAGAAATGAAGGTAACCTTCTGTGCAAGGCCTATTTGATCAAAGTTGTCATGCAAATCAATCGATTCACGCAATCTATCATAGTCTTCCTCTTCAACATATATCTCATTCAAGGCCTCATTCACAGCAGATACATTGTTGCTCTGAACTGCAACCATGTATGGCTTCACAAGACGGAGGTGACCAGCCTAAAAAATAATACAGGGAAATATTCCTCAGTGAGATTGCATGCCAACCAAAAACTACATTTGAGTGAAATATCTGCCCATTTGTGTTACCTTCCGCATAATGTCGACAACACGTGCGTGGTCCACACGTAGTGCAAGGACATTCAGAACATCATTAATAAGATCAGGATGTTCTTGCAAATAGAAGTGAACAGCCTTGTAATATAACTCCACATTAGCAACTTTGACAATGACATCCTTGAATTGCATGTGATCCCACGCTTCAGGAGAATGGTTCATAATGGTAGCTGCAGCATTATCAAATTCATCATATTGGATATATAAATATGTAAGTTCCTTCCAATGCTGTTGTTCGTCACATGCTCTGATCAGTTTTGGAATATTGAGTCGGGTAGAGAATAATTTGATATGCTCCATAAGTTTCTCAGGACGATATCTAGCATATAGAACTCCCAACTCTGTGAATATACCCATGTGTGCCCGTTCTAATCCTAAACCACTCTCCATGAGAGAAATCAGCTCATTGAAGCAACCTCTATTTTGATAATATTCACTGACCTCTTCCAAGTCATCGACCTACAAAGTTCACAAAATTATTGACAATAAGAATTTTAGAAGATATTAGAACATCAATTGCAGAACCACATAAAGATCATATAATAACCAAAGAAACCTGCAAATCACTACCCCCAAATGGTATCTTTCAACAATAATACTTCACCATCTTACTGAATGCACAGATGGTTCAAACTTTCCAAATAAAATTCAGATGAAAGCTGAAGTCAAAGTCAACCTTCCTGATTCATGAAATAAAATGAACACATAATGGAATCAACATATAACCTGAATAATAATGTTAAGCCCACATATCTGGGCCAAGCGGAACTCCTCTGCATCAACACAAGCAAAGCAAACTTCCTTCCATGTTTTTGAGCTGTTGGCTTTCCTTGCTGCATCTACAGCTCCCTGGAACTGTTTCAACTTTACAAGCGTAATAGCTAACTTGGCCCAGTTGGATATAAAAGCGAATATGATTTTAGCAGCCTCATATAGGGCTTCATCATACAACCGGTCACCAACATTTTGAAGATTAGCAACATTGGGTATAAGAATGAACTCCTCAATGTCACTAAGCCTATCAATCTTTGCATAGGCATAAATAAGCTCACTGTCCACCTTGGGTTCCTTTGACTTCTGCCTTACCATCAACAGGTACCTCACCAAGTCGTGGTAAACATTGGCATCTTCAGCAGCACAGATAACATCCAAAAATTGTGTGGCATCATCTGCTCGAATGAATGATTCAATTGCATCACTAACAAGCCCTTCCCTGAGTTGCGCCTTGGCCACCTGGCTCCAAACAGCATCTTCTTCAACTCGGAAGGCAAACTCCACAGCCCGATCAATGCTCCGAATGTTATCTAATAATACATTGACTGCTTGAACATTCAAGTTGAACTTCTTGAAGATAGCAAATGCCTCCTCATACAACTGAGCTTCCACAGCCATTTCTCCAACTGCTGGTCCATCAAAGTTGTCCAGTCTATTAATATAGTCCATGACTCTGGATGGATCAGCCTTTATAGCTGTCAAGATAAGCAGATTTTGCAAATTGAAGTTCCCACTGAATGCAGAATTCTGAAGCACAATCTTCTCGAGAAGTTCAATCAATTCATGGGGAAGATCAGCAGTCATGAAAGCCTTCACAGCAGCAGAAACCTGTTCAGGGCTCTTGCTTTCAGGCAAAGCTGTAGATACCACCTGATCAATAAGCTGCCTTCTGCATGCATTTTCAGGATTGAGAACTTTCTCCCAAAGATCACCATCCATTCTTTCAACAACATATCTGCCATGAAAATACATGAATGCAAATATTTAAGCAGAGGAAAATAAGATTACATGTAAAACAGACTGCATGCAAACTACAAACCTTGCTTGCAGTTTGAACAAAGAATTTTTATTTGTGACATTGATAAGTTCATCATCACATTGGCCTCGCCGGTAAGCTACGACTGCCAATGTGGGATCACGTTTCTCACAATATTTACCAACAACTCGAGAGTCATAGTATGGATTGGTGGTGAGAAAATGTTCTGGATTGTTGTTGCTATCTATGATAATTTTACCCAGAGCATTGTGAACATGTACATCCTGGCTTCCCTCACTCACAAGATGTTCCAAGAACTGAGTAAGCAGTCGAAGCCGATTCCTGTATACAGAGAGATCAGAGAGGAAATATCAGATATATTAACACAAATAATGACGTGTAGGATTAGATAGGACTTTTCTCACCTCTTCTCACATTCCTCCACAAGGGGTTCAACTGGCAGTAAAGAACGAACAGAGAGAATCAAGCCTTTAATAAAATCTTCTGGGCATTCATCATCAAGAAGCTGTCCAACAACTAAAGGAGCATTCCCTGGATTCACCTATAAAATGACCCACAAAATTCACAGGACAAAGTGAGAGGGTGTTGAATAATGAGGATAAGCATTGCTTCCACAATAGAAACCCAGACCATGATACCTTTTGAACATATCCTTCAATGTAACGAAGCATGTTGTTCGTATATAGATAATGTGTTAGATCAGGAACAAACCCAAAGCGATCACAAACATTAATCAAAGGACGTGCATCTGGAAGCTTAGCTTCCATCAGAAAGTTCTTTGTTTTCTCAGCATCATAGAAATTTGATTCTCTAGTCACACGCTCGACCTCTTTGATTTGTCCAGTCTTTGCAGCTGCCTCGATGTACTTAAAGTGAATGTCGGGATCCTCACTGACCATGTTATTCACATAAGTATAAATTGGCAGGTATACATTGGAAAATATTTGCAATACAAGCAGGATCACTTAGCCAACAGGAAAAACAGAGTTTCATTCCATGTAGAAGAATTACCTGGAGCTCAGATATGATCCAAGGAAAAAATACAGCCCTTCATAGGACCTAAACTGCTCAAAAATCTTTATGCAGGCATCAATCCCCAATTGTTCACAATATTCTTTGGCAACCTGGGCAGAAATGTAAGCATCAGTTATCAATTAAATGAAAATTTGAAATGCTATCAAAGTCAATATCATCTCCATACCTGCACAATTATCTGGAGGTTCCCCCTAAGATTGACCAGCAATAGGTCTTTCATGCACTCTAAAGCCCATTCTCTTGACAAAGTGCCAAAGAATTCTACAAGTGCCTGAAAAAACACACATAATAAGTAAAAAGTTCAACAACTTCACCACTCAGAACAACAAGAAAGCCTATTAGAGATATAAACCTGTGGCTCAATTGCATGTGTATTAACAATCACACGTTTTATGTCTGGCAACTCTGTGTAATGCTGCACCAAGAATAATGCATTTAACCCAGGGAAGTTCTATCTCAATGTAGTTAAAAGGGAAATAAATGAGAAGATTTGACAAGGCATTACTTGCAAAGCTCTCACGTAGAGACCAGCTTTTTCACAAAGTTGGGCAATACGAGGACGGTCATAATGGCTGAACATGCCATTAGCCAAAATTGCATCAGCTACATTTGGGAAAGTAACCAAATTTATTTCCAGAACCTGAGAAACAAAATCCACATTAAGATTATGTCATCGGAACAAGTAAATGCCCAGAGACAAGGGACAAGATAGCTAGAACCTTGGTTTGAAGGAACCCGTGTTCAGGAAGATTTGGCTTCAAAACATCCAGTAGAAAAGCTGTTGCCTCACGAATCAGATTCCTCTGAGTAGGACCAATAGGAAAGTTATTTAATGGATGGCCAGCAGCCAATGACATGAGAAATTAAATCACATGTCTTCAACATCCAATTATGATGGTAAAACTTGAAGCAAATTGAACTGGCAGTGGATTCAATGAAAATGAGACTATAATATCAAATTAATAATTAGCATATGACTTAATAATATCAGATAACTAACCTGGAGAAACAGATCAGTTATGGTGTTGTAATCAACTGGACAGCCTCCCTCCATTTGTGACATCATCAATGCAAAATTAACAGCACCCTGCAATCAGAGTGAAAAAGTAAATTGGAAGTGTTCCTATCTGCAGGACGATATTTTTGGCAGATACAGACATACAGTCAACTTAATGCCACAGATTCTTCAAAAAAAATAATAAGTGACATGTAATAAAATTGGCCACTAATGGGAAAAATACAGAAACATAGTTTCTTTTAAAAATACACAATTTTAATTTCAGAGTTCCCTCACATACCTGAGGATCTGTCCGGAGAATTGTTTGCAAAAGGAAGAGATAGTCAGGTGTGTACCCAACCTATTACAACAATAAGTAATTAAATGTTAAGAGTTAAATACTCAGAAAAATGAAAACACAATATATACCATGTCAATAACAAAACTAAGCAACACACTACCCCTCCTAAGATGGCACTGCTGAATCCAATATATGCATGCAAAAATAATCATATGAACCAAGCTTCAAAGTGATCGATAAGAAGCAACATAACTACCTGCTTAGAGTAGATCAGGATTTTGTCAAACTCCCTTCTCTCAGCAAAAGCCGCAACAACTTTTGGAGTAGCCCTTGCTTTAATATATATTTTTAAAGCAAGGTCATTGTCCACAGTCTACAATAAAACATATTTATCAAAATTGAAATCACAAACCTATTTGCAATAGGCAAATTTGATGCAATAATATCATTCAGAAATGGTTAGAAAGGCAATACACACCACACAGTACAAAATGGAAAGGAATTCAACTTATAAATTTCAATAATTTTAATGAACCCAAACCTTAACAAGATCTCCAAGCTCCTCGCTGCATTCTAGCTTATCCTCTGCCAACCAATTCTCTAACAGATTTTTCTTGTTCTGGTTCACAACAAGCCGTGACAGTTCCAATGACTCAAAAGCATTTAACTTTCCTTTTGTTAAAAGTGTTCCAAAATACTGCAACAGCGGAGGAGTTTGCCCAGCTTGCACAGGAACACTCTGTAACATAGGGACAATCATGAAACCTATACCATTATCTAAAACCACAAAAAAAAAAAAAAAAGAGAGACACATCTAAGGAAGCACATTTTAAAATTTCCTTTTCTGAATGAACAAAATGGGAAAAAAAAAGAAAGTGGGCATTATTTTCAAGTCTTGCTATCTGAAAACATAAAAGCATACATCTTATTGCATGGTAAAAGAGAACAATCATAAAATGAAAAAAAATTTGTCTTAATGAAGAGAAGATCAGATAACAGACTACAAAAGTCTAACAGCGACATCCAGATTTAAATTTAATAAATCAAATCAAATAAAAATAAAAATAAAAAAAGAAATAACAAGACAACATATTTAATGAGTACTCAGGAAGCCAAAAGTATCAGTAATTGGGGAGACAAGTATAACAAAGAATGCAGAAATCATGAAACCTGAAATTTGGCAACAGTGTCCGGTGTGCGAAGGATTCCCTGAGGAGATTCAGCAGCAAGCTCAGCTGCTTCCTTATATTTTGTTTGGGCAAACAATTCATGGAAGCGTTCCACAACCTACAATGCAACAACAAAGTATGTAATCATAATCTTCACATAAAAGAGAAGCACAAAGAACCAAAAACACAAAAATAAAATATTATTTAAGAGAAGCCTGTGCCAGTATAGTTGAACAACCACCCAAAAAAATTTCACAAGATATACAAATAATGACCAACATATTTTCAGCATACAACAACACTTCCCATGCCAAGCATCTATGTTTCACAAACGTGTGATTTTCCGGATAAAAACACAAATGAAAAAAATGTGACAAGTATTGTTTGACCCTGCTGCCAAACCTATGAACTAACTTGAAATAGTGAATGCAAAGAGTTAAGAAACATTGGCCATGCAAGGCCTCGCATTCTGTACTTCAAGCACACTATGTGAAAGACAGCAACTTGAAAGTACAACTACAAACTTCAAAAGGCATTGCAATTTGGCAAGACTTCATGCGTACAGATGCTGCATCAAATATGTTTTTGGGATCTTCTTGGTTGCATGCTGAGTTTAAGCTCTGTACGTAAGTTCACTTACCAGCTTCTCAGCACCAGGGAGGTTTCCTCTTTTAGCAAGATTAACTGCTAACTCCAAATTGTTTAACTGTCAAAATAAACAAATAAAATTCGTTAAAACATCTGTTATCTTCGATACATTATGAAAATGATAATAGGTTAAGAAACATACTTGACCACTGACAAAATTCACAATAGTTTGTTCATTAACAGTAGCCAATAACACCTGGCCTCTCCTGTTGATGGAGTAAAATCCTCCCACAGATGAAGCTTCTGCAGTCAAAAATATAGGATCTGGACTAATTCTGTTTCTATACACTGCAGTTGCTGTCTCCAAGTCATAGACAAATAATAGACCTAGCTTGGTAATCACATAAATCAAACTGTATTTGTGGGATATCTGCCAAAAAAACACACGAGGGATTATATACCTGCACCTTTTAATTATGAAAGACAAACACTAGCGAACTTCTGTACCTGCATTGCAACTGGAAAGTCATCAGCAAAATCTGGGGGAAAGAAAAGATCCGCCTGTTTCTTTGTAAATGATGGCTTCCCTGCCAACAAATTTGGATAAGACAAAATCCAGAAGGATGATTATAGGACCATAGTTGACCAATAAAATATACACATACGCCAAATAAACAGAAGATGCAAATTAAATGGCATTACAGGGCATGTATGTTACCACCCAAATATGTACAGAAGAGACATGTGTAAATGAGGTAATACAAAGCAGACCTGGCTGTGCACCCAGCTCAATAACATGTAACTTGGATATAATTTGACCGGCATTGAGTGTCTTTGTCGCAAAAGAAATCAATGTAGAAGGATTTTCATTCCCTGGAACCTGTCAAGAGAAACCCAACTTAATTTTGCTTAAAATGGTAATATAGGATATAACTATTTATGAAAGTTAAAAAATTTGACGGAAATGGACAACAAAATAATAAAGCCACGCACTTTAAATTGGGCAAATGATGCGGCATGTGCTTCCAGAGCCTGACTGCGCTGCTGATCAACTGAGAACAGTTGCATATTCCCTTTAACCAACTGTGGCCTCTATAATGCAAAAAATGTAGAGAAATTATACCAAAACAGATCAGGATGATAGAATAAAATATAGTAAAAAGATCACAACTCCCATCTAAATTATACGCATCTACATGTATCACATACAGATTAAAAAGATAAGAATATAAACAAAATTACAAAGCCATGGGAAAATGTAGTGTATATCTATTTTACCACAAAGACCTAACATAACTGAGAACAGAGATATACCTCAGGGGAACCAGGAGCAATACCAATCAAGACCAACCATTTTTCTGAAGGGTCACATCGATAGTTAATTATTTGATTGTTTGCCAAATTTGCTGTCCTTTCAAACATCTTTACAGGTTCAGAATCCCCTACAAATTATGCACACCAATAGACCATACACCAGTTAGAAATTCCCACATAGGCTGCAGCATAAGGAACAAGAATAGGTATAATAAAAGATAAGGCACACCAAAAACACATGATTAAGCAGAATTCTTATATCCTACCTTCTATTGACCAATGGTATACTGAGGTCAGAGTCACAAGGCCTAACATTTTTGGGGTAATCCATTTCCAAAAGACTACCTATACACAAATGAATGGCATTTCACAGAAATTAATAATGTCAGTCTCAGAAAAACATCATGAAACATGATATGTACACATAAATACACAAACATCACCTGCTCAGGCATCTGATAAGATTTCATCTTTGCTTTCATCTCAATGTTAAATATCTGTAGATGATCTTGAGTAGTCCCTTGTAGTTGGGCTACAAAAGATTAAGGCTGCTTATCAGTGAAAATAGCCCAAAAGCAAGACTATATGAAGTGCAGCATCAGAAGCAAACCATGCAATCAGTTAAAACCACGATTTACTAGAACCCCATTATTGGGAGCTTTCTGCATATAAGATCACTCTGAGACTTAATACTGACTTCTCTTTTACAAGGTTATTGTTTCCTTAAAAGAAAAGGAACAGACCACTCTTCAATATTGTCAAATAATGAGACCATGAGAACAATAAGAATTTACAGGAGCACAGGAATAGCAGACCTTGTGATGCAGGGGCTAGAAATTAAAAACCCCTCCCCCCCCCCAAAAAAAAAAAAAGAAAAAGAAACTCAGCCAAAAGGAAAAAAAAAGGGTAACAACCTATGCACAGGAAATCTAGTAAGAATAAAGGCCTTGTGTAACTCCAAATTCCGAAGGGTGATTCCTTCCCACCTGACTGAATTTTACATTTTAAGATTAGCCCCCTAGAAATCAAACTCTTTTGGTTTCTTATACACTGGTAATCTGGTATAAAGTAAGAACGCCTTCATGTCAGATTCTAAAACCAATTGACAATGCTTGCTATCCTGTTCCTAGAGATCAAGTTCCATAGATAATTAGATATCCTTGACTATGCTAGAGTCAATTTGCAAGTCAAAAGTACCAGAAATAACTAAGGACCCCAAAACTAATAAATAAGAGTGCACATAATCATGCCCAGCAGATGTCACAGTAACATGCACAAAGTTAGCTACAACAGCACTTCAAGTCAAACTAGTCAATATTAAGAAGTTTGTTTCATCCAACAGTTGCATCAACAATACAAATAAAGAAATTAAAAATCAAAAGATATTTTAGCTTTAAATTATATGAAATATGACATGGCATGAAGTTATGAAGTATGACTTATCAATATCAATAATATTACTAAACATCCAACTCAGAGGTTAGGACAAATTCAGAGAGACATAACACACCTTTCAAAGCAAGTATTCTGGAATTTGGATTCATGAGAGCCGAATCTGCAGTAATAGGCCTCCTCAAAGGTTGATTCGGCATATTCATGTCAATTATAACGACACTGTTCTGCGGAGCTGTTTCTCTAACGCAAATATACTTATCTGATTCCATCGTCACATGCGTGAACGTGATGAACTGGGTATTGATGCCAACACTTGGCAGCTGCAATGAGAAGCAGGATCACACAAAATCACGTTATTCATAATATCACCAAGCAAAATACTCATTAGCAACAGCAACGAAATTTTACATCACTCCAGAGTTCAAGCTCAAAGAATTCAGATCTGCATAACTTAATACTAAGCAACTAGAGTAAAGTCCTTCATTCTATTAGTAATTGGTTTGAAAAACCTGAATTGAGACTATTAGAACTGTAAAATTGTAGAATTGTCGAAAAACAAAGTGATTTTGTCTTAGACATGATTAGAAGCACAAATTCAGGTCCACATATTGAAAAAGGGGAAGTTGCAGAAGAATATAAAATGTTAAAAGAGGACTCACTGTTAGGGCCTCTCTCATGGCGATCGGAGCATTGGCCGCCGCCATGATGCCTTAGATCGAAGCACGAAAAATCAAAGACTTGGATCTGTGGCGGCGATCGAAATCGTCGACGAAGAGTCAAAGAGCGAAGAAAAAGAAGTGATGTGTGATAGAAGAAGGAGTTTATTGAGATCCAAATCACAGCGAGATCTGGATGCAGCAATAGAAGAATTGGGAAGA
The DNA here is from genome assembly GCA_020226215.1 of Sindora glabra. NCBI lineage: Eukaryota > Viridiplantae > Streptophyta > Magnoliopsida > Fabales > Fabaceae > Sindora > Sindora glabra. Next base: position 60,058,026 of record CM035230.1, on the reverse strand, counting down.
AAAGAAGGGAGAACTATAGGGATCGAATATGATGAGTTGGAGAAGGAAATGGGATGGAATTGCTATGAAGTGACGACAAGCTGAGATCTCGTCTTTAAGCACTAAACCTTGGGGGAAATAAAGACTTTGAGAAGATTTTTGTACGGGAGGGATAGTGGTCCGCCCTTTTGATGTAATGATATACGGTAAATTATTAAATGTGATTAGATATTAAAAAAAATTATTAAATTTAATATATTATATAATAATATATTAATAATTAAATTAAATTCAATAATATATCATTATGTAATTAAATTATATTAGTGATGAATCATAATTAACTCTTTTTATATTCATGAAATGAAATATAAGGAGGATGCTTATCAAATAGGTTTTTTCAATAAATTTTTAGTTGGTTTTTAATTGATTAAATCGGAAGCATTTGATAAATAATTTTTAACTAATTGAGGTTATTTTAATTAACTAATTTATTTAATAAATTTTATTTTTTATTTAGTAAATAATTAATTTAATTAACTTATTAATTTTAAATTAGCTAATTTAAAAGATTAAAAAATTTAGCATTTTTAAATGCCGAATTCATTAAAATTGAACCCTCTCTCTTCAATGTTTAGCACGTAATATCTGTGACTCAACTGCTATATTACTATAAATTTTTAATTTTATATGAATTAATTTAATATATATTAGAATTGGAATAACATGTTTTTTATAAATAATAAATATTTATTTAAATTTTTATTAATTAAATTTGAATAACGAAATTAATATTTTAACAATATAATTATTATATAATTAATTGATGATTTTAATTTTTTAAACTAAAAATTAATAAAAATAATAATTTATAATTTTATACCCAAAATAATACGTATTATATATACATACATTTTCACTTATTATTTTGTTAAAAGTGTTACCAAGAAAAGTTGAACCCACATTCTTTCACATTTCACATGTATCATACCTAGTACTCAACCACACTATATTATTGTATATTATTAGTTAGGCATGTATAAATCTAGTCTAATATATATTTAAGTAAAACAATTTTTTAAATAATAGATAATTACTTAAATATTTATTATTTAAATTTATATAATAAATTAATATTTTAACAAAATAATTGTTATAATATATAAAAGATTTTTTTATATAATTATTTAATAAATTTAAAATTTTTACATTAAAAATAAAAATTAATAAGAATAATTTATGCTCATACATAATATATATACATGCACACAAATAAATCATAAATGATGCTCATACCTTTAATGCCATTTTACATATAAATAAATAATAATAAACAACTAATTTTATCAAATATCTCTCTTCAAATAATTAATATTATTAATTAATCAAATTAATTAATTGTTAATATAATTGACTAATTGTCAAATAGGATCAAAAAGTAATTTCACAAATATATATTTCATTTATTTTTTGTTAATTTAGGATAATTTGAGAGCATTTGGTTAATGATTTTTTCGTCGATTTTTAATTCATTTATCTTAACTTATCGATTTAATTGGACAGTTACTCCGAATGTTTGATAAATAATTGTATAGATTATATGAATGACCTCAATAAACTAATTTGAACAATTGGTTTACCCAAAACAAAGGTGAGCACCGACCAGATAAAACCAATTAAGAAGCACCAATCAAATTAAGTTTAGATTGACGTTGTCTGAATTATGCATAAATATTCATACAAAAATTATAATCTCCCAAAGATTATTATTATTATTATTATTATTATTATTATTATTATTATTATTATTATTATTATTATTATTATTATTATTATTATTATAGAGAGGTGCAATTCTATCTATTAAGTACAGTTAATAAAAATTTAAAATTTATTAAACCGTTTTTTTACAAAAATGTCATTCATCATTAATTGTTAACTCAGTATATTTTATAACCACATGAAACCCAAAGTAAATGCAGAATCATTTTCTCTTTAAGGTTTCTTATGTTTCTTCGGAAAGTATTTTTTATAAAAAAATATCATTTACATATATATTAAGGAATGATATATCATTTATATAAATGATTAAAAAAATGATATCTAAAAATTTAAAAATGAAAGAATGTAAATTCCTTTTTTAAATAAAGGAAGTTACTTTCTTTAAATTTTTCATATTTAGTATTAAATAAATAAAATATTTTCTTCTATTTTAATATTTTATAACTATATTTTATAAAAAATATTTTTTAAGAAAATAAATGGAATCACATTCTAATTTTTGCTCCTTGCCCTTCCTCAGAGGTAAGGCTATTAAATAAACTATGATCTATGGATTTGACTAGTTCAATATGTGAACTTAAATAAGTTAAATTATTTAAATTTTAATCCATTTTATTCATAAATTTATATGGCTCAATTCATATAAATTGATATAAAACAAATTGATTTATAAATGTATAATTAAGATTCGTAAATTTGTGAATCACTACTTAAAATTTAATTTAGTCTTTAAATGAATTTATATAATGAATTCATATAAATTAGAGTTTGCATGAATTGAACTAATCAGTTTGCTGTCACTACTAAAAGGGGAAAAAACCAAAAGAAATAATCTTTACACAAAACCAAGATTCAATCTTTATAGTCCAATTTTATTTTTTTTAAATTGGTAATTTTGGAAATATATTAAATTAAGCAAAATTATTTACATATTTAGGGAATGATAATCCCATATTCTCATAGTTCAAAAACAAAGATAAACTAGTAGGAGGTTTATTAAAAATAACAAAATAATTAAACATCTTAATAGAAGATTTAGCCACTAAGTCTACCACTATATTAACTTTCTTATAGCAATCATTAATTTCCTACAATTTTCAATCAAACTGCTAGCAAAAATAGAAGTGTTAGATTTATCAAATAGAATAGCTTAAATGATAGATAATGCATTAATTTCAACCATAAGTGGGAGTAAACTCTTATTTTAAGCAATAACAAGACCATCCCATAGGCCAATCAATTCTACAATAAAATTTAAGCTTACTCTAATTGCCCTAACACATCTAACCATCCATTTTCCTCTACTATTTCTAATAATTGTTGAGAAAGCTACATGGCCAGGATTTCCTTTTATAGCTCCATCTGTATTTAATTTATAAACACAAGTAGGAGAAGGTTTCCATCTCACTTTTACCACATTTTGAGAAATAGGCATTTTAGCTTGTCCCATAATTATCCAATATTCCTTAGTTTTTACAAAGGTAGCACATTTTAAATTAAGATTATCTTTACTTGGCTTAAATTTTTATTACTTTTAGAAAGCCATAGGTTCCAAATTGCAAAGGAAAAAATTGTAGCCTATGGAACCATAAAATTGCAACTTGGTCCATATGAAATAAGATTTATTTAGAGCCACTCAGCAATATCCATATGAAAGGAAGCATGACATGTAATTGGGACGACCAAAGATTACCATAGGTTCAAAGCAATAGGACATTTGTGAATAATATGACCAATAATATCCAATCCCAAGTCACAAGAAACACAAAAAAGTAGGACAGTCACACTTTTTTTAATTAAGAGTTCCTTGGTAAGATTTGTATTTAGTATTATAAGCCGAATGAAATTTTAAATTTTTAGATGGGTTGATACCTTCTAAATCTACTTAAATTTTTTGCTAGAAATAGAGGTTTTCTTTAACACAAATGCTAAAAGAAGTTCCAAAAATAGTTTTAATTATATTATTAAGAAGCACCATAGGTAAAGAACTTAGGTCCTTGATGTTCATATTAATCACTTTACTAACCTCAAAATTCAAAGCACTTAAAGGTAAAGGTCCTTGGACCAAATTTCTTAAAGGTCCTATTTTAAGCAAATTATCAAAACCAAAATTTAATTTTCAAGCCATCCCCAATGACCTATTTAATATCAACACCAATAACTTAAGTAGTACACTTCAAAACTTTCTAATTATGAGAACAATCTTTTTTAATTATATTTCTAACACTATTACCATCAGAGAGATATTTCTTCCTAAGCATTTGAAACCAAAGATGTTGGTTTTCCTGGATGAGTGTCCAAGAAAATTTACTTAATAAGGAAAGATTCATTAAAGATAAGTCTTTAATTCCAAGACCTCCAACATCCTTAGGAGTCATAATAGTGTTCCAATTAACCAAGGAAAATTTTTTCATCTAAAAAAAACCTCCCCATAAGAAATCCCTAATAATTTAATTCAGTTTACAAGGAACACTTTTAGGAATTTTTTAAAAGCTTATATGATAGAAAGGTAGAGAAATCAATACTAAATTTATCAAAATGACATAGCTATCAAGACAAATGTTTATTTTGTCAAGCTTTGATCCTATTTCTAAGATTTTCTACCAAAAAGAAAAAATTAGCAAGTTTATAATTTGCTTTTACTTTAATACTCAAATATTTACCTAGGGATCCTCTATGTTGGATACACAAATTAGCATTAACATGATCCTTAATTCCTTGATCAATATTCTTTGAAAAGTATAATCCTAATTTTTATCTATTAACAACAAGACTAGAAATTTCAAGAAAATCATTTAACACCTTTGCAATAATCTAAATATTTTTTACATCTGCTTTAGCATATAAAATAATGTCATCAGCATAAAACAAGTAAGAAAAATTTAAGTCTTGTTTATTAAATTTAATAGGATTGCATATTTTTTTCTCGTAACAATCTTTAATCATAAAATGCAAATATTCCAAACATAGAATAAACACATAAGGAGATAAAAGACCTCCTTATCTCAGACCCCTAGAAGGAAATATAAGATTTAGCTTACCCCTATTAAACAAAACCTCATAAGAAACTCTCATAACCAAACTCATAACTAAATCAATCTAGTTTTAAGGGAATTCAAAAAAATAATAAGACATGTTTAATGAAAGGCCACTTAATAGAGTCATATGCTTTTTCTAAATCAATCTTAATAGTTATGAAACCATTTTTAACCTTTAATTTATCAATAGTGTGAATTAATTTCCTAAGAATAATGACATTGTATCAAGTTCCTTATTAAGGATAAAAGTTGACTAGAAGGAAGACACCAAATTATCGAGAATTTGTTGGAAATTCGAATTATCATACGCAGTGGAAATTCAAAAACTCGATCCGAATTCTACCTAGGATCCATGCAAAAGACATAAATCAATAATTAGGATTTTACCTATTAGGCACTCATGTTTCTACTGATCAAAACTTGAGAGAGTGAATGAATTAAACGCCGGCCAGAAGGTACAGCATCTCTACGGTATCCACATGGAGTAAACAACAACCTCTCACCCTCTACAATCTGCTAGGATGCGTTTCTCTCTCTAGGATTAGGATTGGGTATTTTCTGAGTGATTTAGGATTTTATGGAAGCTTGTGAGCGTGTCTAAAGTACTGCCCTCAAGTCCTCTTTTATAGAACTCAGGCAAACCACAATCCTAGTCCTATTAGGATAATGCCTCCAAAAAATCCTAATCACACTTAACAACTCATTTTATCCTTATCCTAAAAAAAGTGAGGAGAGATAGGACTTATCTTATTAATTATCTAATATTAGATAATAATAACATTATCTCATAATATAATTATCTAATATTAAATTGGCATATAATTATCTTATATTAGATAATAATAATATTATCTCATAATATAATTATCTAATATCTAATAACATAATTATCTGATATTACTTTAATATCAAATAATATCAAATAATATTACATAATATATAATATATATATTATGTGAATAAATATATATTATCATAATAATATATATGCACGAAAATAAGTTCAATTAATTGAATTTTAGTCCAACTAAAATCTAATTAATTATTGTCTTATTCCTACTCCTTTTATGTGACCTTGTAAGTTCTTACTACGTTGATAATGACTCATTTTGGGCCATAGACAGTGAGCGGTATATAGCAATATATCATTGCCACTCAAATAGTAAGAATGTCTATGATTCGATATTTACCTAATATATGATCAACGTTTTACATCACAATCCTTTTGTAATAATATCCAAATTAAACTGAAGGCATGGAGTGTGTCATTCTTGTCAATGTTCAATTTATATTTCTTGATATTGAGTAGACTTAAAATAAATGATTAATATCACATATTAATCTAATTGAGTAGGACCATGCATTTCTAAGTTTCCTTCAATCAAAAGGTCCAAGGATATTTCTCTTTTATAAGAATAACAAAATCCCATCTATATCACTCACTTCCCTCCGCATGATTCGTGATACACCCAATCAACACCCTACTTGTCATCCCGATTAAAGGTGACATAGGACGACATCAAAGTAAGTAACCCCTCGTGTAGGGAACCGTAGTGACTTCAGGTCAAAGGACTATATGCAATTGTGACCATATGAGAACTATTAATGACACAAGTCTTATCCATGCAGTATTATCATATTGGATCAGTCCAGTACATCTGTTCACTAACAATGTACTCATGTATTGACTTAATATCATATATCCATGATTCATAATCATCAGTCACTATATATGCCAGTCTCAATATACTATTACTATCACTTTCGTAATAATACTTGACTATGGGCATTTTAGGAATAGTAAAACTATTTTAGGGATAATTATTATATTAAGTTATAAATTATGCAAAATTAATAAAATAAAAATAAAATAATATAATAATTACATTACCTAAAGTAAAATATAATACATTGTGTATTATTTCAATCATCTATATAATTAGTTTCTAAGACACACACCAACAGAATTAACCTAATTCTAGCAAATAAAATTTTTAAAATAATTTCTAAAATTGTATTACATAAACTAATGGGTTAATAAGCATTAATCGTTTCATGAACTTGGCCTTTAGGAATCAAAGTAATTGTTCAATAACATAGGAATAACAAAAGAAGTAAAAACTTGCCTAATATAATGTATTACAGATTCACCATCCTTAAATTAGAAATGTTCAAAAAAAACTTGGGTGAAGACTATCCAATCTAGGGGCCTTAGTTGCCTTTTAATTTTTAAAAGCTTTAAAATTTTCATTGTCCAAAGGCATTTGAGCTAAATTACTTCTAGCACTAGGATTAACCATAACATACTAATTTAAGAGTTTAAATAAATCCAAACAAAACTGATTTTTATGTTTGGTATTTATTCTTAAAAGCAAATAAAATATAGAGTTAGATATCTCTAGGATTAGTGAGCCATTCCCCAATCTCATCTCTAAAAGTAGAAATTCTATTATATTTCCTTTTAACAATTTTAGACACATGATAGGTATGGGAATTTCTTTCCTTATTAGTAATGCATTGCATTTTATATTTAAAAGCCTAAATTTCTTTTTCTTGTCTTAAAATATTAAAGTATTCTTGTTGAAATTCCTTATCTAATCTAATTAAAGCTTCTGATTTTGAATTTGACAAGGCCATCTGAACTTTTTTTTTATTTTGGAAATTATTCTTTTTTTTTTGAAATATTTCCAAAAACATTGAAATTTCAGCAGGTAATATATCGAATCAAATTTTCAACAACTTAATTAAAAAGGAGAGAATTCAACTAAATATTAAAGATAATATTATATAAATCAAGATAAGATAACTAACTTGTCTTAAATCTAAAGGGCTTTAAAAGAAAAATTTAGGATCTATGAAATAATAAAATTAACACCGGGGAATGGTCAAGTAATAGCCTAAGCAGATAAAAAACTTGTGATTTAGGGAATAACAATTGTCAAAATGCATTCAACAAGTGATATCAAACCTTTCCATAATAAGATGGTTAGGATACCTAAAATTAATCCAAGTAAAAATGGGTCTAGAGTACCTTATATCAAGTAAGTTACAATATTCTAAACAATTAGATAAAAGATTAATTTGATACTGATTAACCAATAAACCTTTAAATTTTTTAGATTATGATAAAATCTTATTAAAATCACCTAAAATAAGCTAAGGTAAATTATGGGAATCGATAATATTTCTCACATTATTCCAAGAAAATTTTCTATTAAATAATTTGCATATATGCCATTTAGTAACTAACAGAGGGAATTAGGATTTATCTTAACAAGAGCATGTATTTTCTATTTTGACTTAATCTCTACAGTAAGCTCTTGTTAATTCCATAAAATCTAGATGCATCTAGCATATTCTATGGTAAGTGTATATTCCATATTTGTAAATGTAAAACTAACTACTAATTCTTTACATGCTTGCTATCAAGCTTTATCTTTATCAAAATGAGAATTTTAACTTTTTCTCTAGCCATAATCTTTATCAGTAAATGTTTGAAATCTAGATGTTGAACCTCAGGGATGTTCTATACACCTATCCTAAATTAAATAATGTCCATCTGATTAAAGAAATGGGGATTACTTAGTCAAAGGGATCTATGTTGAACTCCTTCTAGAGCTAGAGTTACCTCCACTATCATTTTATAGTAATATTCCTAATTAAAAGCCTTTTGGTTCAACACCTTAATCTAATATGCCTAGAATGTTAATACTAATGTTAATAAGTTAGCTCCAGCTTCCTTCGCCTATATTTCATTTTGATTTCATTCAAGCATAACATTTTTTTATAGTTTACATCATCTTGCACCATTATTTTTGAACCACTATATGAAATGGTTTTGAAGGGAATTGAAGCAATAGATTTTTAAACAACTTGAGCAAAGTCAATTAGTTATCCAATGATCTCTAATTTAGGTTATTATCTATTTATACTATATTCGAAGGAATCAGTATTTGAGCTACCATCTTTTCTAAGGGAATTGGAGTGCATTTGCTTTAAAGGAGTTTGAATAAGGTTAGACTCTTCGACATGATGGCCATCACAGAATTGAAGTTGTATAGTAGTTAGGTTAGAGCTATTTCTATCCATTCCAAATTGTCTAGACTTATCACATGAATTTTATCGTTAAAGAAAAAGCCCCAAACTATTTAAAACTTCTATAAACCTTCAAGTGTTATCTCTAAACTAGATGAGAAGAAGTTACTTTTTATCATCACTAGGGTTTACAATAATAAAGACTAAATTTGAAGAAGAATTATATTTTAAGGTCTCCATTTTACCCTTTTTTAAACTAAAATCAAGCTGGGTAGGCTTGGTTTATAACCCGTTTAGTTCCAATACCTAGGTTTAGATTTGTTCTTTTTAAGCTAAAATATTTCTCTTTAGTAGACCAAGTCCATTCAACCTTTTTCCATTATGATTCTTCATAGTACTCGATTTGAAATTTGCTTCCTTAGCCTCTTTCCTAGCAACTCTAGGCTTTCTTCTCTTAACCAAAATTTTTAGTCTATAATGGTCAGAAGGTTTTATCACCTTGCCCACTAATCATTACACTAGTTTTAACAAAGACCTCCTTAGCTACTAGTACAGTAAAAGAAACTTATTGAACAGTGAAGAAAGCTTATGGAATAATTCAATCATTCTTACTTTAGGAAGAATGTTTTGGATCACTTCCTATATTCTTACCATGGACAAAATATAGGCATTTATGTTTTTATGACCAATAAGCCTACATGAGAAGCAAATTTTATGCAAGCCTTTATATAAAACTATTTGTTTATAATGTCCAATATAAATTATATGAATTAAAGGATAATTTGGATTAATTTGAATACAAACCTTAAATACTTACCTTTATCATCAAGAAATGTATAAGTATTAACCTTAAATACTAGGCCAAATTTTGCAACAATTTATGGAATAATATAAGGATGATAAAATTCCACTAATAGTTCAGAAAATCTAATCCAATTTGCTATAAAGGACAATGAGGTAACAAAAGGCTTAAAGAATGGTTCCTATTTCCTTAAAGCCAAGAAATAGTCCATCATGAACCATGGCCCACCATTTAAAACCTTTCCATAATCAAATTTTGAATCAAACTAAAACATGAAAAAAATCACAACTAGTTTCTAACACTGAAAATTGACCTTCAAGTTGCCAAAAAGATTAAGTTTTATATTTCATATATTAATAGCTAACCTTTTTCCCATAAACTTTTCTAATAAGGGTAAGATTCCATGGCTCATACAATTTATTCTTGATATTTTCAAGAAAATGCAAAAAATAGCTTATTTTCATTTAGTCTTAATTAACTTTGCTCTTACATTTCCATTTCACTCCTTTCTTTAAAGAAAGCTTTTTCATACGCCCCCTAAAATAATTCCTAAGAAATGATCCTTATAGCATTGAATTGGCTTATTCTATTTATATTAGTGGTTGTAATGCCTTCTTTAAGTCTATGATTGGAACGAAGTAGCTTGTCCTGTTCTTTAAAAGAGACAACTTGAGACATTTCTAGAATTCTATTTTTTATAACTATTTTTTATATAGTTTAGTTTTCACATGAAGCTTTGCCTTACATGAAGTTAGATATTTTCAACTTATAATTATATATGTTGCATTGAAATTGTTGTTTCTTATTTTAACTAGATTCTAATTTCACCATAAAATATATGATTCTATAATGAAAATAGGATAGTATGTAGTGCTATGAGGAACTCAACTTTCTAAAAAGTTAAATATTTTATTATTATATTATCTTTTTTAATTTTAAAATAAATTAATTAAAATTAAAATTATAAATTTTAATAAATTAAATACAATCTAACTATAAAAATACTAAACTTTTTAAGAAGTAAAACTCCTTATAATATTACCTGTGAAAATAATAGCTTATGAAAGATAAAGTTTTATTGTAACACCTCGAGGTAAAATTTAAAGTTTTATGCTCTAGAATATTTATTTAAATTTGCTCTAGAATATTTATTTAAATTGATGAGAATAGTTAAATTATATTTATGATACTAAGGTGAATATGGACATTTTAAATTTTAACCTAATGAATATTATTATGATTCTATTTAATAAAAATATTATCAAAATATTTATATATATAATTATTTATTGAAAAATATAGAAGTTAAGAGTATAGAATTTAAAAAAAAAATCTGTGTCAATTTTGGAAGATGGCTTTATTTCATAAATTTTTAAATTTATGAGAATATTTTACAAATTCGGGATGCGATGAATTATGACATACACACACATATATGATCATGACTTAATAAATTATTCTTTTAACATTTATATAGTATTGGATTATTTAATTAGAAGAAAAAAATTCTATAGAATAGAAATTTTATGAAAATAAGTTTCTTTTAAATAAATGGAGGGCTTAGATTTATCAGAATAAGAAGTAGAAGATCGAGAGTTTATAAGAGGAATAAGCCTATATAGCGTAAAAAGTGTCAAATCGGGGCCCATGGCTTCTTTATTTTTTTCCCTTTCTTTCTTCCTCATCCTGTTCTCTCTCCTTCCATTCCTTTTTCTCTTCTTTGCCTTTCCCTCTCTCTCTTATCCTTAGTTGTCATCATGCACTTTCTCACTAGCATTGTAAAAAAGGAACCTAAATCAAGAAAGGACGATTATAAGCTAGTTGTTGAGCTTCTTCTATTTTTTGACAAGTTTCTCTTCTATTAAGTTGTCAATCAACTAACAAAGCATTATTGTTGTTAAAGGTGGTAATTTTCAACACGACACGAGTTAAATAGGTTTAGGTTGAGCTTAATCGCGTTTGGGTCATAAATGGGTTGACCCGTTTGATCCAAATAAATTTCATGTCAGATTCGGATCAATCCATTTTAAATCCATTTAAATTATATAGGTTATTAATCAGGTCAACCCGACCAGTGTAACTCGTTTAACCTATTATATAATATATAAATTTTTTAATTATTAATTTATATAAAATAAAAAATTAATATAAACAGGTTTGGGTCGGGTTAAATGGGTTGTAATGCTACTGTGTAAGCATATTATATATATTTGAGTTAGACATGTCATGTCGGGTTGACCTGTTTAATAAACAGGCCATGTCGGGTCAACCCATTTAATATAGATGAGTTGGGTCGGATCGACTCATTTATTAAATGGGTCATGTTTGGGTTGAGTATAAACAGGTTTGGGTTATGCTCAACTCGACCCATTAACCCGAATTGCCACCCTTAATTGTTGTCATCATCCTTACTCCTCTACTTTATTCTAATCCGTTTTTATTAGTGAAAGGTGCTAGGTTACATAGTAATACCCAGAGCAAACGAAGTAGTTGGTTCACCACTCCATCAATGGATCCTTAGACTTTTATCATTGATGGTCTCACTAAAAACTCCACTAAAGAAGGAAAGCCTTTAAGAACCTAAATCCCCTCATTTGTGACTGAAAAAACTTACTTTAGGAAACCTATTTTTATATATGCTTAAAATACTTGATGATAGCTTTGAGAAATATGAAATTTATACTATATGATGCTAGGATCATTGGATTAAAATATTTATGAAGTACTACCACTTAATATTTTGAATATATCATGTATGGGTAAATAAATATATAACTATGTGAAATATGACTTAGTGATTCTAATGAAAAAGAGTTAAAAATTATTAAAAGCATTAAATGTATGATTTTATAAAATGATAGAAATAGAACACTCTTAGAGTGCAAGATTTTAGTATTTTGATCATTTTACACCTTGATTTGAAAAAATTATTTATAAAGACTCTAGTTTTTTTTATAATAAATTTAAAAATAAAGAAAGTAATGATCTAAAATAATTAAGTGATATAAAATGAGTCTTTTAAGAGCTTTAAGCTCTAATATTTCTATTTGTAAGGTTTTGATTCTAAAATCTTCATATTATGACATGTTTCCAATTTTTTATGATTAACTCAAGAAAAAATAATAAAATTGCAATATATGAGATTAAAAATATTATAATTAGATATCATAATGGTAATTTAGGAAGAAAATAAGTAAATCTAATGTATTTATAGAGCCAAAAATTTTGATTTCATGCTTCTCACATATTATAGGCTCATTTTTTCCCATTAAATCTCAAAACTCACATTTTAAATTAATACTAATCTAAACATTCATTTATTTTAAAACTTAAATTTTATAAAATTAGTTTTATTTAAAATATAAATTTCATTATTGCCAATTTCCCCCCAATATATATAAATATATAAATATTATTAATCTCCCTCAACTCTTGAAAATAAATTATTAAATGCCAACAAATATTTTGTAATTTCTCATATTCAATCTCATTAAAAATATTTTTAGCTTGTGAGAAATTCCGTAGAATAATAGCCATATAAAAATAAATATTTTAAGTATTATTAATATTATTTTATTATCCCATAACCTTTAATATGAAAAACAAATTTAAAACTAATATTAATTAAATAATAATTAATTCCTTACAAGCATAAAAACTTATAAAATTTAAGATTCTAACTTGGGATATTACATATAAAATGAATAAATGGTATAAAATAAGCCTTTTTAGAGCTTTGAGCTCTAATATTTTTATTTGTATGGTTTTGATTCTAAAATCTTCATATTATGACATGTTTCTAGTTTCTTGTGATTAACTCAAGAAAAAGATAATAAAATTGCAATATAGGAGATTAAAAATTATAATTAGATATCATAATGGTAATTTATTAAGAAAATAAGTAAATCTAATGTATTTATAAATTATTTTTGTAAATTATGAATAGGAAGATAAAAGAAAGCTGAATTAACATACTTTAGAGTAAATAAAATATATAAACCCTATTAAGTGAGTATATATCTTATCCTAAAACTTGTATGTTACTAATGTTGATTGATTATTATATTTTATAATTTCCTTATTAACTATACAAATTACAAATATATTCATACATTGAATTGAATCCATTTATGACTAGAGATCTTTAATCTCGATAGTTGTGATTGCTTACTTGATCGATATATTGCCAAAATAATTGATGTGTTCATGCGTATATATATTCATATAATTATTTCATAAGATGTTGTTATTTTCATTCTAAGGCCTCATGATAAAAGCAAGGTATTATTGTTATTTCATATTGCTTGGTGGTATTTAAGCTTAATGGAATAATAAACTATGAATATGTATGTATATTGAGTGAATGTGGATTAATCATGTTTAGAGAGTATAGTGGTACTATTATTAGTTGTTGATTGATTGAGATTAAGCTTACATCGTTACTTGTATATTGAAAAATGTAGTATGAACTACATTAGGATGTGGATGAATGTTGTGGCTATATAAGAGGATATGTGGTGTTGTTATATAAGCTATTATGTGCATTGATTTTACCCTGTAATGATGAAATAGCTACTTCATGTTAAAATTATATTACAATTATGATATGTAAAGCTTAAGGCTCTAGCATGTATATTATATTATGAATTATGTCATAAGTGGCATTGGAATTATAAAATGTGATAAAAGCGATAATATAAATACCAAATAAAAAATTCACGATAATAAAGTGGGTAAGGTATAAAGTTAGATCAAGAGAAATAAGGATGAAAAGGTAAGTAAGATATAAAGTTAGATTGGGAATCAAAAAGTTAATGTATATATGTATTTTATTACAAACTGTTATATATTATGATGTGAAATTGATATCTACTTGTCCTTAGATACTATCATTAATATAATTGTAAAGACTTGATTGTGATTGAGCCTTATTAACTATTTGTTTTGATAACCACTTGAAACAGGTTGCGTATGATATGTTAATGATATTATGTACAATAAAATGGCTAAAACTATTATGATTTATGATATAAAATAGGAAATTTAGGATGAAAATTTCTCGATAATAAGGTGGGTAAGGTATAAGGTTGGACCGGGAGAAATAAAGATGAAAAGATAGATATGGTATAATACTAGATTGGGAATTAAAAAGTAGATGTATATATGTATTTTATTACAAACTGTTATATATTGTGATATGAAATTGATATCTACTTATCTTTAGATATTGTCATTAATGTAATTATAAAGACTTGATTGTGATTGAGCCCTGTTGACTATTTGAAAGTTTGATAACCTCCCAGAATGGGTTGCATATAATATGTTAATGATATTATGTACAATCAAATGGCTGAGATTATTATGATTTATGGTATGAAATAGGAAATTTGAGTTGTATACAAATAAACATGTCTCTTTGAGATTTGGTCTTGTGTATTTCAAAAATTCAGGAAAATAGTTTACTATTATTTTCTAATTTAATACTTAATTAGCATATAATTATTTTATGTAATTGATTTTAAGCATAATTGTGATAGATATATGCTCATTAAGTTCTTGCAACTCATTTTTTTTATTTTTAATATTTTAAAAAAGAAATGAATGTGAGAAAACTTCACCTCTACGGAGAATTAAAGGCTACCTTGTTAGAAAAATTGTGACAGTTGGATTATGAGTGAAGTTACTAGTATTTGTATAAGTAAATAGGCATGCTAAAGTTATATGTTTTTATGTATATCTGGTGTTGCTATAGTATTTGTGAAAATTACATGTTTTATATTTTAAGGTATGTGGCCCTTAGAAAGTATTTAAAAATAAGGGAGACTTTTTTTTTAGAAAAAAATTAAATAAATTTTGGGTTACCTCAAAAATAAAGAGATTTTTGGTAAATGAAATTAGCATAAAACAGTGTTAAAGTTAGTGGAAACCAAATAGTAAGATTTATGCCAATCATGATCAAGTTCAAGGCATGTTGTTAACTAAATAGTAAATTGGAATGATTTTTTAAAAAATTGAATAAGTATAATAAATTATAATATTTTTTAAAAAATATTTAATAAATAATAAATTGCATTAATATAACTTTTAATAAAGAAAATCTACTTAAATAAATAATATATAAAAGTTGTAATATTATTAAAAGACTAAAATTATCAAATAAATCATAAAATATAATCATATTTTTATATATTATTTTATATATAAAAATCTAAAATAAGCTATTGATTTTGTCAAAGGTCCTTTTCTTTTAATAACAATACGAGTGATTAAAATATTAAACCCATACATACAACAATTGGGAATGTAACCTTAGATGCCAAAAAAGGCGTAAAGCCTTTATAAAATATCTTTATATAAATAACTAACGTTAGCATCTAATTGAACCAATTAATAGCCCGATACAATTAGACATTAGCTAACCATTAGTGTAATCAAGTAATTGCTAATATAATCAATTGATTATCATGTAAGTTTTTATCCAATTAACCAAATCAATTAACTATTTTATGTTAAAATTGGCATGTTTTAGTAAAAAAAAAAACAAATGTGTGTTTTAAGAAAGAAATATTATATCTCTATATTTTTTAAATTAAAAGAAATAGAGAAAAAAATGAAAGGAATCAAAATCTCATATATATCCTTTTAAAAAACCATGTTTTAATATGTTTAAATATAAGAATTTTTATATATAACTAAAAGAATTAAAAATATTCAATCACATAAAATGAAAATTTAATTCGGAGTCATTTTTTTTTCTTTGTGTTAATAATAGTAATAATCTATTTAATAAATATACCCAAGATCATATATTCAAACCCTAAACAAATTACTAAAATATTAGATAAATTGGAGTGGTTAAATTTTGCTTCCCCAAATCTCATGACTTTTCATGTAAAGGGTGCATGTAACATAGACTATTATAGAAATGTAAATATACATTTTGTATTTAACGAAAATCATATTGATTAGCAATCGGTAATTTTGTAAATGATGTCATATTTTTATGTTGGTTATATAATTAATGTTGTATATTAAATTATTTTATATTATTTTTTAATTAGCTAAAAGATTTACCACATCTATTTTAGTTAATATTTATTTGTATTTCTACAGCAATGGCAAGCGTTAAATTACATTAAATCAAGAGTTAAAATGAAAACTTGGTACGGTAGTTACAAAGTAACACAACTCGAGCAGAAAAGTTTTCAGATAGATGATAAAAAATAAATGAAAAAAGAAATTATAAAAACTAGTCTCAATTCAAAATTTTCTTAATGAAAGATATATACAATATTAAGGAATAAATGTAAAATAATCTCTTTAATTTTGAAATTATTGAATTTTGTCCTCGTTAATTTTAAAAACTTAAAAATTATCTTTTTAAATTTTATAAATTTCAGAATTAATACTTATCATTCATTTAATTAATTATTTTGTCAAATTATGTGATTTTTTTATACAATTTTTAAACAAAAAAATATAACATTATAGAATGTTGATTTATTTTATTATTTCTGCACATGATTTTGCAGTTCATTAATAAGTATTTAATTAAATTATGTATATATAAATTAATTTTTATTAATTATATAATATAAAAATTAAAAAATAAACATACTATAATATTATAATTTTTATTTCAAAAGCATATGAAAAAGTCACATAATTTAATAAAATAATTAATTAAGTGGATGGTAAGTATTATTTCCAAATTTTATCAAGTTTAAGGGAATGATTTCTAAATTTTGAAAATTAAAAAATGTAAAATCCAAAACTCAAAATTGGAAGTTGTATTTTCCAATTTTTTTGTCCATTTTTTAAAATATTTCGTTAATCGCAATAACCTCGTTTGTTCTTTCTAGATAACTTGATTGTTTATTGGAATAAGATTTGGTTGTTATTAATTCAAATCAATCTGATTTCTAACTTAACAATTGCATTTATCATAAATTTTTTATTTTTATTCATTAATTAACAAAAACATCAGGCCCTGATCATGACCTTGTTGAATGGGATTAAGCACTTTGTCAAATTTAGGAAGTGACATTTTTTGTTACAAGGTCTCTTTAACAGTAAATTGTGGTGAATAGTTTAAGGATGTCGTCTAGTCTGAGTCTGTTGGGGTGGTGTTAAACTTGCTTTGGAAGGTAATTGCGGTAATGAAAATTACAACTAGTGATGGGGATTCCTGTTTGACAGAATTCGTTACCTTTCTTTTGGTGGAAGGATGGTGCAACACGCAAACAGACATATCAAACTCGCTTGCTGCTGCTGATCTGATGAGAATTTCCGAGTATTGGTTTGAGATTGTGGGCGAGTATACAGTTTTTGTTTTAGGAATCGGATCCAAGTTTAATAGTTGAATCGGGTGATATTGGAATTATAATATAAATTAAATATTTTAATATATAATAATTAAAAATTATTACATTATTAAAAAATTATATATAATATAAAAGTATTTCAAAAATTATAAAATAATTTCATATTTTTACAAATTTGTAATTTAAATTATTATAAAAAGTTTAATATTGAACCTTTTTTTTGTAAATTTAATTAATAAAGATGAGATATTTTTTAAATACGTGGAACATTGAATTTTTTTGATATCAAGTAAAAATAATATTATTTTTATAAATAGTTATAATTTGTTTTAAAAAAAAATCATCTAGCTAAACTATGCAGATAGTGAATGATCTATATGATTTAATTGATTCATGATCGGTTCAACAATTTTTTGATTGATTTCAAGAATTAACCAAATTAGTGACAAGATGAATTTATATTTTTTTTCATTTGAATCTGTCAATACAATCCAACTTTCTAAACATTGGTTTTTGCTTTTCAAATATTGCAAACTTTGTTACTCTAAGGACCTTGGTATATAGTTAACGCATAAAAATGAATTAAACTCCTTCAAAGTATGATTTGAATCAAAAAGCCATTGGAAATCCTTTCCTTTCATTGTTTTCAATTGAGACTAGTAGTAACGGAGGAGAGGAACATAACAATAAGTAACTCAATGTTGTTTAGCAATCCCTCGAGCAACCTGAAGTCAAAATTAACAAAGTCAACAAAAATCCAAATAGCAAAGGAAGACCAAGTGATTTAAGGATTTTATTTTAGGGACAAGTTCTTTCAAGCCTACACAAAGACAATTGAGTTCATTCAGATGAACCTATCTCATGTATGGTGATCTCAAGACCCATTAATATAGGAGAAATGGAAGAACCTAAAACCTTCCAAGAGATTCTTAAATGCTTTAGGTCAATTTCCTATCAAGGAGGCTAAGAAAGTGAGGGAGATTCTGCCTTAAATTATTCACAAGGATAACAACCCTAGTTGGAAACTCTTGGGGGTTCCTTTCTAGATGCTAGAACAAAAAGAAAAGCCTTTTGTGTTGCAACATTGGTTTCACAAAGTACAAGAAAAATATGGTCAGAGCTTATGTAACTCTAAATAATTACTCTTAGCTACACTTCCAATAGTTTGTTCTTTCTCAAGGGGAAGTCACAAATTTTTTATATCCTTTTTTTAGCTCAAGTGTGAGGGACTCACTACATTATAAAGAATAAAATGTTGGAGAAATAAAGGTTGCATGGGAAGATTGAATCCTTCTTATCTTTCAATCTTATTCTTATGGACCAAGCTGTATTGAAGAATCCTTCTGTTAATTAAAAGGGTTTAAAGCATGAACCCTTTGGGGTTAGAGTTGGAATGTAAAAAGAGTTTAGCATCCAAATTTCAAGAAATTGGTCATTGAATTTGTTGTTAAATAAAGTACAAATATCTTAATCTTAATAGAGATTAAACTTGATAGACTAAGAGTTAAAGCCATTGCTTCTTAGTTTTCCTTTTCAAGATGTGCAATGAATAAGAGCTATGTTTTTGAAGAAAAGATTTGGTTCCTTTAGAATGAAGATGGATTACAAGTAAAGGTGGTTAACCAATCAAAACAAAATATTCACACCATTTTCAAGGTTACTCCTAATTCTAGACCTTAGTTTCTTAGTGAAATTTATACTAGCCTTAAACTTGCTAATAGGAAATTTTGAAAACTATTGCCTCCTTGCTCAATATGTAATGGCTAGTTGTAGGTGATTTTAATGAAATGTCTTGTCAAGTTGAAAAGTTAAAAGGTTCCTTTGTAAACTTTGACAAAGTTAGTCTTTTTAATAGTTGCATTAATTATTGTAGTCTTATTAATCTAGGTTTCTCAGCTTTTATTCATACATGGTATAATTCTAGGTTTTATATTAATTTGATTCTTGAGTGCCTTGATCAAACCCTTAGCAACTCCTTTTGGAAATTTACTTTCCTTAAGGCTATAGTTACTAATTAAAAACATATTCTATTTAATCACTACCTTATTTTCATACAACTCTAGCCTTTTAGAGGTCTCCCACCCCCTAAACCTTTTAGGTTTAAATTCTACTAATTCTCCTATCCCAATCTATCTAGTATTGTCCTAGTTCTTAGGCAAATTCCTTTTCTGTGGACTTCGTTGTTAAAAACTTTATTGACCATGTAACTTAGTAGAATAAAAATATTTTTAGCAATATTTTCAAAAGAAAAAATAAAGTTCTAGCTAGAATTAGAGGTATTTAGTCTAAGATTTGTGAGGCCTTTAGTGAAAACTTAGTTAAGTTAGAAAAATCCTAACAAAAAGAATATATTGATATTCTTAGGCAAAAGGAGGATTTATAAGCTTTCAAATCTCATATGAATTAGATTTATGATAGTGATAAGGATATTAAAACTTACCATCTTTTAACAATTATCCATAGAGGAAGTAATAAAGTATTTAAACTTAAAAATGATGCTAAAAAATGGATAAAGAACATGGGAGAAGTTAGGAATCTCATTCAAGAGGCTTTTGTCATAAGGTTTAGTAGCAAAAAAGGTGAGTTCCTCAAGTGAGGCTATTATGCTAGCAGGCTGGTTGTTGTAATTCCTGAGAATTAAGGGCTTTTTCTTTTCTGCTTCCTAATAGAGATGAATTTTAACAACATTTGGATCTATAAAGCCTAACAAGGACTTAAGACCTAATGGTGTCCACCTAGCCTTTCTCTAAAAATTTTGAAAAAATATTAGTGACTCCTTTTAAGGATTATGTGGTAAGTGCTTTCCATATAAATGAAATCCTTAATTAACTAGGTAAAATCCTTCATGGAAAGATCAGAGAAATGGTTAATAGCTTTAGACTAATTAGCTTGTATAATTTTTTTGCCAAAATCATTTAGAAAATTTTGATTAATAAAATTAGGCCTAGACTTCATAATTTAGTCTCTATATTTCAAGTTGCCTTTTATGCCCAGAAGGAAAGTAACGAGATCTTACATTCCATTGATAGATCTAAAGCTAAGGTAGGAGCTATTGTCGTTAAATTGGATTTAGATAAAGCTTACAAATCCTTAGAGTGGGATTTTACTAGGAAGGTCATTTTTTTTATTTCCTATCTAGTGGATTAATTTAGTCATAAGTAGTGTCTTAAGGGTATCTTATAACATTTTGGTTAATAGGGGTTAAGTAGAAACACTTTTTCCTTCTAAAAGTCTTAGATAAAGGATCTTTTGTCCCTATATATCTTCATCCTCTGTGTAAAGTAGCTTTATTTTTCATATTAAGGAGGCTTGTCATAGGAGACAATGGTCTCCTTTGGAAGCAAGCAAGTGTGGTCCTAGTCTCTTCCACCTTTTTTATACTGATAACGTAATCCTCTTTCCTAAAGCTAATAGAAAAAATAGGGAAAATATCATTTACTTTCTTAGAGATTGAGTTTGAAGCTAGGCTCAGGGTGAGTACAACTAAATCCTAGGTGTATTTCTTAAAAAACACCCCTCACAACATAAAGGATTAACTTAGTAACATTCTGGGGATTAATCATTTTAGGAATATTAGAAAATACTTAGATTATGACATAAAAAGTAACTATAATGCAAAAATTTCCAATTCTTGGTAAATAAGGTCAAGGATAAGATAAATAGTTATCAAGCTAAATTTTTTTTAATTTGGTTGCCTTTACAAATTCGATAGTGATAGCCATTCCTCTATATCATATGACTTGCACTAAGTTCCTAAAAGTTTTATTTTAAAATTAGATTAAATCATTAGAAGGTTCTTGTAGGGTGGTAAAGAAGATTAAAATAATGTCCTTAGTTAGTTAGGATAAGGTTTGTAAGCCTAAAGGTTAGAGAAGTCTTGGGGTCAAAGATTCCTTTAATATTAATTAAGTCATGCTTTATAGGTAGGCTTGGGAATTAATATTAGACAAAGATGCTCCTTGGGTTAAAGCTCCAATGAAGGAGTATTTAAAAGTAGCTAGATATAAAAGTAGAAATACTTGCTCTCATAATTGGAAGTAATGATGTTTAATAGGCTTGATGATAAGATTGAGCCAAAGCTACACTAACCCAATCTGTTAAGGCTTGTATTTTAAGTAAGCCTATTTTAGATGATTTGTCCACATTATAAGCTTGTGGATCAACTTATTTTACCTTAAAAAGGTAGTTGGCCTGTAATTTGTGTAGACCTAACTTATTTAGGCCCTTTATGTGGGTTTATATTTAGTAAGCCTAATTCATAAAAAAGTTTACAAATTGGTTTATTAAGCCTATAGGTCCAAGGCTGGTTAAACACCTTTAATTAAAAGGCTTTTTATAGTATAACTAAGATTTTAAAAGAAGGGCTCAGTTAGGTTATAAATAATAGTAAGTAGATTAATGTTTAGTTAGATAATTGGATAAGTTTAAGTTTTTTAGGAAAATTTTTATAGGTCCCCTTCTACCTTAGGCTTAAAAGATAAAGGTTTATTCTCTTATTGAAAATGGTTTTTGGGATCTTTCTCAAATTTTTATGGATTTTGAGAAAGAAATAATTAAAAAAATTTACGGGATTCCCTTTAATTTTAATCTTAAAGAAGATAAACTTGCATGGATTATCTTAAAAAATGAAGGGTGCACTGTTAAAAGTATTTACCTCTATCTCACAAAAGGTGGGGAAGAAAAGGAAAAATGACTAAAAATGGATTTAGAAGGTTCTCTCTAACCCTAAGATTCAAATATTCCTTTGGCAGTGTTTTCTTAAATGGGTTCATACTAGAGATTTTTTTATCCATAGAGGCCTTCAAGTTCTAACCCTATGTGTCCTATGTAATTTAGGTTCAAATAGTATATCCTATTTTCTTAAAGAATGTCCCTCTGCTGTCAATTTTTGGTAATCTATTCAATACCTTCAGAGTGTTAATTATTGTTTAATTTAGAATTTCCTAAATGCATCTTTATTAACTCCTCTTTCTATGGTTTATACCTTGGTATTAACTTAACTTAACTTAGGTGTATTTTTTTTTTGTTTTTGTTATTTGAAACCTTTAGCTTAGATGGAATTAACTTATTTTCTAATAAAGCATTATCATGCAAGATATAAAACATATCACTTTTTGAAAAGGCTATAGAATTTTAGGGTATTATAGGTAAGCATAAACCTAACATTAGATAACTTGAGATTGAGATTTGTTGGCAACCTCTTTTGAAGAGCTAATTCATATTTAATATGAATAAGTCCTCCAATGGTAATCTTAGGAGAGTTAGTAATGCCGTTGTCATTAGAAATCATCTGGGAGGTTAGCTTGTTGGATGTAGTTATGGCTTAGGAATAACCTTTAATTTTATGGTAGAATTAATTAGACTTTGAGATAGGTTACTTTTTATTTTGTATAAGAATTTCCTCTTTCTAGCTATTGAGCTTAATGCTTTTGCTATTATCAATGTTATAAATTTAAGTTCTAATTCTAACAATGTTTATACAAAAGTTTTAATAAATGATTGCAAAAGGTCTTTGTTGGAGATAGGAAAGTTAAAACTAAATTATGTTTACAATAAAGCTTATGGAATAAAAAATTTTATAGCAAAGAAATCTTGTAATCTAAATAATGTTTATTTTATTTTTAAACCCTTAATGTGTAGGGTTATGTTGCCCAAATCTATTTCTATTTAATACATCAACTTCCATTAAATTGAAAAAAATTCATAAAACACTTAGAATATCATTATCTAGTTTATGATTTGACACTTAACTTTAAATTCTTTCACATACATACTTCTAGCAATGAAATTGATATTGCTTTTTCATGATGTGCTTGGTTGGAAAGGGAGTAAAACACTCATGGAATCTTTACAATATCATTTCCACATGATTGTATATACTTTATGAAATAACTTATTCTACTACTTGTAAATGTGATATATAACGTCATGATTACATTTTCCTATACTAATTCATTGACATTCATTTTATGTGTGGGAATAATAACTCACAGAGTCCATTACTCATTGCCGAAGCATATTCTATGGATAATTAAAGTTATGTTGAGCTTCTTAATAGTTATGACAATATATGAAATAGCTAAGTAGAAACTCTTTGATTTGGTTTGAAAATGAAGAAAGTAGCATACAATTTGTGCGATAACTTTCCATAAAGATAAATCAAGATGTGATTAGTAATTATGCTCTTAACACTTAGTTTAAAATCTCCTTTAGTTATATATATTTTAACTTGGCCATATATCCACTATGACTATTTAAGGCAAGGTCTTAAGAAAGGGAAAGCCTAAGATTTTTGTTAATTACTTCTCTTAACCACTTTTGAATTTGACCATGGTCTTTAAAAAATGCTTAAAGATGTTTAGAGGAGGAATAAGACACTCTTTCAAAGATAATGTTTAACCCATCCATGCTATATAGTTTCCTATAAAAATTAATTCAAACATATATATTTTTACTAACTTATTATTATTATTTCTCTTATAAGGTGAGAAAGAATAACCTAACTAACCAAAGGATGATCTACCGTCTAATCCATATGTAAATAGGAGGAAGAACCTATACAACAAGTATTATCCTTTACTCTTAGATATATATTGATTTAAATTTATTTTAAATAATCACTAATTTTGTCATCAGAGTATGCAAAATCTCTTAGTAATGACTAATTTGGCTCAGATAAAGTTAAGAAAGTCAAATAAAAAGTAGTAATTTAAAAATTAGATAAACGAGTCATAAGCTTATAATATAAAGCTCGAGTGGAACTCCTTTGGCTATTAAGTAAATAACTTAAAATAAAGCCTATGATGGAATTCCTTAGTAATTAAATTAGTCTATTAATCCTATAAGCTTGAAGGAAAAATCTATCGACACCGAAAATCTAAATGGAACTTTATCGGCTACTAAGTAAATAACTTAAAGCAAAAGCTAAAAGGAAATCCCCTAATGTCTAAACTAACCTATTGGATAGTAAAAAGGAAAATTTCTGGCACTAAGCCTAAAAAGAAATCCTTCGACATTAAAACTTAAGCAGAAATCCCTCGGAGGTTGAGACTCGATCTCTTAGTTATTTTTTAGCCCAAGCAACTTCCTTAACCTTGAATTAAACTCAAATAACTAATAATGTTATAATAGTTACAAATAAATCTTCTAATGAAATTTAGATAAATGTTGTGCCCTTAAAATTCTAGAATTTTTATGTATTTATTTATTCGATAATTTTGTATATATATCAATAATTAGGAAAAGTTGTGAGTAAGTTTAAAACAGGTATTTATATTTAGAAAATGGAATTTAATCATAAAAATAAGTATAATTGAATTAAATATAAGATTATATGAAATTAGAATTGAAGAAGAATGTATGGAGGAGATTTAGGATTACACTTTTCCAAATTACCTTTAAGCTTTCACAAAAATTACAAAACTATCCCTTTAACTTAAAAATAGCCAACACCCCTTATTTGTTTTGATATTTCTTCCTGACTCTTAACATAGCCACTGACCTCCCTCTTATCTCACACTTTCTTCAATTTTTCTTCAAAACTTAGAGTGACTTTTAAGAATTCAATGTTATTTCTCAAGATTAGCCACCAAAACCATTTATAATTAAAGTATAAAGCTTTAGGTTGTGATTTTTGTGACTAAGTTTTGCAATTCCCCAAAGTAATATTTAAAACTCTTGTGATTTTTATTAATTTTGCAAAGTTTTTTTTTATTTTAGAGTTTGATTAAATAATATTTTTATAATAACACCCTCACAAAATTAAGAGAGAGGCATTTATGAAATACATATTAGTTTTGACAAATAATTCTTATTCATGAAATTTGTTAATTTGTCGAGGATATTTCAAAATTTTGGGATAAGAGGAATTATGATACATATATACTTGCAATTTAATAAATTATTTCTTTAAAGCTTAAATGATTTTTAAATATTTATCTTTAAGCATTTAAAGTTATTAAGAGCTTAAGATATTTAGCAAATATGAATAAATTAATGTATAAGAATATTAATGTATGTTTAAATAATGATCTTCTTAAGATATATGAAAATACAAGATATTTATTTTAGGTTCCTAAATAAATTGAGTTACTATAAAGATATGGGAAAAGATAGGGAGTATTCAAAATGGAATTTCCTTTTAGTAAAATAAAATCTTTGTATTTTTATATATATATAAAAGAAAAGTAAAGGCTAGAATCTTATAGAAATAAATAAAAGGATTAGATCTTATGATAGAGATAAGCTTACGTAAAGTGAGAAGCGTTGAATTAGAGCCTATAACTCATTTTTTTCTCTTTTTTTTTCTTTCCCTATCTTTATATAATTTTTTCTTTCCTCATTGTTATCTTTTTTTCCCCTCTTTAGCCATAGTGTCACTGTCAATAGCTTTTGTTATGCATTTGCTTTTCTACTAGACGATCTTTTACCAATGTTATAAAGGGAGCTTGATTGAAGCTAGTTAATAACACTTTCGGTATTGGATTTCATCTATTTCTCTAGTATGATCTCCTTTATCCCAGCTACTATTGTTTTAATCACCTTTATGCATGAAGATCTCTTACTACCTAGTAACTTGGAAATGCTATGATAAAGGAATTTTGCAGCTAAATGTAAGGCTTTTGGACCTTGTTCATTTGCCAGCATTTTGACGAGTTATTATTGTTTGTGAGCTGCTGGTAGCCTTTTCTAGTAGTGGTAAGTAATTTCATATAAAAATCTTCTAATATTTTAGTGATTAAAGATCGATCCATATTACTCATTTATGCATATTTAAAATTAGAATATATAAAGATATCTATGAAAAAAATATGATTTTTATGCTATAGGAAGTCCAAGTAACATGATTAGAGTATTTATGGACTAATATTTTCTAATAACTCAAATAATTTGTGCATGATTCAAGAAACCCTCAAATGTGTGAAATGTAATTTGGTGATTTTATTAAAATAAAACTAAAAATATTAGGGACTAAATGTATAATTTCATAAAATGAAAAGAATAAAGCATTCCTATAGCATAAAGTTTTAACATTTTGATAGTTTATACTTAATCTAGAAAAATGCCACTATTTATTATCTTATTTTAGTTACTTGATATAGAATTGATAATATAAGAATTTTATTCTTCAGAGTATTAGAATGACATACTTAGAGCATATCTATATCATTAAATTTAATATTTTTAGTATTCGAAGTTTGATTCAAAAAACCTTTATTAATGAAATTTTTCATTTTTGGGTGATAACCTTAAAAAACAAGAAAGTTATAATGTAAAATGATGGAGTGGAATGAATAGAATTTTTTATAGCATCAAGTTTTAATATTTTACCTCTATAATCTTGATTTGAAAATCTTTATATTATAGCATATTTTAATTTTGAAAGCTAATATAAAAAAATATAAGAAATTGATGATCTGAAATGTTAGTATATCATAATATGAATTAGGAATAGGAAGAAAATAAGGAATACTCATATATTTATAGATTATCATTATAAATTGTGAAGTAGGAAGAAAGGAAAGATGAAAATAAAATACTTAGGGATCCTCAAAGTAAATGAGCATGCTTAGGTGAGTATACATCCTACCCCAAAACTTATATATATCTTACTTATATTGGTTGAATACTATATTTTATAATTTTCTTATCAACTATATGGATGGTAAATACATTTAATCTATTTGTGATTACAGAAATTCAATTTCGATAGTTGTGATCATTTACTTAATCGATATGTTATCAAATATATATATTTATGTAGTTATTTTATAAGATATTGTTATTCCTATTTCGATACCTTGAGATGAAGACAAGGTATCATTGTTATTTAGTATTGCTCGATGGTATTTATGTTCAACGGAATAACAAACTATAAGTGTATATGTGTATTAAGTGAATATTGATTAACTATGCTTAATGGGCATAGTAGCGCTGTTATCTATTATTGGTTAATTGTAAATGGTTTGTTATGTTAAATTATATGTTTTATTTTGTGATTGGATTGAACTTGTGATGTATAGAGTTTAAGCTCTAGTGTTTAAATTATATATTGAATTATGCCATAAGTGACATTTAAATTGAGAAATGTGATAGGACTAATATTGTAAATACAAAATAGGAAATTTCTAATAATAAAATGGGTAGTATATAAGGTTGGCTTGGAAGGAATAAAGATAAAAAGATGAGTAAGATATAAAGTTAGGTTGGGAGTCAAAAAGTGAATGTAAGTATTGTATTTACAAGTTTTTATGTATTGTATTATGAAATTGATATCTAGTTGTTTGAATAATCTTGTTAGATGTGATTGTGATCACTTGGTTGTAATTTGCCTTGGTGGCTACTTGAAAGTTTGATGACTATTTGGAATAAGTTATATGTAATACGGTAATGATATTATGTTAAATGAATGATCGAGACTGTTATGAATTGTGATGTGAAATAAGGGATTTCAACTATGTGTGAGTAAATACGTCAACCCAAGAATTGGTATAGCAAGTTGTAAAATCTAGCAATTTAGTTTGCTATTATTTTTTATTTTATTACAACATAATTAGCATTTGATTATTTTATATAATTGATTTTAAGTATGGTTATAGCAGATATATACTCATTGAGTTCTTGTAATTTATTCCTTTTATTTTCAATATTTTTAGGTTGAAAATAAGTGCATTAGATTCTTACTACATTGTTGGATTAGGATATTAGTTTTGTTTATGTAATTAATATGATGAGGTTATGTAGTATTGTGGGTATTCTATGTTGTTATCAAATCAACAAAATTTACAAGTTTATTATTTTAAGGCATCTGGCCCTCAAGAAGTACCCTAGAATATGGAATGTAAAATATTGTAGATAAAAATTGTTTACCTAGGAAATGGGAAAATTTTTGTTAGGCAAAGTTAGCATGATTAGTGTTAAGGCTAGTGGAAATCAGATAGTAAAATCTACACCTATGATAATTAGGGTCAAGTTATTACAAGTTTCTAATTAGGTTCAAGTTGTTATAAGTTTCCTTAGAAATAATGATAGAATAGAGAATTAGGGATTTACACTTTCGTTTGATTTATAATGATAGGAAGAGGCTTAATCTCCTTTACTTCTTTAATTTGAGGTAAGTTAATAATCTACTTATATATCAAGTCAATAAATTGATAATTTTGTTAGTACATGGGTTGGTTTTTTGAAAATTAATAAATTTTAGTTAGAATGATGATGATGATGAGTCATGGATTTGTTGTTTTGAGCTAAAAATGTTAGGAAAATGTAGAGAATGGGGTATTTTAAGTGTTTATTTTTACATGTTGATATAGGATTAAGTTGAGGGAAATTCTTGCATTTTCAAATTGGATTTTTAAAAATCCTAAAAATAGTATTTAAGTATTGTCCTCGAGTACTACCTTGAGTAAACATTCAAAGGGTAATATTTAAGTATCCAACTTAAATACTAAAGGTGTCTAAACTTTCTACCTTTAAATAGTTAAGTATAATGCTTGTATACCTGCCTTTGGGGCCTTGTATTCAAGTATTATACTTGAATATCAATGTAGCCCTATGTTTTTGCCTTTGGATACTTATGTATGGTACTCAAGTATGGCTTAATTTTGAAGGAAATCATATCAACTTCTATACTTAAATTCCTTGAAGCTTCATACTTAAGTAAATTATGACATCAATTTATTATAGCAACACATATACAAGGGATTTGATTGATTGGTAAGGTTGTATTATGAATGTTCTCTTTGGATTAAATTATTACATTTTAAGAAAGATGAATTATGAGCTAATGAAATGTAATGATGAATTATCAAACGTTGAAATAGGATAATGAAATATGATGAGTTAATGAAATGTAATGATACAAAAAATAGGTTGATGAAGCATTGAAATTGAAATATTTATACAAAATATGAGTTAATTATTTATGAATTGAGAAACTATTTTAAGGGAGAAGGTTAGGTTTGTGAACGGATGAAGGTGATCAGGAAGCACGAGGCAAGTTGTTTATTATTTGATATATATATATATGATCTATGTATGTTATTATTATCTGTTTAATGATAGAGTAAAGTATTGCATTGTTTAAATTGTAGTATGAGATAAATATTTGAACTGACAAATTTCAAAATGTGTTAGCTAAGTAAATTATATACTTCTTAGGATGTAAGCCTCACTTTTTTCTTTAAAACTGCTTTAGAAATGTCCAAATTGAAACTTCAAAACTACGACTTACCATTTAATATTAGAATCTAATCAGATAGATGTTTCAAGAGATAGTAGTTAGAAGAGGATAATAGGCTTTATAGGTTGCTACAAACATTTTAAAAGCTTAATAATGCACTTTTTATGTAAATATTTCTTTTGATAATAAAATGAAGTAATTAAATTAGCTCATTAATTAGTATGTAATGATATCAAATTAGGTTTAGACAAGCTCATGGAAATTGATAAAGGGTTTCATGCCGATTACAATCAAATGAGTTATGACAGGAAATCCTTCTAAGCATAGATTATTAGCCAATTAAATGTGTGTTCACATAGTTCATAGGATCCAAATCATCTATTAGCACATTAGTTTATGTATTATTTCACCATACTAAATGACTTCATGTATACATTTTGAACCTAGATCTTGATACTAACATCCACCATCACTCAATACTTTATGTTTTATATTTCTCTTTGATGACACATACTAACTTAATTAATAGAAACCTTTTTGGAGTGCTACTTTTGGTTCTTTACTCAATAAGTATTTAAACTTCTTTAAAATGTTATGGTAAGGGGGGTAAGTAATAATGATAGTTATAAACCTATCATTCAACATCACGATCATATTTTATATAAAGTACCTTTTATTACTCTATTAAACTCTCTACGATTATATTATTCTATCATTTTTCTCCTAAATCTTATTAACTTTAGTATTGAAGTGCCTTTTTTTTAATTTTGTAGGTCTCTCAACAAGATTTAGATCATGAGGATTTTGTCAATAATATTATGTAATTTTTATAAATGTTACATTACCATATTTAATTTAACTAAAAAGATTTCTAATTAACCTCATCTAATTATAGCCAACAACAAAAAAAGAAAAAAAATATTATGTTTTATCGTTAACATCATTTGTATCATTTTTGTTTGACTCACATGGAATGGTTTGGTTTAACTTCAGGTGTACTCGCTGGGAGGCTTAATATTTTAAAAAAAATGAGAAAAGTTGCGGTATTCAACAAATTCACTTCTAAGTATAATATTTTATTTTTTTAACACACAAATTAGATTAAATTACATCTATACGACTTTTATTAAATTAAAGATAAAAATATAAGCATCTTAATGATATATTTAATATTATTTTAAAAATTTTACTCTTTATTATATGTTGAAAGTATGAATTAAAATCATAAAATATAAAATTGATCACTATAAAATTATGAGCGTACCTGGTGCATAATTTGATGATGTTATAACTTATCTGAATAATGATGATGAGTAAAATTGCAACCTACTTGACCCTTTAATTTATCTAGATAGAGAGAAAAAGGAGAAGAAAATTTTTATCTGAGAGAATCCTTATTGTACCATACATACAAATAATAACCCTAATCTCTCTATTTAAAGTTAAACTTGTGATAGGAAACTACTGATCACTAACGGGCTGTAAATTGAGACCTCTACCCATATGAGCTTATGCATGATCCAACTTATCATGGATCATATACATTAAACCAGGGTCCGATCTGTTTTATGCTTAATGTTAAAATACAAAACTAATTACTTAAATAAATATTTCAATAATTAATTAATGCTAATCCATATAATATTTCTAATAAAATTAATTATTTAATTTTTAAATACAACAATCTCCCATTTGGATAGCATTAATTAATTATATGGAATAATTGAAACATCAATAATTAAGCAATTAGTTATACATTAAGCTATAAACTTAATTCAGAGAATGAGACTACATAGAATCACTGAATCTGATAGGGAGACAAGTGATATAATATCTCATAATCTTAAAGGAACAGAATAAAGTTTAGTCTTTCGACTACAACTCAGAAGAGAAATAACTTAAAATCATTGAATTCAATAGGGAAGCAAATGATTTATATATGTATAAAACATATTATCAATATTTCAATATCCAAACTGAGCAATGATTTTATAAGTGGAATGAGACCATACAGAATCACTGAATCCGATAGGGAGACAAGTGATATTTAAATATAATGTCTTATAATCCTTAAAGAACTGGATATATATTAGGTTAGTCTTTTGACCACAACTCATAAAAGAAATAACTTAAAATCATTGAATCCGATAGGGAAACAAATGATATATATATGTATAAAACATATCACCAATATATCAATATGAGCAATTATTAGTCATAGATATCATCAAAATAAAATAAGCATATCTCAGACTCCCACTAAGCTAAGGCTTCATCAAAAGATTCAACAAGACTCATATGAGTTACTTGATTTTAAAATACTTCTACAGGTAAGCCTTAAGTTGACGAATCCCTAGCATTTCTCCACTAGGGCTATGTTTAATGTGAGTCTGAGATTCAACAATCTTCTCTCTCTAACGAATAGGAATTTAACATCAAAATGTTCAATATAACTAGAATTCCTGTGGTTTAGAGAGAAGCACACAGCAAAAGTATTATCGCAATAAAATTAGTAGAGATCGTGATATAAAATTAACCAATTACATGCTAGATATCAACTTCCTTAACCATACAACCTAACAAGTGGCCTCAAAATATGCGATAAACTCTATTTCCAAAGTTGAGGTAGTTGTGAATGTTTATTTAACACCTTTCATGAGACAGCTCCTCCAAACATCATAAAGATGTATCCAAATGTTGATTTACGATCATCTATATATAAGGCATGATCATAATCTAAGTAATAATTATACTCAAGTAAATTAGATCGTCTACAAGTCAACATATGATTCATAGTATCTTAAAGATACTATATTACTATTTTGGTCGCTCTCCAATGATCCATCCTAGGGTTACTTGATAATCTTTCAAGCACATTAATTGCAAAAGCTATATTTAAACGAATGCAGACCAGTGCACACATAAGATTATCAATAGCGAAAGCGTAAGAAATCTTGTCCATTTTAAATCTTTCAAGCATCCGTTCAATCCAATTGGCTTGGTTCAAACCTAAGATATTATAAGTTCTGTTACGATGGATTTAAACTCAATGGCTAACTGATCAGGTTCCTCAACATAAGGATTTTTATTTATTTGAACTGAACTGTGAACGTTATCTCCTCTAGTGGTAAGGGAATCAAAACAGGTATAGGCAGAATGGTGACCTTGTCACATAAATTAATAACTCTAAGCATCAAACTCCCACTATTCAAGTCATCCTCAAAATAAAATGTCCAATTAAATTCGATGGTCTTGGTACTATGAGTGGGACAAGAAAATATAGAACCTTTTGATCTAGTATAGTACCTAATGAAAAACCTACTGATTGTTGTAAAGTCTAATTTCTTTAACTAGGGATTATAGAGTCTCATCTCTACTTTATAACTCCACACTTAAAAGTTTTAAGATATAAAAATTTAAGTTTAACAACACACCTTTGTTTTACTAATCTTTCTAATCTCTCTAGAAAAAGGGTTTAAAAACAATCCCACAAAATGGAAGAGTTCTAACTCATTCTAGGTTGTTTATGCCTAATCATAACATTGATGGGAATATCAAAAGATACAATAGGAAAATCTTTCAAATTCAAAAGATACGGATCATTTTGTAAGGTGGCATACTAAAATAGTAAAAATCATAACAAATTTTCTTAGTCAAAAGAAATAACTACAATTATTGAAATAGAATCGGAAATTAAATTTTAAAAAAATGCATAAATGACATAATTCAAATTAAAAGTGTCCAGAAGATAAAAAGAAAAAAAAATGATCCTATGTAATTAATTTTATCCTACTTCTTACTACTTCCAATACAGTCTCTTCCATCTCACTTAGGATCCGCCTGTTTTTAAGCTCCTTCTTACTTACGCTTGTTCTTTAGCTTATAACATCGAGACTTTTTGTGTCCAAGGATCTAACAATAATTGCACTTGCCCTTAAATTTCTTTTGTTGTCCTTTGCCCTTATCACCACTTTTCTTGAACTCAGGCTTTCCAGATATCTGTGTTTCTAATTTCTTTCCTCTTTTATCATTTTCACCTGACTTATTATTGAAGTCCTGAGATAAGTAGTTAATGAAATGTGGTTATGGATTACTTTTCATAGTCTCCTCCTCTTGAGTTACTATAGAAATCATCTGGTCTATTATCCACTCTCCCTCTTGTGAATTATATGAAGTTCTTAAATAACTATATTTAGCTGGCAATGACTGAAGGACTTTGTAGACCAAAGTACTCTCTCCTAGATCAACACCATATGATCTCAGCTTATTGTAGTAATGAATCATCTTCATGATGTGCTCTATGACACCCGAAACTCCATCATAACGAGTGTTGTTAAGCATGGAGAGATAATAAACCTTCTGAGTTTTATCAAGCTTCTTGAATTTTTCACCAACACCTTTCATGTACTCCACAACAGTGTCCTTATCTGGGATACTATCTCTAATTCCCTTTTCAATTGTGAACTTAATCATTGCCAAACAAATTTAGTTCGACTCATACCATTATTTGTAATAAGTCTTATCTGCAGTACTAGACTCGGGTAAGAGATTAGTTGACTTTGGTTCTCTAAGAGCTAAATCCTCCTTAGAAATTGTCAGGTACATGTTCAAGAACTCTCTCTATTCATCATAGTTTGTTCCATTAACAGTTCTCACCATAGATAGTTGTTGAAAGATCGAGACTGATGCAACATGATTGGAAAATTATTAATTATGCGTGCACAACATAATTATAACACAAGATTCCCAATTAAATAAATCAGTCAAATAACTATTTAACAAAGTGGTATCAAAATTACATGTACCATATGACTTGGCTTATACAAGAGTCTACATAAGAATGTAATCAATATAGCTATACCGATAGGGTACAACAAATATTGAAACATTATAATTACTGCATGCCTATTCTAAGAAGTTTAAACCCTAAAATTACATTAACAATATCACACCGATTGGGTGTATCCATCATTAATGCAATATGCTCCTACATATCCCAAAGGACAATATTTTATGTAAAATAGTCTTATTACTTCCATAATCTATCACTAATGTGAAATAAATGGTTTTAAATGACTTTATATGTATAAAATTATATAATTAAGGGCTCAAAATTTATCTAATATACCTATATTTATAATTAGAGAGAGTGACACCACACCAAGCTTAGAAAAAATACAAAGAATGTCCATGAATTTTTTCAGACCAAAATTCCATAGATAAAATATATTTTTATGCAATATAAACTTTACAAAATTTAAAATAAATACTTACTGGTCTCAAAAAATTTTGAAAAAATTACATGAAGATAGAAAATAAATTTCTACACAACCGGGTTAAAACTCGGCATGAAAAACCAAGCGCGTAGACTAAATGCGCTAACACGCGCTAGAGCCAGCGAATAGGCCTAAAGTCAAAACTAATGCGTGTTACTCACGTGTGCACACGTGCATGGCTCAAGTCTGGTTAGCAAAACCGGTCAACGTTTGGTGCGTGCATTTAACGTGCTCACACGCATGTGGCCTAAACGTGTAGTCAGAATCTCCAAATTCAGTGGGTGTGTTACACGCACGCAGTAGGCGCGTGGGATCCACGCACGCGGCATAGCAGTAAGCCTTCCCGTTTCTTCTTTCTTCCAATTTGATTTTATGGCTATTTTTCCGCCATTGATGAATTTTAAGCTCAAAAAAAATTATTTTTAACCATTTTAAGTCATAAAAAATTATATCTAACCTATTCTTAATACAAATTCACATATTAAACAGAAATAAAAGCTCCAAAATTATACACTTATGTTCATAAATTTTTCAGGAAAAATTCAAACTGATTTGGAGCATAATCACAAGTTTAATGCAATCAAATAATATAATAATATTCTCGATGTATTTGAGAACATGATTCATGCATTATTCAGAAAATAAGCTTCAAATTTTACGATCTATGGTTATAATGTTTTCCAGAAAAAATCTAAACTTCGATCTGCATCATTCATGAAATTTTAACACAATTAAACCATAGAATAATATTTTCAATGTATATAATATCAGGATTCAAGATTTAATTGAAAGAAAAACAGATCTATTGTTTCAAAATTAAAAATCCCCAATTTGTGGCAATTTCAAGTACGAAAATAAAATGAAAAATTGAGAATTTCATGAATTTGCCAAGATAATTAAAATTGCTCATAATCATATAATTCATACTGTCAACATGCTCTAATACCAATTGTTGGAAGTATGAATTAAAATCATAAAATATAAAATTGATCACTATAAAATTATGAGCGTACTTGGTGCATAATTTGATGATGCCATGACTGATCTGAACAATGATGATGAGTAAAATTGCAACCTACTTGACCCTTTAAGTTATCCAGATAGAGAGAAAAGGGAGAAGAAAATTTTTATCTGAGAGAATCCTTATTGTACCACACATACAAATAATAATTCTGATTTCTCTATTTAAAGTCAGACTTGTGATAGGAAACTAATGACCACTAAAGGGCTATAGATTGGGAACTTTACTCATATGGGCTTATGTATGATCCAACCTATCATGAATCATACACATTAAATCAGGGCTCGATCTGTTCTATGCTTAATGTTAAAACATAAAACTAATTACTTAAATAAATATTCTAATAATTAATTAATGTTAATCCATATAATATTTCTAATAAAATTAGTTATTTAATTTTTAAATACAACATTATATTCAAGATTCAAATGGCAAATGCAAAATCTTGTATTTATACATTAAACATATTACCATTTCTGTCGTTATTATAAAAAAAAATATTAATTGACACATAAAATCCAAGCAAGGCGTTACGTGATGTTAATGGTCAAATTAAAAGAATCCTTTTCTGCGTTTTGGACAAGCCACATAATTTGTACATTTTATGTCATGACAATTTGGGTTAAAATTTCTCGGAATGAGCGTCATTTTGGTGTTTCAATGGAACTTTAGGTCTCAATTAAAATTTAAAATTATCATTTTAAATATGATTTAGTTTAATTTATATATCATATCAAGTTATAATATTGCATTTAAAGGGATTAAATACATTTAAGTTGTATGATAAGTGAGGATAATAATAATATCTAAGTCCAATGACTTTTACCTGAAACAATGGATGCTTAATAAATGGATGAAATTGAAATTAGACTTATTATTTAATAATTTTGGTTTAGCTCTAATATTAAGCCAATAAATGTTAGGTCCTATTTTAGCAATACATTAAATTCATTTGAATAATATATTTTATAATTAATCAAATTTTTAATTGAATTTTATTAGAATCATATAAGGTTTAAAATAGTGAATCCTTAATAAATTTGCATTGAATTTATTTAGTCCCAACCTATTGTCATCACTATTAATTGAACTCAAACTATAATGAAAAAAACATACAATATCCCATATAACTAGAGAAAGAATTTTGCCCCTTCCAATTTTAAAAATTTGAAAATCATACTCTTAAGTTGCAATTTGAAATTAACAGCACATCATCCATATAATTAGTTATAATTAAATTATGTGATTTTTTTATGCACCTATTAAAGAAAAATTACATATTATTTATTGGTTTATCTCATTATATTTAGGGCATAATTTCAATATTATATAATTAAAGGATTTGTATTATATATAAAAAATCTAATTAAATACTTTAAAATAGATTATGAAATTATATATAAAAATAATATAATAAATTAGCATATAATAACATTATAGTTTTTATTTAAAAATATTTAATTTAATAAAATAAATAATTAATATTAATTTTAAATTTCATACAATTTATTTTTTTACTTTATAAAATTAAATGAGATAAAATCCAACCCTAATATTTTGCAATCATTCGACTGTAATTAAGGCTACGAAGCATTGGACTCGGCATCATTATCTCACTGTTGAATTGAGCGAAGGAGGAGCCATGAGAATTGTGCCATTTCATAATGCATGTGAGAGAGGGATGAGTATTATTGGAGTAATTAAGGAACAAGTCAAAGCCGGATTAGACCAAAATTTGCGCAGCCTTGGTCGTTTTTAAATGAATTCATTTCAACTGGTCTGCTTTTTTATTTTTAATTTATATTTTATTTTTATTATTTATTATATTTTTATATTTATTAACTTTATTTTTTATTTTTATTTTTATTTTTATTTTTATTATGTGTACTTATTTTAAATATTTGTATTTAATTATTTTGATAATTAAATTATATTTTATATTAAATTATGATGTAAAAATAATTAATACATTTTTTTTAAATATAAATATTTTTTAAATTATTAAATATATAAAATAAAAATTATTGACCTATTTTAATCCTTGCCTATAAATTTATTTAGACTCATTTCTAAATAGATTTAATTCTTTCATCCAATCTGTAAAAATTTTGTAAATTGATCTCTTTGTCCCATAAACTTCAGCCATTAAGTACCTCTCTATTATTATGTGTCAACACTTGAGAAAAAGAGAAGTAAATTATATATTAATATATTATTAATACAATAATATGTCGATATCTTATTAGATCTAATCACATATTAGAGTAATATTTTTAAATTAAATCTTATACATTGTATGATAATATATTAATAATTAAATTTAATGATATCTCAATATATCATTACATTAGTTGCATATCATGTTCATCTCCCACAAACGTTAGATCTTATTAAGTGAAAATTAAAACATTGCATCACATTACTTATAAACTTTTGCATAACTTTATATTTTAGCTCTGATTGATCGGTACAAGATTGAATGATTATGATATATTCCCTTCCTTCTCATATAAAATCGGTGCTTCTACTTCATACACTTACATAAATATATTATATTGAATAATATACTTTTCTATAATTTATATTTTATTAATATATAATATAATATTTTATGTTCAAGTTGGGCCGAGTTACTTCCGCTTCATTTTATTTAGTTAGGGCCTAGAAAGTTCAAAATTTTTAGGCTTCAAATTTTCGGCCTACTCGAATATTTACGAAGACAAGTTGTCCGGGCCAAACTTGTGACCTGGCCCATGAGTAGATACTGATGGCATGGAGCAGAACAAGGTTCATTGTTAACTCCACCCACGTTGATCCATATTCCCATGCTTTCCCCCTGTTTAGGAGTTAAAAAAGAGTTGGACAAAAAAAAGTTAAAAAAAGAAGTAAACTCTCTTTTTCGTCTATACTTTATTTAATAATTTTCAATTTTATTCGTCTAAAATATTTATATCAATTTTATTTATATAAAATATTAATTTTTTCAATTCCGACCCTTTAATTCTTAAAGGAACAAAATTGAACAAATTAATTTTTCATATGAATCTTAATAAAAAATTAAATTAAATTAATTAATATTTTAAATAAATAAAACTGATATAAAATATTATATAAAAATACAAAAATGTAAATCTCACAAAAAAAAAAGGATTTACTCTAAAGAGAAAAGAATCGAGGGTTTATCACTCATTTTTCACAACCCTCCAACAACTTTTGTTATACGTTTATTTTTAAAAGATATTTTTTATAAGAAAATTTCATCTCACTTTTTTATATAAAAAAGAAGAATTATTATGTGCACTTATACCTAATGATAGAAAAAATTGATATTTAAAATAATAATAATAGTGAAAGAAATTAACTTCTTAAAACAAAGAAATTATTTTTTTTACTAAACCTCCTACATTTGACATTCAATACATAAATTACTTTTCATTATTTTGATATTTTATAATTAAATTTTTGAGATAGATATTTTTTATTAAAATAAATAAATAATTCATTCTTCAAGCATCAAAATAAGGAATGAGAAGAGAATAAAAATTTTTCTCTATCCATAGTATATACACCTGTGATTTTAAATTTAAACTAGCCAATTAAGTTGAATTGATCAAACGTTGAAACATCCATCGTTTAAGCTGAATTGAGTAGGTCAGTTTTATCAATTTAATATCTTTTAATTGGTTATACTGAAATGTGATTCAGTAACTTTTTCGTTATTATCGGGTTTAATATTTAAAATGTAGAGCTAACTTTGAAAGTCTACTATCTAAAGATTTCCTTTGAAAGTTTATTCAATATCATATAATCATATAAACTCCTAATTTGTCCATGAAATATATAGATATTAACATCAATTTTTCATAAGAATTATACCTAGTTTAAGTAAAATAAATCAAAAAAATTAATGAAACTTC
Organism: Sindora glabra; assembly: GCA_020226215.1. Lineage (NCBI taxonomy): Eukaryota > Viridiplantae > Streptophyta > Magnoliopsida > Fabales > Fabaceae > Sindora > Sindora glabra. The sequence goes on along the minus strand of CM035230.1, from coordinate 60,017,671 downwards.
TGTCCGTTAGAATTAATTTAGTGATTCACTTTATAATACTTACATTTTCTTTCTCCTCATGTAATCCTAGGAGTGCAAATTTTAAATTTATTACAGGCAATAGGCAGTTACATTTTTATTATTTCCTCAAAAGGTGCTGTATACATTTCAGGTCCTTTCGACCTCAGTTAAATTCGCTCAGAAAGAGCCTTGGAGATCAAAGTAAAAATAAAAGTTCCAACTCCTATAAGCCAGAGCTACACATTTGAAATGCTAAAAACAGAACATCTTAACGAAAATTATAAGAAATTACGGAGAGACGAACAAAACCTTTGGCATTGGAGGCTTGAAAAACAAAAGAAAATGAGGATTTTTTTAATGGTAAGAGAAGGATTAATATAACAATTATGTAATGAGGAAAAAAAAAAGGAAAAAAAAAAAAAAAACGAGAAGCGTGTGATGGTCTGTATGTCAAGATTGAGAAATGATCCGTGTGTAAAGAAACTCATTCCAGGTGTCGGGTAACCCGGGTAAGCACCAATGGATACAATCCGCATAAGTTGCCGGGTCGGCCTGCTGCTCCGGAGTTAGCATCTTGCCTTGACGTATGGTATAGACGGAGGTATGTGCATCTTTCCGGTACTCCGATAAGGTGGTGATGTCGATGAAGTGGACCGGAACCTTCATCCACCGTGTCACGTTGTCGGCAACGACGAAAAGCCGTCGATCCGTACCGACTTCCAACGGGGTGGACATGTTTAAAACCGGGGTGGTTTCCTTAGCACATTTTATGCCATCCGGGTTGTTCCAATCCTCGCTCCTAAACGTTCACGTACATGCGTCGCATGATTAGTTGATATGTCAAATTTAAAGACCTTGACATAAAGTGTGACTTTAAATTTGATTCAATGTAAAATCTTTTATATTTTCAGTTAATAAGAATAAGGTATATCATTAAAATAATAACTAAAAATTGAGTTTAAATTTAATATATTATTAACATTACAGTAAATATAAAAGTTACATATTATTAAAGAAGTAATAATAATTAAAAATTTTTACTAACAATTAGAGAATTATAACAATTTTTTTAACTAAATAGTAATAATAGTGGATGATAATGTATATTGATTTTATATTAAGAGTGAACTAAATTTAAATTTTTAATAAAAGAGTTTTATAAATTTTTTATTAATGTGACAATACGTATATAAATAATAATATAAGACTTATTTATATTAACAATGTATCAAATTTAAATTCATATATTCATACCGATAATTAATCAAATTATCACAATTATTAATCTTTTTATAAGGCAATATTATTTTATTTGAAAAATAAAATATTATCATGATAGGTTAACAACCAAACTACCGTAGATCTAAGGTAGAAACACCAACGATGTCAATGATTCACAAGAAGGATGGACTCACCTAATCAGATAAGAAATTTGCTGCCAATAAAGTTACTCAATGTTTATGCACGAGTAGAAATGGGTTAAGTAGATCTTAATAATCATCTTATCAAGGGTTTGCAAGCTAAGTAGTCTATGGAATTGGTTTGTGGTTAAGCAAAGTGGAAACAATTAGCTAATTACCCAAAAACGATCATGCGGAAAAGGCTGGGGACAGCATGATAAAAGACAGCAAGAGGCTGAAAAGGCAGTGATTAGCATTAGATACTGATTGGGTGTAAAGATAAAAGCGACCATCAAATAACTTAATAATACCAAATCAAGAATCATGTTATTTCATCTTTTCTGTTGTTCTATTTGGTTCGTAATTTTAAAATTATATATAAACCAAGAAAAATAGAGCAAAAGGGGATAGAATGAAAGATTCTATCATAATCTTCTCCTTATTTTAAAATTTTCATTAAAAAAGAAAAGATATTCAAAATCTTTAATCATCCTCTACTCTTTGAAAAAAATTTGAAAGGAAACCACATAAAGGGAGGAAAGTCTTCCCTTAACTATCAATCCTCCTTATTTTTTCTTCTAATTCCTGAACATACTATAAATAAATCAAATCAATTTGATTCACATTATATTATATATTTAATTATTTTGTCTAACTTAATTCACCATTATAAAATAGATAAAATGAGTTTAATTAACATTATCCAATTGTGAATAATAATTGTGAAAGTAGTATTTCTCCAACTTAGAGCACAGAATGGGATTTTGGCATTACTTGATATGAAGAGGTGACATGCTTGTGAAGAAGACTGTGGTGCGATTTGGATCAATGTTGCCATCCACCCATTTGGACCATGTATTGAGGACTCTCGCATATGCTATTGGTCTTTCCACTTCATCATACTCGGTGGACCCTTCATCAAATGACCCTCGCCTTTTGCATTCAACAAAACTTAGATCAGCATTGTGAATTTGCTTGGAAAGTAATATAATAGTAAAAAAGATAGAACATTGTGGTAACTTACAAGACTTTCATAGTGAAAGTGTTCATCCACCAAATATAGGTGTTAAAGATCAGGTAGTCCACATTCTTCCAGTTAACTCCATGTTTTTCAATCGATTCGGGCATGATTATACGGTTTAAAATGCTGTGCATAGTTGGATCATCTGAATTCGACTCTACAAGGAATGGGGCCCAGTAGAATTCCACTGTAGCATTGTAGTCCTGGGCACACACAATCAGTACACCAACTGAAGTGAATCCAAAGAAAAGAAAAAGAGGGTTCGCCTTCCTTCCTACCTCAACATGACTGCATTATTACCTTCATTATACCCCATAAAAACATGACTTTTTCCGAGCAAGTAGGTGGTTAGGTGACTTGATTATTAAACAACCCAAAATGACATCAAAACATGTGGTCCCCCATTTTTATGCTTAACAATGATTACTTTCTGTGAGTAACACTGGTTTGGCCAATTTGGGTATGATTAGGAAAAACTAAGATAAAAATGGCATGAGAAGAAGAGAAAAAGAAACCTCAATTCTGAAGACAGCCAGAGAACCAGTTTTGTTCAAGCTCTTCCTGCCAGAAGGAATCACAGACTGAACCAGACAAATCATTGATTCCCACTGATTCCTATTCAACGAATCTCCCACAAACATAAGCCTCTTGTTTCTAAGCTTATCAAGCAACAGTCTTGGTTTGTACCTGAACCAACATGAATATAAAATTGAACAAAATTACAAACAACATAAAGTAACAATAACAAAATGAATTGAAGTTCTTAATTTTTACTTTGGTAAATTGCAATCTCTGGGTTGCCATCTCCAGTTTTGATACAGAGAATCACGTCTTCCGTTTCTCAGGCAGGTGACTTGGGCTGTGAGGAATTCACATTGTTCTTCTTTGTACAAAGGGCGTGTCACGTTATCATAAACCCACTCTCCAGTGAACAAGTCGCAGTCTTCTGGTGGCAATTCAATCACTTCTTCTTCCTCTTCTTCCTCTTCCTCTTCCTCCACGGCCGGCCGCAATTCAATCTTTTTACTCTCTTCTTTTTCTTTCTCCACCACGGGCTTAACGTCAATCGGCTCTTGTTTTTCTTCAGAGTCCTGATCGTCTTCCTGGGTTTTCTCCGTGTCAGCTCTTAAATTATTAGAAACAGTAACTGGGATTTTTTCCTCGACGACATCCTCGGGCTTTGACTTCCCTTCCTGGATTTCTTGAGCTTTAGGCCTTGAAAATGGAAACTCTGCAATAGACTTAACGTCCTCGTTGTACATGAAGACGCCGAAGAGGAATACGGAGAAAACTACAACGAAAATGGAGAGATTGTTGTTCTTGCGGCCCTTCATTGCAGATCCTATTTCTGAGTTGAAAAGAGGAGTTTTTCGGCGCAGAGGCTGCATGAGGATGAGAGAGAGTGAAGAATAGGAAGAAAGCTGAGCAGTGAGGAGGGAAACAAGGCGATAGAAATATAGAGAAAGAAACGAACAACAACATTGAAAAAGAGAGAGTAAGATTTGAATCAAAGTATTAGGTTGTGTGATTTGCTTGTTTAATGGGGGTTTGGTGAGATGGTTTTGTCTTCAAGAAACCATAAGGGGGAGGGAGAGTAGTCTTTCTCAATTCCTTCAAATTCTTCCGATATCTTTCTTTCTCTTGTTTTTTTCAGTAGCTTATAATCCATAGCTAACTACTTCAATATCTGGTGATTGTTTCGGATGGAGAATACGTGAAAGGGAGGGATTGAGAAGAGTGATATTAAAGCCTTCAAAGGTTGGTCCTAGTCTTATTCAGTTGATAGGGTGTGTGGTGGTATGTTAAGAGAGGCCCTAAATTTGCTTCTTTGGTAGACCCATTGTTGTTGTCTTTCTGTTTCAGAATGCAAGAGGAAAGTTTGACATGGGAAACTGATTGCTCAGAATCAGAAGCCCCACACCGGACGAGAGGGGTATCTGAGAAAGCAAAAGTAACTGCATATATAAACGCCAAACGTGGTCAAGATGTTAGCGCCCAAAACACTATTTTTTTTACTGATTTTATATTCACTTATTCTTATTTTAGTCATTTTTAATCACATTAGGAAAATTATTTACAAAATTTTTAAATTTACTAAATTTAGTGAGTTGAGATTGAGTTTCAATGCATTCCAAATTAAATAAAAGAATTTGAATTCCATTTTAAGAGTTGTTTTTGTTCAAAAAGTTTATCATCTACCTCCCGTTTCGAAAAAGATATCCTAGATATAAACCAATTTTTTTTCTTCTAATTTCTCTATATGCAAAAGGAAATTTTAAGTCTCATTACTTATAAAAAAATTTGTATTTATCTTTCAGAAAAATAGCTAAAAACAGAAATGATCCAAATTTATTTTTTCTTACATGTATACATATAATATTCCAAGTTAAATCAACTCAAGAAGTGCAATTGCGAATTAATTGTTCCACCCTTATGACAACAATATACATTTTCACCGTTACTAATTAAATAAAGTCATTTGTAACATTTTAGATTTGTAAGATTCACATGTATTAAAAATTAATCTTTAAAATTTTTAAAATATTAAGAAGTGTAATGCCAAGTAGTTTTACTTAGCAAGTAAGATTAAAAACACAAGCAAAACAGGGACTTAACCACCTAAAAAAAGGGTGGCTTGAAATAATCCGACCTAATAAAAATTTGAAATTAATAAGGGTTAACCTGTTAAATTATTAAATATTATTGGCATAAATGACACATTCTTGAGGCTCTTGTAAGATTTAAAAAGGGAATTATTGAATTAGTTTGTTAATCTAATTTTGTTGGTTAATGGACCAAGTTGTTGCATCAACATATTAATCTAGTAATATATAATAAATAATAAAAAATTAATAATTATTGTGTGTATGTATAAATATATATTAAAATTATAATTATAATTTAATAATATATATATAATTCATATTAAATAATTTTTAATGAGTTTATATATTTAATATTTATATATATATCAATTTAAAAATAAATAATTATATTATAAATTTAAAATAAAATTCAAATGTTCAATAAATAAAATTGCAAGAGAAAATGATTTTCATAAAACTAAAAAACTAATACAATAATGATTATTTTCTTGACATGAAATGTAATTATTATAACTAAATATACATAAATATTTATTAGAACTAAATAAATAATATATTGATTAAAGTAATTTATTCCTAACATTATAGCACTACAAATAAAGAATTGGAAAAAGTTTTGAAAAACGTGATGATACAAAATTTTTAGATGATATAATAAAAAATACAAAACATTTTATAACAACAATAAAATTAACAATTAATTGCTTTTAGATAATAATAATAATACAAAACATTTAGGATTGGACTTGGGACTAACCAATAAATATCAATATAGGATTAAAATTAGTACTATAGCAATTCTATTAGGTCCTAACTTGAGATTAGCCTAATGTACAATTTTTATATATTATGTTACTCTAATGAGATTGAATTAACTCAAAATAAGCTAACCATTCTGATAGACTTACCTGAATTCTCACAATTTTTCCTTTTTAGAAATGGAATCCTCACAATTTTGCTCAAAAAAGGTTGTAATGCTGGCTCAAAACCACCTAACAAATATTGAGTTGAGACTAAGATTGATACTATAATAATTTGACTTAACTTGAACATAATAAAAAAATAGCCCAATTTAAAACAAAAATAATGTATAATTTTTACTTACTAAGTTAATTTGATAAGATTGGGTTACTCATTTTGATGAGTTTACTTGAGTCTTCACAATTTTATTTTATTTTTTTAATAATTGGATCCTCACAATTTTATTTATTACTTTCTTTCAATTTAGAAAAGATAAATATTTAATCTACTCCTATTTTGATATTCAAATATTTTTTTTACTAAAATTGACTAAATTAGTACATGAAAATCTTTTTATGTATTTCCCTTTTAAATTCACACCCTCGATTTTTCCCATGATCCAAAACATAAATAAATTGGCCTAATTTTGGTATAACTCTACAATGAACTTAAAATTTAACTTGATCTAATTCATACATAGATTTTCTCAAGATATAAACTAATATATTAGTCTAAATAAATTTATTAATAATTAGTAAATATTTTCTAAAAGTATTATTAGAAATAGATTAAAGTTGTATTGAGTCAAATTCTAATATTATTAAATATAATTTAGCTAACATAATAGCTGCTTGAACTTGAACTAATAATAACATTTTGATTTGAACTCATCTTGGCCAAATCAATTTGACTCGATAAAAGTTAATAAATATTATAAATTTTCACAAGTTCAAAATTCAATTCAAACTTGGTTCATTTCCTAAATAACTATAGATATCACAACAATAATTATAATTATAAATTGATTATTTAAATAATTATAATATAATTTAAAATATTACATATGTATTTATATATTATATAATTTTATATTTAAAAAATACCAGTTAACCTGAGAAACTAATGACCTAAACTTTAAATAATATAGTGCAATCTTTTTTTATAAAATGGGCTAAAATTAGTCCAAAACTTACTCTATTTTATAAATAAATAGTTTCGAATAGGACAGATCAGAAATATATTAGTTCAGACTGAATGGCCTAATTCCATCCATGTAAAATATGTAAAAATTTGTTATGACGGGCATGTGGAAGATTTTTCCAATAGTATACATATGTTGCCCACGTTGGTACTCCTGTGATACAACCAAGTCAATGGATCAACTTAAATAAGGGTCGACAATTAAGAACTAAGAATTTTTCTACATTTAAATTTCGATATATATATAATTTAACTACTTCTATAACTAAAAAAATTAAAAAAAGAAGAACCAAGAATAACAAGCTATGATTTCCATTAATTAATTAGTCAACTTAAACCATCATATATAAGCCATATCAATTGCGCTGAACGTAACAATTAGTATTAGGTGATATTTCATTTGTGGAATTTTTTCTCATAATTTTAGAATGTTTTAAGAGAATATTAAGGATTTTTTGTTTACTATTTTTAAAAATAATTTTTTATATTATTTAAAAATAAACATTTTATTAAAAAATTATTTTCCAAATCTATTCTTAAAAATTATGAGTTTGTTTGCTTACTGTTTTTAGAAAACAGAAGTTGTTAGTTGGCAAATTGCTTTCAAAAATTTATGTTTACAATTTATAATTTCAAATGTGCAACATAAAAATAAAAAATTGAAATATATTTTAAATAATTTCTTAATTTCTTTTTTATTTTTATGATAATTTTTTAATTAAATGAAAAATTTTCCTACATGCTTCATTAAACATTATCTATTCTTTATTTTCATTCAATTTGAAAATAATTTTTGAAAAAAATTTAAAATTAACTTTTCAGAATAATTTTTAAAAATAAAAAAATAAAAATATATCTAAACACATCATATAACTCTAAATATATAATTTAAAAATAAAAAATAATTTTAAAATATTTTCTTAACTTATTTCTGATGCCACTTTTTGTAATTAAATTTAATATTTTCTTATTTACTCCTCTAAACACCTTATATTTTTTATTTTCTTAAATACAAAAAATAGTTCTTGAAAATAAAAAATAATTTTTAAAAAATTCTTACATTTAGTTCAATTTTAGAAATATATTTTCAAGGATGATTTTACCACAATATTCCTTCAAATATTTTTATGAAAAAGTGAATATTCAACATTTTCATGATATGGGACCGTTTGAGTAATATAAAGATAATACTTTCTTCATCTTTTCATTAAAGTATTATTATTATTATTAATATCTCATTTTACTATCACTTAATGTTATCGATCACCACTGATCATAATTTATTGCTAATAATCACCTTCCATCATCATGCATTGCCAATCATCACCCATCATCTTTGATCATTATTCATTAATATTCATTATCAATAACTATTGATTACTATTATTTATTACTAACTACCACCTATTGTTATTGACTATTGACATCTAGTATTATTGGCTATCACCTATGATCAATGACTATTGTTAATTATTATTTATTGTCAATAATTATTATTGACTACTACCTATTATTGATGACTACCATCAATTATTATTTATTGTTAACTATCATTCATTGTTGTTGGCCACCATAACTACTACTTATCACTAATATCCATTGTTGTTGATGGCAAAATATTTAATGAGAGCATTTTTATAATAAAATAATATTTTTTAAAAATATATAAATTAATTAAAATATAAATTTAGAATATCCTTTAGAATATTTTTAATTTAATTATATATTGTAATATCACAACATAAAAAATCATCAAAATGTTTTTAAGTTATTTAATATCACATTCTTAAAAATTAAAATTTTGAAAACCACATTCGTTTCAAATATTAAGATTCTTAAGAGAATATAATTTTGCAAACTAAGTACAACCTAATATCTCTTGAAACACAGAAAAAACAGAACGGACATTCCTCATCTTTTGACAACAACGTAGTTAGGTGTTTAATATGCGTCACGTCGGTCGAACGCGGAGTGACTAGTTTTTTATTAGAGCATTTCGGGTCAAGGAAGGAAAAAGGTGGGGTTTGTCTGATAATAACCCCTAAAATTTTATACCGAACAAATAATATCTTTACATTTATGTTAATTATACTGATATTTTATATTTTTTAAAATATTTATTTATTTTTTAAGGAATGAATATATGTTTAAATATAAAAATAAGGAAAATTTGTATATATTCATAAAAATGAGAAATAAAAAATAATTAATCTAAATTTTTAAAAAATATGTTTGTAATTTATTCATGACGAATGCCAATAACAACTTCGAGACTGTGAATAAGTATTAATCACTAATTTTAATTAATTAAATTTAATATTTTTATTTTTTAGTAATATAATAAATAAGGACACTAATTCTAATAATAATATATTGTTAAAATAAAAATTAAATATTAAATATGATTCTAATATTAATTATATCATCATTTATTGTGTTAATAAAAATAGATATAAAATATTAAATTTAATTAATTGGAGATTAATAATTAATATTTATCCACAATTTGAATCTATTGTTAGTATTTGTTTATGTTTATTTATCAATGTGAAGGTACTAATCGTGGTTGAAAAGCTTTACCTTATCTCCGGATATGGATATGAAAATTAAAGTTGCTAACTGAATTATTAATAAATTTAAGTTTTATAGATTGAAATATTTTATTTAATAATAAATTGATATAATTAATAAATTAATTAAATATTATAAATGAAGAATTTAAATGATCAAATTTAGTGTTTTAAATTCAATAAAAATAGATATCATTTTCCAAATTTTATATTTATAAAGCATTATATTGACTATTATTTTTTGTTTGTGAGAACTAAATAAAGTTTTTTTTATTCAATTATTGAAATTAAATTATACAAAATTTTAAAATCCTCCATATTTATTTAATATTTTATCCAAAGAAATTTATTGGCTTGATCAAATTCGACCCTCCCATGCAGAGGACAGACATTAGGCGCTGCTCGTCGTGATCAAAACACGGTGGGAGCAGGGATAAACTACTTCTATAATACAACTTTAATAAATTGAAAGAGTCATAAATAATTAATTTAAACTATCCTTTTCTTTCCGGGTTTTGTCCCCTTTTTCTGGCCTATTTGTTCTCGATATGCGAAGGATATTCACCTACGTCTGGGAAAGGTCCCCAATAGAAAGGCTGATGATGTTAAAAATCAGAAATGGTTAGACTTCACTTCGAGTGAAATTATTTGGGAGTAATATAAAAATATTTTACAAAAAAATTCGGTTTAGGTTTGGTCTTAAGTAAGTGAAATTTGATTCAAATATTAGCTGAATCAGAGCTTCATATAATTTGGTTTAAATTGTTCATGAAAACAAACAAACTTACTAATAAAAAATATTTTTTATTTTCATTTTACATGTAAATATAGTATAATATATAAAAAATCCAACCATATTAATATATTGTTCAAGTTGAATAAAAAGTGAGATGCTTTGATTGAAATAATTAGTTTTTGTAGTATTTATTATTTTCTACTAAGTGTAATTATTAATATTATGTGATAAATATATAGATATTTTTGAAAGATTTGATTGTTATAAATATATATTGATAAATAAAATGAGATCAAATAATTTAATGTTTGACTCATTTATAAAAGATAAACTTTCATGTGTTTAAATTTGGATAAAATGACAAACTATTTAAATAAAATTGCATAAACTCTTTTAAGCTCATATTTATCATAAGTTGGTGTTCGAATTCAAATATTTCAAATTAGATAAAAAATTTGGTACAAATAATATATTATTTAAATAAATTTATGCAAACCCATATAAATTCTGTGTTTGACTTAGACTTAAGTTTATATTCAAATTATTCAAGGCTCATGAATAGTTTTAATTTATTTATTTATTTTTGAGCTTAAGCTTGAACATCTAAATATTTAGTTTAACTTAATTATTTCCGCCCCTATTTCTAATTTAACAATTAATATGACCTTGATATATAATTTTAAATTACCATCTTCAATTACAATATTGCATATAACATTAGTATTGTGATTATTATTTTATAATTAAAGTTTTCATAAATTTAATATACAACAATCACATTTATCAGTAATTTTATTGGTTATAATGTGATTGTAACTACGATTTCATCACAATCCAAAATTAAGATCAATATGTCAACTTCTAAGTTGGCGTAAATTCTAGTTGCTTAAAGCTTCCCGAGGACGTAAAGCTCTAATCCACTTCTCTTATTTAACTAGCTAGTTGTAATTTGACATCGATTCCTTATTCAAACAGCCACCTAATTAAAAAAACAGTTTAAAGTGGGTAACTAGATGGTATCCTTTGTGAAAGCAAATCCCCTGGTTACTGGTAACTTTAAGTTGGAGAGAAGTAAAGGCTAAGGAACCCTTTTAAAGTGTATTGAGTAGACTAGCATCTTTTTACGTACTTGCGCTCATTTCACTTCTGTTCTATTGCCTGCCTGTTTGACTGTTGAGACATAGCGTTTTTTCCAAGTTAAGGAAACTCGGAAGAAAAATCTTAAAAAAGAAAAAGAAAAAAGTCGTCTATGAGCTTCAAGAGAAATACTATATAATTATATTGAATTTATATTTTATGCATTTGACTAAGTTTGACATTTAAACGAATGATTCATCATGTTTCATTGTTTTTAAATATAAATAAAAAAAATGAGATGTATGATAACATTTTGTGTGTTGTTGATGGAAAAACAATTATACTACAGATGCAAGAATATATATATCCGTTAGTTAAGATTTAAGAGTAATCCAGGATTTATTTGGATATATTTTTATTTTTAAAAATTATTTTTATAAATTATTTTTAAATTAAAAAATAAAAATTAAAGAGTGGATAGTATTATAAATAAAAAATATTTTATTTAATTATAAAATTATCATAAAAATAAAAGAACAAAGTTAAAACTTAAGGAAATATTTAAATTTTTATCTTTAAGTTACATATTTAGAATTATAATTTTTAAAAATATTCAAAAATATTTATAAATAGATTCTTTTATTTTAAAAATGAAAAAATATTTTTAAAAATAATAAATAAATAAACACTTATTTTTCATAATTTTTTAATAGGTCGTTAATACTTTTTGGAAGGCCCTGTTTGGCTTCCGCCAGGGATGTTGACGGTTAGCTACTGTGATGGGTACATCTAGATCTAAAATTAAAACGTGAAATGGATCCAGGGAGAACCGAGAGTGATATACCTTTCATCAGTTTGCATTTCAAAACAAACTTACTGGAACTCCCCGCTCGCCCAGATAGGAGTATTCTTTTTGATATTGCCAGAGGAGTGCTCCCTTTTACCGAATATTTCCTTGTCAAAGATTTAAATCATAATTCACAATACAGACAGTGTTAAAGAGAATTGATAATGAATTGAATTAAGCAGAGTTGATTTTAATTTAAATTTAGTTTGATTTAATTTTGTTTGATTTATAATTTAATTCAAATTTAATTCAAACCAATATTTTTTCTTGAACTCTACATAAATTAAGTTTATGGTTAAATTAAGTTGATTCAATAAACTTAAATTAGTATTCAAAAAATCAAACTAGGCCAATTGATTTAACCAAAAAATATATGAACTAAACATTTGTCCAGTCCGATTTATCATTAAAATGAATTTAAAGTTCTTAAAATCATATAAAAAGTATTAAATTGACTTTAAATTAATTAATAGGCATAAATCATCATTGTTTTATGATTTCTACAATAAAATTTTATATTATCACTCTCATTTTATAATAAGAATATTTACACTCACTCTTTATAATATTCGATGTGGGTTTTTATTTAGAAAGTATCCGTGCCTTCCCATCCCTTTTTAAATGACACTTTTAAATTGTATTTGCTTAATTACACAATTAATTCCAAAATGAGAACAACATTAATGATGTCTATCATTAACTTTATTTATTTTTTCCATTTTAATTATAATTCAAATTTCAAATGCAAACATTAAATTTCAACTATTATGGTTACTAATTTTTCTTTGTAACAAGTATTTAATTTAAAATATATATCACAAAAAGATTTTTATTTAACATATATAAATATATTAATTAATTTTAAATTATATATATTATTTGAGTTGGTTCATGATATAATTGAGTTGAACCTCTCTAAGTTCAAGTTTGGTTCATTTAATATATGAGTTAAATTACTTAGTTCATATATATCACTTATTTGATTCATGAACTTAACTCATTGAGCTAAAAGTTAAATCAAACTTTAAATATTTTTTGATTTAGCTTGACTCATTACTAACTCTAATCTCAAGAGCCCTCCACACTTCTATTAGTTACAAATTAATGCTTTTTATGTTGAATTCATAACCTCTAGAATTAAGTAATGACTCAAAATCATTAAACCAATCACTTTGATAATTACTGATAAATAAATTTACCGTACTTATTATTCAACTTAAGTCATGTGATGTGCCAAAATGAACTATGGCACTACATTTTCTTCTATCCTATGAATTTGTCCCTTTGATGTCTCTTGTCATCTAGGATATGATGTATTGGCTCAAAAATAAATCATAAGTCATTCACCAAGGGAAAAAAGGACATAAGCTGAAAATTATACATGTTATAATTAGAGTTTAAATTTTATTACTATCAATATAAATTTTTTTATACCGTTAGTAGAAAAAAGGAAGATACATTATCAAAAAAAATTAATAATTCCTATCAATAGTAAAAAGTTTTAACAAATTTTATTGACGCGACAATATATAAATGAGTAGTACTGTAAAATAGATTTACATTAATAGTAAATAAAATTTAAATCCTTATTAGAATTATTTTGTGAACCAGCATAATTAGTGATAATTTGTGAATTTGGATTCGTAAATGCATAAATATTGTAGAACATTTGTTTAGATCTAAGTTAGTAATTATATTATGATTAGACCATATTGAAATACCTAGGCTTATCTAAATGTCCTATTTTATAGGTTTTTGTTCTTAAGTTTTTTATGATGGACAAGTTGATCTAGTTTGACCTATTATGGAGAGGTTCTAAGCCTTACCTTATTTATACCAATGATTACTCCATTAAATTTAATATATATTAGAGGATGAAAGTTAGGTAACTCCTTACTAACCATTTACTATATTTTGTTTATTTTTTGCATTTAGTAAAGTTGAATGGTTCTAAAATGTAGGGATAATTAGTGATTATAGAATATATTAGATTTATCACTAGGATATCATGTGGACAATCAAGTATGGTTTTTATCCTAATTTATTTCTTAATTAACTATTTTGCACTTCATATATTATGTAATATGATGAATGCAATCTTGTGTTTGATTTTCAAATTCTTTGATATATTTTTCCAATGGTGTTATTAGAGCCAAACTTTACTATATCACATGACTATGCTTCGTGTAAAATTTGTTGAAAAATCCATATGCTATTTTTTTTAGCTTCCAAAATATAGAAAGATTGTAAGAATTTATGATAATTTTTCCTTTTATAGCTATAATTAATGAAAATTTTTGTTTGAATAATTTTCTATGAATTTTTTTGAATAGTTTGTATAAATCAATTGGATAACTTGATTATAATTTTAAATTTTTTGGGTTAAATCCTAATCACAAGTTTCAAAGTTTTTAGAGAAATTTGACAAAAATATAATATTTTTAATTAAATTATTTTAAGATTTTCTCAAATGACTAGTTTAAGATAATCCATTCATTATTTTGTTTAGTTTTAGACTTTGACGATTCAAAATAGTGGAAAATAAATCTGAATGGGAATTTGTGTTATTTGAACTCAAGACAGTTGTTTTGAATGGCTTAAAATTATTTGACGAGAATTTTGTTCCAAACATGATGGCAAAAAAGCATTTAAATCCCTTAAATTTTACTAAAATTTCAATCTCACCCTTTATAACTTATTTGGTGCAAATTTATTCTCTAAGTTTTAAAAAATGTGCAATGTTACTCAACTAATTAATGCCATTAAGTGTTTTTAATGGAAACATTTATATGGCATCCAACTTGATTGCTTATATGATATCCAACTTATTACTTTATATTATGCATATAAGTTATATTTTTATATTCTTGTAAAAAAATATTTTTTGTCCTTTAATCTACACAAAAATTTTAATTTTACCCCTTGTATTTCATTTGAACCTAATTTACTTTTTAATTTTTTAAAAATCTTATCGTTTCCATCATAATATAAAGACAAAATGTCATTACAATGTAATGGCTTTCATTGTAATTAATTGATACAAATATTGAATAAATCCAAATAATAATTTGAAGCACATTTTAGATGAGTTATATTTTTATATTTTAAATTGTCTTACTTATTAAAATAGTTACTAAAGATTCACAATAAGTATGTGATACTATAACAATGCATTTTCAAAATTTGAAACTATATTTATTTAGACTTGTTGATGCTAATGGATTTATTATATGTTTCCTACTTTAGTTTAAATCTTAGTTTAAAAACAATAAGTTCAATAACTATGAGCTAAAAAAGTTGGCTCTAAATGATTTTTAGCATTGAAAAAAGTTAGAATTATAAAACCTTTTTATAGAATGCAATGCAAAGATGTTTAAGTTAAAGGGTAAATTTGATTCAAATAGAATTTAAGAAATAAGAATAATTTTTTTGTAAAACTTAAGAGATTAAAAATATTTTTATATCATAAGAATTTTAAAATATGATTTATGTGCACCATATGGATAACCATAAGCTAAATTCCATTTAGAATAGATTAAAAATACTTTTGCAAAAATTAGATTTCGTGCAAGCATTTCTATTAACAAAGTCCAACTAACAATACTAATTTGTTAAGTAATATTAGACGTTTTAAAAAAAATTAGAGATTAAATTTATTTCAAATAAAACTTAAGAGATAAGATTGAAATTTTAATAAAAATTAAAATATCAAATTTTCCTTTGTGCTAATTGATCATTGATGTTTGGGTAAATCATAAAGTTTGAAAATTGAATTATATAGTTTTGTTTTGATTCTTACAATTTTCATATTTTTTATGGTTGAGTTTTTCATTGTTTATCTCTTATGCGTTATAAATTATGTGATTTGAGATTTCCATGTATACCAAGTCTCTATTATTATTAATTATTAGTAATTGGTAATTGATTGATAATAATAGAGATGATATATTTGTGTTTGAAATCCTTATTTGGTAAAATCAATCAACATGAATTTGTTAATACAATAAAATTAGAGCAAAAATTGCATTAAAAAAGGAGTAAATTATTTTCTAGGTTAAAATTAGGTAAGCAATTCATATAATTAGAACTTGCCTAAAAGGTGGTGTTGCATAATTTCTTAAAAAGTTTCCTGATATTGCTTCTTGATATTATTCTTATATTGGGTTAATCATATACTCAAACACATTAAAGTCGTTCATGGGACATCATTGATGCGTATATGATAAGCATTTAGATTTACTACCTTGTGATGCATTTTTTTTCTAATCTTGCATCAAATAAGAAGATAATTTTATTTGGCTATATTTGTGCAAATAAATAGGCTGTAATGTGATAATAATTTTATTTGCCTATATTTGTTAGATTAAATCTTTTGATACACTTATGCCTTTGTGTATGTTTATGCGCGTTTTAATCTGTCTAATTATACAATGTGCTCTTTATTTGTTGGAAATTATTTATGTGAGCACAAATTAGATATTTTCTTGCCAAAATTACTATTAATTATTTTCAAGTGATTTAAATTATATTGGTCTTAAATTTAATCACACAATATATTGTGTAAATTAATTTGCCTATTTTACATATGTTTTGGGTAAGTGATAGAATATAATATTCATGTCATATTTTCTAATTTGACACAAGGTAAAATTTACACAAAAATTTGTGAAGAACTCAAATTGAACTACATTAAGGTTGTTGATATTATGTAATGATGAGCAATAAAATAAAGTAATCAAAAGTTCCATATTTTAATTTACCAAAAAAATCCATATTTAACTATTATGAGGAATAAAGGATCATGGAATGTTTAGCTCTAAAAGTAAGGTGGAAATCACCGAATAATATTTAAACTGAGCATTAATTGATAATAGAAATATAGTTAAGTAATTTCCTATTTTGTATAATCGTAAGCTCATTTATTGTGAGACTAATTATAACAAAAATGTGATTTTGTGTATATTTTTAAAATTTAAATTCCTTACTAGTGTCAAATTTTAGAATATAATGCTATTATTGGATCTCATGATATATTTTTATGTGACTATGAAACTGCCTATTGTGGGACTACTCATGACAAAAATTTGTATTGCATTCCTAAATTTTAATTTTAAATGCTTTATTAGTGTTAAATTTAGAAGTGTAATACTATTTTATATAAATTTAATTGTATGTTATAAAAATTATATATCTTATGAGGAAATTATTAGCAGGAATAATATGGTTACATGCATAATAGATGGTTTTCTCAATGTGATGTATATGTAATTTCATTATATTATTATAATTTAAGGGCAATTATGAGAATCAAGTGTCTTTAAAAAGTTATTTTTATGCTATCATAAAGGACGAAACTCGTGTAAGGTTTTTTAGGTGTTGTCATAAGATTCTTTATTTAGGTTATGCTATGTATATCAATTACTTTATCATAATTACAATATTAATAATTATTGCAATTATCAGATTGAAGTTATTAATATTTAATAGAGTAATTAATATATATATCATAATATGCAGGAAGAACCTTATAACAAATACATAAAGAACTTTATCTAAGTTTTGCCCCATAATAAATTATTTATTTCTTATAATTGTGTGTCTACCAATTTGGAACCAATTATAAGAAAAGTTTGTGTATAATAATTGTTATTCTTTAAATATTTTATGAAAGTTTAATTTGTGATATTGAAAATTAAAATGGATATTTTAGGTCAAGTTTTATGAAATAGAAATTAATTAATTAGTTAATTTATATATTTTTAATTATGCACAATTGGTATTTATTTATTAACTTATGTTTAGGTTTTATACACATTGAATATTTTTTTAAAACTTGACTAATATTCTTATGGACTTTTGTAATGATTTGATATTTGTAATTTAATTGTAATGTATCTGTTTACCATGGAGTCAATCAAAATAAACTATAACTATAACATCCTTAAAATAAGGAAAATGAAACCTTTCAAAATTATATCTCTTTGTAAAATATGATTATTTTGTACAAAATAAATATTTTATCTTTTCTTTTTTTAATTTTAAAAGGGGTGGAAAATTATGCTATTATTATGTCCATATTCTAATATGAAAATAAAATATATGATTAATCCCGTATACTTCTATTATGATGGCATATTATTTATTCAAACATTATATATATATATATGCCTATTTGTATACTTGAGTTATTATAACATGAGGATTAAGTTTCTAGTTAAAAGAAAAAAGTTTTATTCTGTTAAAACTATTAATTAATTAAAATAATTTATAATGATATATAATTGTGATAATGTGAGGTACTATTTTATGGCTAATGTTAGGTAGACATTTATGGTTACCTTAATAGGATGGTATATTCACTTATAATTGTATTTAAATTGCCAAATGATAATCTATGGTGGATATATAGTAATAATTGTGTAAGGTATTATTTTATAACTAATGTTGAGTAGACATTTATAATGGTCCCAGTTAGAATAGATGATTTAAATATTTTTTGTGAGGCAACAAAGTAGAATAACAATGTTAATGTTTACTTTTCTATGTGGTAATAATTTTAATTAGGTCTCATATAATGTTTAAAGAGATTAACAACCATATTTTTTATGTTATGGTGCTATTATTGTTTGTTTCTCTCAATTTTCATTTGAGAGAAAATTAATAATTTTTGTATTTATAGTGATTAATGAGTATACGGTCCTATTATTTTTACTGTTTGGAGTTTAATCAGCTCAAATAAAGTAATAAGGCTTTATAATATGTTGTATTAGAGAGAGTATTAAAATGTATTATAGGATAGCCATGTGTCAAATATAATCGTAATAAATATATCAAGTATGTACATATAAATCACTACCTAATAAATATATAGGCTTTATTTGACCTTATGATGTATTGAATATATAAGAGCCTGTATCATGATGCCTATTATGCTAGTATATGACTTATCTTGTTGTATTTATTAAAAATGCATGTTACGGTTTGGTATCTAGAGACATTTAGACCTATATTATTTATTATGTTATGATTATTGAATCTTATTTGGCATCTTGAATAGATGCTTAGACTATAAAGTTAAAATATATATTTGATCACATTTATCATATAACTCCATATCCACTTTTTGTACATTAGTATTCTTAAAAGATAAAATGATCCTTATATTAAAGCTTATAATCTCATTTAGATATGTGAATGTAATAGTGTCATGCTCATTATTTATCATTACTTATTATTATAACATAAAGTTTTGTTTTTCTAATTATGTTGTTAAAGTGAGAGACTATTAGAATTATTTTGTGGACTAGCATAATTAGTGATAACTTGTACACTTTGATTAACAAATGAATGAATAATGTAGAGCATTTGGTTGGACCTAAGTTAGAGATCATGTTATGATTATGCTTTATTTAGACAGTTAGGCCTATGTGAATATTTTATTTTATGGGCTTTTATTTTTAGGTTTTTTATGATGGGTATATTGATCCAATTTGACTTACTAGATAAAGGTCCAAAGCTCTATATATACCTGTGGCTTTCCTATTTAAACACAAAGTTTTAATATATATGAGGAGATAAGAGTTGGGCATCTCTCTAATAACCTTTTATCATATTTTTATTATCTTGTGTATTCAAGGAAGTCAACAAAATTTGATATGTAAAGAAAATTTGTGATTATTGAATGTGCCAGATTCATCATTAGGACATTAGATTAACAATTATATATTGTTTTTGTCTTAACATATTTCCTAATTAATTATTTTGTACTTCATATGCTATATAATATGATGAATGTGACCTTGTAATTTGCTTTCAAATTCTTCGATCTATTTTTCAACACAGTCAACATATAAAATATTTTCATAGATCTCATGTTTTGCTAATATGAAATAAAATAATATAAATATAAAAATGCTAAATATGTTATAATATTTTATGCATAATTAATATAAATTTGCATTAATAATAAGTTAAGAAAATATTTTTTTATTTAAGTATAATTTTATGGCACTAGAATATGAACTTTAAGAATAAAATAATATGAGTTATGTAACAAAATACTATTGGTAGTAAAATAAAAGGAAATAGGTAAATTCATCTTTAAAAAATTAGATTGATGTTAAATTAATCTTTATTTTTATTATATTATGACATTTATTTAGTCTAATTTTGTTTAATTTGATATCAAATTGGTTCTACCATTAATATTAATGTTAAGTTAACATTAAACTAATCATGAAAGATTATGTTGATATCAGATTAGTTTTAACTTTTATTTTGATATCAAATTAATCTTATCATTAGTATATCCATTAACAACCTTGAATTGCAATTAAATCCACCAAAATTAATTATGGATAAAAAATATAAAATATCAAGTTATTTGAAAAATTAAATTTTAAGAGAAAGTATTATATTTTGCTTTTAATGAAAAGATCAAACTTTGGATATCTAATAGTAATACTTACTTAGAAAAATCAATTAATGAACTAAACAATAAGTGAATTCATTAGAAAGCAAAACAAGTATTTGATTAAAGTAAGTTAGGTTTTAAGTCTTTATAGTATAATAAACTAATTAAAAAAATTAAGATTGTAAGTAAGATGCCTTAAATCTTGGTAGTAGCAATAAATAGCATTAACTTTAAAGAATAACAGCACCAAATGCCAAAATGAATTACAATTCAAATAACCAAATCAAGGTCTATATTGAAAATTATTGACTAAATAACAAAAAGCTTTCAAAATTTTCATCATTTATAAATGAAAAACATAAAAAACAAGAACTTTTGAAGTGAGATTCGAAAAAAAAATCCCATTAATTAAAACTAAAAGTGAAGAAACAGCTTCTAAATATGACATATACAGTAATAAATTGTAGAGCATTTTGTTATTTGAGATGTTGTTTTATATCTTTTAATTGCATTATCAAGAGCAACAAATGTGAGTTAAAAGTTTTTAGGATTTCTACATAACTTTGTCCTTATTCAATTGTAGTTAGAATGATAATGGAGTAAGGATTTTACTTTGGATGGAATTTTCCTCTATGTTTTTCTTTGTTAAAAAAAAATAAGAGTAACTAACATTGATTACTCTCCTTAAGGATTAGCATAGGAGTATAACATCATCATAAAATATTTGGTTTGAGTTATAATTACTATTCAAAGGGCAAGCCCCCTACCACAATCCTATCAAAGTATTAATGGTCCCAATAGTTTTCGACTCCTTCATTAGCCATAAATAGATACCCTTTTGTGTTGAACTTATAACTTCTAAAATAAAATAATAATTTGGTACTAATAAACTAATTATTTTAGTTTTCTTATACATTTAGTAATAAGAATTAATAATTTTGGTTTAGATGAGATTTTTAATTAGAGGTTTTGCTTTAGATGAATTTTTTTTTATTTTCAATTTGTCTCAAATACAATTTTTATTATTGCTTTATTTTCAAATGGGAATTTTTATTTTCTTATAAGTAAATCCATATATGAACATGTAAGGTCATTTAATTAAAACAAGGTTAAATAATTTTCACGTGGAAAACAAATTGTAATATTAGAGGTAGGGCCAATTTGATATCAAATTAAATAAAATTAAACTAAATTGATGCTATAATAAAAATTAGGATAAATTTAATATTGATCTAATCTATTAAGGATATGCTTGCCCATTTACTCTAAAATAAAAGTTTAATTTGAATTGTTTTATTGGATTAATTCTTAACCCACTTACTTATAATTAAAAAGATTTGCTTTGTTTTTCTTCACCTTTCTTATTTCTTAAATTTAAAGTTTTATTTTACCGATCAATAGTTTTTTTTTCTTTTTTTCAAAATTCTCATGAAAAAGATAAAATTTATATTAGAATGAAGCATAATACAATTATAATTCAATTGACATTATTATCCATTCTATTTGTGGTTTTAAATTAGAAAATTTTCAAATTTGCTTAATAAATAAGACAATTGAGATTATTTATTGGCATTGAAAGTTAACATAAAAATCTTTAAAATTTAAGGAAAAGAACAAAATCGTCATTTAATACTAATCACACTCATAATTATTCTTAAAATTCATATAATAGTGTTAAAAAAATTTTAATATAGAATACTAAACTTTTTTGGGTAAACAAAAAAGGCTAAGTCCTAAAAAAAAATAAAGTTTACAAAGAACAAATCATAGGATAAAGACATTAATGGCATTACTCAAGAGAAAAAAAAATATAATCTTGCAAAAGCAGTAATAAATCCATTATATGAGTAATAAGGGCAATTACCCCCGCAAACAAAGAAAATTTATATATATGCTAATTATAAATATTATCTTTACGACTTATTTAATTTAACATTGCCTCTATATTTCATAATATTTAGTTAAAGAAGAAAAAGTTTCTTTTAAACAAAAATTAAAATGCTTGAAATCTTATTTATTACACTCATTAATATACATGAAATGGATCAAAAATATAAATAATTCTTTATTATATTTATATTTTTATTATTATATGTGTATATTATCCATACATACTAAAATTTCTAGATCCACCACTATATAGAAGGCCTATGTGTTTGAATGAATCCATACTTCATGAGAGAGAAAAGTCTAATAGCCAATCCATACAAAAGTTTGCTTTTCTATGAACACAATTAATGGTTATCCTTCACTGCAAACCTAACATTACTGTTAACCTAACATTCTCAAGCATTTGTTAATTAGAAATATTTACTAGGCTTGCTATTAGCATGCTATAAAATGTTAGCAAAGACAACTGAATATATCTCTGAAACAACTTGTCTAAACCCTAAACTCCAAGCTAATTCTAGGCTTTTCATAGGCTTCTAAACCTTTACTTGAAATGAAGAGTATATTCCAAGATTATAGGAGAAACTTCTAGTCCAACCTACTTGCCCTAGATTCCTCTTTAAAACATTATCGATATTGAATTTAACCTAATCATAGGAAGGAGAAAACTATGCCACTTTCAAAGTAGTGGTTACTTTTATTACTTTTGAAAATACTAGAAATCTCCTTAAAAGTAATAATCAAAGAAGCATGCTTTTGGATGATTAAAGTTGGGAATTGATTATTTGGGAAAATATTAAAGTTTCTCCATTTTCACATAAGCTAGATAGATACCCCTAACAACAAAGGCCATGAAATTTTTTATCTTTGCCTAAGTTCATATACTTATTATTATTAATCCAGTCATTTAAGTTCCATATGAAAAAAATTTCCTTTGCTACTATTAAACATAGGTAAAAGCTATACTTTTCTTACTTTAATGTAGTCTTTTAGAATGTGCAAGGCTTTTTCCAATTTCATTCTACATTTTTGCTAGTAAAAGTTACTTAAACTTTTCCTACTTTTTACTTGATTAGTAAGGCGATATTTGTTGTAAACTTGCTAGATGAAAAAATTGATTCTTTTTGTCCTATTCCAATGTCAAATATTATTTCAACAGCTAAAATTATTTGCAAAGGATCTATTATGGATCATAGAATAAGCATTTTTGATTGAAAAATTACCATCTAAGTTATTATTCCATTTAAGTAGATTTAGGTCAACCTCCTTATTAGGCAAACATTAAGCAATTATCATTTTTACTATTTTTAGAGGTAAAAACAAAGGTGAGAAAATCTAAATTTCATTCACCATTTTGATGCACATAATTAATAATAACCTAGTTTTACATAATAGTTCTAAAATAAAACCAAACTAAAATCTCCAATACTCCAAGCTTGACCATCCATTTTATGTTGCTAACTTTTACATATGCTTTTTTAAATACAAGAATCAGAGTCTTTGACTTTATAATTTACTTATACTTGTCATAGTATCTTTCATATTTACCCATTGAGACCTTTACTTATAATTTAGCCTATATAGTATTTAACGTTTTAGCTATTTTAGTTAGGCATGCTTAATTTATGAGAGAAATGTGTTGTGACTTGTTCTTAGGGTGTGTGACCAGTGTAGCAAGTCACCATAGGTGACAACTTACCAACTTTTCTTACAATATATTTAATGTAAATATACTATGCCTTCAAAAAATATGCGAGTTTCAATATTTAAATTTAAATGTATTGATGAATCATTGTGCAAAATTATTCCAACTATCTGAATACTTACCTTGATATTAAATTTTTTGAATGGCCTATTTTCATCCCATGCAATAATAGTTAGACATTTAAAAGGGAAGGATCCCCAAAAAGAAATAAACAAAGAAAGGAAAATAGTGAATTTCTTTGAAATTCAGTAGGTAAGCATTTAAGAATTAATAAATAATTATAATCAAACCAAGACTTACATTCATATATGTAAACAAATCCCTTAATATCAATTAGGCTCTATTGTAACTAACATTTACACATCATATCATTACTAGGGAAAAAAGGAACGGTTTCATCAATAAATGACATATATAGAAAGAAAACAGAAATAGATTCACATTAATTTGGGTCACAATCATAAGTATAAACTATTTATTTATTTCTTTTCTTCACCCGCGTTAACCTAACTTATAAGAGAGATCCTTTTGCATAGAAATTAAAGGTGATATATTACCCCTGTCATTATTAAAGTAAAGCGAAAACAATCTTGCAAACTTTTAACACTATGACCATTAAGTGAAGAAAGTCTTACAAAGGCTTCTAACATTATCCTAACATCTTTTAATAAAAATAAATTTTTACGTGTTTTTTACATAATTTCATTATTTTTTGTGTGAAGATAGCCTTGTATAGGCTTTTGACATCATTTCATCATTTCTTAGTAAAGAAAACTTGTTATAGGCTTTGGATACCGTTTCATCATCTGACAATTCATTACATTACCGTACCACCCCTATCACATTCCATCTTTCATATCATACATCAAACCTGTTTTAATACAATCTCATTCATAAAGTACACATTAAGTATATCGTATTTCAAACACAATACTTTACTTATTCAAGACATTATCCATGTACTTAAACATATATGATACAATAATTTAATTTACAAGATGGTTTATATGTCATAACACTACCACACTTCTTCGTATGGCCACACATATTATTTTTACCATCATTCATCATATAAATAATCAACATAATATCAAATTATCATGCCAATAACAATATTTCTATATTCATATGCAAATAAGGTCTTTACTAGTTTACTGACCTAACTAAATTTTTGAATTTCCATACATTACGAGTATAACTTCTAATATCATGTTTCTATTTAGCTTGTCATCTAGAAGTTTTTGAAAAATTTCTAAGCCTAAAATCCTTATAAGAGAAGCTATATAAAATACACATAATTTAGAAAGAAAAAATTTTGGTCTTGGCTAATTGGATATAACTTAATCTAAGCATGATTTTTAGTAAGTTTTTAGAAGCTCTTAAGTGACTCTTTAATAAGGTGGAAAGTAACAAAATTAAAAAAATTTGTCATTTTGAATTAGAACTTAAAATCTAGATTTTTATTCTTTGAAGTTTCCATTTCTTTTGGATATATTATTTGAATCCAAATGGAGACATTTCCTTATTTACATTTATATTTTAAGTAATGGAAATTAAAATATAAATTAAAGATAAATGACATAAATAGAATTAAGGGAATAATGCAAGTTAATTATCCTTTACATCTTTTAAAAGCAATCCTCACATTAATAACCACAATAATTGAATATTAAGGTCCAAAGGTCGATCATTATCTACTAGAAGAAAATTTCATCAATTTTCTAGACCAAAGCTAATCATTTGCTTAGAATTTTGTCGAACTTCCTCATAATTTTCACTATTCATTTGATAAGCCTATCATTTAAATGCATTTTTCTTGCTACAAATTAATACAAAAAAAATGAATACACCTTTGGAATACTGCATTGAAACCATTTCCAATAACCAACATAAATTAAACACCTTTATTGCTTATAAATCATTTTATTTCTTAATTAGATCATTAAACCTAAAAATAATACAACTAATAAAAAAATACTTAAATATTTAATCTAAGGCTAAAATATTTACTCACGTAATATGAATAAGGATTTAGAAGGTTAGATTTATTGTTTTTTTCCTTTTATCTATCAAAATCCCAAAAATTCCATATATGGGTCCATTCTCCCTTTTTTAATTTAAACACTCAAATCTCCTCAAATTCAAAGAAAACATTCAGGACTCTAGTTGTTAAGGAGAGTTTACCTTATTAGTATGAAGAATTGGATGAAAAATTGCTTTCTAATTACTTAATTGAAGAAAAATCTTAATAGGAAGGAAGAAAAGAAGAAGAGAGTTTAAAGAGAAGTTTAACATTTAAAAAATAAGAAATAGTGACAAACAAAAGCTAAAGTTTGGGTTAAATAGGGATAGAGATATTTTCATTCTTTTATCTTAAATCTCCTCCATACTTATAAGCTTACATCTAACTACTTATAATACTTACCTCTTTTATTCAACACATTTTCCTCTACTTGTTCTTTTAAGTTCACTTAGGTAATTCATTTTTATTTTTCTAAAATTTTATTTGAAACTAATTAATTAATTCTCTGTCCTCAATATATCATTCACATTTTTCCTATTGAAAAATTTTCATTCTATTTATAATCTTTATTTTTTAAATTTCTTCTTTTTTATCATAATAATTAGCTAATTAATCTCTCCCCTCACAACATAAAATTCTAAAATCTAAAGAAAAAATGTAACAATTAATTGAATAATTACAAAACTTATTCTAAATGTGTAATAAAAATTTTTAAAGCCTAAACCCTACTATATTAAGGATTGTAAAGATAATGCCATGAGATGATATGAATTTTCCTTTTCTACATGTGATAGAATGCTTGATTTTGAAAGAGAAAAAAATTACAAATAGGTGAATAGGGATAATGACCTTCATATATATATATATTTAGTTGTACAAATGGTTACTTTTTTAGTGAATTATTATAGTGATTTTTAATTAACTTATTATTTCAATACTAATGTAGTAATGAGGTGGTATATGTATTCTTATACCTAATTGCTTTGAGTATACTATTCCTAAAAAAATAGTTATAGTAGCATAAATCCTCATTTATTTAAATATGCTTTTGTTTTTTAATAAAAAAACCTTTATTTGTATATATTTTGAATGGATAATACATGAACATACATATAAACATTTGAATGGATAACATACCAAAATATTTTCAAAGAGAAAGTGGACAAGTCCTAACCAAAACTAAAAGCATTGTAACATATGCTTTGGACAACCAAAAAACCTAAATCCTCATCTAAATCATATGTGATTTGCCACACTTCTTAATAAAGAAGTGATTTACCTTACTCCTTAACAAAAGTTGTAAAATTAAATTGAGATTTAATTTTTCACAAGAAAATGTAATTAAAGAATGAAAATAACATTATTATTAGACAATTGTTTTGCATTTAACCCTTTCATTATCTAAACAATAACTTCAAAAAAATTAGAAATTAAAAAAAAGGAATTATTTTGAAAAGATATGATGTTTAGAAAAATAAAGTAAAATTATTACAATTAATTATAAATAAGGTTGCAAATTTGTTAGTTAAGCCAAACGTTTGTACGTTTAAATTTGAATTCATAAAAAATAAATAAACTTAAGCTTAAGCTTAAATATATCAAACAGAAATAATCCAAACTTAAAGTTGACTCAAATATAAGCTCAAATGAGTTTATATGAGCTTATTGAAATAGTGCATTATTTATCCAAACTTCTCGTTAAACTTGAATTTTTTTTAATTTAAGCTCAAATTTAAATGAATTATATAATTTTATATGAATAATTTATTATTTCATCTAAATTTACGTATTTTAAAACTTACCCTCATAACTTATAAGTAAACCAAACACTAGGTTTTTCAATTTCATTTTGCGTATTAATATAAATTTTTCTACAACTATCAGATGTATATAAAAATTTGCTTACAATCATTACATAATGCTAATAATTACACTTAGCAGATTGTAACAAATATCAAAAAGCTAATTACTTTATGTAACCTTAACAGATATTTATGTAATTATATTTTTTATATATTATATTATTTATATGTAATATAAAATAAAAGTGCATACTTTTATTATGTAGGCCCATTTTACTTTCAAAATAGTTCAAATTAAGTAATATAAACTTAACTCTTATATTAATTAAACTTAACTTGTTTAAAATTAAATTTAAATTTACAAATTAATAGTAAATTATTCACAAATAATTTGATTTAATTGCACGTTTAAGTTGTAGAATAAAATATATTTTTATTTCCTTAAAGCTATAACCCCTCTAAACTTAGTCATATATGATTAAATCCAAATAAAAGTAGTAAACTATGATCAACCTTATTTATTGTCAATCAAATAATTAATACTAACAAAAATTTCTATGTTTAGAGAAATAATTCTGGTGTTTGCCATTCTTAAAACTTTCCTTAAAGGTAAACACTTTGAGCTTCATATTTGTTCTTTACATTATTATTACCACTTGTAGAGGTGTCCAATTGCTGTAAACTCGACCTCACTTACCTAATTTTATGTAAGAAATGACAAGTTCGAGCAAGTTGAAATATGCATGTAGTTAAAGGTGAAAGGAATTAATAGGTATATACAGGTTGTTAGTCCATTATGAATAAGAAAGGTCCTAATTGACCTCGATCAAAATAAGACAAGATAGTGAAATGACACCATTTCTAATAGGGCATAATGTTGCCTTTTGCCTTTATTTTCTTCATTTTTTTTTATCTATTAAGCCAAAACAAAACTCTAGCATAACTTCTTCTTCAATTTCTTTTACAATCCTTTTTCTCTTTCTACCTTAGCTTAAGTAAAACTTCAATCCATAACCCTACCAATAGGAATTTTCTTTATTGCATATCGCTATGCAATTTAAAGCAAGGGAAATTATAATTCTGCTAAACAGTAGTGATTGTAAAGTGCACACATCGTTGAAAAGTATTGATTAAGGTTATACACTCACTTTTTTGCCATTTCTTCCTCATTTGATGTTCTTTGAATCTCTATGTTTAGTTTATAGTTTTGTTGGTCATTAGTGCTTAAGGCTTTGTAAGGTTATTTTCAATGCAAAGAATATGTTAATTTGTCATATATTTGATTGGTGTGAGATAATTTAAGAACAAGTAAAAGCATATCCTTAGGTCATAGATATCTCTTTATATGTGAATGTCTATCCATTATCCTTTACCCTTGATAATAGTGAAATGGCTAGATTCTAAAATGGAAAGGTTCTATTTTATATACTGAAATGCTCAAAGTTTTAAGTATGTTTGATTAGGTTCTATAAAATTTTAGTATTAAAATTATTGTTGGATCTAATGTAGTGGTTATTTTGTCTAACAATGAAACCTTAAAGATATTATTTTAATTTTGAACAGTGAGCAATCTAGATACATAATCTAAAAACATAATCAAAGACATTGAAAACCTATAAGACTTTGTTGGGTCTATTTAAGAATAACTTAAAGATAAAAGAAATTTTTGCCATTTCATCTTGGTAACTATTGGTTATAATACATGATCTTATTCTTGTTTTCATTCAATTATAGGAAACAACTTATGTTTGTTTATAAGCTTTAATGTGTTATAAATTAAAAAATTAAATATGTTATAATATTATAAATTCTTGATACTTAAAATTTATTTATGACTAAGATTATTTTGGATTCTTAATGCTTTAAAAGTCATAATACCATTTCTTTCCTACACTGATAGTTTATATGAATGACCAATTAATTTGTTTATTTAAATTTTTTTTGCTATTTTCTTTAATTACCATTTATTGGCAAAAGGTTTTGGGGTTTTGGAAGATATAGGTTTAGACTTCAATAATAGAAGATTATAGAATATATTAAATGTGAACCTTTATTGTAGATTAAATATTATGATGACTTATCTATTTTTGTTTTAACATAGAATGTTTTTGTTTATTCTGTTATACAAAGTGTAGTTATATAGCCATTACTAGTAATTATGAAATATGGTTAGTTGGTGTTGAATAATATATTTTGCCATAGAAATTTCAACTAAAATTTGTAAAAGGTCATATGGAATTATTATGTGAAATTGATTGACTTTATGGTTGCAATTGAAATCTTTCTTAAATTGTTGTGTAGCTTATTTTGATAATAATATTTGATATTCTAGATACCTTTTGAAATGAATGGCCAAGGTCTTCCTAATAGGCATAAGAATGACACTAATAGAAATGACATAAATGGAGATAGAGAAATGGGAAAGGTGCGAATAAGAATCATCCATATAGATTTCTCATATGGACTTATTTTGACAAAGTTAATGATAGAAGGATGACCATAAGGAGTTTAGGTTAGTTTATCATTATAAGAAGAGGTGTAGAGAGCTAAAGGACTAATTTTGTTACATATATTATATTTCTAGGTTGTGTTTTTTATGTGAAAGTTAGGGTTAAATTTCATTTGTAATAAAGTGTTTCTAATTTCAAGTATGCATAATATATGATTTGTGGAAGTTTATAATTATGGAATTGCATTATATTCTCTTCTTTATATTTAATTTTAATTGAAACTTTATTACTTTAAGTTGTTAATTAAATGTATATTACTCTTGATATTCTAATTGTTCATATTTAATTTGTTATCTTAAGTATTTTTCCTTTGTCTTCTCATTCTAGGTTTTATGTTAAAATGGAGTTGAATAATCCCTTTACTAGTGAAGCAACTGCTTCAACTCCTGCACAGCCAAGTTTTACTCATAATGCTCCACTTTTAACATAACCATCTTTGACTACTTTAACTTTAGCATCAACCCCAACCACATAATCTTTTGTTGCTCAAGAGCCCCCTCTAACTTCAAAAGATAAAAGGTAAAGCCTTGGTAGGAAATTCCATCAAGAAAAGTTAAGACAAAGGAAAAAATTAGTAGGAAATACAAGCAAGAAAGATAAAGCTCTAGTTATTATTGCCAAGGAAAAGGAAAAGGTGACATTAAGGAAGCTTGAAATAAACAAATAAGCGGCTATTTAGATAGGAAGAAGTTTCTAACTTGGGATTACTTCAAAAGAATTCTTGATGATAAGGCAAGTGAATTTATTATGGAGTGCATTCATTGTGGGCATTGGTTTTTATGTGGTTGTATAGAGCTTAATACTTCCAACTTACTTGCTCACATCATAAAATGTCCTAAATATATACATACACTTGCCATTGACCTACAATGAAAAACTCTTGACTTTAACAACAGGATTAGTGAAAAATAATTAACAGATTTTATTTTCTATGTGGTTAACATGAAAGAATATAAGAAGGCTATAAATTTATTTATCTTGTGCAATGAGTAACCTTTCAAAGTTCTTAAGGACTCTAGGTTGGGAACATGTACAAAAGATTATGTCCAAGGTTGGACATACATTTTAGGCAAATAGTGGGTAGAGACTATTTTAAGATTTACTTGGAGGGAAAAGAAAAACTTAAAGCATTGTTAAAAAGTGATTATGTAAGGCTGTGTTTAACAACTTATTATTGGACATGTTGGACATCTATTCAAAATTGGAATTATATAGCTCCAATTGCACATTTTATTGATAATGAGTAGAAGTTGTGAAAACACATTCTGATCTTTTGTCTTATACCAAATCACTAAGTTAAGATAATTAGTAAACATACTAAGGCATGTTTGAAAAAATAGGGATTGAAGCGTGTGTTCATTTTAATTATGGACAATGCTAACTTTAATGATAAAGCAATTACTTACTCAAAAAAGAAGGCTAAATTAGAATGAATTGGTATTAGATAGGCATATGATGGCAATTGGTTACTTAAAAAAGAAAGTTAAAACTAGAATAGGTTAGTGTTGAATGGGCTTATGATACATAAAAGACGTTGTGCATATATTCTCAATATAATAGTGAATGAAAGCTTCAAAAACTATTATGACTCCATTTCTGCCATTCAATATATGGTTAAGTATGTGAAGTCATCCCCTTCTAGGTTATCCAAACTCAAAAAGGTCATTATGGTTGAAAACATTACTTGTAAATGTTTAGTATGCCTCAATGTTCTTACTAAGTGGAATCCAACTTTCAAAATGCTTGAATTAACTTAGCCTCTCCAAATAACATTTGAGAGGTTAGAGAAAAATGATAAAGATTTCCAATTATATTTTCAAGATTTAGAAAAGAAGGGGCTTCTTCAAAGAGTAAGGATAGAGAATATGCTAGAACATTTATTAAGTTTCTTAAAAAATTTTATGATATTACTTTAACTTCATTAGGTTCATTGTATGTCACATTTAATACTGTTTAGACTCACCTTTCCCGTGTGCAAAGTGAATTGAAAAGTTAGATCTCAATTAAAAATTTTAATTTCATCTTGTATTTCATGGCCACAAAAATAAAGGTGAAGTATGACAAATATTTGGTTTGCTTGAAAATATGAGCATTATTATTTTCATTACCAATGCCTTTGAACCAAGGTACAAATTAGTGCATATTTTATGGTCCTTTAAGGATGTTAATGGAGAAACACTTGTTGAATTTATAGTGAAAAGGCAAAAGCAAGTTTAATATAGATGTAGGCCTAGTATATTTTGAATATAGGAAACCTATTACAAATGCCAAAGAGAAAGAAACTTTATAATGTGAAGCAACAATTCAAAGGGAGTATTACCTTGCAAGCCATGCACAAAAAGCAAGAAATGCTACCTTTAGGTCTTACTTAAAGAAAAAAGACACAATTAAGCCAAAAAATGAGATGGAGAGATACCTAAATGAACCATGCATTTATCATAAAGGTGATAAATTTAATGTCTTGGTTTGGTGAAAATTGAATGTATCAAGATTTAGTTTACTCTCAAAGATGGCAGAGCATATATTAGTTGATCCTATTTCTGTAGTTGCATCTAAGACTGCATTTAGCATGGGGGTAATTATTGAATTTGTTTATGAGCTCCCTTCCCTCAAAGATAATAAAGGCGCTCATTTGTATGCAAAATTAGTTAATGCCTACTAGGTTGGACTTTCAAGACATTAATTTCATTAATGATGTTGATGAGTATGAAAACATAAAGATAGGTAATTAATGTTAACATTAAATTTTAGTATTTAATTAATTATTATCTTCCTGTTTCTTCATTCTTCAAATTACTAATTTAAAATTAATTCATGTTTGTAATTGTTTAAAGGTGACAATTACTCATGATGGTGGAAATAATGGACATGGTAGTACAAGCATTAGAATTAAAGCTAAAAATAACATGCGAGAGGAGTTGCAGCCCATGGTTATTAACTGAAAGTCTAGGAAGTAGATGTCTTTGAATTACTTTTTTGTTTAATGACATTTTCACCAACACCAACTTCATTCATTACTATTTTTTATGCTAGTTGAAGACTTGAAGACATTATTTCATGTAGATGGATATAACAACATGATGTGTGTATATATATATATATATATATCTGCATTTTGATAGTCATACTTATGCATAGTAGGTATAGCTAAGGGTAGCATTGTTCTTTTAATGTTGCTGGCCTATTTAAGCATTGGAAAGGACTTAGTGGTACTCATACATAGCACACAAAAAGCCACTAGTACAATAGTGTGACAAAATTAGGGAACGTGATAGGTCAATAGTGATGGGTTCTTTTTAGTTTAGGTGGTTCAGAGTATAGAAATTTCAAATTTCAAACTTTTACCTTTATCGACTCTTAAATGAATAAATTAATGACAAATTGAAAATGATGCAAATTGTTCAATTCTCTACTTTTCTTTTTCCATTATCTATTTATATGACTTTGCTTCTTAATGTCTTGTATGATCAAATTGCAACAAGTGTTTGTTACTTAGGCAACATTTTCATTTTTCAACTATTGTCAAAGCAAGTATCATTAATTCTCTTTGTTTGTTAATTGGTTCTTGTTTATTTGTTAATGAATGATCACTGTTAATAGTGATATTGCCCTTGTTTCAATATTGTGGTAGCAATTTTTTTTTCCAGTTTTCCTTAGGTATACACATGTGATTTTTTGTTGAATCCTGCAAATATAGAAAACCAAATGCCTTTTTGCACCCTACTGGTTTGCACCCAATTGAAACCGTGGTGCGTGGGTTCAATCGAGTATCCACGTTACTTCGACTGATTTCAGCAATTAATTTGATGCCTTTGATTCCAACTTGTCAGTTGACTTAGGCACCACCAACCACCGGCAATCGACCGTTAAGCAAGCCTAACCACTTGTGTTCTATTTCTATTAATATCTTTTTTGTTTTTGACGATTTCATTAATAAATAGAAATAATCTTGGTTAATGGTCCAACTTAATTTGAATCGTGATTTTAAATAACAATTTACAATCATAATAGTGTTATTGGTTTAAGACTTGTTGCAGTAATTTTTTTTGTAATTTAACTTTCTAATAATTCTAGCCTTTCATAATTAGCCATAATTTTTTAATGGAAGGAAGTGAGCAGAAATAATTGGAAAATTTTTGTTTCATTGTAATCTCTTTCTTTCTCTCTCTCTTTCTTTTTTAGAATTTCCTTTTGTGAAGATAAATAATTAAGATTTAAAATTATCATCAAAAGCCAATTAAATCCCACTTTTTGATCCTATAAATATCTTTTTTTTAGTTAGTTTTAAGCTTATGCAAATAAGAGAAAGAGAAGTCATCAATTCACCACCTGCTTCCCTCCATTCCTTCTTCTTTTTCCTTTAAACTTGAAGCAAATATCGCAAAAGAATTGTATTTATATTGTTAATTTGAATGGCGATCGGGGGATTTGGGGATAAAGGAAAAGAGTGCAAAAAATCAGACGATACAAGCAGCACGAGTAATACAAAATCGAGGTTTAGAAGCGTTGCAGAAATTAAGGCTAAGTACAAAAAGTCTGGTGTAAGGATCAAAATTATTATGGTACTTAATGATGTCATTACAGATTAGATCATAATATCATATATCTTGTGATGTTTCAGGATGCAGCTAATGCAGCTGCACTTGCAAAAGCCAAGCTTGCAGAGCGCCAACAGAAACTACAGGTTCTTCATTATTCATTTCATCTTGTATATTCTTCATTTCTTGCATCTTAAGGAAAAAAAGAATACACAGATCCTATCTATATTAGGTGTATTTTCAGTTTCAAACAATAATTATGATTGATCTTTCTAACATATCCGCCTCTGCGCACCTTATTCAGAAGGTGTATACATCATGTTGTGTCCAATCACAGATCTTAATATAATATTTTAAATGAGATGATAACTTAAGTAAATTTTTTTTTAATAAAATTATATAATACTAATTCATGATTTTTAAAATTTCAAGAACTTGTTAGTTGCCCCGTGAATGCCATAATAAATTCTAGTTGATTTCCTTTCAACCACGAAGAAAGAAACAGTAGGACTGGGACTCTAACCACATCTTGTAATAGAAAGTCTAAATTTTATTATTAAAACCGAAAGTACCAACATGGATAGGGTCAATCACTGATCAACTAAAAGTAACATATTTAATATTTTTATTAGAAAAATCACTTTTGAAGAATGAAATTGATTAGGTGCAATCAAATGTAAGAAAAAAAAGATGAAATCGATGTTAAAATTTTTAAATATTAAATTAATATAGTTTAGTCCGGAAACAAAAGAAACCTGCATAACATTCATTCAATAAAGAGTTTTATTTATTACTTTTGAGTTAATGATGTATCTGCACCTGCAATGTGTATTAGAAATTGAGCCAAAATACAGAAAAGATGGAAAACGAGGCAGCGGACTATGCATCATCGGCAAAAGAACTCGCCAAAAAGATGGAAAAGCGTAAATGGTGGCGTATATGACTGCTTATTTTCATCGGTGATTTTTGTACATTAGTTTGTACACTCATCCGCAAATGTGTCTATGGCAGTCTCTCTAATTTTGTTTGGAAACAAGATTGTCTATCACATGCAAAATTTTATTTATTTGAACTTGTCGAAAGCTCGTAACATTATCTCTTGAAGAAATCCTTATCGTGAAATATTTATTAGGCATTATTTATCACATCATCCTTAAGTATTACTACTTAGATACTATCAATTAATAATATGTGAATTTATTTTTATTTAATAATTAATTATTAATTGTCTTAACTTTCTCTCTTATCATAACAAATAATAAAAAATTATTAATTTATTATTTATATTTAATCAATTATTGAATAAAATGAATTCACACATTATTAATTAACAATATTTGAGTAATAGTATCTAAGGATGACGTAATAAGTAATGTTTACATAAGTATTTCTTTCATTTCTTGATCATCA
Source organism: Sindora glabra (assembly GCA_020226215.1). Taxonomy (NCBI): domain Eukaryota; kingdom Viridiplantae; phylum Streptophyta; class Magnoliopsida; order Fabales; family Fabaceae; genus Sindora; species Sindora glabra. The sequence goes on along the minus strand of CM035230.1, from coordinate 59,981,182 downwards.
TTAGAATGTAAGTAAACCTGATGGCTTGTCAAAAATTTACAACCTAATCTATTTATAATTTAACCTAACCTATTTAATTAAATAAATTAAGTCAAAGTTAATAAAAGTTAAGCGTATCTTCTTTAAACTCAACTCATATACCTGTTAGGTCAATCTATCTAATTATTAATATTTATACGTTATAAATAATATAATATACATTTATATATTATACATATATATAATATAAATATGTTTATATACATACGCCTAATTATATTATTGAATAATTTTGAATTTTAAGAAGATATTAGCCTATTGATAAATTTAAAAGTTTATTTATACAACTAAATTTTTAAATAAATTAATAAGTTAAGTTAGACTTTTTTAATAAATTTGGCCGAACTTGAATTTTGACCTTATATAAAATAACAAGTCAAATTTAAGTTAATAATTTAAAAGACAAGTTCGAATTATTTAGAATAAATTTTAAGTTGGACTAACCTATTAATATCTTGATCACCATCCACAAATACCTCATAGGTAATAAATTTGTGTTATAGTTTCAAATTAGAATAAATTGGAATATTAAATGTAATTGTAATCTTATAATTGCGTCAATTTTTACAATGTAATGGTATATTTATTTTTAATAATCACTTTATAATTAATTTTTCTTCATAAATTATGGGGATCACAATTCTATAAAATTCATTATTTACTAAAGGAAAGTGATTATTTAAGTTTTTTTCTTTATTAAATGAGCTAGGCCAACCCATCCCATGGTTGGGGTAAAAATGGAATTAGGCTTCACAACTTATTATAATTCTCTGAGTGGGCTTGAATGGTTCAGCCCAAATTCGAAAGACAGTTTGGGCCAGCATACTCACTTTCTCATCAGTGCGGGGCACGCCCGTGTTGTTAAAGAAAACCACTAACAAGAAAAGGTCTCGTGAGAGAAGGAGAAGAAGGAGTAGAAGAAAGAAGAATCTGAATCTGCCCGTCCATTGAAAGTATTTCGCGGGAACACCGTTGGTGTTAAATTAACATTAAAGATTTAGCATTATTTTTATGTAAATATTATTAAATATTATCTAACTCATTGATTTCTTCATAAAGAATCAATTTACTATAAAAATAGATAATTTTCTTAAATCATATTATTAAATTAAAAATAATATAATTAATAATATTTATATAAAAGTAATATTAAATTTTTAGTATTAAATTATTATTAGAATTTTTTTATATATTTCCGGTGTTGATGGAGTACTAAATTTGGATCTCAGTATAACAGAAAAAACAAAAATATTTTCGCATCTTTTGGAATCATTATCCCACGTAGGATTGAGTTTTTAATATTAACGTAAATTTCGTTTATTTTAATAGAAAATATATTTTATAAAATATAAAAATAAGAAAAAATATTATATTTATTTAATATAAAATATAAAAATTTATAAAAATAAATTTTAAAAAAATTATTTTCTTCTATTATTATATTCTTAAATATTTTTTTAAATCATAAATATAAATAATTTATCATTTCTTCTTCCATATATTTGAAATAATATTTTTTATAAAAAATATTTTTAATAAAATAAACTAAATTGTAATACTAAAAATTTTTCTATCCTAATTTAATACTAAAATTTTCCCCTTATTTCTTTATGAATAGATATCTACATGGCACTTCTAATGTACGGTCGAGACTTCCATGCCTTGCTAATTTAGTAGGGCATGGAGCCCTGCTTGCGTGGCAAGTTGGTAGCTATACATTTGCTATCCTACTGCTAATGCTAACATAAATACGTGGGGGACTTGGCTAAAATTTTTTTGTAGTTTGGTCTTATTCTTTCTGTTAAGGAATTTGCATAATGCCCCTTCCAACTCACTGCACATGCAATTTTTGAAAGTGCAAAAAAAGTGGAGCCTTTAGGAAACCCTAATCCGAGCACAGCAACAGGTGTCAATCGTTAGGCGAAAAGGGTGCTAATCTTGGCCATGCCTTTTTACCATCCTTTTAAGGTTAGCATTGTTTGGTTCTTTGGATTTAGCATGGTTTAAGTTATTGTTCAGTTGTCATTTTTGCTAGAAAAATTGGTGACTTCCTTGGTTTATGAGAACCACGGATGTTAATTGCACAAGTATTGCCAAGGATCATGTCTTGTATTGTGAGTCACCATCTTTGCGATGCATATTTGTGTTCTCGTGACCTATCAAAGGAGGTGGAATAATTGCTGAATAGTCAGGAGCAAGCATGAATCATGGAGTCAAGTTGTAGTTTGTAACTTATTGATGTTGATTTTCCAAGTTAGTCACTTTTCAATAGAACCTGCAAGAACTCAACTGAACAGTTAGGGAGGAGGTTGCTTAGCATGATGTTATGAAAAAGTTCTAGTCTACAGATCCTCTTATTGAATTGACAAGTGCTATTATTTGTTACAATGCTTTTCTCTGGCGTTTAGCGAAGTTAATCTTTTTCTTAATTGGTCGGAGTTACTGTTTGGATTGAAAATGGTAACTTGTGACTACTCACAGTTTCATTGTTATTCATTCTTGATTTGCCTATCTATTTTGTGGGTTTTCAATCAACGTCACTGCTCCTATAATAAACAATAAAGCTGTCAAATCAAAGGAATGAAGTGATACTGTTTGGATCATAAATAGTAACACATTGTTTCCTCATCGCCCCATTGTTAATCACACTCATTCCAGACCTTTTACTTTTATTCTTATCCAAACAGCAACGCCTAGATCACAGGGACAATGTGTTACTATCTTGCATGCAAATAGTAACATGCTGTTTTCTTGCAACTAGGTTACCGATCACACCTGATTTGCATGTCTGCTCTGCTTTCTTTTTGGTTATGCTACTTGTTGTAAGCTAAAAAGGCACATGATAGACTAAGAAAGCATGGCGTTACTGTTTGTTCCGAAAACAATAACATGTTGCTATCATTTATTTTTGTTATTGACGATGCTTGATTTGTTAGTTTATTTTGTTTTTTGGTCATATTAATGCTTCATAATCGTATGCTAACGTGTCAAATGAGGAAAATAATGTATTACTATTTGGTCCAGAAATAGTATCATCAAATTTTCTTGTCTGTTTTGGGGCTAATGTTTTTTGATTTGTCAATTACTATAATTCCTCCCCTTACTAGACCTTCCCATACCTTGTATTTTATTTCCAAATATTCATATAGTCTAGTTTTAGCGAGGTTGAGGATGTTGATAATACAACTAACAATTCCATGTACATCTGTGTGCTTGGACTATATGCAATTATAACACTAGCAATTGAAACTGATAAATTTTGATAGTTTTTCTTTTGTATCTTGCAATTTGATCGCATGTTGGAAACCTCCATGTGAAAGAAGTTGCATGTGTTTGGACCATGCACTACCTTATGGGGTATGATAATGCTCATCAAACACGTATGATTGCACGATGACATAGATACTTAATTAATGACTGGTAGGTGTTTGGACCATGCACTAGCTTATGGGGTATGGCTCACTGATGCAGTGAGGGAACTATCTTCATCCTGCAGCAAAGGAACAAAGCGACTACCCCTCAACCATGTAGACCACAAACTGAGAATTTAGTCCACAATACATGAACTTAACCCTTAGTAGTATTTATTATAACCTAAACTAATTTGACTTATGGAATTAGTACTTTATTTCAACCACAGTGCAAGCCAAAAACATGCTGACCACTCGAAGTAACAGTGACAAAGTATATTGCATTACAAAATTGGCATCAACCATTGTATTGCTATACATTTCTTGTGACCATTTACAAGTTGACCAAAGGGGGTTACACTTTCATTGTACATGGATAATAAAGGTATCATTGTATGAAGACATATGAATAAATAAGGGAGCCCTTCAATAGCTCTACATTCATAAAAGCGATAGCCTAATCAGTTTAAATATAACATACACACATAAATTAGCTTCAATCATCACAGGCACATCTAGCCTGCCCAAGTTGACACTTCCAAAAATAACCGTCAATATCAATTCACAAACATCGATAACCTAGCATTCATAGGGACGTGATCCATCTTCCCTAAATGCATTAAGGCATAGCCTAGTAGGCCTTTTTCATACCCAAAATAACGTCGGTGTCTTATCCATTAGAGGTATAATGCTTAGTCTAGAATCTTTTTATAGAAGCCATGACCTGACCTTTCAAATATAGTTCCCCTTTATCACACCCAAAATCATGTCATTATCGTAGTCTTTTGAAAGGCAAATGATGTTCTCATGCTTTGTCTAGAAATCTTTTATAGAAGCCACTACTTAATCTTTCTTTGTATTATTTTCACCTAGCATGGCAAGTTGCACGTGTCCATAAGCACCATTTGGTTGCACATTTTCAATCAAGGTTATTGCTAAATGCCATTTTCTAGCAAAGAAATAAGGAACAGAAGAAATAATGATGTAAAGTGTTATCGTGGTTTTGTAGTGTCTCCATATGGCATTAAGAGTCATCTAGCCAGCAACCTAAATGCTATAGTCATAGTTACATAAGATATTTGATTTAGAAATTGCATAATATGTGAAAATTAACAGTAATGAAATGGTAGAAGGAAATAATTCACCTATAAGTCATTTAGCCGTGGAACTTTAGAGGATACCATGATTGACCACTTTGATATTTATGGGACAAGGCTTCAACGAGTGTTGTGTAACCTGTTGTCCTTCAATAGGGTTTCCATGAACTTTGCCTAAAAAAATAAATAAAAGGTCCATCACTTAAGTGGGCAGCAGTAGGAATCATTGTTGCAAGATCAATGTTAATGTAAAACAAAGCCACTATTTGAAGTATTTTCTCGTGTCGATCATTTTCTATTGCAGGATTAGGAGTAGAATCCAAGTACAATAATTTTCCTTCTTTGAGTGAGATCACCAGCAAGAACTAATGTACATTCTTATGATTGATGGGAATGTATATCTTCTCCAGGCTGGTCATAGTGGGGGATATGTAAAGCATGAAATATCCTTTCATTATGTGCTCAGGTGTGAGGGTGATTTCCATAATTTATTATTGCATATAAGGAACATATATGCCATTACACACATACACCAATTTTACACACATACACATATGCCATTATGCCAACCAGTTTTACATACATACACACGATAAGAAACCACCAACACAACAAACACCAATTCTTTTTCTATGTTTTACAATCTTACTAAGAAGGTGGGTGCAAGGTACCAATAGCGGATTATATTGTTCTTCCTCTCTTCAAACATCATTTTACAAGGAACCATAGTTAATACCTATGGACGGTAACATGAAAAATATCAGTTATATTATAAATGCTTCAAGTTGCATGATGAAGGACTGCAAAATTCATTGTGTGCTAGCTTACTCATCCATAAACCCAACACTTTGGTGCTAAGTAATACAACTTTTTCCTGTACAAGAATAGAGTTGCACGGTCCGTAAGTATCTCCCTATATGTAATGGTAACAATAAGGTATGGGAAAACATTAATTGCAACATTAAGCATATTATAAATGCACGATAGTTAGTGATGATGCTTACTCTATTAACTTATTCATAGAGAATATATAAACATCCACTTGAATCTCTAGTGATGTTAACAACATTGACCTTAGAGGGTGGAACACTACCTCCAACCCTTCTAGTATGTACACCTTAGCATCATCACTTGGACTACCATTGTCTTCTTGTTCAAGCCAGGACTGAATGGACTCTCCCTTTATTGAATCCCTAGAAAATATCTTGCAACTCAGCATATCAAGATTCTCGATACATGTCACCTTTGCCTTTCCTCTTGCCTTAGCATGTGAAGGTGTTATGAATGAGTCAGGTGGCTGCAGCTTCAAGGAAAGCCATTAAAAGAAGGAAATGCACTTCAGATACATAATGAGTAAGTGATGTGTTATACTAATTTGAATACATGCATAAGTTCTTTTACTTTAATTTCTAAGGGAGTACAGTCAATTGTGGACGTCCTATTATTTGGAACATAGTGCTAAAGACTTATGTTAGGAGAGTAGAGCATCCACAAGATCAAGATTTATTTCAATACTATCGGATTTTCTACGTTTATCCCCAAACACACTATCCAACAAACATTCTATCCTTATATAAGAATCCCACAGCATTTAAAGCTTTTAGTGAACATAACCCTTGAATGCTTGATCAATTTCTTTTTGGTTGCTACCATATCTTGAAATTTTGATAACATCAGCCACCAAAGAAGCTATAATTTTTTTTCATATTCTTCATTCGATCACCCGGTGTTTACATAAATAATGCATTGTATAGTGAGGTTCAACAAATAGAAATATACGTAGACACGAAAATAGCTATTTTACCTCCCTTCTTGCTTTGGATGCCTTCTATTTTAATGCATCATGTTGGTGTGTGTCCTAGAACCAATCATATAAGATGATTAGAGTTATACACAATGTATTATATTTTATTTTAGGCAATTTAATTATTATATTTGTTTTTATTATTATTATGCGCAATTTATAACTTAATATAATAATTATCCTTGGAATAGTTTTGCTATTCCTAAAATGCCTCTAGTCAAGTATTATTACGAAAAGGATAGTAATAATACATCGAGACTAGCATGTATAGTGACTGATGATTACGAATCATGGATATGTGATATCAAGTCAATACATGAGTACATTGCTAAGTGAACAATGTACTAGACTGACCCACTATGAGAATATTGCATGGATAAATGTGTCATAAGTTATTCTCATATGATCATAACTACATATAAACCTTTGACCTAAAGTCACTACGGTTCCCTACATGAGGAATTACTCACTTTAATATTATCCTATGTCACCTTTAATCAGGATGACAAGTAGGGCATTGATTGGGTGTGTCATAAATCATGCAGAGGGAAGTGAGTGATGTAAATGAGATTTTGTTACTCTTGTATAAAAGAGAAATATCCTTGGGCCCCTTGATTGAGTGAGACTTAGAAATGCATGGCCATGCTCAGTTGAATTAATATGTGATATTAATTATTTATTTTAAGTCTACTCAGTATCAAGAAATATAAATTGAACATTGACGAGGATGACACATTCCATGCCTCCAGTTCAATTTGGATATTATTACAAAAGGGTTATGATGCAAAATGTTAATCATGTATTAGGTGGATGTCGAATCACAGACATTCTTACTACTTGAGTGGCAGTGATGTATTGCTAGATACCACTCGCTGTCTATGGCTCAATAATAAGTCATTGTCAACGTAGTAAGAACCTACAGGGTCACACAAAAGGAGTAGGAATAAGACAATAATTAATTGGACTTTAATTATATTAATATCCAATTAATTAGATTTATTTTCGTGCATATATATATTATTAAGAATAATAATTCACGTTATATATATATATATATATATATATATATATATATATATATTATGTGATATTATTTGATATTAAAGAAATATCAAATAATTATCTTATCAGATATTAGATAAATATATTATGAGATAATATTATTCTGATATTTGATAACTATATGCAATTATCTAATAATTAAGATATTTATATTATGAGATAATATTATTATCTAATATTAGATAATTAATAGATAAGTCTTATCTCTTCCCATTATCTCTAGGATAAGGATAAGATGAGTTGTTAAGTGTGATTAGGATTTTGGAAGCATTATCCTAGTAGGACTAGGATTATGGCTTGCCTAAGTTCTATAAAAGGGGACTTGAGGGCAACACTTAATAATCACGTTTTAAGCTTCCATATAAACCCTAAATCACTCAGAAAACATCCAATCCTAATTCTTAGAGAGAAAAACGCATCCTAGTAGACGCATGGAGGGTGAGAGGTCGTTGTTCACTCCGTGTGGATACCGTAGAGACGCTGTACCTTCTGGCCGGCATTTGATTCATCCGCTCTCAAGTTTTGATTAGTAGAAACACGAGTGCCCAATAGGTAAAACCCTAATAATTGACTTATGCTTTTTGCATGGATCCTAGGTAGAATTCGGATCAAAAATTTAAAATTCCGCTGCATGTGATAATCCGAATTCCTAACACATCATCCTATGACAAATGCTTCATGAAGGAAAGTGTTTTATAAGTGTAAATGTTGCTTCAAAGGTGTACACAGAGGTGCTTTGTATCTGCTCACCCCAGTTGTGCTTGCCTTCTTATATAGACGTAAGGTTCCTTAGTTCTTTGATAACTTCACCCCTACCCCTTAATTCAATGTCTCCAACAAGTTTGTATTATGAAATCTGTACTTTGGACATTTAATCATGTGAGACGAGTACTCAATCATATGATTGTTAATCATGTGATTGGCTAACATATAAATAGCAATGTGAGTTTATGTGATTGATTAATGCATGCGATGTTAGGGACTAATTCCTAACCACGTACCAAATTAGATAATTAACTTCTCATAGTTGGCCCTTGCTGTCACTCGATTACTTGTTTCGAGGTTGCTACATGTGCATAGCAAGCCTTGTTAAACCATCTCTAATGCATTATTACAGATGAGTCAGGAAGATTGAAAACTACTCCAGAATAGGGAACAAACCTCGTTAAGACTAGAATAATGATCACACGATTATTGAAGATCAAGACAATAGAGTTGCGTTAACACTAACTGAACTTAGTCTCAAAGGGGTGTTAATGTTAATCTTTTACTCAGATATGTACCAATTTTCTACTATATTACTAATATACTTCTAAAACACCATTTTTATATCTCATTTATCTCTTCACCTTTGTCCTTTGCCGAAACTATAAAGACTGAGAACATCAAGGTATACAAATAGCAATAAAACGTAATTGACCTACAATATAACCAAAATCTAATGTTAACTTGAGTGTAATCGTAGTAGGAAAAATGATAATGTGTGGCAACCACCTCAGATTTCCTGCCATTAGACCTCATAGTCTCTAAACACTATAAAATTTCACTTCTATGAACCCAAAATAATGAGGCAAATTAACTCTCTTTAGTTGAAAAACTGCTAGGGAACATGTTACTATCTTTAAACCAAATAGTAACACATTACTTTTTTATCATTGGATAGTGGATGTGACCTGAACCCGAAACATGAAAGTAAACCCATTATGGTTAGCAGCAAAACTACTAAAAAACTACAAGTTACTGTCTTCTGATTATACAGTAACATGCTATAATCATAAAAGGAAGAATGATAATGTGTGGTAACCACTTCAGATGCCTTGCCACTGAATCTCATAATCTCCAAACACTATAATATTCCACTTCTATAAACCTGAAATAACGAGGTAGATTAACTCTCATTAGCTGAAAAACTACTAGGGAACAATGTGTTACTATCTTCAGACCAAATAATAATACGTTACTTTTTAGTCACTGGACAGTAGATGCGACATAAACCCAAAACACGAATACAAACCAATTACGGTTAGTAGCAAAACCAGCAAGGAACTACATGTTACTATTTGTTGATCAAATAGTAACATGCTATTTTTTAGGCATTAGAAAGCATCCTCGCCTAAAACCCAAAGTATATGAAGGCAAATCAAGTCTTGTTAGCAGAAAAACCACTAGGGACTAACAATTACTATATGGAGATCAAATAGTAATATATTACTTTTTGGTCATCAGACAATATTATCATCCAATACCCAGATTAACTAGATAAGTTAAGTCTTATTAGTAGGAACATTACTAAAATCTACACATATTTGTTAAAGACATCGAGGTAGATGTTCTAAAATGGGGTCATTATATTTTAATTTTGAAATTGAATCAGTAGGGAGAATGCAATGAATCTTTATTAAGGGGCCTAATTGAATGTTACTTATAATTGAGTTTAACATGTTACACATAACTGAATGTTACATGCAATTTATTGCGACCTACAAGGATATAAGAAGGTACATAAGGATAATATAAATTAATAATTTTTCATAAGAACCACAAGAATGTTACATGTATTTTAGCTGGATGGTTTGAAATGGCTGAAAAAATTATGCACTAACTTTGATCTGTATTCTTTCATAGATTGCAATGGAAATTGGTCTTCCAATTCCTTATTATCAAATATATCCTCAATTTATTTGTAAAAAAAAATGCTGTAATCTTGCTTGAAATTATAAAGTAGTAGAATGATATAGTTATGTGCCTCTTGATTATGGTACTTGAGGATTAGCAAAGAAGATGCTACTTACAATGCAAACTCTTGTTATGGTGACCTTTCATATGATATGACTTCGAAAGGTGGCTCTTTAGCTATAGGTTTTACTCTCGAATCCATCTCGTTCTTGCAGAGAAGTTCATTCTTCCTTTCCTTGTAGTAATCCTTCTATTGTTCAATCACCAAGTTGGGTAAGATATCAAGTATATTGAATAACATGTTACTGTCTAGTCTATAATCAGTAAAGTAAACTAAAAAATATGATAAATTGACAATTTAGGTATGATCGATAATAAACCACTAGAAAATATCATATTACTGTGTGCGGACCAAACAGTAACATGTTTATTTTAGCTTCACATGTTCATGTGTGGTCTCGAGATACTAACATCAAAGCAATGAAACCTTATGTAAGGTTAAATTAAGTATGATTAGCAATGAAAAATGCTTAGTGACAACATGTTACTATTTTAGCCTGGCTAAGAACCAGACAGTAACATAAGGGTCTCCTAGGCCAGAAAGTTACTGTATGGAATGGGAACAGTAACATTATATATTGAGCCAGCGAACAAGATATATCAAGCAAAATAAATAGTGGATGGTGTGAGGAAAATGCTTATTAGACTTTGTAAACCAATTAGTAACATGCAAGTGTGGACTGACATGTTACTGACTAGCCTGGAGATAGTGGCCTTAATCAAACGGAATGTTTTTACACACGAACTAAGTAGGATTAATGATGAGGTTGCCGGAAAATAACATGTTACTAATTCCATTTATGATAATAACATGTTGCTCTTTTGACTTTGCATGTTGTTGTTCGGTCTGCAAACAGAATCACCTACCAGAAAGTAAGAGATACAAGGAAATCTGGTGCAATCAATAATGAAAATTTTAGAAACCAACGTGTTATTATCTGCGAACCATACAATAACACGATGTTCTCCTAGCTTGACAAGTCACTGTTTACTCTGGATTCAGTAACACCCTTAAGTGATCTAACTAATTAGACAAGTTAAATATCATAAATAATGAGGAAGCGAGGGAACCACTTATTAGAGTTTGTAGACCAATCAGTAACATACTAGTGTGGGTTAACATGCTACTAACTAGCCTGGAAATAGTGGCCTCAGTTAAACGAAATATTTTTACACACAGACCGAGTAAAAAGTACTTCATCATAATCCAAGCATCACTCACCACTATCAGGGCATCATAGAAAGTATGGATTGCAGTCCCCTCTTTTCTGAGCCTCAATGAATTATAGTGAGTCCACTTACACTCTGTTTTATTGAGTATGAGTAGTGTGAAGTGGTTGGGGTTCATGTAGTCCTTGATGCCTATTGAGTTTATAGGGAAAAGAATAATGTCTACGGTTATTGCCTACTCCACCTTTAGGTCAAACCTGGTTCCCTGCATATCTCGAAAGAGACTAACTGGGTTGACCAGATAAGAATGTCAATATAATTCAATCATGAGTTAGTGCCAAATCATTTTATCATAAGCCACGTTATGGGATGGATTTATTGCCCTACCCAACACATACTGTGAAATACAATTATCTTTTTGGTATTGAATGTTGTAGCCATTCTGATCATTGAAGCATGGGCATCTATGATTTGTAAATAAAGATTCAATTTTTATTAGATAATTTTATTAGGGAGAAGTCAAACCCTGGAAGGAAATTAAGAAGGAGAACATGCGAGGAAGTAACAAATAAGAGGAAAATAATTAACGACACGATGGGTTACGTAAAAGGAATAAGACATGACACTAATGTTGCAAGCTCTAATAGAAACATACACTTAATGTTATTGCTTTCTCTATGAGAACATCCAACAAGTCCTCAAATGTTACATATATTTGCTACTCAGGAGATGCCCAGACAAAGCACTTGTGAACAATGATGTGATTTAGAAACAAGATAAGGTACCAGACAAGAGTCTAACATTAATCAAGGCAATCAGCATCGAAGTAGCTCAGGGTTTACATTATATCTTCTAATTCATGCACCTCGATTAGCTGCTACATAGCATCCTTTCAGAGGTATTTTGTAGTTGGCCATTTAGAACTTATAGCTAGCTTTTTCGTTTCTTGCTCCTTGGCCACTTTCGTAACTGTTTCCTTGACAATAGCCTTATTACCTTTGTCAAGCTGCTCCTCAACAACGGTTGCTTATTGCTATGTATGTTGTTATTTTCTTTATTTCCTATAGGGTTCTAGGTAGGTGTATTATGTGTGACATTTTATTTTTTTTATCTTTGCTTTTATTCAGGTGACTATTAACCTATGCTTATAATCAGCTGAGGTTTGTTCTTCTTCCTTTTTAGTGCCTGTTTTCTCCTATGCAACTAGCTGCACATTTAGTTTTATGAGTTGTGCTTTCCGTTGGCTGTCTTGGATCTCAAGACTGGCATTCTTTGTTTCCAAGTTGCCAATGGTCACCTTGAGTTTATTTACTTCCTTTGTTATGTCAGAAAGCTGCGTCCAAAGGCGTTTGTTTTCCTATATGAGGGATGTTATTATCTTCTTATTTTCTTGTAGTTATTTTTTTTACCTCTGAAGTTTATTGTCCAAAATCTTTATATCATTGGTCAATTGGTTAACCCTATTATTTGCAGTAAGGAGTTAATCTTTCAACTGTTATACATCAAAACTTTTTTCTTCTTCTTAGGATAGTGTAACATCTGTGAATTGGTCCAGAGCTATTATTCGTGGCTGCATTATGTATTGTGTCATCCTTATGTTGCCATCAGGTTTGAATTCATCCAATGGGAAAAGTGTGACATACGTGCCTGGTCATTCTTAGTACTCGATTAGCTGTAATCCATACATTATTTGCATGTGAGGGTGGTAAAGGAGGCTAATTTCTTTAGTTGTTGGCTGGAATTTTTTATTGATAACTTGTTATGTAAGAGCAGTGGCTCGTTACTATAATACATTGATATGTTTCTGTTTAGGTGAGAAATAATAATATTATGAGGATGATTAAGCAATAGCAGAATAGATGTCCAAAGGTCACCTAAAGTTAGCTGGCCTCTTTGTACTTTAATTGACGTGTGAGGAGCTAAGGTCACAGTTGAGGCATCTCGGTATTTTCCTGAGCAATAGGCCCCATTAAGCACGTCAATGGTCTCACACAACCAATACTATAGATAATATAATATACATATAGTTGGATAATAAGCAATGAAAACTGCATTTAAAGATGGAGTAAAATAGATGGCCCTTTATTATCATTTACAGGAAATCTGACGAAGAATAGTACGTTACTATTTGCAAGTCAAGCAGTAACTTGTTGCAATTAGTCTCCAGACAATGATAGGAAACAAAACTCAAACAAAATCGACCAATCAAGTGTCACGGGTAATCAAAAACTTGAATCAAGGAGACAACTGAATCCTTGCTGTTAACAAAACTACAGTGAGTAGCATGTTACTGTCTGCAGGACACACAGTAACATGTTGCATCGTGATCTCCAGACAGTAACACATTCCCAATACTCCATTGTAAATGGATAAATCAAGTGCCACTAACATTCAAAACCACAAAATAACGAGATGAATGTAATCTAGTTGTCAATAGAGAAAGCGAGTAACGTGTTACTGTTTGGAAGACAAACAGTAACATATTGCAGCTTAGTTTCGAGTCAGTAATGCGAGCCAAAATGCATATTAAAATAGAAAAATCAAGTCACTCTAGAAACCAAAATATGAAGAAGATGAGAAACTTATTGGTCTCCAAGAACTAACTTCAAATAAAAAACACAAGATTGCCAGACAAATGAAGGCTTGTCAACAATAAAAATGAACTTAGAACATGAAATTACTTTAAGAGAAATAGATGAAGATAGTGGCAGAGAAAATTTCGTGAAGCAAGGTAGGTTAGACATGGGTGACTTATTGACAATAATATAATACAGCTGGTGACGTTTGGTGTTCTATTAATTCTAATAGAGCCCATTAGTTGCTAATGTATGTGTGTAGACCACCCATACTCTGCTATATCTTCTACGTTATCGATGTATTTTTGGCAGGACCATGCTAGTGCTTAGGCCCTATTTAGTATAAACAGGGTTACCAATAGTATCAGTGTGTAAAGATGCGAGACATCTTCAGCATCAATTTGTGATGTTCCTTCCACTGCCCATTCGAGTACCTTGAATATAATTCATTTTATAAGGCATCCTTAGCCACAAAATCGTCTAGTGACTAAGTCCAATTATGGCCTCTTGCTCAGTGTCGTGTCAATGGGGCAGTTTCCATCCTTGATTCCAAAGATAAGCTTCACCGATGTGAGTGTGATACTTAAATGTTCACCCTTAATTACAAAGTTATTGTGTTCTAATGAATAGGTGTAAATTACTGATTGGATTTTTTAATCACTCTTTTGACACATACTACAATCAAGTGCCCTCATTAATATGTTATTGAGTAGTAACCAGAAAAGGTTTTGCTCCAGGACCTTTTTATGGCTTTCATTGAATTAGAGATTTTCAAGTTGCCTTATACATGCCAGCAGATTGAACTTATATTGCTAGAATCTTCCAGTCAGTTCCTCAACTTTTTCTACTTGTTTGAGTGTCAAGCAGCCTTTTTGTTCAGGGATAAAAAAACACATTGGTTAGATCGATCATAAACTAGGCTACAAAAATCATGAAATGTCGTGTTTTTGCTTAGTGCAAGATAAGAACATCAACGATAAACTGATGTTACTACTGAGTTACAAATAATAACATCATGCAGAGGATGATATTGACTACTGCATTTGCACTCAAATAACATGCTTAACACTCACTATACATGTTACTATTTTTCAATAAAATAGCAACATATAGAAGCTTGCATCTCAACAATGTATGCTATTATCTTCCACTCTAGTTTGATGAAATGATGTTAAATTAACATATTATTGTCTAGAATGAAAATAGTAACACCCCATGATGACCTAGAACAAATTAGCAGGAAGAAACTAGAGTTCTCTCTAAAAAAATTAAAATGAAACTTACGGTATTGCATGTTATTGTTTGGCAACAAAATAGTAACATTATATGAGTAAATACAACACGTACCTAATGACAACAACTGCACTGCAACATGCATGCTTCGAAGCTTCTCTTTATCACATAAAAAGATACAAAGCAAGGATAACATATCATCACCCCTATTATGGTGTTTGGGTTGAAAATACGAGTGAATGCAAAGCTCATCATGAGATACAGACTACAAATCTCCTATTGGATTGCATGTTTTTAGTTATCATCAAAGGAATAACATGTTTCCATTGTATGTTGTCAGATAGACAGCAAAGTGAAGATATATATATATATATGCACACCCATGTACATGTAAACAGTAATAGTAACATTTTTAGCGACCTTAAGATTAAGGTAATACATACACAAACTAGCTAAAAAGGTGAAGCGTTTACAAGTTGATGACCTATTTTGCCTTGGTTTAAAGGAAGTCACTGTCTAGTAACAGTGGATAATGGTTGGAGGTTGGAATGCTGATATGTGCTGGTACACCATTGTTTGGGTATGCTTGCGGCAGTTAATGACATTTTCTACAGTAGGTTTGTTCAATCTATGGGGTTACTTCAAAGTGACTTCATGATGATAAAATGTGAATAGTATGTTACTATGGAAAGTGCTTCTATTGCAAAGGAACATACAGTAGGGATGTGTCGTATTGGTATCCGTACTGTGATTATACCTGACTTTATTACAACCTAACATGAGATACCCCAGAACCTCCATCTTTCCTTTCTGTCACATAGTAATAGCTCTCAAACAGCCCATAACAAAACAACACACTCGCGGTTAATTTCATTTGCACTAACGTTGTTCCTGATTTCAAATGGGTGCCGGATCTATAAATTATTATTGTTGTATACCCACAATTCCTTTTTCTTGACAATAAGGAGGCAATTGTGGGTGCAGAACTTCGGATGGGCATCTATGATTAGTAAACCAGTTCTTATAGATGACCATCTATTGTTATTCCTCTTCTTATGATCTTCCAACAGGAAATAAGAAATTTTGATTTCGATACGGTCTAACCGACCTTGACCTTATCATTCTTAATTTTTAATTTAGGCAGACTTGACCTTGTTCTTATCATCCTAAACTCACCTGAATCCCATATTAAACCTTTGCTCCCTAAATCTTTTAGTACATAGCAATGCTATGATAACCCTCCTCGCAACTGAAGTGCAAAAAATTAGCACGTTATTATTTGAGTATTAAATAGTAACATTTTACTACTTCTTCTCCAAATAATAACTCGATCAAGTGCCCTAAATAAATGGATAAATCGAGCCTTCTTGTTAACCATGTTGCTAAGTAATAACATGTTATCATTTTGCATCCGAATAGTAACATGTTATTATTTCTTCCGTAAATAGTAACATCAACTAAAAACTTAAATTAGATAGATAAATTAAGTCACACTACTAATCAAACTTTCAAAGAAGAAGATTTTACTATTTCATCTTTAGACAATAACATAAACTAAATGCCCAAAGTAATCAGACAAATGTATCCCTATTAACAATAAATCTGCTAAAAAATAAGATGTTACTATTTAGGCATATCTAAATAGTTGCCTCGACCAAAAACCCAAAATAGAAGCATGGATCATGTTCATTATAGCAAAATAACCAAGAAAAGGAATGTTATTGCTTGGAGATACTAAACAGTAACTTCGGTAAAAAAATACTAAGTAATATGATAAGTCAAGTCCCATTAATAACCAAACTATTAAAGAAGAGCATGTTATTGTTTTGCATCCAAATAGTAACATGTTACTTTTTAACCTACAGATAGTAATATCTATTGGAATTGGGAGCCATACGAGCGCAGTGGAATAAACCGATCCCATCCACCGGATCCATGCAAAACGTTAAATTGGAATAAGGGTTCGTTCAATACCTTTGTTGGTGACTCTGGAACTCGGTCGTTGATCACCTCTTCAACTTCCTTTCGGTCGAAGACTCTGAAGTATCCACATGAACCCGTGAATCACCGATGAATGTCCACACAAACACCAGTTGGAATTGATCTCCTTTCACCTCGTAGTGCTAGCTACGCCTCTTCAGGGGTTTTGGTCAAGGAGAGGTGCTAAAGTTTTTCTGTGCCTTTTTGGGGTGCATGAATAATGATAATAATATCCATTATTATTACCTAACAAGCCTATTTAAATAGGTTTATAGAAAAACCTAACCTATTTGGGCTTTATTCCATGTACAATTATAGGCTTACTATTGGGCCTTATAATTATAACATGAATTCCCAAATATTAGGCCCAAACAATTTGGTCCATTAATTCCAAATTCACTAGGCTCTAAGTGTGTGACCCTACAGGCTCTCATTACGTTGGTAATGACCATTGATCATATTAATTATCATAAACAATGATCGGTGTCTAGCAACACATCATTGTTACCCAAGTAATGAGAAAGTTGGTGATTTGACTAAACCTTTACATGTGATTATCACCTATGTCCTTTTGTCCTATACATTTAGATTGAGCACGAGACATGGACCGTATCATTCCCATATAGCCCAATCTTAAGGTTTCTTGATTCCTAAGTAAGCTGACTGAAACAAATGTAATCGACATCCCATGTTAACTCATCTGAGCATGGCCATGCATTTTCTCAGCTTTACTTAATCAAGGGGCCCACAGATATTACTCCTGTCATATAGGAGGGACAAATCCCATCTTGATCACACAAACCCCTCCCTATGATATGTGACATATCCAATATCTACTCTTGCATTCACTCAACCATTAGTGACATAGAATAGTATCAAAATATGAAACTCACATGTAGGAACCTTAGTGATCTCAGGTCAAAGGACCATATTAATAATGATCACTAAAAACCACTCATGACACTCATATAACAATCCATGTAGTGTTCTTAATATGGATCGGTCTAGTATACAAGTTCTCTAACTTGTACTCATGTGTAAACTTAATATCCCATATAAGTCCTCACATATGCTAGTCTTAACATATTAAAGCAACCTAATCCACAATGATATATGACTAGGGACATTTAAGAATACAATTATTCTAAGGTTATTATCATAATTGAATATATTACGCAGACAATATATATAAATATAATAATTGAAATTGTCATTAAAATAACATGATTCAAAATTACAATCACCAATATGATTAGTTTTAGGGCATATACACTAACAATCTCCCACTTGCACTAAAGCCAATCATCCATGTATTTAATACCTATGGATCTTATATGACTATCATGCTTTTGCTGCGTTAGTGCTTTTGTCAATGGATCGGTGACATTATCGTCAGTCGGTATTCTACATATCCTGACATCATTTCTGTTAACAATATCTCTAATGAGATGATAGCGCCGGAGTATATGTTTGGATTTCTGGTGAGATCTAGGTTCCTTGACTTGTGCAATGGCTCCATTATTGTCACAATAGAGCTCTACTGGGTCAGCAATGCTAGGAACAACTCCAAGTTCAATGATGAACTTCTTAATCCAAACAACCTCTTTTGCGGCATCTAATGCTGCAATGTATTCAGCTTCTGTTGTAGAATCAGCCACTGTCATTTGCTTTGAACTCTTCCAGGTCACAGCGCCACCATTAAGGCAAAATACATAACCTGACTGCAACCTGAAGTCATCTTTGTCAGTTTGAAAGCTAGCATTAGTGTAACCATTTACAATGAGCTCTTCCTCACCTCCATAAATAAAAAACACGTCTTTAGTTCTTCTTAAGTACTTAAGAATATTCTTGACAACTGTCCAGTAACTTTCACCAAGATCTGATTGGTATCTACTCGTCATGCTTAAAACATATGAGACATCAGGACGAGTACATAACATGGCATACATGATAGACCCAATCGCAGATGCATAAGGTCTCTCATACTCTGTGGAAGGACATTGAGTTCTTGAGAGACTTATGCCATGTGACATTGGCAAGAATCCTTTTTTAGAATCTTGCGTGCTAAACCTTTTTAGCACCTTGTCGATGTATGTACTCTGACTTAGGCCAAGCAATTTTCTCGATCTATCTCTATAGATCTTGATACCTAATACATAAGAGGCCTCACCTAAGTCTTTCATAGAAAAATAATTTCCTAACCAAGTTTTTACAGTCTGTAGTGTAGGAATGTCATTTCTAATGAGTAACATGTCATCTACATACAACACCAGAAAGACTATTGTGCTCCCACTAACCTTCTTGTACACACAGGGTTCATCTTCATTCTTGATGAAACTAAACTCTTTGATTGCATCATCAAAACGAAGATTCCAACTCCGAGAAGCTTGCTTCAACCCATAAATGGATCGTTGCAATTTGCAAACTTTTCCAGCATTTTCAGGATTTACAAAACCTTCAGGTTGTGTCATGTACACATCCTCAAGAAGATTTCCATTAAAGAAAGCAGTTTTGACATCCATTTGTCAGATTTCATAATCATAATATGCTGCTATAGCTAGAAGAATCCTGATGGATTTAAACATGACAACTGGAGAAAAAGTTTCATCATAGTTAATAGCATGGATTTATTTGAAACCTTTTGCAACCAATCATCCCTTAAAGGTACACACATTACCATCCATGTCAGTTTTCTTTTTAAAAACCCATTTACACCCAATGGGTTTTACCCCTTCAGGTGGATCAACCAAAGTCCAAACCTAGTTTGAATACATGGAGTCCATCTCTGATTTCATAGCTTTTAGCCATTTCTCAGAATCTGGCCCCATCATAGCCTCTTGGTAGGTTGTGGGCTCATCTTGGTCCATGAGCAATACATCACCATGATAAGTCATGAGAAAACCATATCTCTCGGGCTCACGACGTATCCTACTAGATCTACGTAGGTTCTGTGTTACATGAGCAGGTTCTTCCACAATTGTTTGTGGAACCGGCTCAGGTTGCATATTAAGTTCAATATTTTCTCGTTGATCTTGAATTTCTTCAAGTTTTATTCTTCTCCCACTGATACTTTTAAAGATAAATTCTCTCTCTAAAAAAATACAAGTTCGAGCAATAAACACTTTTTGTTCGGTTGGATTATAGAAATAATATCCTTTTGTTTCCTTAGGATATCCAACGAAAAAATATTTATCAGATTTGGGTCCAAGTTTATCATAAGCCTGACGTCTTATGTAAGTTTTGTAGCCCTAAATCTTCATAAAAGACAAACTAGGACGTTTCCCAGTCCATATCTCATATGGTGTCTGTTGAACTGATTTTGACGGAACACGGTTTAGTGTGAAAGTTGCAGTCTCTAGAGCATGTCCTCAGAAGGAATTTGGAAGGTCAGCCTGACTCATCATTGACCGAACCATGTCTAACAAAGTTCGATTCCTCCTTTCAGAAACACCATTCCATTGAGGTGTTCCTGGTGGAGTGAGTTGTGATACAATGCCACACTCCTTTAGATGATTAAGGAACTCTCAGTCTAAGTATTCACGACCTCGATCTGATCGAAGTGCTTTAATACTTTTACCAAGTTAGTTTTGTACTTCATTTTTGAACTCTTTGAACTTTTCAAAAGATTCAGACTTGTGTTTCATAAGAAACACATAACCATATCTACTGAAATCATCAGTAAAAGTAATGAAGTACTAATAACCTCCTCTAGTTTGTGTGTTTAAAGGTCCACAAACATCACTATGTATAAGGCGCAATAAATCACTAGCCCTTTCATCTTTCCCAGTAAAAGGGGCTTTAGTCATCTTACCTAATAAACATGACTCACATACCTCATATGATTCGAAATCAAATGAGTCCAAAAATCCATCCTTATGAAGTTTGGAGATGCGTGTCTCATTTATATGGCCTAAACGACAATGCCAAAGATAGGTTGGATTTAAATCATTAGTTTTGACTTTCTTCATGTTTATGTTATAGATTGGATTTTCAAGGTCCAGAACATAAAGACCATTCATTAATTGTGCACTGCCATAAAACATTTCATTTAAATAAATAAAGCAACATTTGTCCTTTATTATAAATGAAAAACCTTTCTTGTCTAAACAAGAAACAGAAATCAAATTTCTACTAACAGTAGGCACAAAATAACAATTGTCCAATTCTAAAACTAATCCACTAGGTAAAGATAAATAATAAGTCCCTATAGCTAATGCAGCAACTCTTACTCCATTTCTAACGTGTAGGTCCACTTCACCTTTAGCTAATGATCTACTTTCTTTAAGATCCTGCACATTTACACAAATATGAGTACTACATCCAGTATCTAATACCCAAGATGTAGAAGTAGATAAATTAACCTCTATAACATAAATACCTGAGTTGGAAGTCCTACTTTCCTTTTGCTTTTTAAGCTCTTCCAAGTAAATCTTGCAATTTCGCTTCTAATGTCCTGGTTCTTTACAATGGAAGCATTGCCCTTCCTTGGCTACGCCACCTTTGGGCTTCAATGCAAAGGAACTTAACTTGGACTTTCCATTAATCTTGTCCTTTTTCTTTTTATTCTTGACCTTAGACTTGCCCTTTCCTTTGCCCTTTTGAACCATCATAATGGAATTGGGCTTGGACTTTTTCAAGTTCTGCTCAGCAGTTCTCAACATGTTAAGCAGTTCAGGTAAAGTCTTATCAATTTTGTTCATGTTGTAATTCATGACGAATTAACTATAGCTCTCAGGCAATGATTGCAGAACCATATCAGTGGCCAATTCTTGTTGCAAAGGAAAACCTAATCTTTCAAGGCTATTGATGTACCTAATCATTTTAAGCACATGTGTAGCAACGGGTGTTCCTTCAGCCATCTTACACTGAAACAATGCTTTAGATACATCATATCTCTCATGTCTTGCTTGCTCTTAGTAGAGCTGTTTAAGGTGATCAATCATATTGAACGCCTCCATGTTCTCATGTTGCTTCTAAAACTCAGAGTTCATGGTAGCAAGCATGAGACAACTGACATCCAGAGCATCTTCTAGATGCTTCTTATAAGCATCTTTTCTGCTCGAGGAGCATTAGTAGCAGGCTCATTTGGAGTAGGTTGCTCTAGGACATACTGCTTTTTCTCATGCTTGAGGACAATCCTCAAGTTTCGATACCAATCGAGAAAATTCATCCCATTCAGTTTATCCTTCTCAAGGATTGATCGCAGTGATAAGTTTGATGCATTTGATGCTATGGTTATCTACAATAGAAAAATATGCAAAATGAGAATCATGTATTTTATTTATTTAATAAAGTCTTTTATTAAATAATACTCCCACTATTTTTCTCAAAATAATAGCCCTCACTATTATTTCGGAAAACCTTATCGTCAAGGTTTTCTAGTGAGCTAAGATCCATATTTTACCAAATCTTAAGTTAGCTTTAGCTAATCACCCAAGATATGGCTATTTAGATAGATAACTCTCTTTCAATTACATCTTATGCAACTTTTAGATAGTTGGGTGAATAACACTTATTCAAATTCATCTCATGAATTCATAACCAATTCTATGCCTTTAGGCCCCAATCCTATTGGTGTTTCCCAGTTAAGTCAAGACCCAATAATTAGCAATTTGGATATCACTATTATCCCATTGCATCTTACCAAGATAGACTTTATGTACTTTGCTTTGGCAAACCCACCTATAGTCGATCAAGATCTTGATGAGTGCTATTATTGGAAGGCATCTTTGTTGACTTAATATTTTGTTTAAGGGATTTTAATTTATTTGATCTCACCATTATATACTTAGTTTTATTAAGCATGCATCATATACATCTAGCATAGGTATCTCATACATTCATCATATGCATCTCATACATAAAACATAAATTAAGCGTAACATAATTATGGCCCAACCTAAGTGATATTCTAGAGCTCAAGAATATCAAATAAAACTAAGAAAGAAGAACTTCTTCTCAAGAATTTTCTTCTTTCTTCATGGTTTGATCTCCACTTCCATTGTTTTCTCTTCAGGTGTTCCAATAAAATTATTACATAATAATAAAGAAACCTCGAGTTACATTCGAGGGGAGTAAAATGAGAAGAGAATGTACAGCTAGAAGTAATAGAGAGGCACGACACGCATGCCATATTTTAAAATTGCAACAAAACCAAAGGTCATAATCATGCACCATACATCAAGCAACAAAACAACATGATAGGTGAAACATATATCCAAATATATTTCCAATATCAAAATCTAAATTAATTAATTTTGAATTAATTAACTAATTACTTAATGTCACGCTACGCAGAGAATTTACGGTAGTCCCGCCCAAAAATTGATTGCACATGACATTCAGATTGCAATTCAATTTGTCAATAATTGACATTCCCCTTTAGTCAATCAATTCAACAATTATTGACACTCAAATCACGGGTTTACAAATCTGATTTATGACAGAATCATAATGGATAAATTTTAATCATATTAAAACAGATCGAATTAATTCACAGATTCTATACGAAATAAATTCAACAATCAATTTCATGAAAAATCAAATTCAGCCATTAAGCGCAAGGTATATCACATATACGAAAAAAAATTTAAAAAGTTAATTTGATTAATTCTAATTCATGACAGAATCTGTATTTTAATTAGAAAACATCTTTCATATATTAAAATAGATTCACACAATTAATTCTTTTGATTCTGTTTAAAATAGAACCCAGAAATTAATTTCAAATTTGAATCAAAATCTAGAATTATTACAACAGATTTAAATTTAAAAAGAAACCTAGAAATAGATTCGATTTCAATCAAAAATCCAGAAACAGATTTGAATTCAAACCAGAAATAAGAATTAATCACAAAACACATTCAAATTTAAATTAGAATTCAAAATTAGGTTTAAATTCAAAATAGAATCAAAATTAATCATATTAAGTTTGCTTGAACCAGAATGCACGAAATCAAATTTACCTTAATCCTAATTAGGAATCATTGAAGCGTGATATACAGAACAATTCATCAAGCATCATAATCACACAATTAGCAAATAAAATCCTAATTTAACGTTGTTACAAGTAGCTTTGATACCACTATTGGGATCGGGAGCCATACGAGCGCAGCGAAATAAACCGATCCCATCCACCAGATCCATGCAAAACGTTAAATTGAAATAAGGGTTCGTTCAATACCTTTGTTGATGACTCTAGAACTCAGTCGTTGATCACCTCTTCAGCTTCCTTTCGGCCGAAGACTCTGAAGTATCCACACGAACCCGTGAATCACCGATGAATGTCCACACAAACACCGGTTGGAATTGATCTTCTTTCACCTCGTAGTGCTAGCTACGCCTCTTCAGGGGTTTTGGTCAAGGAAAGGTGCTAGGATTTTTCTGTGCCTTTTTAGGGTGCGTGAATAATGATAATAATTTCCACTATTATTACCCAACAAGCCTATTTAAATAGGTGCATAGAAAAACCTAACCTATTTGGGTTTTATTCCATGTACAATTATAGGCTTATTATTGGGCCTTATAATTATAACATGAATTCTCAAATATTAGGCCCAAACAAATTGATCCATTAATTCCAAATTCACTAGGCTCTAAGTGTGCGACCCTACAGGCTCTCATTACGTTGGCAATGACCATTGATCATATTAATGATCATAAACAATAATCGGTGTTTAGCAACACATCATTATTATCCAAGTAATGAGAAAGTCAGTGATTTGACTAAACCTTTACACATGATCATCACCTATGTCCTTTTGTCCTATACATCTAGATTGAGCACGAGACATGGACCGTATCATTCCCGTATAGCCCAATCTTAAGGTTTCTTGATTCCTAAGTAAGCTGACTGAAACAAATGTAATCGACATCCCATGTTAATTCATCTGAGTATGGCCATGCATTTTCTCAGCTTTACTTAATCAAGAGGCCCACAGATATTACTCCTGTTATATAGGAGGGACAAATCCATCTTGATCACACAAACCCCTTCGCATGATATGTGACATATCCAATATCTACCCTTGCATTTACTCAACCATTAGTGACATAGAATAGTATCAAAATATGAAACTCACATGTAGAGAACCTTGGTGATCTCAGGTCAAAGGAACATATTAATAATGATCACTAAGAACCACTCATGACACTCATATAACGATCCATATAGTGTTCTTAATATAGGTCGGTCTAATATACAAGTTCTCTAACTTGTACTCATGTGTAAACTTAATATCCCATATAAGTCTTCACACATGCTAGTCTTAACATATCAAAGTAACCTAATTCACAATGATATATGATTAGGGACATTTAAGAATACAGTTATTCTAAGGTTATTATCATAATTGAATATATTACACAGACAATATATATAAATATAATAATTGAAATTGCCATTAAAATAACATGATTCAAAATTACAATCACCAGTATAATTGATTTTAGGGCATATACACTAACAATATCGACTAGAAATCCCAAATAATATGAAATATCAAGTCTTATAAACAATTGTCTTAAGAAAGTAGAGCACATTATTATTTGGTCCCCATGTAGTAACATATTACTGTTTTATCCGCAGATAGTAACATTAGTTAAGGATCCCAAATAAAGGAATAAATCAAGTTCTATTAAAAATCAAACTGCCCAAGAATAACACATTGCTATTTGGCGGCAAGATAATAACACGTAACTATTTAGTCTCTAGAGATGAACGTTGATAAAAAAACCTAAAATAAATGGATAAATTAGACCCTTTTAACGATCAAGCTACCTAAGAGTGTATATTATTATATAGATGTTACTATTTGGTAGACAAATGGTAAAATCGATAAAAAAATGTCACGTCACAGAGAATATATCAAGTTTTGTTAACAACCAAACTTTCAAAGAAGAACATATTTTTGTTTCTTCTCCAAACAGTAACATCAGCGAAAAACCTAACAAAAAAACACATAGATGTATTCTATTTTCTCCAACTACTTTTTTTAAGGCTATTTGTATTTCCTTTTTTATTCTAGAAAGACAACTTTATTATTGTTTGGATTTTCAATATAACAATAAGTCACCCAAGATGATTATTTTTCTAAAAAAGAGAGATGTAAAGGAAATATACTGTTTCATGAATTTGTGAAAGGTTCTATGGAAAAATTCAGCCAAGTACCATTTGCTGTAATTTATTACAACGAGATACCCCAAGCATACTCTCTTTCATTTAAGTGTAGCTACCAAGGTTAAATCACCACAATGCCCAGAAGATAAAGTGACACAACTACAGTGCGTCCTAGGAAGGTTAAAGGACACGAAATAGAAATAACAAATCACATTCCATCAAAGCACAATCTAGTGGAGAAACTTGATAAATCAAATGAAGATACTGTATAAATCGCTGAAAAATTGCACTAGACAAACTCAAACGACATTGAACTATCGAAAAAACAAGCATTTCTACATAAATTAGAAGTGTCAGGATGGGTTGTTAACAAGTAAACCTACATCCCCTTAATCATGATTCAAGTATAAGGATTATCCTATGATTAACTTGACAAAATATATTATTATTTGCGTAAGTGTGTATATATATCTACGTTAAATTGAAACCCTATAAGTTAGAAGGATAAACATGCCTCACGCTATTTTATTGCATGTTACTGTCACTAATCACACATAATAACTGCTTGTATGACAAACAGAAACGTGGCATCATATATATTATTTTATTTTTTTTAGCATTCTATTCACATAGAAGCAAATAAAAACACCTTAATTCTCTGATACCAAACAGTAACACACTTTTTTTTATCGATTTTATCATTAATAATGCTTGATTTATCAGTTTACTCTGAGTTTGTGTTAGATGTTATTGTTTCTTGATAAAATGGTAACATCTTGTTTGATATTAGTTCTACAAGAAATAGTAGCATATTATTTTTGTTAAAGTTTTATTATTTATCATACTTCATTTTCTTTATTTCTTGTGTTTTGTTAGTTAGTGTTGTTGTTTCAGACCAAACAGAAGCATGTTACCACAATAAAACAATATGTAACTGTTTGTTCTGAAAATAGTAAGATATTGCTTTTTTATCTATTTTACTGTTAATCATACTTCATTTGTCAATTTATTCCTAATTTGTGTTGGATGTTACTGTTTTCATAATAAATAGCAACATCTTATTTGATGTTACTATTTCTTGTAAAAATAAAAACACATTATTTTCTCGAAATTCAATTGTTAATTATACTTCATTTTATCTATCTATGCTATTTTTTTACTTAGTGTTATTATTTCAAATAAAATAAAAACATGTCACTAGAAGAAAATAACATGTTACTATTTATTTTGAAAATAATAACATATTTTTTATTAGTTTTTGTTATTAATAATGCTTGATTTACTAATTTATTTGAACAAAAAGGCAACAAAGCATACAATCAAACAGAATAAACTCAAAAATTCCAGCAATATAGGTCTAATTTATTGGCATGTATAAGATAGATCGACAATGTTCAATTCAATGAGAGCCACAGGAAGGTGCTATAATAAAACCTCTTTCAAATTTTCATTAATGCACTTATGACAAAGGATCTTGATCGTAGTATATGCCGAAAGAACAACCAAGAAATACATTCAGTAATTGTCACCTTTTCGCTCAAGAATGAACGATTTCTAATTAGGGGCAAACATCTCATCATAACACCTACATCAATTAAGCTAATTTTTGGAATAAGAGATGGAGAACGCCCTATCAACACACTGGCAAGAGGCCTTAATTAGATTTAAACACAAGACGATTCCTTGGTCAAGGACGCCTAAGAAAACTAATGATATTCAATGCACTCTTAAGGACAGTGTGAAGAACAACAGAGACTGATGTTTAGGATATCTCACACCTTATAACGTTGATGCTCTTGGTGACCCTATTTGTACCAAACAAGGCTCACACACTAGCCTAGTGATATCTCAAATATGTAGGGGAGATAAATGAAATGGCAGAAAATGGGTGGTCTGAACACATACACAAGCAACTAATGAGTTCAATTAGAAGTGATAACCTACCAAATGTCACGAGTTGTGTCATGCTAATACTAGTAATTTATAGTTGTCAAATTTGTTTTTCCTTCGTGTCATTTTCCTTAATATTGTCTTCATTCATTTCTATTCATTTAATTGAATATTCTTGCCACTTTTCTTCTATGTTTTTAGCATATTTCATTGATGTTACAGTTTGGACACTAAACAGTAACATATAACTATTTAGTGTGTAAAGAGTTATCATACATTTTTTAGTAATTTAGTTGTTATTGTGACTTCATTTGTCTATTTATTTTAAGTTTTTAGTTCGTGTTATTGTCTAGATACTAAACAGTAATATGTTATTATTTGTTTCTATAGACAATAACGTGTTGGTCTTGGACAGTTGGTAGTTGGCAATTGACAATTTTTTTATTAGTAACACTTGATTCTTTTATTTAATTTAAGCTTTTGGTGCATATTATTGTATGAATACTTGATTTGCCTACTTACTTTAAGTTTTTTATACATGTTATTGTATGAATACCAAATAATAACATGTTACTGTTTGTTCTGTAAACATTAACATATTCATTTTTAACAGATTTTTTTTAATAACATCAAAGGTGCCATTTTATTACTCTATTTTTAAATGCAACTTTCATTAAAAATTAATATGATAAAATGTTCAATGTATTGTTGATAATGTTGGCAGTGTAAGATAATAAATATGCTTAATAGGCATCATATTCAAATAGTACCAAGATGCCTCAAATGGGACCTGCTCATCTTCACATGCCAATTGAGGGATCAACTTATTAATTAGTTTCAGGTAATCTTTGAAAAAAGTCAATTTATTCTGAAAATAGAAACATGTTAGTACAAAACAACATGTTATTATTATTATTTGTTATGAGAATAATAACATGTTTGTTTATCGATTTTTTATGTTAATCATGGTTAATTTATCACTTTATTTACAATTTTTGTTTGATGTTACTATTTTCACATAAAATAGTAACATATTATTTTATCGAGAGTTTCATTGTTAATCATGCATTATTTTACCTATTTATTGTGTTTTATGGTTGATGTTACTGTTTCAGACTAAATAAAAGCATGTCATAGAACAAAACAATATGTTACTATTTGTTCTGAAATAGTAACATATTTTTTATTGATTTTTGTTAGTAATCACGCTTGATTTATCAATTTATTCCCAATTTTTACTTAATGTTACTATTTTTACGTAAAACAGTAACATCTCACCTGATGTAATATATTATTTTGTCAAAAAAGTTTTCTTAATCATACTTCATTTTTTCTATTTATTATGTTTCATTGTTATTCCTTTGCTCATGTTACTGTTATGCTATCACTTAGTCTTTTATCTTCATGTTACCATTTTTTACCAAAACAGAAATATGTTAATTAATTACACTAATAAGGAACCACTCTTATGTTTTAGGTTATTAACAGAGAACTCAAATCAATAAATGAAGAAATAAACCTCTTTTACAACCCTAACAAATAACTACAACTAATTGAATACCATGGGCAAACAAAAATATAAATCACACCCTCCTAATCGAAAGAATCAGGAGGTGATAACGACATAAGAATGGCCTAGCACAAAATTCAACCACAAACAACAAAACCAGATCAGTTTGTAGATATTGCACTGTCTCACAAAGAATACGTACAACAAGATAAAAATGAAGTCTAATAGTTGAAGGACCAACTCCTCAGTGCAAACAGTAAGATAAATAAACTGACCAAGGAATTGAAATCTCTCATAAAGAAAGTTTAGAGGTCAAAGCAATAATTATAAGAAAATAAAGAAACAATCTCATACCTTACATACGAAAATACACGACTCCAAGCGCAACTGTCCAACATAACAAAGCAAATAAAAAACCTTAAAATGGTCATTAACACATTAGAGAATGCAAATGCAAGTCTTGAAAATCAAAACAAACTATTGAATGCACAGCTAACAAAAATAACTATGTAGATGATTGAACATGAAAAGGTAAAATTCATAAAAGCTGAAGAGCAAAATAAGATTGAGAAAAATCAGAGGTCGATGCTCATAGGGATTGAAACAAAAATAAGAAAAATAAAACATGATGTAAGCTTCAAGTACATGAGCTAACAAAAAAAACCTACAAAACAATAACAAACACGATAATAAAAAACACTTGTTGAGAAAGACATTGGGAAGAGCAAAGAGGCTCCTATATATATCTCTTAAAAAATAGTAGCAGAATTATCCAAAAAGAAATAAACTTAAAAGGCAACAAAAAGTACAAATTGGTTAATTGCAAAATACCTCACCCAAGATATCAAGAACCAAATAGTCCAAATAAGAAAAATAGGAGATATATTGTAAGTCATATCCTATTTTCTTGCTGATTCCTTTGATTAACTCAACATTATTACCGATTGCCTTAACTTATTTCTATGCCACATCATCATTTGAAGGACCTTTGTTTGGACATCTCCTCAACAAGACATGTTCATAACGTTAAAGGAGTTGATAGATATGCTCATAAATAAGGTAATAACAAATAATATATGTATACTTTGAACTTTTACAACATTACTCTTTTGTCTTGTTCCTTTGTAAAGTTATGTTACTATTTCAACTGACAACAGTAACATAGCAGCATTGAGTTTATTCAGGTTCAAAAATATGATGTTATTATTTATGGTCCAAATAGTAACATGTAACTACTAGTACTGTTAAAATTTAGGAACATGTTACTATTGGAGTTTAATTTTTTCTTAATCAATTTATCTGATAAGAATTAATCCTTCAATTTCAGATCATAGATATCCATGTATACACTCTCAGTTTGACTACTACATTCAGGAAAAATAAGATATTTGCATTCAACAGCTTCTGTTGAATAAGATTTTTAATCCATTCCCTAAATGTAAAATATAAAAAATATTTTAGTATTGACTCATGTTCAAACTATATTGATAATCTTATATTGTGAGTCCATTTCAAATATACTAGAAAGCGAGGCAGTACAAATTTGATGCAAAGATGGAGGAAGTAATGGCTGCATAAATTGTTCAATTCCTAATAAACTTAATGGGTGTCAAAGACTGCAACAACCCCAATCACTACATATTACTCGTGCTTAATAACACAGAGTGTAAATAAACTCATTACAACTCATTGAGGCCGAAAAGGAAGGGGGTTGCAGATCAATACTTTCGTGATGCCAAAATGGTAGTGAGTGATATTTATATTATAATCAAATACCAAGTATTGTTACTATTTGTTGGCTTCTTGAATTTTTATCGTTAACTATAATTGATTTGTCTATCTATCTTATTTTCTAATTGATGTTACTATTTTCAGACTAAACAATAACATCTTGGTCCAATGAAAAACAACATGTTATCTATTTCTTATATAGATAGTAACATATTTTTCCTGCGAGAAAATATATCAATTGTGATGCTACTTTATGGTATGTTGTTCTTAATTGATATTACTGTTTTGTGAGAAAATAGTAACACATTATTTTGTTACAGTTTCATTATTAATCAAACTTCATTTGTCTATTTATTTTGATTGTTTAATTGATATTATTATTTCCATACCAAGAAATAACATGTTAGAACAAGAAACAATATGTTACTATTACAAGTGAAAATAGTAACATATTATTCTTTTATCGATTTACTTCTTATTAATGTTTGATTGCTAAATTTATTTTCAATTTTCATTTTAATGTTACTATTTGTAGACCAAATAGTAACATATTCCTTTTTTCACTTGATACCTTACTGACCTTGCTTATTGTCTACTACGAGACAAAGAAGAATGAAATGAGCCTAGGAGTAGAACTAGTAACTATATAGTCTCATTTTGAAATCATATCATATGAAAGGTCACCACAATAGGAACCTGCATTGTAAGTAATAATTTCTTTTCTAATCCAAAAGTATCATGACTAGGAGATACCAAACTAACTCATTCCTTAATTTTACAATTTTAAGCAAGACTGTGGGATTTTTATTTGCAAACAAATAGAAAATTTGTTCAAAAATAAAGAGTTTGAAGAATAATTTTTGCTAGAACCTATGAGGAAATACAGGGCAGTATTAGTTAATAAATTCCTCAGGAACTTCAATCCTTCAAACTAAAGTTAATTATTATGCATATATATAATATTCAACTGCATGTAACATTATAGATTCAATTATATATAACATTCAACTATATATAACATTCAATCGTAAATGTTAATAAAAATATAATATATCCTTCTTTTCGATTTATATTAACATTTAAAATTCATTTGCCCTATGACTTATGAATTTTTATCTTGATGTTACTATTTTCGATTAAAATAGTAACACATAGTTGTGTATTGCTTTTCGTTCATGTTACAACTAAAATTAATAAAAATGAAGCATATTCTTCTTTTTAATTTTCTTTAATATTCAGAATTTATTTACCCTATATTCAGAACTCCTACCTTGGTGTTACTATTTTCAATCAAAATAGTAACATGCAAGTAATTGTATTGTTTAGCTATTGATGTTGCTGTTAAAGTTAATAAAAACACAGCAAGTTCTTCTTTCTAGTTTCTTTCAACATTTAGAATTCATTTATCCCATGTTTATAAACTTTTACATTAGTGTTATTATTTTCATTCAAAACAGTAATATCCAAGTAATTATGTATGTCTTTTCGTTCATTTTACTACTAAAACTAATAAAAATTTAGCATATTATTCTTTCCAATTTCCTTCAACATTCAAAAATCAATTAATTTTAAGTTTCATTAATGTCACTATTACTATTTGGAATTAAAATAGTAACATGCAATTAATTGTGTTATTTTTCTTGTTGATATTATTACGAAAATAATAAAAACTCAACACGTTCTCCTTTCAATATTCAGAATTCATTTACCCTATGTTTTTAAACTTTTACCTTGGATGTTACTGTTTGGTGTTACTATTTTTAATTAAAACAGTAACATCCAAGTAATTATGTATGACTTTTCATTCATGTTACTACTAAAACTAATAAAAATTCACTATATTCTTCTTTCCAATTTCATTCAACATTCAGAAATCAATTAATTTCAAGTTTTGTTAATGTTACTATTTCGAATCAAAATAGTAACATGCAATTAATTGCGTTATTTCTTCGTTGATGTTACTACTAAAAATAATAAAAACTTAACATGTTCTCCTTTTAACATTCAAAATTCATTTACCCTATATTTATGAACTTTTACCTTGGTATTATTATTTTCGATCAAAGTAGTAACATTCAAGTAATTAGGTAATCTTTAGCATTTAACCAAACAGGAACATGTCAAGTACTAATATTAACTAACAATCACTTGCGATAACTATTAATATTGTCCCTTACTATTTTTCCATTAACTACATCAAAACCATCATGTGGATAAAACAAGCACCAAATTCAACATTGAATGAATAAGGATAATGCGATTCAAATCATCTCTAATTCTCCATCTATAGATGGTTCGCTCCATATCTTATTCATAACGTATCCCTCTAGTATCCTAGCAACTATTATCATGCAATGGTCATACTATTAGGAAAGAGATATTCAAGTTAACATTTGACATAGGCAGTTTCCTAGTCCTCTAACATTTTGCCATTAAAAGTCCATAATCCCAAGTCATCGTTAACTTTTATATAAGTAGGGTCCTCGCAATGAAACTCATCGGGAGTAACATCACTTGAATTATTATCCTATCTACATCGCAAATTCAATTCAAGTCAAACGAGCATAAACAAAGAGAAAGTCACAGGGAAGAAATTAGAGGGCTCACTAAACTAACCATCATGTTGTCAGCAAAGGTGTGATTAAGGCAGCTTAGGAAATCATAATTTATGTCATTTCTTAAGATATTTCATCCTTTGAGAGTAAGGTCTGCTCTGCTACCTTCTTGCCTTTACTGCTTCCATCATCCAATGTCACAATTCTGATTGAATATTTTCCTAGGTTTAGTAGGCATGTCACCCTTGTATGGCCTTCAATGTGATACAACATATGTCACTTCCTCTTACTCCTCCTCTTCCTCAAATGAATTTTGTGTGCTGGTATTCCTTTATTTTGTATAATAGGTGGGTCCAACACTTTTTCCTCAATTAATTGAGAATCTCTCAGGCCTCCCACATTTGGGTTTTATTTTTAGAGGTCTTTGATAACTTTTTGAACATTCTCCCTCACCTGCTAAAAGGTATCTTTAGACCTTCAGGCTAGCTTGCACAATATTCAGTAATCTTGTATGAGGGACCCAAACTGAAAATTTACTAATTTATTAGCATCATCCTCACTATGCATCAACAATCCATTCACATCTTTTGCATTCTTTGTCCACCTATGAATGATCAAGTAAGTTGGAAAATTATCAATCTCTTTTTGAACCAATACAAAAATAATATGCTGGCACGGAATGCCAAACGATTGCAGCTTCCTACATTCATATGTAGTCCGTACATCTTTTTGTTTATCAATGTGGAAAGACCAAATAGTATTTGGATTCATAAATCTCTTAACTTTGTGCATCTTTTTTGTAATGTGTTTTTTGCAATCATCAGTCATAACACAAGCAGCAGATATAGTGATCTCCTTTTGAAATATCCAGAAAGCCTCTCATGTGTACACTTATACGCCACTCCACTCTATTGACTCTAAACCTATTGTCAGCATAGGATCCCCATGTCTAGTGTTGAAGTCAGTAATTAACTTATTATACCTAAAGTAGTTTAATCATCATTGGAAGTGGTTGTAAACTCTAGTAAATTATGGTTGTTCTTGACAAATTATTTAATTTACGAATTCATCCTTTCACACTGTGATGTCGTCCGTAATCCCATGAATAACTTTCCTTAGAGATATGTAGCTACCCACATTGTTCTCTTTCTATACATTTTCTTAACCCATTCGTGTCCACCAACCTCAAGCTATTCAATCATTGCCTTCCACTTCAATTCAAATTGTGTCATGGTCATATCACTAAACAAGCAATCTCGAAAGTCCTTAATGGACTGTGGATTGGTAATATTGGTGGTTGCATTCCTCTCTAAATGTCATGCACATAGTCAAAGGCTGCAATGTGGAAGAATAGATTTGATTGCATTCCTCATTGCCTTATCACTGTCTGTGATAACTAAAATGGGTTCCATACCATTCATTGTTTCAAGTAGAGCTAGTAACAGCCACTTGTAAGTATGCTCAATCTCATTGGCAACAATAGCATAATCAAACACAACAGTCTTTTTGTGATAATTTACTTTTGAGAATATTATAAAAGGCCTATTATACTTATTTTTCTTGTATGTGGTATCAAATGTTAGAACATCGCTAAAACACCTATAATTAATTCTACTATTATTATCTGCCCAAAACAAGTGCTCCAATTTGCCATTCGTGTCAACATTGTATTTCATGAAAAATATTGGACCAGTATTAGATTTTTCTTGTAAGTAGTCCAAAGCTATTATTGCATCACCAACACTTGTTTGGAGATTGTGGTCCCAGTTAATATAGTTGTACATATCTTTTTGGGTAAAATTAAATTTTTTTGTATCCACAAGACTACCCTACAATATACCTATATATCTATGAGCCCTTGATACCATAAGACTGCATGGTATCAACTTGAGTAATATTTACATCTATTATATTCCTGTGACATCTATGTAATGGTATGTGTTTAGGTCCAAGTCTTAGATGGTTGCGCAGATCATTAAAATGAAAAACCTCCTAGTTCGTCATTCTTTTTTCCTTTCTAACTTACATTCCAATAAGGCATCTAAACCTTGTTAGAGGCATGTGCTCTTTTTAACGTTCAAGGTCTTCAATGTACTTCTTATCTTGTTTAACCTCAACACTGTACACTATTCTTCTTACATATGGTTCACCATGTTTGTTTTGATATATGTCATCCAACCTCACTCCAAAACCTTTCAGATGACTATATACCTTGTAGAATTTCTGTGCATCTTCTAATGTTTCAAATTCCATTTCAAAAATGGTGTTTGTCATCACATTCAATATATTCTCACCTTGTTCAACCACTATATTACCATTTTGACCCTACATGCTTGAACCTTCAAGGTTAGTAATGGTCGTGCAATTGAAGTCGACTTGTGTTCCATGTGTTTTTCACTATTCGCATCGTCCGTTGATTTTACAAAGCAACTCAGTCACTCAAATAAGTTTCTGCATATATATAAAATGCTTCATTAGTCCTACGTGCATTCTTAAACTTAGATTATATGAATATGAATATGAATATGTGTGAAAAAAAAACCACATAATTAGACATGAACAGAATGTCTAGTATGAATAAGAATTGCACTGATTCATAAATCATGCAACATTAACAATAAAACTCGACTAACAAAAAAACATGTGACTATTTCAGAATAAGTAGTAACATATTTTTCTCATTTAACATTTCGTTGTTTGGTTGAGAAATAGTAACATACCTGAAAATCAAAGTAAATCGACAAATTTAACATCATTAACAGCAAAATTAATAAAAAAAGAAATAGCATGTTACTACTTTCACCTAAAATAGCATCATGTTTTCTTCTTCTGATGCCTTCCTATTTGGCCTGGAAATAATATTATAACTAAACAAAATTGTGATAGAGAAACAAATTGGATACAATATGTAGTATAACTACAAGAAGACAATGTGTTACTGTTTACTAATCAAATAGTAGCACATTGCTTCTTTGATCTGAGTGTTGCAACTTAGTCTTAAATTAATAACATCAACCAAAAATTAGCTTATACAGTCAGATTAGGTATGATTAACAATAAAACTACAAGGAGACGACATGTTTCTATTTGCATACTAAATAGAAATTGTTAGTGTATATGCCCTAAAATCAATTATATTGGTGATTGTAATTTTGAATCATGTTATTTTAATGGCAATTCCAATTATTATATTTATATATATTATCTGCGTAATATATTTAATTATAATAATAACCTTAGAATAATTGTATTCTTAAATGTCCCTAGTCATATATCATTGTGGATTAGGTTGCTTTGATATGTTAAGACTAGCATGTGTGAAGACTTATATGGGATATTAAGTTTACACATGAGTACAAGTTAGAGAACTTGTATACTGGACCGACCCATATTAAGAACACTACATGGATCGTTATATGAGTGTCATAAGTGGTTCTTAGTGATCATTATTAATATGGTCCTTTGACCTGAGATTACCAAGGTTCCCTACATGTGAGTTTCATATTTTGATACTATTCTATGTCACTAATGGTTAAGTGAATGCAAGGGTAGATATTGGATATGTCACATATCATGCGGAGGGGTTTGTGTGATCAAGATGGGATTTGTCCCTCCTATATAACAGGAGTAACATCTATGGGCCCCTTGATTAAATAAAGCTGAGAAAATGCATGGCCATGCTCAGATGAATTGACATGAGATGTCGATTACATTTGTTTCAGTCAGCTTACTTAGGAATCAAGAAACCTCAAGATTGGGCTATACGGGAATGACACGGTCCATGTCTTGTGCTCAATCTAGATGTATAGGACAAAAGGACATAAACGATGATCACGTGTAAAGGTTTAGTCAAATCACCGACTTTCTCATTACTTGGGTAACAATGATGTGTTGCTAGACACCAATCTTTGTTTATGATCATTAATATGATTAATGGTCATTGCCAACGTAATGAGAGCCTGTAGGGTCGCACACTTAGAGCTTAGTGAATTTGGAATTAATGGACCAAATTGTTTGGGCTTAATATTTGGAAATTCATGTTATAATTATAAGGCCCAATAGTAAGCCTATAATTATACATGAAATAAGGCCCAAATAGGTTAGGTTTTTCTATGCACCTATTTAAATGGGCTTATTGGGTAATAATAGAATTACTATTATTCTTGACGCACCCCAAGTAAAAGCATAGAAAAACCCTAGCCACTCTCCTTGACCAAAATCTCTGAAGAGGCGTAGCTAGCACTACGAGGTCTAAGGAGATCAATTCCAACCGGTGGTGTAGCGGACATTCATCGGTGATTCACGGGTTCGTGTGGATACCACAGAGGTGCAGCCACATAAACGTTGTACTGGTGATCTGATTTACTGGTTTCCATTCCGGTTCGTGATTTGGAAGCAGATTGGACTTGGTGTAGCGGTCAGAAGAATTTTGCCGAAAGGTATAAACCCTAATCCCTAATCTATGGTGTTCTAAATTCACATGGATCCTTGGTGGAAATCGTGCAAAAAGTTTTATTCTGCTGTGCATGTATGATGCGCGATTTCCAGCAGAAATGTCAATCAAGGAAGCACATCAGTGGATGTAATTATGAAGTTTTACGATTGATAGATACCAATTTGGCTTTTTGAAGCAATATAGTTATTGTGGCGCTAGTGATCCCATACTATAGTAATAAGTTAGAGTAGAGAGCATAACATGCCAACTGTACAGTCAGATCAAGTATAATTAACAATAAAACTGCAAGGAGACGACAAGTTTCTATTTGCATACTAAATAGAAATTTCAATCAAGGAAGCACATCAGTGGATGTAATTATGAAGTTTCACGATTAATAGATACCAGTTTGGCTTTTTGATGTAATATAGTCATTGTAGCGCTAGTGACCCCATACTATAGTAATAAGTAAGAGTAGAGAGCATAACATGCCAACTAAAATAACTGGTTTACGAGGACATATTGCTATTAGTTGACCAAATAGTAACATGAGATTTTCTTAGTTTGACGTGACACTGATGGGACTGAAACTGCAACAAATAAACAAAACAAGAATGATTAGCAAAGAAATTGCAAGGAAACATTGATCTTACTGTTGGCAAACCTAACAGTATCAACCGGGAACAACATGTCAGCCAATATAGCTCTGAAATTACATAATATGACATATAATAGTTTAGCTTCTTGAGCTAGTATAGCATTAGTGATACTATACTGTGATGGTGGGTTTAGGGTTTAGGGAGCATAAGATGCCAACTAAGACAACTGGTTTATAGTGAGTATCATATTATTTTCAACTAATCTACACCTACCATATAATATTCACTAGATTGGTGGATTAACGAATGGCCGGTACATTTATCGAGCAAAGTATTAAATTAAACTTGCTATTTCAAATAGGGGGAGGAGCATGCATAGTTTTCAGTGCTGTTGATCTTCAGGCCACTATTGCCAAATAAGCTATAAAGCTTAGTTGGGATTTACGAGATCACAGGGAATTTTAAATTGTCTATTCTGAAGGAACAAGATTCCAACTTAAATGATCACACTACCGTGTTCAAAGACCTCTTGTAAGTCAAGTTTGATTTTAAATAGAAATGGCGATTGGTGAGCTATTTCCCACATGTGCACTTGCAAGTGTGTGTAGCTTCATAGCTACTAGATCATAGATACACAAGGCAGCACTAATATAGTATACAACTGAACAATAACCTAAACCATACTAAATCTAGAGAACCAAACAATCTAACCTCAGAAGGATGGTAAAGAGGCGTGGCTAAGATTAGCACCTTCTTCACCTAACAATCGATGCCTACCATTATCTCAACTTGGGGTTTCCCAGAACCTTCACTTTTTTTGCACTTTCGGAAATTGCATGTGCAACAAGTTGAAAGGGGCATTGTGTAAGTTTTTTAGTAGAAAAGATGAGACCAAATTGCAAAAAATTTTAAACATTAACAGTGGGGTAGCAAATGTATGACTGTTAGCTTGCTATGCAAGCAAGGCTTCATGCCCTACTAAATCAATAGGGCATGGAAGTCTCAACCCAAACATTATTCTTTTCTTTTCTTTCACCCATCTCTCACTCTTGTCCCCCCAATCACTCATTTTCCCGCCATTGCTGTCTCCCTCAAACACAATAGTTCTCTGCTTTGGGAACTTACTAGCACGTGATGCATGCACTATAGTCCTTTTTTTGTAACATAAAATATAAATATTTAAGAAATTTTAATAAGAAAAATAAAATATAAATATTTAAGAAACGTCATGAAATTTTAATAAGAAAATTATTAAGCTTTTGAGAGCGTTTAAAAGTACGAATTTTCCATTTTTCGTAAGTAAGAAAAGTCAAAACGTAAAAAAAAAAAATGTTTTAACATAGCCCGCTCCTAATTGCAGTAATGATTCTTCAACTATTTAATCAAATTTCTGTAATTGAGAAAATTTTAAGAAATCCTAAAATTCATTAATTATACTGAGTAAAGATAAATCATAATATATTTTGTAGTTAATTTCACACCATTGGATCAATATTATGCCTTCAATATCAGCAATGACCACTAAATAAGAAAAATATAAATTATAAAAATTTTAAAAGAATAGAAGATTTCTGCATTTATGAAATTAATACATTTTTATCTTTTATTTTATGTTTTATTTCTCTATTCAAATAAAATTTTAAATTTGTTGGAATTTCACGGGGATAAGCCTTGGCAGTTGTCCCTTTCTGCGTTCACTATCATGGCGGACAAAATGATCACATGCTTCCGAGTTCTCCACTATGCCTTGCCTCACACGCAATCCCCTAGAAACACCCATTTCCAATTTATGATTGGAAAAATATATAATATGTTATTAGTATAAAAATATATTAATATATTATCAAATTTAATTATTAATGTATTATTACATAATATGTAAAATTTAATTAAAAATACATTAAATTTGGGATCAAAATCAATAATGATAAATATATTACTATATTAATAGTGTTTAAAAATTTCACAATGATATGAAAACAACACAAAATAGCTGGAAAATTTGTAAAATGTCACCATTTTTCATCATTTTGTATACTTAATTATATATAGCTGGTCACATGACCAATATATTGTCGGTGTCACCCATAGTTATCTAAACTTCAATTTCTTCCGCCCGCCCGCCCGCCCGCCCGCCGGGGGATGGTGGGGGAGCTTGGTATAGTTGGAGGGGCATAATTCCCCAAAATTTAGAAATATTATATATAGAACAAAAATAAAAAGAATTTCATTTCTAATATATCAACTTCAACATTTATTTATTAACATTTGAATTTATTAAAAATTAACTATGGAAAAACAAGTTAAATATAAGAAAATAAAAATCAAATTTGTATTAATTTACAAAAATAAAAAACTTCAAATAGTTTTTTTAAACAAATGATATAAATTATAATATATATTATTATGTTTTTACATGCTTTTTGATCTTATATTTTTATAAATATTTTAAATCTTTATTTATTACAAAATTTATTATATTTTAATTAAAAAAATTTTGATCCCTCTAAAATATGTTCCACACTCCGCCCCTGATTTCTTTGGATATTTTTAAAGAACATTTTACCATTGAATTTCCCTATAAAAGAAAATATGTGATTTTTTATTTAGATTAGTCGTAGTTTGCATGCGTGGAATGAGAGGTGTCTCTTTTGCATAATTGCATTATCACCCCTTGCCTATTTTTCCTTAACTCTTTAATTATGAAAAAAAAAAACACCTATCTCGTTGTATATTAGGAATGTATTTAACGAATTTTCACCATTTTATTGAAAAAAAGTTAAAGAATAACCATAATTAAAACAAAAGATTATGTGTTTTCCTAAAATTATTATGTGCTTTTATATGATATTGAACAATTAGCAGGCCCCATATACTATTCCTAATTCAAGCTTAGACCATAGAAGAAAAGAAAATCCTCAAGTTTTATAGGGTGTGGATATACCATGGGCTTAGCGAATATAAATATAAAATTTAATTAGAGTAAATTCCTCTTTTTATTATCGTGGAAATTAATTTTTCTCATTTTTATTTTGTAAAATATTTTATACCAACATTATTCTTGTGAAATATTAAATCATTCAATTTTGTCTCTATTTCGAATAAATAATTAATAGTTAATAAATTAATTGGTAATTAATAAATTAGTTAATTATATAAAAAATATTTTGAAACTATTAAAATAATCGAAAATGTAAAATGACAAGATTTGTTAATTAAATAGATGTATAAATTAAATTAATTCTTATTTATTTAAAAATATAATTATATTAATACAATTAAGATATTCAAAAAAATTACCTTAAATTTAAATAATTATAATTTATGAATTTACATAATTTTTATTTAACTATTATTTATAATAAAAATATAATTACTTAAAATATAATTAATTATATTCTATGATATTATATATTTATTTGTATATGTATTTTTATACATTAATAATTTAAAATAAAATATAATTAAATAAACACAAATTAATTATATTTTATGATACTATATATTTATTTTTTTATACTAAATTTTTAATATTACATATTTATTTACTTGTCTAACTAATTTTTATTTATTATTTAAAATTAGAATATAATTATTTATTAAAGACATGAGTTGTAAATTAA
The DNA here is from genome assembly GCA_020226215.1 of Sindora glabra. Lineage (NCBI taxonomy): Eukaryota > Viridiplantae > Streptophyta > Magnoliopsida > Fabales > Fabaceae > Sindora > Sindora glabra. Next base: position 59,938,614 of record CM035230.1, on the reverse strand, counting down.
TAAAAAAAAGATAGATTTGAAAATTTTTGAAAAATTATTGACTTATAAGTTAATCAAAATAACTTATTAAATTAATAAAATATGTTTAAATATTAACTTATAACTTATTAATTAAATCAATAAATTATAAATTAATTTATTTATTGTATGATATTCTTTTATTAGTGCTTATACAAAGATTAATCTTCCCAATCTTATTCCTTTAATATTTTATAATAATAAATTTAATATAAAATATTTTATAAAAATAAAAATGAAAAAGAACAAATTTTACAACATCCTGAAAAAGGAGGCTTCCTCATTTAACATGAACCCAGCAAAGTTGGGCTGGCGAAACTTCGTATATCGTGAGTAATAAGTTTTTTGGCTGCCTCAGTGGGTAAGACCATTTTTATTTTTAAAAGAAGTTTGGGAAACTGAAAAGGCGATAGAACGTTCTCCTGAGATATCAAAAATAAATTACCAAAAATAAATAAATAATATATTCTAATTCTTACTCCTCCTTTGCAACGTAAAAAATTAAAATTTAATTGATTTAGAATTAAATTTTTAAATAATTTTAAACATAAATTCTGTTTGCTAAAGCAACCTACATCAAAGATGAAAACATGCACAATTTTTAGTTTCTTCTTTAGAAAGCTCTTGATTTGGAAAGTTACGTGATAATTTTAATTCAAACAAATTTAATTAAGCTTTTTAAATATGTTTATTCTTAAGATATAACAATTTAAAAAATTAGTAGAAATTAATACATTTAATTATATATAAATAAATTATTTAAAAGCACATACATAACTAGATATGTCTTTTAATTATTTAATTATCCAAATATTAACATAAGCATTAAAAGTTAAAACATAATATATTCAAAAAAATATAATTAACAAAAATAGAGCATATTATCAAAAATAAAAATAATAGGGATATAAAGATAGAGTACAAAGATTTAGAGTGGTTTTATTTGTAGTTGGAAATTTCAATGGGCAATTTGACTCTTTTTTCAAACATAGGCTACAAACAGTCTATTGGTGGTGTTCCAAACGTTTATAATGAGCAAATAAAGAAGTAATACAGATGAATAAATGAAAGCATTAAACAAAGAGAAGCTTGCATAAAAGGCAACTAAATATAATTAATACTGTTACATGTAGAGACCGTGATCAAATGGTACATCAACGTCAAAGGTGCAAGATAATGTTATTAGAAGACTAGATCTCCCATTCTCACTTAAGAACTAGGTTTGAAATCATAAGAAGTTATAGAAGAAAATAGTAAATGGTAGTAGAGTGTTGTACAAGGTTATTAGTAAAGCATTAGGGTTTGGACTTAGAGCATGTGTAATTTAACTAGGTAGCAATTATGCATAAATGAATCTTTTGCTTATGGAACTAAAGCCATTTACAAAGCAATCTAAGGCAGTTACCATATTGCCACGTTTATAGGCAATTGTCCCCACTCTATTCAATCAAGTATGTGGCTAGCAGGTTAAGCATGAATTGATAACTACTTATGGCATGACACCACTTTTCCATGCTTTGCATTGCACATTAAACTAGATAATTACCTTTTGCATTATAGGTGTGACTTTCTTAAGAAATATGCTAATAGTGTGCTTGTTAGATGATATTTTTTCGGCTAGTAGTGGAAAGTTGAAACTTTAGATAAAGACCTTTATTTTGAAAACTTTTGACTTCCTCACTTTACTTCAAATCAACTAAGTCATGAAACCCTTTTGATCAATATAGCATCAATTGTAACTTTATAAAATAGGCTAATAAAGGCCCTTTTAGTTCAAGTACCCTTAAATGTAAGTCAAAAGGTTGAAAGGAAGTAAAACCATTCCTTTTCAAATTTGTCAACTTAGAGGTGTGTCAAAGGAGTTAATCTCTCAACTTAGGGTTTGCTGAAGTATTTGAAATAAAGAGGCTTATTTGCCAGTTTCATGCTTTGTTCAATTGACTAATTTAAACCATTTGTTTGAAATGACTTGTGGATTTTTAGAAATATTCTTTAATCCAAATGACATCATTTTCCATAGAGAGTCTTTTCATATGCTTCTAATGGGTATATCTTTTGGAATCTACTTAAGGACATGTGGTGTATTAGGTAGTGTGTACTAGCATGCAATTTATCACATTGCCTTTGGTTTGCCATTATGATTATTATAGCTAGTTTGCACTTTTCAAAGCGACATAAGGCTTAAGCTCTCATCCATCATGATTAGCCCTAAATGCCTTTTAACCTTTAGTTACTTTAAATAGCTCCTCTTTATCTCATGTCTTCTTCTCTAGTTTCATTTCATTTTACTATCATTGTTTCTCTATGTTTTGTACTCTTGTGAACTTGTGCCTTTTTATGAAATTACATTTTCCTTTGTTCTTCTTACTTGTAAAAGTTCATCTATCACATCTAAATCTTTTACTTCCATTTCTTCTTCACAAGTTGTGGGAGCTATTAGGATTACAAACTTGATATATCCTTTCTTAATGATTAACTAATTATGATTATCAAATTGTTTAAGCTTTTTATGTATTCAAAACAGAAAGGAGAAATGTAAACATAGTTAAAATAGAAATGTAAATAAAATTTAAACATAATTAAGATAGAATGCAGAATAAAATGAACATAGAACCAAATTAGAGAGGTTTTAATTTGAAATTAAGACAAATGCACTAAATAAAACAAAATATAGAAGTAAAATAAAGAGAAAGAAAATCAATATAGCAAACTAGTTGATCTAAGGATTTAAGAGCTTTTAGTGTAGATTGATCATAGATCACAAAATATTTTAACTATTCTAATTAATTTTTCAATATTAAATTATCTAGAATCTCTATAATCATTCATGAATCCTACGTTATATAACTATATAAGATTTGATTAATTAAGATTAGCAAAATTAAATAATCATTATAATTCAGAAAATCATATCAGAATTGATTTGAAAATAAAAGTTAGATGAATTAAAGGGTTAAACTAGAAACTTTTAATTTAATCTTTCAACCATTTATCCTCATGTAAAAATTATGATTAACCAATCACAATTCAATGCAAAAATAGATAAACATCAGAAATCAAAAGGTTAAACATAAATTATACCAAATTAATTTTCAACTTATGTAATTTCAAGTAATCAATACAAAGAATGAGGGAAGAGAAAAATTAATTAGATACATCTTGTATAATGAATACAACATGATTAATAAAAAAGTACTTTTATTCCTTTAAATATTCAAATTTGTAAAGATTAACAAAAGGTATTAAGTTAATAATAGGAACCACTTTTACAAATTGCATTTCTTTATAATCATCAATTTTTTTCATATTTTGAAATGCCACTATTTTCATCATCTATAAATACTGAAATCTCTACACATATAGCACACTTAATATCATTATCACAACAAGTGTACTCATGGCCATCAATCTATAAATTCAAAATTTTCAAAAAATTTAGCAAATATGTCATTATAAGTAGTATTAATATGCACATCAAAATTAACAAACTCAAAACTAGCAACATCAAAAATAGCAATATTAGAACTAAAAATATAAAAAATAACAACATAAAAAAAGGATTAAAAATTAGAATAAGGAATATCATGCATTAAAGGCTTAAAAGTGTCAAGAAAAAACATAAATTATCATTTATAGCCTCAAAAATGTCAAACTTGATTAGCCATACCATCAAACTCTATGATTAATGCTCCATCTTGAACATTATAATTTTTGTTATTTTAAGAAAAAGCTAATGAAGAATGATTAGAGAAAGAACCTCAAATGTCTCATTTTTCATCTTCAAGATGTAAATATTTGTTGGAATAATAAGTCCATCAACCTGCACTAAAATATCTTTAAAAGCACCTAATGAATAAATGTTAAATCTATTTACTAATTGCACAATTATCTTTATTTATTTCAAAGATCCTAAATTGAAAGCATTAAAAATAAAAAGAGGCATGATATTAATTGAATCTTTTAAGTCTAGCATAACATGCTTAATTTTAGTTTTCCCTATAACATATGGAATAATAAATATGTTTAAATTTTTTCATTTTCTTAATAATTTTCTTTAATTGATAGTAGATATAATTCTAAGTCTAGAATGATAGTAATTTTCAAAGGTCATAAATTTAAAGCATTAAAAATAAAAAGAGGCATGATTTTAATTAAAGCTCCTAAGCCTAGCAAAACATGCTCAATTCTAGTTTTTCCTATAACATGTGGAATAATAAATGTTCTTGGATCTTTTGTATTTTCTTAATAATTTTTTTGAATGATGGTAGACATAATTGCCCTTATAGTTGCTTTTTTATTATCACTTAATTTTTTCTTATTGATATATAATTTTTTTAAAAAGTTAACATACCTTGAAATCTATTCTATTTAATTTAATAAAGGTATGTTAACTTCTACTTTGCTAAGGGAATTAAAAACCTATTTCTCATCCTTAATTTTCATTTTTTAGAAAAACACTTCTTGGAAAAGGAAGAAGGATAGAAAAATTAATAGAAGGTGGCGATGTAAGAATATAATTAACCTTACCTTCATTATGTATCTCTTTTTTTTTAGTTACTTCTAGTTGGTCTCTTTTAGTTGATGGCTTGCTTTTAGTTAAGAAGATAAAGGTATATCAACTTGCTTGCCATTCCTAAGCATTATGGCATTCATAACTTCTTTGCCCTTTATATTACTAGAAGAAGGTTAACTTTATCCTTGTGCTTTTAGCTTACTTATGGTAGAAGACAATTGGCCAATTTGATTTTGTAAATTAGTGATTGTGGCTTTTGTTCTTTGTTAAAATTATAAGTTATTTATAAGGAAAAGATAATTAAGAAAAAGTTAAGGTTGAATCTAGTTTAGAAGTAAGATTGAGTGGTATTCAATTGTATGCAGAAGAATACTGAACTTGACTAGAATTTGTGCCATATCTAAAATTTTGATTATCTCTCTAACTAGAGTATTGAGGTTGCTATTGGTACAAGTGTTTAATCAAGTTACTATTATTGATGTTATAGTTTATTAGGGAAAATAATCATTACATTTATTTGAGGTTAATACTCATCATCTTGCAATATCAGATAAGAATCAGTAGAATTAGTTGAATATGAACAAATTCCACAAAGTCTAATAAAAAGAAAAGGAATTTGGATTTGCTATTGTCTCATTATCATTTATCTTACTATAGAGGTAAATTCATGCAATCTATTCTCCATTTTTTGCTAGTTTGAATGTGAGAAATTCATTTTATGCACACTTTTAGTAATAGTTATAACTCTAGTTTCAAATTTTTGAAAGTTTGCAATCATGTTAGTTACTAAATCCTTGATTGTTATAGAAGTTTTATCTACTAATGCTTCATAACTTATAGTATCAATCACATTTCTATCCATAGGAAGAAGTCCTTCATAAAAATAATAGATTAGGAATTGCTCACTAATCTGGTAGTGTGGAAAGCTTGAACATAATTTCTTGACTCTCTTTCAATAATGATATAATGTCTCACCAGTCAATTACCTTATGCCACATACTTTTTTTTATTGTAGCAACTTTTGAAGTAGGGAAGAACATCCTTAGGAATAACTGCTTCATATTATTTCGATAAGTGATAAAACTTGATTGTAAGTAATATAACCAATCCTTGACTATATTAACAAGTGAGAAAGGAAATGCCCTCAATTTGATGTGATATTCTGAAATGCTATAAGGCTTCATAGTTAAGCAAATCATATGAAACTCTTTTAAATGCTTATAAGGCTCTTCACTTATAAAATTATGAAATCTAGGAAGCAAATGTACTAGTTTAAATTTAAGCTTAAAGTTAACATTAAGTGTAGGATATTGGATGCTTAAAGGTTGATAAGTAACATCAGAAGCAACTAATTCCTTCAATATCCTATTATTAACCATATTTTTTGAATTGTCCAAAATATTAGAATGGAGGGTAAAGATGTTACAACTATATGTATTTCTAATTCTACAAAGAAAATGAAAAGTCTTATATATTTCAGAATCAAATTCTAACAATTCACTAGCAGTTCTTCTAGTTATGCATTAAACTACACAAGATAGAACCATAAAAACATAAAAACATTAAAACACTAGTGAGAATGAAAAATCATTCAAAACATATTAAATTAACCAATCTAGAAATTTTTAAAAATTATAAGACTACCACGGAATGAAAACTGTAACCATTTAGAGCTAAAAAATACAATATAAAAATATTAAATTAAAAAATAGGGATCTCATGAATAACAAGACTATTTTTAGAGCCTTGATTAGAAAAACATTTTCTACCATCATAAAAAATTTCAGCTCAATCAGAATTACTTACTTTAACACTTACTTAGAAAGGTAGGAAGCAAAATTTGTAACTTGCTTAGATGAGCCAAAAACATCTACTAAAGTATGAAATAAAGTAATATATGATGGAAAAGGATAAAATGAAGTGGAGGAATATACAATAGTTAAAGACTGCAAGAGAATGCAAGAAAATGTAAAAAAGTGATAGATACTGTAAAATGCAAAGAAACACTAACAAATGCAAAAATTAATTAGAATGCTTGAACAATTATGAAATAAATAGCTTGTAAAAGATGAGAAAAGATGAATTCAAGTGGATCCTCAGCAATAGGACCAAAATTTTAATGCATGCCATAACATACCAAAATTAAATATTATTAGTTTGATAAAGAATTTTGTAATAAAGGGGAAATGAGATTATTCAAGGTAATCAGAGTTGACATTGGCATAAAAAATGGTAAGAATCATTTAATTATTCCATTACAAGAGCACCCAAATCCAAATGACAAACTAAGTCAAACTCTAATAATCCACTTAATATATCATTTCTCAATGATTTACTAAATATGATTACCAAATTATTTAAACTTTTTATGTATTGAAAATAAAAAGGAGAAACACAAGTAAATTTGAAATAAAAATGCAGACAAAATTCAAATAGAATTCAAACAAAATGAACACAAAACTAAATTAAGAGGCTTTGATTTGAAATTAAAATAAATGTACTAAATAAAATAAAATATAAAAGTAAAATAGAAAGAAATAAAATTAATATAGTAAAATAGTTAATCTAAGTATTTGAGAGTTTTTAGTGTAAATTAATCACATATCACAAAATATTTGAATATTCTAATTAATTTTTTAACTTTAAATTATCTGGAACTCCTATAATAATTCATGAATCCTATGCTAGATAACTATCTAAGATTTGATCAATTAAAATTAGTAGAATTAAAAACTATTATAATTCATAAAGCTAGATTAAATTTGATTTGAAAATAGAATTTAATTAAATTAAGAGATTAAACTAAAAACTTCTAATTTAATTTCTCAAATATATATCTTTATGTGAAAATTATGATTAACTAATTATAATTCAACATAAAAATAGATAAACATTAGAAATCACAAGTTGAATACAAATTATTCTAAATCAACTTTTAACTCATGTAATTCAAAGCAATGAGTGTAAATAATAAGAGAAAAAAATCAATTAGAAGAAGTTAATATTATAACTTAGAATCTCATAATCTAGATAGAAAAAAGCTTTAAAATGCTTAAATCAATTAGAAATTTAGCCTTTCATGGCTAAAGAAGAAGAAACATGGAAAAAAAAGAGGAAAACTATCTTTGTGGAATTTTGTAAGAGTAAAAGTGTTTTTCGTTTTCGAGGTACAACCCTATATTTGATTTGCTAATATCTAAAATCTAATAGACCTCAATCTTATGTCTCCTAGTGCTATAAAGAATAAGGTCTTGCCAATTTTATAAACCTATAAATTATTTTACAAAACAATATATTATAAGAGTTATGTAGTGAAATTTTGTAGGTCTAACTTTTACCTAATGTAGGATTATAAAAAATACATAGTTTAAGGAACTTCGAACATAAAATTGTTAGGTCTTAAAAATTTTTAGGCACTAATTTTAGCTCGATTAGATTACTAGAACTTCAAATATGTTCCAAAAATTGAAATTGGCTTAAATGGTATAGAAATAGAGCTTTGATTTTCTAACAAAATTAGACCTTTCAAACATCCAAATTAAGCCTTGACTAAAATATAAAAATTATAAAGCTTTCTTTAAAATTTTTAATGATATAAAAATTAGATAAACTCAATATTTGGAACTTAAGATATAGCCAAAAATCAGAAATAGTATACAAATCCAACATTGACTAAATAATTTCAAAATATTATAAAACTAACCCCTAATTATATAACAAGGTCAATTCTATAAAATTAAGTATATGCAACACACTAAGAGGTATAAAATAGGGGAAAATAATGTAAATAAATTCTTGCATATCATTCAACATTCACTTTTATTACGCTTAGGTTTCAATAGGGACTATAACTTTTAGAAATTTCTTTCATGCCAATAAAGAATATATTGAGTCATTTGATCGGGTTCAAAATGAAAAAGAAAAAGTTTAGAAAATTTTAAAGATTTTTAAAGCAATTTAACTTTCATAATTTTCTACTAAAGCAATTTAAGCATTTTCTTTTCTTCATTATATCATGATCACTACCTTTTATTTAAATGATCATTGCCATTTTATTTTTTACTCATTATTTAATAGGGAGCCCATTGTACAATGGTAGCTGAGCAACCAACAATTACTAATAACTTGCTAAATAGCGATGCCTGAGTAATCTATAATTACCAATATGTATTTACTCGTTGTTTAACACAGAGCGTACTAAATGCTAATGTTAAAGTAATTGGTGATTATCGATCTATATTGACCTATTAAATAATAGGGTGATCATCGCATAGTAGTGCATAGTCAACCAGTAATTATTGATTTGTATAATTTTTTATGTATATGATCAACCTTAAATGATAATGAAATTACAAGTAATTAAAGTGACAACAAAGTTTGCATAAAATGCTTTGAAATTTTATTCTTCCTTTTTTAAGGGGTAATAATATATGCATATACATTGCCTTCATTCTATTCTAAAATACCAACATGGTATTGTTTAAGATGAGATATATTCCATGTTTGGGATAAGAATTTTCCTTTAAGGATTTTTATCTGGTGGGCTTCATTTCCTACATTTTTTATAACTCAATAAAACCTTCTTAGGATAAGATACATTCCATGTTTAAGACAAGGATTTTTCTTCAAAGGCTTCTATCTAGTAGGCTTCATTTGCTAGGTTTTTTACAACTTGATGGGGATTTTCCCAATTAGCTACCAGTTTCCCTTCTTTGTGGTTTTTCCAAAGGCTATCCACTTTCCTCATGATTAACGATCCTTTTGTGAATCCCCTTAGTTTTAACTTTGTATCATTGTACTTTGCTATTTTTTGCTTATAAGATTTGATATAGGTCATTTCCATATCCTCGTCAAGTATATCCATATTTTCTCTTAGGAAATCATCACTATTCTCATGATCATACTAGTTTATTTTTTGACCTAGTTCCCTGATCTTGATCGATATGAGGGCTTCATGTTTATAGGTCAAGTGGGATAAGGTTTTTTTAATGGATGATTAGATAGTCATTTTATAAAATTATAGCATATTAGGAAGTTTTTTAACCTAATTTTTTTTTAGCCATCCAATCTTCTTTAAAACCTTTTAAGTATTATTCCATTAGTCAGTTTTACCTACCTATAAGATTAAGGTTGTTCAATCAGGGAAAATCTTTATGTAATTTTCAAGTTCATGCAGAACTTCTTGAATAATTTACTATTAAATTGAGTTTCTTTATCATTAATAAGAATGCTGGGAGTGCCAAATCTACAAATGATATTTTCTATATGAATTTTAATGTATTTTTTTATAGTAATGATGGCTAAAGGTTTAGCCTCAATCCACTTAGTGAAATAGTTTATAGCTATAATGAAGAACTTAAAAGAAATTGGAAATAGCCTAAAATAATTTACCTTTATTCAATGAATATTCACATGTTTTTTACTTTCTTCATACTTTTTGATTAACTTAAGGGTATTCTTTTTCATGGTTAGCCAAAAGTAGCTAGATTGAATGGCTTTTTATGCTAGAAAAGACCCTATTATATGGCTTCCATATATTCTTTCATATAATTCTTTTAATATATAGCCTCATTTATACAACTAATCATTTTCCATATAAAAAAGTGCTAAACTTTTCTTAATTCACTTAGCCTTAAAAGGGTTACAAGATAATTCTTTTTTTTTATGGGAAATTCTTGATAGGGTCTATCTTGGATAACAATCAATCTACATTCATGGTTTTTATTTCTTCAATAGTTTACCTTGTAATTATTTTTTGTAAAACCAAGCAATTATTAATAATAGCTTTAGCACTAGCTAATTTTAACAAGGCATCAGCATGATAGTTTTCATTCATAAGTATTTGCTAAATGTAAAATTAATCAAATTCCAAGAGTAATCTCTTTACTTTCTCTACATACTAAATTAGACAAGGAACTTTTGTTTCATATGATTCATTAAGCTGACTAACCATTAATTAATAGTCATTTTTCATATTTATTGCTTTTACCCTCGTTTCTTTTGCAAGTTTTAATCTATTGATCAATGCTTTATACTCTGGTTGTTTATTAATCATATTAAAATTAATTTTAGGGCATACTCAATCATAATTTCATGTGGTCCTTTTAATGTCACACTTACCCCACTTGCATATGAAATAACTATATACATGGTCCAAACAAATAGTCTATCTTTCCCTATTTCTTTATCATTTGGATTAGCAATTTCTATCATAAAATATACTAAAACTTATGCCTTAATTCCTTTGCTTGGTTTAAATATTAAATTGTATTTCATAAGCTATATTAACCTTGCTACTAATGGATTAACTATATTAGGTTTATGTAAGACTTATTTGATAAGTTGATTAATTCTAAAAAATGGGATTAAAATAAGGTTTCAATCTTTTGAAGGCCATTATCAAGGAAAATACCAAGTTTTATATTTTTTTATAATTGAGCTTAGCACTATGTAGAGCCTTACTAATAGAATAGATAAGTTTTTGTTCACTTTCTACCTCCTTTACCAATATTGCATTCATGGCTTCTTCTATTATGATTAGGTATAAAATAATGTTTCCCCTAGTTTAGATTTTGATTAAATAAGTGGATTTGCTAAGAATCTTTTTAGGTTATTGAAAGTGTCTTCACATGCTTTGTTCTATTGGATGTCATTTAACCTTTTAAGAATTTTGTAAAATGATAGGCATTTATCACCCAACCTATATTTTGATTAATCATGCATTATTTTTTAATAATAAATAAAATATATGAATAAAAAGTAATAAAAAGGGTTAAAAAATTACTTTGACATGAATCTTGAGAGAGTCATGATCTAACCATTAAGTTGTTATGCCTTTTTCAAAGTTATGGGACTTTTCATTTCTAAAATAGTACAACATCTTATGGATCCATGCATGGTTAACATAAATCCTAAGAATTTATCAATTATCACACCGAAGGTATACTTATTTAAATTGATCCTCATGTTATATTTCTTCATAACCTCAAAAATCTCTTATAAGTCTTCCAAATAGTCAATTGATTCCTAAACTTGATTAACATGTCATTAACATAAACCTCTAAATTATGACTGATCTATTCTTTGAACCTTTTTTTCATCATCCTTTAGTATATGGCTTTAGAGTTTTTAATGTAAATGGCATAACCTTTATGTCTTTATTAGTGATGAATGTTATTTTATCCTAGTTTTCCAATCATATAAGAATTTAGTTGTAACCTAAGAAGCATCACAAAAACTTGATATCATAAAGCTTGATACTCTATCCACTAGATAATCTATGTTAAGCAAATGATACAAGTCTTTAGGGCAAGCGTTATTGAGGTTAGTAAAGTCAATGCACATTCTTCAGAAGTCATTGGATTTTTTAACTATTACCACATTTGACAACTAAGTGGTATGAGGTGCTTCTTTTATAAATCTAACTTTCAATAGCTTATTGACTTCTATTTCAACCACTTTAGACCTATCTAGACTATGCTTCTTCTTTTCTATTAGATTGGTTAAATTGCTAAGTCAATGGCCTACTTATGAAAAGAAATTTTAGGTCAATGCTAAGCATATTAGTAATTATCCAAGTGAAGACTTCTACATTTTCTTCTAAAGGATCTACAATTGTTTTTTAAAATCTGGTGGTAAGTTTTTCTTAACTTTGATTGATATTTCATCTTTAGGGCTAAAGATACTTATTTCTTTTATTTTTTATTAGGGCTTTATAATTTTCTCTTTTCCATCCTTTTTAAGGTTTAAATAGGTTGCTATAATCATTCTACAATTGATATCCTTCTAATTGGTTATCTCATTTCCTTCTTCATCTTTTAACCTTGAACATTCTTCCTGACTTAGGTTGTTCGTGTAACATTGTTAAGCAGTATCTTAATCAACCTTAACTTGCTTGGCCCTATTCTCAATAGCAGACTTTATCAACAAATGAAAGGTTAAGATAATAGCTTTTACTTGATTAAGGAAAGTTTTTCTAAAGATTACATTACAAGCAAAAGTTAGGTATCGACTATCAGGAAGTTTTTAATGATATTAGAAAGAGCAAGCTATGTCCTTAAAGTGAATTTTAATTTGATTAACCTTTCTATAGGTACTTACTTCCCTGAGAACCTTATTAAATTGCCTCGGTAAAAAGTTATGCACACCTTAGAAGTGAAGACACTTAAAAGTGTCTAATAGAAGATATCTATTAAGCTCCTAAGATTATGATTTAGGTTTGAACTAACCTAATATTAATTGAAAAATAAGGTGGGCGAAAGGTTTTTTTAGGAGTGGTTACTGAACAAATAGTATGCAATCATGAGAACTAGTGGAATTTTTGCTTAGATATCAGTTTATTGTTGTAAATTCAGTTAGAGTGAGCTTCAAAAACTATTAATTGCAATAAGGATGATCATTAGTATAGTTATGGCCAATTTATAATATGGGATAGATGTAATTAATGTTTAATTATCCAAGTCTTAAAAATAATTAAATAATTTTTTTAGCTTTCCTCATAAAATGATCATTATGTGACTTTTTTTTTTTGAAAAATAATTGAAAATTGAAAGTGTCTTGAAATTAATTCAAAGATGAATTTTCTTGGGAAAATGGTTATTCTTCAAATTTTCTTAAGAAACGATCAAGGATTGATGGAATTATTTTAAGAAAAAAATTAATTAACTTTTTAAGCAAAAGATCATAATATGATTAATTTTGTTGAGAAATAATCAAAACTTTGTGAACAATTTTAACAAAATGATAGAAAATTAATTAATGTTTCATGAATATGTTATAGATAATTCTTTTTTAAGGGAAAAAAGAAAGAAAATTGATTAATCTTTGAAGAGGATTATATTATTTCATTACATAGAAATGAGAAATATTTTTAAGAAAATTGACCATTTTTGTCAAGAAAGATCATATGAAATTTGTCACATCCTCTTTAGAATTTTAAGATTTAATTCCAAAAAAATATAATTAATTAAGTATAATGATAGTAGTTAAAATAGACATTATATGTGAATGGGTAAATTATGGCGAGAAAAATATGAATTAGATAATGGGTAAAAGAAAATTAATTAATTGAATAAAGTTTGCTATGGGAACTTTGCATGAAATAAATGAGAAAATATGAATAAATTAAAATATTTGAAAGTTATAAGTGTTTAGAGGTGAAATAGTAAGTATAGAGAAGATTTAAGCTATTTTTTCAATCTTACCCCAATCTAATTTCCTTTTTTACCTTTTTCATATCAGCTACCCTTATTTCCTTAAGACATAAAATCCCTAACTTCCTAACTCCTTTCCCACTTTCCTTAATTCCTTCTTTTCTTCTTCTTTAACTTTTTGGATCAAGCTAAAGGAGCTGACACTTATCAATCCTTCAACTAAATCAAGGCAATGTTTTAGTTCAAAGGAGATTTGGAACCTTTACTTGAAATCTTTAGGATTTTTTATAACTAAGGCTAAGAAACTTCAAAACCTGCCTTTTGACATCTCTTTTATACTAAGTAAGTGAACATTCTAGCTTTATTTAAAGGATTAAATGAAATTTGTTTAATTTAATTTAAGGTCTCTACATTTTAATGAATACATGAGAAATGCAATAACTTATGATGTTTAATTAGGCTTTGATGTTAAAAATGCCATAATAAGTTTTCTTTAATGTGCATTTATTAAAGAGTAAAGATTGGTAGTGTAATAAATGCATTCGATTGGCATTAATGGTGGGTGAATAGCATATTTGAGTTGAAAATTTGTAGAAAACCATGTAATAATCAAATATGTAGTTAATTATGGCCTAAGATTAGCTTTCTGGAAATCTATAATCAACTACATATTGTAAAATTAGCCTTAGAAAGCTTATAGTCGACTATATAATTAACTATAGTTAGAGGTCTTGTCTTCTGGATGATTATAATTGAATATGTGGTCAACTATCTAAGAGTACCTCAATCTCTAGAGGTTTGTAGTTAATTACGACCCATTTGCTAAAGGCTCATAATCAACTACTTAACACCTAAATCTAGCTTAGGGATCCTTATAGTTGACTATACACCCTTTTTCAGGAATGTATAGCTAGTTATATAGTCAACTAGCTCTATAGATTTCTAAAATTTGTGACATAAAAGAGGCTTTGAGAATCAAGAGGTATATATTATTGTGTATAAGTAAATGTGACATTTGATGACAAAAAATAAAGGTATGGCTATACAATAAGGCATTAAAATGTTATGATGTGAAAATATGTTCTTAATAAGAATGAATGTATTAAAATCATGAAAAACATGTTAAAGGCGATATGATATATGTGATATTCAAACATGGATCTAATAAGGCTAGTAAGAGATAAGGTTAACTGGAGGTATAAGGATAGGCTTATGAAGGATAAAAATAGATGAAACTCATAAAGAGATTTACTTATTTCTTTTACTTTGCTATTCTCATGTATTTAATGATGTTATTGTGGTATAGACATATGTACATCTAAGTGATGGCACAAATGAGTATATCTACATAATTATTGATAAATATGTTAATACTAATAAGAAACATATTATAAATTATGTGACCTAAGTGTTCAGGTTTATAAAAGGGTAAATCTAGTTATTTTTTATGTTTAATTATGCTAGAATGTTTAATTATGCTTATAGATTTAGTTACCTCCACCACTATCTTGGAGTTGAACTCTCAGAAAACTTTTTATTATAAATTAGGTTGACATAAGATATTTTGACATAATTAAATATTTTTAGGTCTTTTTCTATATAGATTAATGGTAGATAAATAAGAACTTATTCTTTTTTAGGTTAGTTAGATTAGCTTATCTTATCTTGAATTTTAAACAAATTATAAGTAGACCTAACTCTTTTTGTAATTGAATTATATTTGCACCTTTTCATATATGAAAACTTTTCTTTAATTCTTATATAAGCTTTAACATGTTAGCATAATGTGTAAGTTAGGCTGGTGGAAATTAAGTAACAGGTTCCACACTAGTCATAACTAGGTTTAGGTTATGATAAAAGTGGTATTAGAGCATAGTATAGATTCCTAGTCAAATAAAGTCTTTAAGCTATATTTATATATTACCTAAATAGTTGTTGATCAAAATTATACCTATGGTATATGTACACTTGAGATCACATATTATCAGTACCATTTCAATAAACCCAATAACACCTATTGATGATGGTGATGGAGTTCATATATGCTAGATTATTTAATAATGTTTGATTATTCTTTGACTATTACGAAGATCTTATGAATTAGGAAATGATTAATAATAGAAGCTAATTACAAGTTGGCAAACTTGAGCATGAAAAGTTATCCATAAGTTTATATGCTTAAAGTAGCAAATGAAAGGTGAAAGAAAATAATGAGCAAAAATTCTCTTCTTAAGCTATTAATTTCATAAAACAAGTGGCGGATCAAGTTACTAGGGCTTTTGATAAAAAATAATAGCATAACTAATATAGATATCAAAATTATTGTGATAAGGATCATGATTAAGACATAAAATGAAAGCACTAGCATACTCTTCTAAGAAAAAGTGTTAGAAATAAATTTTGAATAATCTATAAGTTTTTGAAAATGAAACAACTTAGGCATTCTAGTACCAATCCTATTATGGATTTTTACAAGTTTCTAAACCAAATTAAGCAATTCGATAAAATGTCACAATGGTAGTAGCCATTACTAATAAATCTTATGGGTTATTAGTTGGATGACATGGCATACTATTAATTCACTATTGATATTGAAAATAGGGATCCTTATTTAGCACCCTTATTTTAGGCAACTTTTCAAAAGAATTTCATTAACCAATTCTTTCTTCTATGTGTCCGTAAAGTCGGGTCTAAGAATTAGGATACTTAAAGTAGGAAAGTTTGTCAATGATACTTAATTTACTCAGTTGTTCCAATATGCAACCTATTTGATTCCTACTAAAAGGGTCAAGGTCATAAGATTCGATTATGACCTCTATGTAGATCCTTGAAAATAATGCTATTACCTAACAACAAGCTTTAGTCCAAGCCTTGAAGCTTGATTTTAGGACTAAAAACAAATATGTGTGAGCCAGTTATGGGATGAAGGAAAAGAAGTATGTTTAAAGGACCAAACTAAGCATAAAATATATTTAAAAAACCAAACTAAGTATAATCATTAAGAGGAATGCCCTTTAAAGTAACATTTGATAGAAAAAAAAGTGTTCTACTATGGGACCAACTCTATTATATAGTGCATGCAGTCAATTCTCCATAAAAAGAAATATTAAGAACAAAAAAAAATCACTTAAATCCTCCATCAACTTATTAACAAAATTGCCTTTCAACTTAAAATAATGTAAAGTTTTATATATGATTTCCGAATGAATGAACTTTAGGAACAATTTATAATTGTTGTGAAGATTTTAGCCATTTCTAGCTAAATAATTGATTCTAGGATAATTTAATGTCAATCTTGCTATAATGGCACTTACAATCATTTTAGGAGAATGTAGTTCAAATGCAGTCGTGAAAGGCACAAAGTTAGGAAATGTCCTAAAAATATCTTATTTTAAAGCATTAGTTATTCCATATCTTAACAAAATGTTCCAACTCCTCCAGTTGTGAATCTCCTAAGGAATTAACTAACACATTTAAGAGGTTTGAATGTGAACAATTGAGAAAAGGCTACAAACGGAAGCGATACAAGAATATATGTATTAACTTGCCAAAAAGCCTAAGCTTTTAATGTTATAGTGACAAGTACCTTTAAACTTGATAATATTTCCATTGGAGTTATGTTTAATTTAGGTGCTACTTTCTCCTTTGTGTCAAAAGGATTTGTTGCTACTTTTATTAAACCCCCCTGAACTTATAAGTGCTCCTTTGATTGTAATAACCCTAGTTAACAAATCCTTAATAGCTATCCATAAGATAAAAACCTATCTCATAAGCATTTGAAACCATATTTTGCTTACAGATCTAGTTTTACTTAATATAATTATTATAATGTGATCTTAAGGATAAGTTAGTTATTTAAATACCATGCATACTTGGATTATTTTAACAAGTTTATTACTTTTTCCATAAAGGGTACTTCAACTATTAAGTTTCAAGGAGATATGTTTTCAAACACCATTAGCTTGATCTCAAATATCAAGGCTTAGAGACTTGTTATCAAAGGATGTCCGATGTATCCAACCATCATTTAGGATTCAAACCAACTAATTTTGGATATCAATAATATTCTTATAGTGTAAGAATTTCTTAATGTGTTTTTAGAGGAATTGCTTAGATTACCATTTAATAGGGAGATAAAATTCTACATTGACATAATGCTTAACTTTAAACATGTTTTTGTATCTCCCTATTGAATAGCCCTAATGAAATTGTAAAAATTGAAAGAGCAATAATTGTAAGATTTGATAGATGAAGTTTTTATTTGTCCAAGCTCTTCATCTTAAAGAGCTCTAGTTTTATTTATGAAAAAGAAAGATGAATTGATATAATTGTGCATAAATTATTGATAATTGAATAAGATCATCATTAAAAAGAAGTATTGTCTTCCTTGCATAGCTGACTTGTTTGAACAACTTCAAGGAGTTAAATACTTTTTAAAGATAGATCTATGTACGAGTTTCATCGATTAAAGATTTTCAAGAAAGATATTCTAAAAATTATATTCCAAACTCGATACAGCTACTTCAAGTTCTTAGTCATGCCTTTTATATTGACTAATGCCCTAACTACTTTTATAATTTTAATAAATTAATGTTCAAGCTAAACCTGTTAAAACAAGCTAACCCAACCCAACCAGACAAATCCAACAGACAAAAATTATATATTGAGCTAATCCTAGATCGGACTACTTTTTTATCAAGTCGGGTCCAAATCAAGTTGTTACAGTACCAGTCCAAGTCCTAGTCACAATCCCAAGTCGACATTTACCAAGTGAGTTTTTATAACTCGTTATATTTTATTATTATTATCATATTAATTTTTTATTTATTATTAATTTTATATCATTAATTAACTAAATTTTATTATTATTTATTAAATATAATTATATATTATTATTATGACTTAAATTTTTATTATATATATATATTAATGAGTCATATATATTATATATGAAAATAAATATATATTATTAAATATATATTTAATAAAATAAATATATTATTAAGATTTAATAATATATAAATTTAATAAAATAATTTAAATTTTATATTGAACAAGAATTTTATATTATATATTTATTTTATTTAATAAAATAAATATATATTGATTAAGGCCACAATATTATATAAAAATAAATATATTTTATAAATATTAATATAAAATTTATTTTATTATATATAAATATATAAATATATAATATGTAATAATACAAATTTATTTTATTTAGTAAAATAAATATATATTATTAAATATATATTGATTAATGCCAAATTATTATATAAAAATAAATATATTTAATAATTTATATATAATAAAATATATAAATATATAACTATTTATATAATATATTAATAAAAATAATTATAATAATTTTTATATAATAATAAAAATAGATAATAATGTATTATATTATATATATGCATATAATATATTTAAAACTAATACCAAAATTATTTATTTAAATTTTTCAAATAATTTAAAATTTTAATATTAAAGTATTAATTTAAATTTTAATATAATTATTTATTTTGATAAATTTATATAATATATATTGATAATATTAAATATATAAATTTGTTAATTTTAATATTAAAAATTATTTAATATTGATTATGTATATATTTTTAATATTATATATATTAAATTTTAATTTTAATATACCAAAATTATTATTTTAATATCTATATAAAAATTAAACATATTTAAAATTAATACAAAAATTATTTATTTAAAATTTTTAAATAATTTAAAATTTTAATATTAAAGTATTAATTTAAATTTTCATATAATTATTTACTTTGATAAATTTATATAATATATATTGATAATATTAAATATATAAATTTATTAATTTTAATATTAAAAATTATTTAATATTGCTCATATATATAATTTTAATATTATATATACTAAATTTTAATTTTAATATGTCAAAACTATTATTTTAATATCTATATAAAAATTAAACATATAATAATAAATTATTTTTTTATTACTTACTACTTTTACCAAGTTAACGGGTTAACTCAAGAACCCGACAAGTTAATACTTACCATTTCCAGTTCCTTATTAAATCAGGCTAACCAGTTCCAATCCTTTATCAAGTTAGGGCACTGTTATCGTTTTCCGTACCAGTCCCAATCCCAGGTCAGGCAAAATTATACCAGTCCTAGACCAACCCGTTAAATCCAACCCATTTGATACTTCTAGTTCAAGCCTTTTTTGAATAAGTTCGTAATTATCTTCATAAATAATATTTTAGTATACTCAAAAAGTGAGTAAGAACATGTTTGACACTTTAGAGCAATATTACAAACCTTGAAGGAACATCAATCGTATGCCAAATTCTCCAAATACGAGTTTTAGTCAACTATTGTAAAGTTTCTAAGGTGGTATCCTAAAAAAGAGTTAGGGTGGATCCTTAATATAGAGGTAATAAAAATTTACAATAACTTATATCTATTATTGAAATTCCCTATTTGATTATATTAGTAGGCTATTAATGAATGTTTATTAAAAACTTCTTTAAAATTTTTGTGCCATTAACCAAATTAACATAGAAAAAGATTAAGTTTGAGTGGTCAAATATGTGTGATGGTAACTTATAGAAAATGAAATCATAATTAACATATGCACTAATGTTGGCATTACTTTTAAACATTAAAGGGTATGTAGTGTATTGTGATATGTTTAGGATTAGCTTTAGATATATTTTCATGTGATATGGCAAGGTGATAGCAAATGTTTTCCAATAACTAAAAAATCATGAACAAAACTATCCATACACACATAATTTGGAAATAGAGGTAATGATTTTTACTTTGAAGACTTAAAGGCATTACTTGTATGGGGAGACTACTAAGATTTATATAAACATGAAAGGTTAATGTATATTTTCAAGCAAAAAAAATTAAACTTAAGGCTAAGGATATGGATGGAGCTCATTAGTTCAATCCTTTATTAACATGGCAAGTTCAACATGGTAATGAATGCACTAAGTAGAAAATCTACAAGCAAAATGATAGAAACACCTTTAGGAAATCAAGATGTGTTATTGGCTTATGTACCATTTCAATCCAAAATGACCATTGATGAGAGAATAGTTGTTTGATATCAAAGAAGAATTGAGGCTTCATTAAGTGAAATGAATGAATTGTTACATCAAGCTTATAGCTTTTCGTACATTATGCACCTTGGAGCAATTAAAATGTACCATGATTTAAGAGACACTTTTTAATGGAAAAAGGTGAAAAAAGATGTGCTAGATTATATGGTGAAATACCTTACATGCTATAAAATGAAAACAAGGCATCAATGTTTAGCTAGAATGCATTAGCTACTATCAAATTAGAATAGAAATGGGAAAGTATTAAATGAACTTCCTAATGGGATTACCAATGACTTAAAAAGGGGAAGACTTCTTATAGTCATTGTTAACAAATTAACTAAGTCAATGCACTTTCTACTCTTCAAAACTATTTTTTTAGTAACACAGTTATATAAGGTTCTAGTTACCATTATATCATATTAGGGCACCAAATTTATATATTACCTTTTGCAATTATTCCAGCAAGCATGAGGGACTCAATTATAATTTAGTAAAACTTTTTGCTTGTGAATAGATAAATAATCAAAGTAAATTATTCAGATTTTGGAAGACAAGCTCAAGACCTGTGCCTTGAAATTTAAAAGAAATTAAGAGGACTATTTACCATTAACTATGTTTGTTTACAACAACAACCCCCAATCTAGCATAACAATAACTACCAACCTAACATTCAGATGGCTTTATATAAAGCTTTATATGGCTAGATGTGTCGATTTCTAGTAGAATGGTTCAAACCAAGAGAAGCGAAACTCTTAAGACCATATTTGGTGATAAATGAATTGAAAAAAGTTAGATTTATAAGAAATGGTTAAAGATATTGCAAGATAAGAAAAAGTCATATATGAATAAAAAAAAGAGAAAGATGTGGTGTTCTTAAAAGTTTCACTCATGAAAAGTGTTATGTAATTTAGAAAGAAAGAGAAATTGGCACATCATTTCATCAAGTCATTTCCAATCTTTAAGTGCATAGGAGTTGTAGCCTATTGATTAGAGCTACTAGATATTTTACTAGCTATTCACCCATTATTCTATGTTTCAATGCTTAGAAAGTACATGCTAAATGAATCTCATGTGATTCGAGACTAGCCGTTGTAATTAGATTTCAAATTAACATTTGAAAAGTAATTGATTGAGATTCTATAAACATAAGGAATGGATAGGCTGGGCCAGCCATTTAATGGGCTAAACCAAACCCATTTGGTCTTTTACAGGCTTTTAATATGGTTTTAGTTTAGTTCTTGTAAACTCAAGCTAACCCACGAGCCTTTTTTTAATTTTTAATTTCTTTAAATTAAATTTTCACCTTTAAAATAATAAAAAATAAAAGTATTTAAAAATATCATATATTTATTTATAAATTAGTCATAATATATTTTAAATTTATATAATCATAAAAAACTATATATATAAAATATAAGTAATAAAATACCTATAAAATAAAATTATTTTTTATAAATTATTGATAACATAATCCTATATGATTAAAAATAAAAAATAAGAGTAAAATTTTATGTGGATTGAAAATATAAGCTTACATAAAATTTTGAAATTAAAAAAAAATTATAAGTTATCTAGCCTATCCACAAATTAGCTTATGCAGGTTGTGGGCTTTTACAAACTAAGCCAATTACAGTCCATGATTTTTAAGGTCTAAGTCTTTCAAAGCCCATGGGTTAACAAGTTAACTTGCAAGTTTCAACCCATTTCAACGGCTTTAAGATTCTAGACCACTAGTTTTGAAGATTGAGATCCAAAGAAGTTTCTTTTGTGAATATTCATTGAGAACATCATGGAATAAAAGAAACCATATGGGAGCTAGAGTCAAATATTCAATATAAATATCCATAACTTTTTTGTGAGTATTAAGTTTAGTGTAAATGAATTCTCACAATGACATTATATTTATGAAGTCCTAAGAATTTAAGGATGAATTCTTTTAAAAGGGAAAGTATTGTTACCCTATTTTTAGTATGTTAATATTTTATTTTGTAAAAAGATAATTAATCAATTATAGCAATAATAGTTAAAATGAAAATTATATGTGAATGGTTAAATTGTAGTGATATAAATATAAATGAGACAATGAGTAAAAGAAAATTAATTAATTGAATAAAGTTTAAGATGGGGACCTTGCATGAAATAAATAAGGAAAATGTTTAAGTTTATAAGTGTTTAGAGATTATTATGTCAATATAGAGAAAATTTATGATATTTTTTCCATCTTACTACTATCTTATTTCCCTTTTTATCCCTCTCACATCAGTCACCCTTAGTTTCGTAGAACACAAAATCCATTACTAACAAACTCATTTTTCACTATACTTAACTATGTATTCATTTCTTTTTCAACTTCTTAGATTTAGCTAAGAGAGTTAATGCCCATTAATCTTTCAACCAAATCAAGGTAAGGTTTCTTGAATATTGATCTCCTCTAAACATTTCCTTACTTTTCTTTTAGAATTACTTAAGTTGAAGAGTTTTGGTTCATAGGAGATTTTGAACCTTAACTTGAAATCTTTGGAGTTTTGGATAATTAAGGTCAAAAAATTTCAAAACTAACCTTTTTGTCATTTATGTACTAAGTAAGTGAATATTTTAACTTTATTTAAAGGATTAAATGGAGTTTGTTTGATTTAAATTAAGGTTTCCTTTATTTGATTTAATTTAAAGTTTTTTATGTTTTAATGAATTTATAAAAAATGCAAAGACTTATGATATTTGATTTGCTTTTGACGTTAAAAAGGCTCTAATAAGTTATCTTTGGTATGCGTTTATGATGTGGTAAAGGTTGGTGGTATAATAAATGCATTTAGTTGGCATTAATAATAGGTGAACAATGTATTCTAGCTAAAAATCTACAAATATATATATATATATATATATAATCGTCAAGTACATAATCAATTATGACTTGAGATTAATCGACTACACATTATCGAATTGGTCATAATCAACTAAAGTTTAGACCTTAACCCTAAATCATATGATAATTTGATTTTAATAAAGTACCAATATTTTACATTTCAAAAAATTTTATGTGCATAAAGTACCGATCTTAACATTAAAGTTTTTTTTAATGATTTACGTTCAAGTATTTCTACCTTTTTTGTTGAGTATAAGTCCAATTTTATTTGGAGCAAAAATAGTAAATAGTAAACTCATTTCAACAAAAACATCTCTAAAAATCTTATAAAAATATTCTTAATAATTTTAAAATATTAAAATTATTGAAGTTCCAAGTAGGAGAAATAAAAAAACCGCAAATGAATCATTTCCCACTCATTCTAATTGAACTTTTAACATAATAATGCATAAGAATTGATGGAAAAATTACATATTTCTTACCTACCAAAATGTAATCAAATTCAACTTTAGTAATGATTTACTTGAAATACTTATTTTTAGTTACATTTTAAATGTATTAAAAACTCAATCCCATTATTAATAATTTGTACTATAAAATATTTATTCATAAATTAATTGAAATTTATGTTAAAAATAATTAGAAAGAATCATGACTAGTTTGTATGCTTTTTTTCCTCTATATTTTTAACTAGATTTTTTTTAATTTAAAATTTTTAAAAGTTTTGTGAGGCTAAAATTTACTCCAAGGAATTATCTATATTTTCCCTATAATTTATGAGTATCTAAGCCTTATTCAACTAATCTTTCATATAATA
Organism: Sindora glabra; assembly: GCA_020226215.1. Taxonomy (NCBI): domain Eukaryota; kingdom Viridiplantae; phylum Streptophyta; class Magnoliopsida; order Fabales; family Fabaceae; genus Sindora; species Sindora glabra. The sequence continues at coordinate 59,914,143 of CM035230.1, read as the reverse complement.
TATTAGTCATGTTATTTCGTGTCTCATTTTATTACTGGTATCACTCCCATATTACTTATCATGTGTTAAATTTTCATTTCTTCTCAAAGCTATTTTTAAAATTTTTTTCCTCTACCTACATTTTATTCTTTAAAAATTATTAATTGTAATTTATAATTTTTAATTGCAACCCACTCTCCAACATAGAAAAGATAATACCTTACAGTTTCTATATTGTGGTGGAAATTTCACTAATTTCATTTCTATTTTGGAGATATCTCTTTCCATGTTAATGACTTCTCATTTTTCTTTTAGACAAGTAAAAGGTGAAGTTATGCAATTTCTATATTTTGAAGAAAATTTTATTGAATTTTATTTTCATTTTGAAGAAATCTCTTTTTACACATTTTTCTTTTGGATAAATAGAAGATAGCACTTTGAAATTTCTATTTTGGAGTAAATTTCACTGATTTCATTTTCATTTTAGAGAAATAGTTTCCTACACTAATGATCTCCCATTTTCCTTTTAAACTAATTTTACAATCAAATATTTCATCTTTCAGCCATTCCTTCTTTTTATTCTTTTGTCTCTATTTGGTCTTTGTTCAATCCATCAATAGGTTTTGATTTTTGTTCATTGCTTATTATTGGTTTTCTTAAACTTTGCTACAATTTTCAATTTGAAAAGTTTTGGTTATATATGGTTCAATGACAATTCTTAAGAACTAATTGGACCCTATTTTGCTAGGTTATATATTGTTTATATTATATTCAACTATCACAAATTCTTTTTAGGTATAACTAAACTCTCTTTATATTTTTAACATATAAATTTTAAATAATTATTTTGTAACAATTTATTTGCTTTATAAACTTAGATAATCATGTTAGATTATATTTTGCAATTTGTCATAGTTTTATGTTCTTTTTTAGTGCATTTAGTTTTCAATAACATCTTTTATTCCAAAAAATTTTTGTACTATAAACATTTTCACTATATAATAAAAAAATTCTACATCCATTACAACTTTTTTACATATATTCAATATTTTCATAACTTTATTAAATTTACATAGATAACCATCTCTTATTAGATCATTAAGATAAAGATCAAGTATCTATTTTTCTTATTTTTATTACATTAATTTTTCTCTCGTTCCTTTAATGCATTTACTCTATCATTAAATTAAACATATAATACTTGATTTCCTTATTTTATTACCGAAATTATCTTTACATTGTTATATAGGAAAGTTATGTATCATGCAATGTTCTTTCTAGTGCAGAATTTCGATGAGTTATTAATTTCTTCAATTATAAGTCTCTTTCTCATTTAATTTCAAGCGGTTATAGGAGTGATAGCTTTATTATCTGAGAATGTTGCCTTTTGTATTAATTCATGTGTTAAGTTTTTTAATAATGTTATATACATCGAAATTAAGTTTCAATTAAAAATTAAGAATTTTCATTAAATACAAGATAGTCAAACAAATTTACAAAACTCAATTCAATAAATATAAAAAATTTCAAACTCAATTTTAAAACTTATTTTTGGTACCTACAGTGGTTTCCTAAGATTTTTCATTAGTATTTGCTTTTATTGTCTATTAGCTAATCATTGTTTGCTGTGATAATAATATGCTATATGTAGAAATGAGTTTATCAATTCGTTTGTAATTTGAATATTTATGTTTTTATCAATTATCAAGTATTTGATTAAAACAAATATTAAATATTGTCCTATTCGAAAGAAAATCATTTAGTATAAAGTGTGGGAATACATATTTAATTTTAAATATAAGAGTAAGATTAATTCTCTTTTACTTATCATTAATTGAAATATAATTTTTATTTTTTTCTTTAATATTATTTCTTAATATAATAATGATTAGAATTGATAAATAAGGAAATAACTCATTAACTTGTGTGGATTAAGTAATTATTATAGTTATTCATTTTTTTTATCCTTAATTTTTTAAACTTGGAAGAGGTGGGGTCTTACCATTGAAAAGAATTCAAGAAAGTTAACTATAGGTAATTGTTTATTTTAACTTTTAATTTTATTTAATTTTAAGAGAAAAGGAGGCATATTACCATAAAAAATATAAAAAACATAATTGTTAATAGCTAAACTAAAATTATCAGAATGGATTATGCTAATAATATAAATAGATAAATATCATTTAAAAATATTTTATAATTAACTAACCTTATTATCTTTTATTAGCATTTATTTAAATACTTTTGGTTATGATAATATGCTATAAACAAATTGTGAAAATTTGAAAATAATTTTGAAAGAAGTAAACATGTTTTTCAAAACTTTTAAAGTAATGAAATTATTTAAACTATACAAAATTTTATTTTCATTTTTTATGTATAGTAATTAATATTCAATTGACAAAATTTGCATCTTAGCATCGTATGGATTACAATGTAGTTTTATATATAAAAAGGGAAAGGAGATTGCTAACCTCTCTTTTTTAGTTAGATTAAAAAGTTATTCTTAATTTTAAAAAGTACCCTTTTATTTTTCTTTAAGTGTCATTTTAAAAAAGAAATTATTTTTTTTGGCTATGGAAAGAAAATTAATATATTAATCAAAAATCATGTCAATATTATGAGTACAGACCTCTCTAACTCTAGGAGGAATATTACAAATAGAACCATTTCCACTCCTAATTGCATTAAGAATTGAATTAGCCTCATCGTAAGCTGCTCTATTAGCAGTTTTAGAAATTCATACAACAAAAAGACAAGTTGATGCCTCTAAATATAGTCTGATATCTTTCACCAATGCTAATATTTTTCATGGACAAGCAATAAATCCTAGAATGTCACTTACCACAATCTTGCAGTCTGATTCAATAAACATTCTAGGGTAATCCAAGCTATCTGCCACTTTGCATGCCTTTAAAATAGCATAAGCCTCAGCTTCCTCAATGGTGGGCAAGTGTAGTGTTTCGAATCACATTTCAAGTACATGGCCAAACTCATCTCTTGCTAACATTGAAATGGTTGTCTTGCCTCTCTACCATGTGGCGTCAACATTAAGTTCGAGGCAATCTACAGGTGGCGGCATCCAAACGTGGCTCGTTAAAGTAGGAGGTTATGTCACACCTTCATTTTGTAGTCGCCCTTGTTCCAGATCATCATCAATTTAAAAAGAAATTGTACTTATTTTCTTAGCAAGAAGGCATTTATTATTTTCTTTCAAATATTACTCTTATAATTTAAATAAATATTCAATAATTTAACTTATAAACTAATTCTTAATAGAAAATATATTAATAAATTATAATTTATTTTTACTAAAATTAAAGTTATTTATTGCCCTTCTTAATTATTATGCATTAATCTTAAATAATATTTAAAAAAAATAAAAGGAGTAATATTATAATCAAGTGTATTTAAGAAATTTTAATAAAAATATTAATTTAAAATATTTAAATTAACTATATCTATTCTTTATCATTTCTACAAAGAATACAATCATTGAATTAAGAAAATAATGAAGGTGACAAATTGATAATCATACTTTTTATTATTTAATTACTATTTAATTAGTAGTATAATTTTTTTGTCTAATTGAAAAAATGATGATTATTAATTAACCTTTGTATAAGAATGCAGAGATTAACAATCTTATGGGAATCAATTGACACTACCGCTAGTCTTGCACTTTTATATCAAATTTAGACCATTTATTTCAATTCCATCTAATGCTTAGAAAAACACCCGATTCAAAAGTTAAACATACATTTAATGATGAAAATGATTTCTTTTCTGGTTTATTTAACTACTCTCTTTCTTTTGTACTCTTAATTTCATACTTCTTTTTCTTTCTTAATTTTTCCTATATTTTCTCTTATTCTAAAAAACGAAACAATTTTTTTCTTTTGTATTGACTTTTTTTATGATATTTATTTGATAAAAGTGGATAAAGTACAATAAAAATCCAACTTTTTGCACTTTAATTAGTTTAATGTAAGAAAAAAGGTCTATATTAATTTATGTATCAAAAATTAGAAAATGAACGGTACTCAAATCACCCTAACCAAAGGAAGCCGAAATCGTCCCACATTTCTTATTTTTTTTATTCTGATTTTAAATGTTTACGTCAAAAGAGTTGATTTTAAAAGTGTTTTGTTCTATCCAATTAATTAAATATAATAAAGATGCCCAAGAAATAATCTTTTTGTTTTACATTAAATCAGTTGGAGTGCAAAAGGTTGATTTTTATTTGATTAGCTTATTGGCTTTATCAAATAAATACCCTCTGAAAATAAACAGAAAAGATAAAATATTGTTTTGTTATTTAATATAAGAAAAAATATAGAAATAAATAAGTGAGGAGAAAAAGAATTAATAAATGAAAAGTATATTAAATAATTATTTTTCTAATATATTTTCTCTTCTTTTACATTAAACTAATAAAAGGCAGAAGGTTGGATTTTTATTGATTACTTATTCACTTTACTCAATAAATATCATCAGAAAATCAATAAAAAAATTGTTTAGTTATTTAGATTAAGAGAAAATATAAAAAATTCAGAAAAAAAAAGAACTATAAAATTAAGAGTACAAAAGAACGACAGTAAATAAATGAGACAGAGAAGGATTCTTTTTTGTTAAAAAATATGTACTTGACTTTTGAATTAGGCGATTTTCTAGCCATTAAATGGAATTGAAACAACTAGTTTAAATTTAGTGTAAGAGTGTAAGATTCATGATGGTGTCAATTAATTCTTATTTTATGAGTTCGTTTGATTCATAAAAATAGTATATAAAGTGGAATCTATTGAGAAATAAAAAATCTTTAACTAATTTAGTTGACCACTAATTATTAAAGTTAAGAAAATAGAGCTTTTTGAGAATTGAAGTTCTACTTTCTATGGGATATTATTTATCTGAACTCTCTGAAGAATTTTTTATATTTTTTATAAATAGAAATACAAAAATACCTCTACTTAATTTATATAATGATCACATTAATCATTTATTCTTACATTTGAAAATTATAATAAATATAATTTATTAATTATAAAATATAAATATACTTATTCAAAATAATTATTAATTATATGAAATATAATTATTTTATTAATTATATAATAAAGATAATGAGTATTATATAAAATAAAAATTAAATTTAATATCATAACTATAAATTATAAATATAATAAAAATATTATTATAACAATAGAAATTTTATTCTAAATAGAATTATATTTATAATATATATCTATTATATTATTTTATTCATTATTTTATATTTACTATTTTAATTTTTAATTAAAAATAAAAAATTATGTATTTTTATCTATTTTATATAAATTTAATAGAATTAATTATTTGTTATATTAATTATATAACTAATATTTAAATTATATTTTATTTTAATTATATTAAAATAATTTAAGATGCATATACACACATAAAAGACATACGAAAATTTAATATAAATTTATTTTATTTTTTATAGTAAGTTAAAAAATATGATAAAAAGAAAGATTAAAAGCATAATTAAAAATGATAACTAGAAACAATTTAACCTATTGATTTTTTTATTTTTATAATATAATTTTAAAAAATATATTAATTATTTTAATAATATTTTATAGGAAGTTTAGTCTCAAATCATATAAAATACAAAAAATTAGTTTCAAAGAAGTGCTAAATCTTTAATATCAATCAAATAATTTTACATATTTTTAAAAAGTTAATAAAAAAATTAATTTTTAGAAAATTTAACTTTTCGTAAGAACTTACTTTTTGTATGAAGGCTAACTTCTACATGGAGACCAACAACCTTTAATTGTTATTAAAAATTATATTACTAATTTAATAATAAAAATATTTAAATAATTTTAATAAAAAAATTTAAGATATTTATATTAAATCTATTCGTTCTTTCTTATTTTTATAATAAATATAATAATTAAATTTAATGAAAAAGTGAAGGTTATAGCAACCTCCACTTTTTAATTTTGATGAAAAAATTTTATTACTAATTTAATAAAAATAAAATAATAAAAAATATATAAATAACTTTAATGAAGAAATATAAAATTAAAATATTTAAATTAATTCTACTCATATCCTCTCATCTTAATAATAAATATACTCATAAATTAAGAAATAATAGTGATAACAAATTAATTATAATATCTTTTATTACTTTTTAATTTAGTGGTACAATTTTTTCATTTAAATGAAGAGCAGAGATTGTTGCCCTTTCCGATTGAACACCTTTAAAATGTAATATACATTTTAAAGAATAAAATATTTTATCACAATTATTAATAAAAAATTAAGAATTTATAATTATTTATTTTTGAAACTTTTTATTAATAATCATAACAATGATGCATTTTAGAGGAACAAAATCCGTTACCCTATATGTATATATATATATATCAACCGTAGAGAGGGAGACACAGGCGACTGCACGAATCCATTGAACCTGTGGGAAATTAGAGATTAAGCAGAAGTTTGAAATGTTATTAAGTTGATTATTATAATTATAAAATATAAAATATTCCACGTGAATACGTACAACACGTCATTGCTGATATCACTTACATTGTCAACTTTCACGATTCTTTCTTTGCTTTTTCTGCTGTTATTTTTCTATATCTTAGAAGCGATGTACGGTCCGTTTATTTATCATTTTTAAAAATATTATTTATTTTTATTTTAAAAAATAAAAATTTTTATTTGGTAAGTTGATTTTAAAAATTATTTTTTTAAAAAAAATAAAAAATAAGAACAATTTTTAAATATTTTTTTTATAGTATTTTTATAATTAAATAAAATTTTTATTTATTTACTTCACCAAATATTACCTATTCATTATTTTTCATTAAAAAATAATTTTTAAAAAAATTAAAAATAACTTTAAAAAGTTTAAAAATAAAAAAATAAAAATATATATAAATACATTCATAATTTATATTCTGAAACTTATCGTTTTCTTTTATTAGCACTCACAATTTTAATTAAAAAAAAATTATATTTAGGTTTTTTTTCTAAATTCACCACGTCCATATTCTAGTAAATGCACCGATCCAAATCCAATTTTCATAGGGATTTTGGACTATCCCAACAAACTAAGTTTAAATTTTTATTATTACCATTATCGTACCCCTAGAAAGAGGGTTTTAATCTAGACCGTTGAATTTGGTTGGCCTTGTTGCATCTTCCAACCAACATAATTGGACATTTATGTTATTGTTATGTAGCTTGGTTTAACCTGTCAACTTCAATTTTTACAGGGAAAATTAGATTAGAGTAAATACCCTTTTTTTCTTGTAAAATTTAGTTTGTCTCAATTTCATCCTTGTAAAATTTTTGTATCAATTTTACCTTTATAATATATAAATTTATTCAATTTCAACCTTTTATTACTATCCATAAAAACTAATTAGTTTAATTTCGGTCTTCTAAAGATAGATTTAAACTATCATAAGAATAAAATTGATTTGAAATATTTTACAGGAACAAAATCAAGATAAATTGAATTTTATAGAGATAGAAAAGAGGATTTACTCATTAGATTAATTTCTTTTTTAATTTAATATAATTATGTTTAACACTTTTTGTTTTAAAATATATATATCTACCTTTGAAGCATTTGCATAATTATAAAGTGCAATACAGTTAAATTTTTAAATTATAATTCATTCTTTAAAATTATCTCTTGTGACTAAAATATCATTTTCATACATTTTTATATATACATGTGCACTTTTTTGAAAAATAAAAATATTTTCTCATTTTTATATATAATTATATTACAATATTTGCACATATTAATGTGGAAAAATATTTTTCTATAAGATGATATTAAAAAAGATTGTTATTAAAAATTAATTTTAATATATTTTATAACGGTAGAAATAATAATTTAGATGGATGAAAGTATATAATTATGAAAAATGTGATATATTAAATGCAAATAAATGTGGTAAATGTACCCATTTTTATTTTATTAATAATCCGCGAGGATGGTGAATGCATGGCATGCTCTCTTTCTTTCTTAGTTTCCATTTTTTTTCCCTTTTTCTTATTATGACACATTTGGGAAGAAACTCAGCAGTGTTGTTGGGACAAATTCCCTCCTTTGGTTTTGTGTACTTTATAAATTTGGATTATGTTCGGAAATGTTCTTCAATAAAGTCATATATACGTCGGTATTTTTATAATTCCTTTTATTAAAAATTATAATTTTTTATATAAAATGTTACCACTTTGGTCCGGACTTCAATACCCTACTAATTTATTAAGGCTTCGTGTCCTGTTCGCGTGGCGCCCTCTGGATTACTAATTTTTTATCAACTTTTCTGCAGTCTTCAGCAGAAAAGGACAGGTTCAGCTTTTTCAATGTCCAAAAATTATAATTTCGCCCCTTGGGCTTTAATTTAATAAAAATATAATTAAATTATTCAATCTTTTATTAATAATATATAAATAATAATATTTATCAAATAATATATAAATAAATAATAATTTACACATAATAATAATATCATATATTTTATAATATCAAATTAATTTTAATATTATATATATTATTATATTATATTTTATTATTTATTAAAAAAATTAAATTAATTTATACAATATGATAAAATAATAACATGATGTAATTTGAAAGTTTAGTTGTTAATTAAATCTAATTTATTCATTTATTTAAAATTTTTTATCGATGTCGCTGTTTGAAAATGAAACAGTAATATATTACTGTTTGAAGACGAAACAATAACATACTATTCTTTAATAGATTAGTTGTTAATTAGATTTAATTTATCTATTTATTTATAATTTTTAATTAATGTTACTGTTTCCTATTTGGAGACTATATAGTAACATACTTTTTTTACAATTTAATTGTTAATGAAACTTAATTTGTCTATTCATTTGAAGTTTTTTATTAATATTACTATTTGAAGACGAAACAATAACACGCTTTTCTTTGACAGTTTGATTATTAATGAGATTAAATTTATTTATTTTATTTAAAATTTTTAATTGATGTTACTATTTGGAGACTAAATAATAACATACTTTTTTTAGTAATTTAATTATTAATTAAACTTAATTTATCTATTCATTTGAAATTTTTGGTTGATGTTACTGTTTGAAGACGAAATAGTAATATATTATTCTTTAATAGTTTGGTTGTTAATGAGATTTAATTTATCTATTTATTTAAAATTTTTAATTAATGTTACTGTTCACTGTTTGAAGACCAAACAATAACATATTTTTTTTTGCAATTTAATTATTAATGAAACTTAATTTATTTATTCATTTGGAATTTTTAGTTAATATTATTGTTTGGAGATAAAACAGTAACATGCTATTCTTTGATAATTTGGTTGTTAATGAGATTTAATTTATCCATTTATTTAAGATTTTTAATTGATGTTACTGTTTACTATTTAGAGACTAAATAGTAATATACTTTTTTTAGTAATTTAATTGTTAATAAAACTTAATTTATCTATTCATTTGGAGTTTTTAGTTGATGTTACTATTTGGAGATGAAATGGTAACATGTTATTCTTTGATAGTTTAGTTGTTAATGAGATTTAATTTATCCATTTATTTAAAATTTTAATTGATGTTATTATTTACTGTTTAATTTTTTAGCAATTTAATTGTTAATGAAACTTAATTTATATATTCATTTAGAGTTTTTTATTGATATTACTATTTGGAGACGAAACAATAATATGCTATCCTTTGACAATTTGATTGTTAATGAGATTTAATTTATCCATTTATTTGAGATTTTAATTGATATTACTATTTACTATTTGGAGACCAAACAGTAACATACTTTTTTTAGCAATTTAATTGTTAATAAAATTTAATTTATCTATTCATTTGAAATTTTTGGTTGATGTTACTGTTTGGAGATGAAACAGTAACATGCTATTCTTTGACAGTTTCGTTATTAATAAGATTTAATTTATCCATTTATCTAAAATTTTTAATTGATGTTGTTGTTTGGAGACTAAACAATAACATGACTAAACAATAACATGCTTTTCTTTACAATTTAATTGTTAATAAAACTTAATTTATCTATTCATTTGAAATTTTTAGTTAATGTTACTATTTGGAGATCAAATAGTAATATATTACTATTTGGATATAAAATAACAATATGCTATTCTTTGATAGTTTAATTGTTAATGAGACTTAATTTATTCATTTATTTGAAAATTTTTATCGATATTACTGTTTAAAAATTAAATAATAACATGTTACTATTTGGAGATAAAACAGTAACATGTTGTTCTTTCACAATTTAATTGTTAATAAGACATGATTTATCTATTTATTTGAGATTTTTAATTAATGTTACTGTTTGGAGATCAAATGGTATAATAACATATTTTTCTTTAACAATATAGTTATTAATAAAACTTAATTTATCCATTTATTTGAGGTTTAGGTTAATGTTACTATTTAGAAATCGAATAGTAATATATTATTGAATAAAGATGAAATAGTAACATGATATTCTTTGAAAGTTTTGTTATTAATTAGACCTAATTTATTTATTTATTTAAAATTTTTTATCGATATCATTGTTTGGAAACGAAATAATAACATAATATTCTTTGACAATTTGATTGTTAATGAGATTTAATTTATTTATTTATTTAAAATTTTTAATTGATGTTATTACTTACTATTTGGAGACCAAACAGCAATATATTTTTTAGTAATTTAATTGTTAATGAAACTTAATTTATCTATTCATTTGGAGTTTTTGGTTGATGTTACTATTTGGAGATCAAATAATAGCATGTTATTGACTGAAAATGAAATAATAACATGATGTTCTTTAAAAGTTTAGTTGTTAATTAGACTTAATTTATCTATTTATTTAAGATTTTTTATTGATGTTACTGTTTGAAGATTAAATAGTAATATGTTACTATTTGAAGATTAAATAGTAACGTATTACTGTTTGAAGATTAAATAGTAACGTATTACTGTTTGAAGATTAAATAGTAATGTGTTAATATATTAAGATGAAATAGTAATATGTTATTCTTTGATAATATAATTATTAATTAAATTTGATATATTTATTTATTTGAATTTTTTTATGTTACTGCAAATAGTAATATACTTTTCTTTAACAATTTAGTTATTAATAAAACTTAATTTATCCATTTATTTAGAGTTTTTTGTTGATGTTACTATTTGTAGATAAAACAGTACCATATTACTATTTAAAGATCAAACAGTACTATATTATTCTTTGGCAGTTAGGTTGTTAATGAGATTTAATTTTTTTATTTATTTGATATTTTTAATTAATGTTACTATCTAGATATGAAACAGTAACATGTTAAATTTTAGTAGTTTAACTATTAATAAGACTTTATTTATCTATTTATTTAAGATTTTTTATCGATATTATTATTTGAAAATTAAATAGTAATATATTATTATTTATTGTTTGAAGATGAAATAGTAATATATTATTTTTTGACAGTTTAATTGTTAATGAAACTTAATTTATTCATTTATTACTATTTGGATAGTAACATGTTACTATTTGAAAATGAAATAGTAACATGCTATTCTTTAACATTTTAATTATTAACGAGACTTAATTTATCCATTTAATTAGTATTTTTTATTGATATTACTATTTTGAGATAAAATAGTAGCATGTTACTATTTGGAGACTAAATAGTAACATGCTATTCTTTGATAGTTTGGTTATTAATGAGACTTAATTCATCCATTTATTTAAAATTTTTTAATTGATGTTACTATCTGAAAATAAGATAGTAACATACTATTCTGTGGTAGTTTGGTTGTTAATAAAACTTGATTTATCCATTTATTTGAACTTTTTAGTTGATGTTACTATTTGGTGACTACATAATAACATGTTACTATCTAGAGTTGAAACAGTAATATGTTATTTTTTGATAATTTAATTATTAATAAAATTTCATTTATTCATTTATTTGAAACTTTTAATCGATATTATTATTTGGAGATTAAATAATAATACATTACTGTTTGGATATGAAGCAGTAACATACTATTTTTTAGCAGCTTAATTATTAATGATACTTGATTTTTTCATTTATTTGATATTTTTTATCGATATTACTGTTTAAAAATTAAATAGTAATATATTACTATTTGGAGATAAAAGTAACATACTATTCTTTGATAATTTGATTATTAATGAGATTTGATTTATCTATTTATTTTAACAGTTTAATTTTTATAGCACCATTAGACACCAAAATAATTAAGGAGAAAAAGTTTAATATGAAATTTAAATAAATTTAAATTAAAAAAATGAGATCAAAGTCAGTAAAATAAAAAAATAAAGAAAAATTAAAAAAAAATTGAAACAAGTTTTTTTTAGCTAGCCAAAGTGGGCAAAATATCTTTAATTTTTTGCAAACACGTAGATTTCGAAAAATTACATAAAATCAATATATAATTTGCACCAATCGAATAATCAAGCGCAAAGTTATAGCTGTTTAAAGTTTTGAACTCAATCTGCATATTTTCAATTAGATGAATCTCACTGAAATCAAATTTTCTTATTTTTTATTGAAAGATTATGGGAAAATGAATGAAAATAAGTGGCTTTATTATTGTTTTGTAGTTAAAAAATTAGAAAAATAGATTACATTAAAATAGTATTCAAAAATCAAGATGTTATAAATAGAAAAATTAAGGTAAAAAGCTTACAAATATTACAAAAAAGTAACCTTAGCTCCAACTAAAAAGAATAAATTAAATTTTATTAACAATTAAACTGTTAAAGAATAGCATGTTACTATTTTATCTATAAATAGTAACATGTTACTGTTTGATATCTAAATAGTAACATTATTAAAAAAATTTAAATAAATAAATAAATTAAGTTTAATTAACAACTAAATTTTTAAATAACATCATGTCACTATTTCATCTTCAGTCAGTAATATGTTATTGTTCAATTTCTAAATAGTAAGATTAACTTAAACTCCAAATAAATTGATAAATTAAGTTTTATTAATAACTAAATTGTCAAAGAAAAGTATGTTATTGTACCATTTGATCTCCAAACGATAACATTAATTAAAAATTTTAAATAAATGGATAAATTATGTCTTATTAACAATTAAATTATGAAAGAACAACATGTTACTGTTTCATCTCCAAACAGTAACATGTTACTATTTGATTACTATTTGATTTTCAAACAGTAACATCAATAAATTTTTTTAAATAAATGAATAAATTAATTCTCATTAACAATTAAATTATCAAATAATAGCACGTTACTATTTCATCTCCAAACAGTAACATGTTACTATTTAATCTCCAAACAGTAGCATCAACTAAAAATTTCAAATGAATAGATAAATTAAGTTTCATTAACAATTAAATTGTAAAAAAAAGCATGTTATTATTTGGTCTCCAAACAATAACATCAATTAAAAATTTTAAATAAATGGATAAATTAAATCTCATTAACAACCAAACTGTCAAAGAATAGCATGTTACTGTTTCGTCTCTAAACAGTAACATCAATCACAAACTCCAAATGAATAGATAAATTAAGTTTCATTAATAATTAAATTGTCAAAAAAAGCATGTTACTGTTTGGTCTCCAAATAGTAAATAGTAACATCAATTAAAATATGAAATAAATGGATAAATTAAATCTCATTAATAATCAAATTGTCAAATGATAGCATGTTACTGTTTCGTCTTTAAATAGTGACATCGATAAAAAAATCCTAAATAAATGAATAAATTAGGTTTAATTAATAACTAAACTTTCAAAAAATATCATGTTATTGTTTCATCATATTGTATAAATCAATTTAAATTTTTTTAGTTTTATATACAAATAATGAAATATAATATAATAATATATATAATATTAAAATTAATTTAATATTATAAAATATATGATATTATTATGTGTAAATTATTATTTTTTGTTTATATATTATTTGATAAATATTATTATTTATACATTATTAATAAAAGATTGAAGAATTTAATTGTATTTTTATTAAATTGAAGGTCAAGGGATGAAATTATAATTTTTGAACATTGAAAAAGCTGAATGTATTCTTTTTTGCTGAAAACTCTGTCCTTTTCTACTAAAAACTGCAGGAAAGTTGGTGAGAAATTAGTGATCTAGAGAGCGCCACACGAGCAGAGTATGAAGCTCTAGTAAATTAGTAGGGTATTGAAATTTGGACCACTTTTTACTAAATATTCTTTTATGCATGTAAAAAAGTTTCAAAAATTCTTTTTATTAAAACTTGAATGGATAAAGTCATAATTTCCTATAATTCTCGCGTTAAATTTTCATGAGAATTTATAATTTTCCTAAATATGTAGTGCAGCAAAATTCTATAAATGTCAACATATAATTTATGGACAAAAGCGAAGCACTAAGGCCACCACAATGGGTTTACTTGTAGCCATGGTTTGATTCGCAAAACATTCGAATAGAAAAGTATTAAAAATTAATATTATTTTATGATTCATTAATAAAAATTAATTTTAAAAAAATATAAAGGATAAGAACATAAAAAAATTATTTTATTATTTATGAAATGATCATTCTTTAACTTTTATTATTTAATAAGAATATTATCATTTGATGAAATAATCATTTTTTAAAAATAAATATTTTCATTTTTATAATACTTATTAAATAATATTTTTATTTTTTTTATTTTTGTTATATAATAGTAAATATAATATTATTTGTATTAGAAGAGTGTTGAGAATAAAAAAATATATTATTATACAAAGATTAAAGTTCCAATCAAGATCTAACAGCTAGATCATTTTGATGGAGACGCTGGCTGCTATGCTACCGACATTGATGAATTATGGCACGACTCAGCTTAAATTCAATATCCATTATTATTTTTAAATCCTAGACATGCAGCTAGGGAACTAGGGAGTGGAAGTGTCCGCCCTTTTTTGGGTTAAGGTTCAATGAACTAAACGAAGTCAAATTAATAAAATAAAGGGGACGCATTTTGAATCTCCCAGCATTCCAAAAAGCAATTGATTAAAGTCATGGAAATAGCCTATAAATTTCGAAACCATTCAAATCTTTATTTTAAAGATTTTAAGACTTATCGGCCATAACTAAGGCCGGGTAAAGTTGGATTAAGCTTTACCTTAAATAAATTAGTTTTATATTATAAAATATTAATTTAAGATTAGCCTATTAATTTATATAAAATTTTATTTTAGATCCAACCTGATTTATTTTAAAAATTTAGCCTGACCTGTTAGTATATTTAAAAGTCTATTTTTAAATATAAACTTGTAAATAGGCAAAAAATTTAAGGCTTAAAAGACCTATTATAAAAAAATCTTAAATAAATCAATAACTTATATAAACTTATATCAATATATTCTTAAGATGTACCTAATAATACTAAAATTAATATCAAATTTTATATAATAACTAATTAATAAAGAAATAAATTTATATACTTATGACACAAAATTACTAATTTAAATATTTAATATTTAATTAAAAATAAAATAACATTCGGTTACTATAACATCAAAAGTTAATGATAAAAGTAAATTAGTTCGCCATAAATTATACAATAAACATTTAAAATATTTAATCTATATAATGATCTTGAAAAAAAAGTTTACATCTCATTACCTTTATAATAAATAAATTTAAATAAAAAAATGTTAAGCAGGCCAGCCTAATAGACTTATAAGTTAGATTTAAAATAGAAAGACTTGACCTATTCAATTAAAAAGAATTCTATATTAGCCTTAACCTGACTCATTTAACTAAATAGGACAAATCAAGTCAAGTTATAAACCACTGATAGGCCGCTTAACCCATTTTCACCCCTAATCATAACCAATTCGACTTACAAAAACTTATGATCCATATGGCCTAGTTTGTGGAATTGGGTCAAATGCTGTATAATTTTTTTATATTTTTAAATATTTTAGAAGTTAATATATATTTCTAATTCATATCAAATTATAATCTTATTTTTAATTTTTAATTATGTAAAATTATATTATAAATAATATTTTTATTTTATAAATATTTTATGATTTATATTATATATTATATAATATTTTTTAAAATTATATATAAATTTAAAATATATTATGATTAATTTATAAATAAATATATGATATTTTTAAATAATTTTATTTTTTATTATTTAAAAATTTAAAAATATTAAAAGATTAAAAATTAAAAAAAAGGCTGGCAGGCTAATCCGAATTTGCAAAGATCGAATTAAGAGCTTCACATTAGAGGTACGTAGAAAAAAATGATGCAGTTTGACTCATTAAATAGCCAACCAGCGCGAACTGATTTTCGGGTCGGTCCGGCCTACTTGCTCAACAACTCTAAGTTGATAAATTCAAATGCCCATAGAATTGAACTTGACTTGGACATGACCACTTCCACCCGGAGACACATTATATAATTAGAATATGCTAAAATTTCTCTATTTTTATCTATTATTTATAATCATAATTACATAAATTTATATATTTTAATTATGTCATGCATCTTTTATTATAATTAATAAATAAAAATAATTATTAATTTTTATAATTTTTAATATCTTAAATATTAAAAATTAAAATTTATATATATATATATATATATATATATATATATATATATATGAATTCTATCAAATTAATAATTATTTTTATTCATTAATTATAATAAAAGACGCATGACATAATTAGGATATATAAAAATTTTGCTCAATTAAGCATGATAACCATCAACTCACATATATTCAAAATGGATATCCAGCTTGTCATGCACCAATAAAGCATTTGATATTATTTGAAAAGTTTTTTTTTATTATATTTGAAATTTGACTTCAAAGTTTTATATATAGATATTAAATAAATTATTATTTACTCTCATAAAGAAAAAGGATATCCAAATTTTGTGAACACATTTCAATGACATATCACGGGTAAACCTCGAGTTTGTATCTTTTCTCTGACTACTGATTATTTCATTTTTTTATTTTTTGTTATTTTTAAATAAATAAAAATACAATTTTAATTTACTATTTTTATTAAAATTTATAATTTAAATGAAAATTTTTATATCTCTTTTCAAAAATTACGTCAGATTCTTTTCTTTTGAAAAGAAAAGGATCACTGGTCTTATCCACCACCTTATGTCAAGTGTATCTTCATTTGAAGATATTAACGCCTAGACGCATTTTACATCTCCATGTGTATCTCCTGTAAATTCAAATGAAAATTTTACTTATATTATCAGTAGCAGACTAGCAATCATAACTAAAGTGAAAATTTAGGTTTCATTTATTAAAAAATATTTTTCATAAAGAAGTATCATATATATATATATATATATATATATATATATATATATATATATATATATATATATATATATATATATATATATTAACGAAAGATGATATATTATTTATATTAATAATTAAAAAATAATGTCTAGAAATTTAAAAAATAAAAAAATTTAAAAAATAAGAGAAGTTATTTTTCTCAAAAAAATTTATATTTAATATTAAATAAACAAAATATTTTCTTCTATTTTAATATTTTATAATTATATTTTATGAAAAATAATTTTTAATAAAATAAACGAAATCTTTAGACAGAAAATTTTTTAGAGGAACAATGAAAATAGTAGGTACAACGGGGCCTTTGAGGGTTTATTTATACATACTGATTTTCACGATCTCCATTTATATTTTGACGCATGAAAAGATTTAAACAAAATTTAATTTTAAAAATATAATAATTAATTTTAAAAATATGAGATCAACTCAACTACTTTGTTTGAAATATATTAAACTAGCAAAGCAAACGTGCTATGCACGGACCGGTGGTTAATAAAAAAATAATAATTTATTTATATATTAAAAGATACTACTTAATTTGTAGAAAGAATAAAATTTTAAAAATATAAATTATATATCTTTTTTATTATTTTAAATTTCATTATGCATAATTTATATAATTATATAATAATAATAAAAATAATGATAAAAAGAAAGAATATTTATATCTGATACAATGAAATAAGAAAAAAGAATATGAATAGAATAATTTTTTTTGTAATTATGTTTGATATAGAAAAATAATGTAAGAATGGAATGAAAAATGAGTATTTACTAATAATAATATTCTTAATAAAAATATAATTTTGATGTATAATAAATAAAAGCACTTTTTTTAACTTAAAAATCAATTAAGTTCTTTAGATGTTCTAATATTTTTTATCATAAAATGAACAATGAATTATTATTATTATTTTATTTTCAATCAAAGAAAAAAATTACTATAACTAGACCTAAGTTGCATTCATTTTTTAAAATTGATACATAGTATTTTAAAATTGATATAAAAATGTTAATAAAATTTTAATAAATAAAATTGTTTTTAATATTTAAATATCATAATTAAAAAAGAAAATATGCAATTATTTGATTCAATTAATAATTTTTATACTAAAAATTTAATTTATTTAAATTATTTATAAATTTAAAAAATAAAATATATAATGTTATATCTATACTATTCAATAATATTGATATTTGAGTTATAAATAATATAATTAGGCATAAAAATGGAAAAAAACATGAAATGGATCAAATATAAAGAAGAGAAATAATGCCTAAACTAATAAATAGTAAAATATAAAATTAATATATATAGTAAAGCAAATTAATTCAATTAAGGAAAATATTTAACTTGTTTAAATATTTTTACCGTAACAAAACTACATGGTGATAAATTTTTATTACTCAATAGTATTTGAATTATAAATAATATAAGTAAAATGAAAAAAATGAGACTAATATGTTTTTAATTTCAGTTAATATATATTTAATTTGATACTTAAAACTTGATATCAAGAGAATATTAACAAAATTTTAAATAAATAATTTTAATTTTAATTTTTATGCATTGTTTTTGAAAAATAGAATATGCAATCAGTTAATTTAATTAATAATTTCTATACTAAAATTTTAATTTAGTTAAAATATTTATTTATAAAAATTTAAATATAATAATACATAATGATATTAATATTTGAGTTATAAGTAGTAGGTGGACATGAAAAATAGGAAAATATCAAATGAAACAAATGAAAAAAAAAGAAACAATGTCTAAATTATAAAATAATCACAATTAAAAATAAAATTTATAAAAAATTAAATTAATTTAATTAAATAAAATTTTAACTTATTGATTTGACATATAGTACTTAAAATTTGACATCAATAAAATATTGATAAAATATAAATAGATAAATTTAATTTTAATATTCAAATATTGTTATTAAAAATAGAATATGTAATTAATCAATTCAATTAATAATTTTTATATTAAAATTTTAATTTATTTAATATTTATAAATTTTAAAAATGCAATTTATAATATTATATTTATACTACTTAACAATATTAATGTCTAAGTTATAAATAATAAAAATGAAAATAAAAAATAAAAAATCATGAAATGGAATAAATAAAATGGAGAGAAACAATGCTTAAATTATAAAGCAACAATCAATAAGAGGTAAAAATAAAATATATAATAAATTAAATTAATTCAATTGAATAAAATTTTAAATTATTTAAAATATTTTTGTCCTAATAAAATTATATGTTGTTAAATTTATAATACTTAATAGTATTTAAATTATAGTTTAAATAAATAAAAAAATACTATAATGTTGGGTGGAAAAGTTTTTTTCCACAACTGCAATAAAAAAAAAGGTCGAAAATACCTTACTTTCTTACAGGAGTATGGATAGAGATTTCAATAAATACTCAAGTGGGACTTGCCTCAATTAATACATTGATGCCTAGAGGTGATAAACGGGCTAAAGATTTGCGGGTTAGTTTGTAGGATTTTTATAGATCGAACCTATTAAAAATAAATTCGTAAAAAATAGATTTAAATAGAATTGACTTATGTAGATCGGATTTACACAAGTCATGAATTAGACTATGAATTCAATCCGTTTATAAAATAAAGCCCACAATCTTTATGAATTTTTATACAAATTGGATGAATAAAAACAAAATCACTTAAAATACAAACATACAAACTAGGCTTACATGAGTTTGGTTCGTGCAAGTCGGCTCATTTACCACTTTTATTCGTGCCTTCAAGTAGTGTGATAGAAAAGGTCAAGTAGTGTGATATAAAGGGTTGGAAGGTTTGACCCCCACCCATTCTCATCCTTTAATCCTTCGCCTTTTATACAAATCTATAAAAACTAAATTCCAATTAATGAGTGTAGTTTGCACTTGTTTTCAGTAACAGGAATCTTAAATCCTCTAGCCTACACATGAAATTTTAAATTGGAGCGAAACACATGAAAAAAAGAAAATTTTCAAAAATAATATTCATTAATTAAGATGTTAGCCCATAATTAATTCATGGTTTGAATAGTAGAGAGACCCCATATCATATGTCCCTCTTAACCGTCAGTCAAGAGATTATATGTTGTGAGCCACGTGTCACTCTTCTAAGTCGGTAATGGAGCCACGTGGTGGACAATTATCCAATGGTCAACACAAGGAGATAGCTATGCTTTAACCGTCCAAGCTTTTCGGGCCTATGTCTATTTCGGTCGACACCATTGAGTTTCAATATATCAAACAGTCCAAGCCTAGCAGAATCTTGTTACTTTCCCCTCTTAATTTTTCATTTGCATATTA
Source organism: Sindora glabra (assembly GCA_020226215.1). NCBI lineage: Eukaryota > Viridiplantae > Streptophyta > Magnoliopsida > Fabales > Fabaceae > Sindora > Sindora glabra. The sequence continues at coordinate 59,893,396 of CM035230.1, read as the reverse complement.
TTTTATAAAATAACTGAAATTCGTTACACTTTAATTGAAGAAATAAAAATATCACGTGATGTGATTGTGAATTTATTGGGCCAGCAATAGCGACCTTTACGTCGTTTGATTAACAAGAAATTTTGGCAGCATAATTTCTTGAAAAATAAATATTGGATGAATTATTTAATTAATTCCTAAATATCGAAATAAGAGAAATACAATTTTCAAGAAAGCTTTGTTTTCTAGAAAACTTTACTTTTCACAAAAGCAACTTACCTACTCTCCTTAGGTCAGTTAGACTTTTTATATTTTTATAAAAATATATATAAAAATATGTCTACTCATATTAATTAATGACAACTTTACTTTTTTATTTACTTACAAGGGTTTATTTCATTAAATAATTAAGTATTTTATCATATTTAAGATGTTTTACTTTCTAGTTACATGCATTTTATATAATTATTATGTATTTCAAAAGAAAAATATAACATATGAATTATTTTAATATTATATATATATATATATATATATATATATAATTCATTAAAATAGTTTTACTTTTTTATAAAAAATAAAAATTTACAAATTTGAGAAAATTATGATACAAAAGATATATGACACATCATTTTAAAGAAAAAAATAAAAAATTAAAATTTATTAATATTTTTTAGCTTTTTTGTATTATAATTATAAATAATATAATAATTACATAAAATTGAAAAGTATGACTTTCTTAATATTAATAAATAATTCTGAATAATTTTAAAAAAATTTATAAAAAATTGACTTTCAATAAAATTTCACTACCCACAAAAATCTTCTTTTTGTACTAAATTAAACGAAGCTCGATATGTTTCACTGTACATATGTTGCAGGTTGGAGCACGGCTCAAAGTGGCAGCTGCTGGTCCCGAAAGGAAATGACATTAGGGATGGGGACCATCATCTTCTCTGGTGCTCGACTCAATCCATGCTCTGAATCGGTGCGAGGGGAAGATAAGTGTGATCGCGAGACCTTAACCTTATAATATAATGATTGAGTCCGACCTCATCAATTGTACTCGGACATACAGAACTATCACTGCTTGACACGTATGATACGATCGTAAGATAGTGGAGAAGGAAAAGAAGAAAAAAGAATGTATAAACTATGATTTTTTTTTTTTATTTGGATGTTTTAAAACTTTTTTTCAAATTTTTTTAATCGAAAGAATACAAAATAGTTTAGTGTCGACGGCTCACCTTCTTAGAAACATAGCGGGGCAATAGCCTCGTGAAGTTTTTTGAAATTACGTGAGAATATTATCTAATTATATGAAAAAGATAAATATATAAATTATTTAATTTTGCAAAACCTTTTTGTTAACCATTTGGTCATCCCAAAATTATTTTACGACAAGATCTGTGGTTAACTTTTCAAAAATTAGATATAAACTTCTTGATTTTCTCATCCCCTAGTCAAAATTTTCGAACAATCTCAAATATAGAAGAGATTAGGACATGGCTTTTTTACTCCTCTCTTTCTCTTTCTTTCTTTCCCGTTCATACATGACAGCAATGAACTAGCTTAGAAAGTGTAGATTGGTTCTGCCAGGTTTGATTCAGAGTGCTTATTTTGATGATTGAGGTAATTGCCGCTACTAAAGAGTTGTAATACCATGTTATTGATTAGAGTGAAAATTGATATATATAATATTATACTGATATTCTAAGAAATATGAGTAATTTCTCACAATGATTATAAATAATAAGTAATATTGTGAAACAATGATATATTTTTTATGTCGATTATTAGTAAATTGGCACCTAATAGAAACTTAAAAGTTGAATAAAAAAATAAGTTTAAAAATATCATTCAATTTCACATCAATTATTTAAAACTAATAGAAATAATAAAGATAAACAGTTAAATTTTAAAAAGTACTAAATACTAGCTGCTAGTTCCAATATATAGTTGATGATGAAAATTTTACACAAGTGACTTGTGCATAGAATATTAGACTAGCATTGGCTTGAGGCAGTTGCCAAACATCTAATTTATTGGGTTAAATTGTAAATGATAATATATATGCTTATCTTTATAAGAATTAATGCAATTACTTGCATATATATATGTTTTTTTATGTATTATTAATATTGTTTAAAAGTATTGTAGTATGATTTAAAATTATTTAAAAGGTAGTACTCTTTTACATCAACAAATATTTCTACCTTGAGCATTAACAACAATGACTGGATAAAAAGATAAAAAAAATAACGTCATTTGTTTATTAAAATTGATGTCAATATTGTACAACATCAAGTGTTATGTTTAACCATTAAATATTTTAAAATAATATTAGATACCAATTTTAGTGTATAATTAATGTGAAAATTTTAAATGATATTATTTTTCTTTTCTTAAAACTTATGAAAAAAAATATGGAAGTTAAAATATAAGGCAAGTTTGTCCTGATATCAAAGAACAGATTCTAGAATGAGAGCATTTTCCTGACAAAATTTGTAATATCTTGCTAAGAAATTCATATAAAAGGTTACTATAATTTGAGTTAAATAAATTGTTTACCCTTCGATCTCATTTGCCATCTTCTTCTTAATGTTAAGGTCCATTTAAATATCTCATTTTTTCTTTAAACTTAATAAAAAATATCTAATTATTATACATTGTATCGAATTTGCTTAGATTCCTATATTTTTTATTTCATTTTTTTAAGATTTTGAGTGGTGTGGATATTGATATATGTCTCATAGAGTAGATAGATTGTATAAACATAAATCTTACCTAAATAATTTTAGTGAAGTTATTTGAAGTTATAAGGAGATATAAGTTTCCAAATTTTGTTTATTAATATATAAGGTTATAAGGGCTAATGTTGCAAAAAAAATTCAATAAGTGTTTTAGATGAGATTCCTGTTTAAATTTGAAAAAAAGATAGTGAACTTCTTGCTTATAATAAAAGGATATTAGGTTTTTTTCTATACAAAAGGATAGAACAAAGGAGCATTGTGCAAACAATACACGATATTATTAAAGTTTAATGGTATAAATAAAGTAATAAATTTATTTTTCAATAAAATATATAATATTAATGTTACACTTATAATATCGATTTTTACATGCTTGTACCATTTTTTTGCCATAATAGGTTTCGCTAGAATTTTTATCAATAACTGTGTTATTGAAAAAGAACATAACTTCTTTTTGTGGCATTTAGGTATATTATTTTATATATATATAAATTATCTTTTACTATTTGAACCTTAGTAAATATATAAATTATTGTCATTAGCTATTTATTATATTTGAGATATTATTTTTAATTATAAAGATATTGAGATGGGGCTCAAATATTATTATATATAATAATACTATTTGTATTATAATATGGTTAATAATTTTGCAATTTGGTTTGGATACCATTTTGAGTATAGTGAAATTTTGAAAAATTCTAATGAATAAATTAATTAATAAATTACATTAATTATTCTAAAAAAATTACAGTCTTATATTGATTTTATACATTAGTTATTTAATTCAAACTAGTGTGTGACGTGAAATTTAAGTTATGAAATAAAGTTAATTCTCAATAGTAGTTTATGAATTAATGTATGATATAAATAATTATGTAGGTTATCAAATAAAAATTCACATTTTATTTCAATTATCTAATAATATTCAAAAATTAAATACACTACCTAACGTTGATCTAATAATCGACGTAAAATGAATTAAATAACTAATGTTATATACACGAAGGAATATGTGATATGACGACACGTGTGATCTGATCATCACAGGTACGTGTTGACGACCGGATGGTCATCTCATGTTAAAAACCATAACGGTTTTTTCATTCATCAGCCGTAAAAATTAGTGTTGAATTTACCAAAGTTCTGACGTCAATCGCTTTTGTGCTCAAAAAAATTTTCAACGGTATATAATTGTACTTGTGCTCTTAAAATCACTACCCTATTAATAATAGAACATCTTTTAGGCGACGATTTTTTTTTTTTTTTGGTTTGACAAGTGTTAATCTTTAGAGGCACTTTTTCCTTTTAAAATTTGCTTCTTTATTTTATAATTAATCCATATATCTACTACTTTCTTCATTGTATTTTTTTGACCTTTATTAAACTTCTTGAACTTTGCTTTCATTCTTGGGGGCATGCCCATCTATCAATCAATCTTTTTTTTTTAAAAAAAAATGTGCACTTATTTTCATTTTAAATTTTTAAAAAAATTTATTTATCTTATTTTAAATTTTAAATCCACTTTTTAAATTATTATGTTATCTTGCATTTTTTTGCATGATTTTTCTTTTTTTTTATCTATACTACTACATTTTTTTTCTATTTCTTTTTTCTTATTTTATAATTCATGTGCCGTTTCTTTCTTCTATTTTTATTGCATATTTAATTATATATTTTATTTTTAACTTTTGTTTCTTTATAATTCATCCATCATTTCAATTTTTATATTTGCTTCATTGCATATTTAATTTTTTTAATATTTTATATTCATTTCTATTATTTATACTTCAAACATTAACATCACTAAGTAATATAAACATTATAAGATATATTTTATTTTTAAATAAAAATAGTTGAAAATTAAAATAATATATATATATATATATATATATATATATATATATATATATATATATATATAAATGAAACTTTGCTAATATTTTTTGAAATCAAATTTTCAAATGTTATATTTTAAAATAAATATAAATCAATTAGAATTTTGTAAACTTTATAACTCATGTAATGTTTCACTTTCTTTTATATATTTCATTGCAATTCTTTTCTATTCACTATTATTATTTTAAATTAGCATATCTTATAAAATAATTTAAATCCTTTCTTTTTACTATTGAAATAAAAAACATTTTATAACAAGAATATTTTAAAATTAAAATTAAATGTTATTTTTTATTCTATAGGATATATAGAAAGTATTAATTAACTATATATTTTATTTTTGATAAATTTATTTAAAATTAAAATTAGATGTATTTATTTAATTTTTATTAATATTTTATTGATATCAATTTATAATTATTATATTTTAAATTAAATATGTTGTGATCAACTAGAATTTGTTAAAATTTTCATATAAAAATTATCAATTTTTTAAATGATGGCCAAATGGAGCAATTACTTTGAGAATTAAAGTATTAAAGGACTTCTTTCTTTCCAACAAGAGCATTATCTAGCATTTAAATTTTTACTCATAATTTTAAAAATTGGATCATATTGATCGTTTGAATCAACAAACTAGTGATTAGCCAACGAGTTAGTTTGGTTAAAAGCATTGGATTGAAAATTTGTTTGATTTCATGTGAACTAGCTAGAACTAGTTCAAAATAACAAGAACTAATTAAAATTAAATTAGTGAATTGATTTATTACAAAATTTATTTTTTTGAAAAAAAATTATAATTTCACAACAATTGAACTATAATATTTTAACAATTTTGGATCAATTGAATTTATATTATTTTTTAAATATTTCTAGCATAAATTATTGATATATTGCTTATATTTTATTATTATTTATATCATTAAATTATATTGCATTTTTAAAATTTTTATCATGACATGTTATTATAAATATATGATATTAATGTTGTTATGACCCACCAAGCCTTGACCAATGTGACACCTAAGCTTATTTTAAAATTGGCATCATTACACAGTTTTAGGGAAATAGTTTACTTTTATACATCAAACTATTTCCAATAGTGCTTTTGCAACAACTTGTTCTAAACTGTGTACAAGGCCAAAAAATAGTGCTATATTACATCTACTAATAATTATGGCCATTGAAACATAAATTAATAGATGTTGGAGAATTTACGTTTATTGAACTAGTGGAGAAGGGGGAGCTTTTATAGAGATATTTAAAAATGAGAAAATAAAAAAAAATAAGTCATAAACTCAATAAATAAATAATTTACCTATTTAACAAACAAATAATCATATAGTTTTCTAGTCATGCCTATTTATGATCAAATTCACATTTGATACCATAATATTTTTCATAAAAGAAAACACATTATTAGAACTAAACAAATATAATAAGGAAAAACAATTAAACCACTTTGTATACCTCATGTCATCTTTATAACCCTCACAAATGTTATCTTTACCCTTCTAGGGTGTAACAACTATATTTATAATTTTTTCTTGCAAATTTAATTATTGAATTGCCTCAAGGTATTTTTTTTTAACTTGTAAAGATAATAATTAAATTACAATTATTTGGTCAGCATTTAAGTTCTAAATGTACTTAAAGAATTTTTGTAATGATGTTCCTATATATCAAAAGATTTTTTATAAGAGTACGTATGATGATTTGAGAATATATATATATACAAAAGGCATGTTGATAATTTAAAGACTTATCTTTTCAAAGCTTATAGAATCTTGCAGTATTAATTTTAAATGAAGATAATATTTTAAATTATATTTAGTTCATAAAATTGTATGATTAGAGTACACTTAAAAGAAAATGGAGGAATGAGATTGGTTCTTATTTAAGTGGTCAAGATTAAATAACATGAATTTTTTTTTTAATGAATGAAAGGCTATGATTTAAAGACAAAAGAAAGCCTATGGTGAGGGTTGACACATGTAACAAAGCCCATAGCTCCTTTAATATTTTTTCAATTTCTTTTCTTCTGCCATACCTATTAACGGTGAGCATTAGGTGGATTCAGGTAGTTTTAGAGTAAATTTCTAATCGACTGAAATGTATCTAGATTGCATTTGATACACTGCTCCCAATCATATATATAGAATAACTAATAAAATCAGGTATAAGTTAAATGACATCGATTTGGATGGGTTGTATCAAGTTAAGAAAAAATGATTCACAATCATTTGATACATAAATGTGAAGTGTTGATTTTAGAATGAGAGAAAGAAGATACATTCATCATTAATTTGTAAACCAAAAAGTTGGACAACTAAATATAGAAAAAATAAGTTTAGATCAATGATTTATTCTATCTTACTAGATGAGAATCAAATAGGAGATTAAAAGGAAAAAAATTACAAACAATGCACCAACCTCCATTTATACATCAACTTTTGCATCTACATCTGCATCTGAGATTAGTTGATAAACTTCAACTGATTAAATTTTTCTCAAAATCCAAACTATAAAGTTTCATCTATTTTTAGTAGAATAGCCGATAATAGATAAAAAATATTGAATAAAAGTAAGAAAAGTTGAGAAGGAAGTTTAGTTATGGAAGGAGAAATACGATAGATGTTAAAGATGAAGAGATGTAAAAGAAAGAGCAAGTAAAGGTAAATCTTATTAACTTTTAATTTGCAAAGTAAAAAAAAGAGGTAATACATTAATATTATTATTTTAACAAAAGAAAAGCAATTGCTTTAGAAAAAGTAGTAAGCACATTATTTAAGTTATTAAAAAATGATAAGTATGCTTTTTGTTTGTAATTTTCAATGCTTTCTTTATCATTAGATTGTATTCTCTCTACCATTAATTTATATTTTAAGAAAGGTTAAAAATACACATATCTATAAAATAGGGTCACGTGCAGGTGTTCATGGATTAAAAATTCATCACTGAAGCTTAACTTTGTCTATCTAAATAAACTTATTTATTCATCCATTTTAATCCATATATCTTATCTGAACCAATCCTTTGGTAATATTTATATTAGGTGTGATCAAATTGAGATGGATTCAACATTTTTGCTCACTTTTAATACCTACCACCTTTTTTTTCTCTCATCTTTTTGTCTTGGCTCTTTTTCCTTCACTTTTATCGTCAACATTTAGTATTGTTTGGCCACCATGCATGCCATCATGAGCTACATGTGTCTTTTTTTCTATTTAGCAACTAGGCATGCATATAAGACCTAACTCATGGTCCTATCTTAATTAGGAAGAAGCTCAAGCTTTTATCTTTTCAACAAAGCTCCTCGACTTTCCAATACCGATGAGCTGACGATGGCTCCCGAAAAGGAAGATGGGTTTACCTATATCTTGAAACCTTAATATTTTTTTAGCATTTTAAGATTGATCCAAGAAAATCCTAGTTATAGGTATTTTGAAATAATTGTTAATGCTTTTGAAAAATAAGGAATTTATATTATGGAATATCATAATAGCATGATTAGAACTCTTTTATATTATTAATTTTAATATCTTTTCAATATAGGAGTTGATTCAAGAAATCCTTAAAATATGGAAACTAATTTCTTTGAATTAAATTAAAAATATTGGAAATTAGATGTATGGTTTTATAAAATGATATGATTAGAAAGCACTAAAAGTGTAAAATTTTAATATTTTAATTGTTTTATATTTAATTTGGAAAGAGACATTAAAATGCGAAACTTAGTTATATTATGATAAGATCAAAATTATAAAAGTTAAGTATAAGGACTTATAAAATAAGATAAGTACAATCAAAATTGTAAACTCTTATTAAGACAATAAGTAATATCAATATAATTTATAAATTATCTTTGTAGATTGCTAAATATGAAAAGAGGAAAGGATGATTATGAATACTTTAAGATATCTTGGAAAGTGTGAAAGGAACCGAATGAGTGTGTAATTTCCTATAAAAATTAATTTTCATTCTTTTCTTAAACTTTGTATTTTATAACACTTTATATAGTGGTCTTATGTCTTAATAGTTGTAGTTAGATTTTTCTTGTCCATATGAATGTGTATAAAAGTATTCTAAATCAACTCTTGGTATGGTGAGTGTTATGCTAAAAATGTTTTGAAGGTATCGTATGTCCCATGTTAATGTTAGTAGTTTGTTTCTTGGGAAATGATATGGTACGAGCATCATATGAATTATGGATTAATTATTGTACAATTGTAATCCTTAGTAGAATTTATATTGTGTTTGTAATTGAATATAAGCACACTTATGAGATGTAGAATTGCCATTTGACTTGGTGAGTGCACTTGAATCATCGTGATTGATCATTGTTATTACCTTTGGACTTATATTCATTATTGATGTTAAAATACCAATATAATAGTACATTAAAATGCAATATTAAAATCAAATTACATGATTATAGTTGATATAAGGTTGGGTTTGTTATGAATATTATATCAGGAAGAATAAGTTTGGACTTGTCACAATAAATATTGGAAGGCACAAGGTAACTAATTTCTTATACCTACTTGATAAATGTTATTATAACTATCTCTTATTTAAAGATAGGATAGTTGTGCCTTATTATGTTAATGTATAGAATTGGATTATGGTTATGAATGCATGGATTACTTGATTATGATTATGAGTGGTAGACCTAGTTAGTAGCTAATTAGTTGATAGATAAGAGTTTAGGTACAAGTTTCTATGATAATACTTCATGTTAAGGTTTTTGATATAACTTATACTATATATAATTGATTTTAATACTTGATTTTAGATAGTTATATATTCACTGAGTTTATAAATTTATTTCTTTCTTTTAAATATTTTCAAGGTTCAACTTGAAGATATGAAGTTACTTAAATTAAGCAAAAGTCCAAGGCAATTTAAAGGAAGGCTAATAGTTAGAATTTCGAGAAGATTGGATTCCAAAATTAGAAAGAGAAAGTTTATCTTTAATGTACTCGATGTATTGAATTATTTATCTATTATGTGTTCCATGTTATTGTTGAAATTGTATATTAAAGCATGTTTAAAAATCATAAGGTGTGTGATTCTTAGAAATTACTTGAAAATAAGGGAAATTATATCCATTTTTCGTAAAAAATTTATAATAATAATGTAAAACTAGAGTAATTAATGTCAAGGTTTATAGAAATCTAATAGCAATTTCCTAACCAGTCATAATCAAGTTCGAATTATGACATAGGTTAGCCTTATACCCCTTATAAACAATTTCCTAAATTTAGTACTAATTCAAATCTCAATATATAATTTCCCCCTTTCATAATAACCATTCATAACATAATTTTAGTAGAAATATAATCCCCTATAGGGTTATCATTATCATAATCATATACAATACTATTAATAAATAACACGTGCTAATAATATTACTATATAACATATATTAGCTAGAAATATCATAATAATTGAGTAGATTAAATATCACAATGCAACATTAAAGTATACACTTAAGTATGGGGTTTCAAAATCAAACTTTGACCCTTATACTTGAGTATGGAGAACTTGATGCTTACTAAAAATTTTATGTCACATATGTTCATCTCAATAGAAATTTTGAATGTCATACTCAAATATGTATTCAAGTATGATTATCCAGAAAGCAATTCTTTTAAGATATTTAAGTATAAGCATCCCGAATTGAATTCTAGAACTATACTTGAATATATACTTGAGTATCACCTACTAAATACTAGAAATTTCTAAGAATTTACTATTCCTTTTGTAAAAATCAACACCATACAACATCATACATTACAAATAAGCCTCAAATCGACATAAATAATCATCCTTACCTATCTTTTCATTACCAACAACACCAAACCATACTACATCACAAGATTTTAGCTCTAATTTCTCAATCCTCCAACATAATCACACAAATTACCAAAATAAGCAATAATTAAGCAAAACTTTAAAGTTAAGTTGATTATTTACTTATTTATTTGTGTGGAGGAGAAGAATAAGGTTGTTAGTTATTAGAATTTACCTTATCATGATAGATTTATAAATTTTTAGAATTACTTCCTTAAATCTGATTTCTCCATTAGAAGTCAAGAATTCAATAAATGATCATTTAAGTAAGAAATTACTAGTGGTTGCCTTGTTTACTTTAAAAACTTGAATGATTGGTGGTGGTTAAAGACTTACCTTTGTAGGTTTGTTGAAGAAATTGAAGATGGGTGAAATAGGAAAAGGTGGTCAATGGGTTTGTTGGGGAAGATGAGGGAGAGATAAAGAGAGTTAGGTTTTTAAAGTTTAGAAAGGTAGTTTGGTAACTATGGGGGTAGCCAAAGGCATTTTGAATAAGTGTGACCTAAATCTCCTTCATACACTCTTATTCAAATTTAATTTTACACAATCATTTAATTAACTTAATTCTTCCTATATTTGTCATAAAATTTAATTTTCCTAAATAAAATACTATCCTAATTACATCCATAACAATTACTAAAGTTACATGTGTATGTAAACATTAAATAAATAAATAAAATAAAATAAAATCTTAAATTTTGAGGAGTGTAACAAATGTATATACATGTATATATGTGCATACATATAAATAATATCATTTTAATATATATGTATAAATATACATATAATTTATATTTTTAACTCAAAATCAGTTTAATCATTGAATTAGTAGTTGAATTAATAAACTAATAACTTTTCTGATGTAATAACTAATTTGCTTTCAAAAACTATGCTCTTGCCCATTGACGAGTATAGAAATTATTAATTTATTTTTAATTAATATGTTTCAAAAAATAATCCAAATTCATTATTTTCATTCTTGGAAACAAACATAGATAATTAGAAATTACTATATATATATATTCATAAATATAACTAACTTCTTAGATTTTTATCACACAATATGTAATATCTACGATACTTTTATATCTGAATATGAAGGTAATTCATATTTAGTCATATTATGTGGTTATTCAAGAAGTTTATAAGAAGTTTATAATATACTTAAAATTCTTTTATAAGTGAAGATATTTCTTTTATTAAATGTGATTTAGATGGTTTAAAATTACAATCATTTTTTGTCATATATAATCATTATTTTTATAAAGGAGGAATTCATTAATAAAAGCCTCTTTAAACCAAATATTCAAATATGTTTTACAAAGGATAAATGCAGAATAACATAAGTTGCAAAGGTTTCTATATATTTACGTTCTGTTGTACCTATTTTTATGTAAAAGATCGATTTTAATTTTGTCATGACCTTAAATTGCGAATAATTAATGAAGAGAAATCAATTGATTTTATGTATTTTTAACTAATATAAAGTAACGTATTTATTGAAAATTTATTATCTATAAATTTGCATGTATGTTTGCAAAATAAATATAAAAAATAAGATTTCAACATTTATGCAACATATTTTTTTCCTTTATTACATACATATAATTCTCATACTAATAGTATTCCAACAAAATTCGTGCCTCGCAAGGGCTAAATTCTAGGTTTCTTTGTATGCAGTTGTACTTACCCAGGTGCCGACAATAAAAGCAAAATAAGAGTTGAACACGGCGCCGGAACGAGGCCTCAATCCCTTTCAAAACAACTTCGTGGTCTCCACTTATAACATGAATTGCGGCCATATTCAATTATTCATCCAACCTCTGCACTACATCCTCGCAGTTATATTTATCTTTGTGTCTAAATCATTGCTTGATATATGCATGGTATGGAATCTGAGTATTCAAAAATAATTAATTAAGCACCATTTACGATAGTCATCATCAATGTGATCGATTTAAATAATGTCCGAATTATTATTTTATCTTAAAAATTGCTGATTTAATATAAGAGGTCATTCATTTACAATTAATCAGTTTTAAAATTGGGAGATGTTTTAGTGGTGACTCATTGTATTGCTACTTTATTAATCGATTGGTTAGTTTGCTTGGATCCATTCATACAACCACAAGCGAAGTCTAGAAACCATGTGTGATCACACATCAACATGCGCACAGTACACAATAATTTCCCTAGCCTCGCGCATTTTTTTTTCTTGCCCCCCTGCAAACGTGACACAGTTTTTTTTTTTTTTTGTCTTCAGAAATTTTTATGTGTTTCAATTATGGTATATATTATTAGTCTCAATCAATTAACAAAAAATGTTAATTATCAATTTTATAAAACTTATCTATATATATATATTAAAAGTTGTAATTTTTAATTTTTAATATATTAACAATTAAAATTAATTTTTTCTATTAACTTAAAATAAGAATACCCGCTATAAAAGAAATTCTCCTTTCATCGCATCCCCCACGCCACACGAGAAGTTTTATGTGCACTAATTATTTTTCAGTTATTATTCGATATTAAGGATTTGTTTAATATAGCGATAGAATTAAAAAATTAAAAAATATTTATTATTAATAAATTTAAATGTATATTATAATTTTATATTTGATATAATTATTATTAATAATTATTTTATAGAGAATTAATTTTAAATAATTTTATTAAAAAATTATAATTAAATAATAAATTATTTCTTATAATTTTTCTTTTAGTCAAAGTTTTTGCACTAATTATCTTTTAGAAAATAATCATTATTAAAATTTATAACAAATATAAGATTAATTTACACATTATAATTAATTAATAATCAATTTTTTTTGAACTTATTTGGCATAGCAATTAAAATTGTTGATTATTGATTAAATTTAATGTATAATAATCATGAATTTTCTTTTACTAATAATTTAATTTTTCATAATGATTATTTTTTAAAAATTATTAATGTAAATTTTTTTAATAAAAATTAAAATTAAAAAATAAATTATAAAAATTAATTTATTAATTATTTATAATTTTTGTTTCACTAAAATTTTTAACATCAACCCCCTCTCTTTCTCTCTCTCTCTCATCAATATAATTATCATAAAAACTAAAAAATGTTTCCAATCACGCATCCCAAAGGAAACACGACTTAGTTGTCCTGTCCTTTCTCTCTCTTGGAATTAAGTCACCTCCCATTCACACCTTGTTAAAAACACCATAAATTCCACGTTTTGTTAAGGTCCTTACAGGCCCCACCACAACATCCTGCTCTACCCCCATTTAACTCCCACTCGATCTCATCCCCTGGGCACCCAACTTCCCCCTCTCTCTCCCCCTCTCTCACACACACATACACAACCTTAGTTGTTTCAATAAAATCAATGAACTAATTTCATCGTATTCATTGACAAAAGCAGCAATATCAACCTCAGGATCCAATTCAATCTAGTAACTAAACCAGCAATGTCCAATAACCTACAAGACTGGCCTGAGCCAATAGTCCGAGTTCAGTCCCTGTCGGAAACCTGCACTGACTCAATCCCCGACAGGTACATCAAACCCCCTTCTGACAGGCCAACTGTAGCCACTGCTTCTGCTGCCACCGAAGCCAACATCCCAATCATCGACCTAGGAGGAATCGAAGGCGACTCTGATTCCCGTGCCTCCACGCTCAGTCAAATCTTACATGCCTGCAATGAGTGGGGATTCTTCCAAATCGTAAACCATGGAGTCAGTCCAGAATTGATGGACAGAGCCAGAGAAACATGGCGTCAGTTCTTTCACTTGCCTTTGGAGCTGAAACAACAATATGCCAACTCGCCGAAAACGTACGAAGGCTATGGAAGTAGGCTTGGAATCCAAAAGGGTGCTATTCTGGATTGGAGTGACTATTATTACCTTCACTATCTTCCATTGACATTGAAGGACTATAACAAATGGCCTGCTCTGCCTCGTGGTTGCAGGTAATTTAATTACAAATAATGCCACTCACGCATGTCTTTTATTGCGAAGATGGGACACACCATTTTTACAATGCCACCGCCAGTTTTAAATTTTGACTCTGCATCTTAATATCCAGGTTAGAATTGTGTAACATGATCCGATACCAGCCTACCAATAACACACAACTGATGATATATGCACTCAGAAAATTATTAAAAAAAAAGTTTAAAATTCTAGACAGATTTGCTCTTATAAAAGAGTGACATGTTATTCGGCTTACTCAGTCTCTTAACAGGTTTAATATATGAGTGGTAGAAAATAATAAATATTATCATTTGGTTTAACTTGGAAGATTAATCACATTTATTTTAGATCCTTCAGTTTATTTAAGATTGTCATCACTTATTTATTGGTATCACTCACATGTTTAAATTCTAGCAACCCCACAAATAATTAATTGTAAATGAATATTCTAACCTAGTGCTAATATCATTTGCCGTTTTTAATCAAATTCTACAAAAATTAACCCATTGAGTTTAGGGTTAATTATATCTATTTTCTATAGAATTTTGTTTAATTACACTAATATCCTTCAAGTTTTAGAAATATGAATTAACTTTCTCTTTTCTCTGTTTAAATCTACAGTCTCCTCCTTCATCACCAAAGTTAAAAAAAAGAAAAAAGAAAAAATAAAGTAGATGAACGTATATTTTTTAAAATATATATAGAATACCATTAAGCGTAATTAGACTCTACCTTACTTTTTAAGTTCCTACTTTCGGGGCTCTCTTTTGTCTATAATTTCGAATCAGACTTGAAAGAGAACAGATTCGAATGCAGGGAGGTTTTTGATGAGTATGGAAGAGAGGTGGTGAAGCTGTGTGGGAGGTTAATGAAGGTTCTATCTCTGAACCTGGGATTAAAGGAAGATTTTCTCCAGAATGCTTTTGGGGGAGAAAACATCGGAGCATGTTTGAGGGTGAATTTCTATCCAAGATGTCCGAAGCCAGAGCTGACGCTGGGTCTGTCGTCGCATTCGGACCCAGGAGGGATGACTTTGTTGCTTCCAGACGGTGAAGTGCCTGGTCTTCAAGTTCGCAAACGTCAGAATTGGATCACGGTGAAGCCCGCTCGTCATGCTTTCATTGTCAACATCGGTGATCAAATTCAGGTGATCTCTCTCTCTCTCTCTCTCTCCCTCCCCCCCCCCCCCCCATTTGCATCCGTATGAAACATGAAGCAATCACGTGGAGGGGACACATTGCAGTGTTAAGCGTTCAACTTTACTTTGGTCAAATTTTGGATGGAAGTGGCCTCTCCAGTGCTTTTGGCAAATATCTTCAATATATTTTTATATTTCTTTTATTGGCACTCTAACTGTTCGTTAGGAGAAGTTAGGTTCTAAATCAGTGTCAGTTTATTTGTTGGAAGATAATTTTTGTAGGATAATTTCATTTTTTTATACATAAGTGGAATAATATATATTTTCCATATTTTATGATTAAAAATTAATTTTTAAAGTAATAGTATTGAAAGAAAATAGTTTTCTCTTTGAAAAAAATTATCTTTCACTTTTTAATATGAAATATGTCGATAATTTTTTTTATTTTAATAGTTATAATTATATTATTATAAAAAATATACTTTTAATTGAAATAAATAAATTTTTAGATGAAATTTGATAAGAGCGGTCCCTTTAGTTTTATTTTATTTTTTTTGAAGAAATTATAATATATTACTAATGTAGTAGTGAACTGGTATAATGCCAAATCTAATAAAACATTAAATTTACTTTTTTCTAAAGTTAAATTTAATATATTGCATGATAATATATTAACAATAAAATTTAGTGATTTATTAATGTACTATTATATTTGTATTTGTAGTATATCATAATTATCTCTCTTTTTTTTTAAAGATATCTTTTCATGGAATTTTTGTGTGTGCATATGTGTGTGTATATTTATTTATATGGATGTCAAATTTTGTATAAAATGAGATATTGCATCATGAAAGATGGAAGGATACATAATATTCACTTGAGTTAACTAACGATAGCTAGGTTATAAAAGTTCAAAGCAATAATTTTGTTTACGTGTGGAAAATAGTAAGAATTGTTGTATATCCATACCTTACTCAAATTATACAATTAGAGGGTCAATATCTATAGGGTCTGAAGTGCCTTATATGAATATGACAATTTAGTGGTTCAAAATAGTGACTAGGGTTTTGTTTTGGGACAAGTGGGACGTTTTTTCCCTAGTTATATTTGCTCATCATACTTAAGATTTATTTTTTTTTAAATGAAATTTATACTATATTTTAATAGAGAATGAAGGCAAAAAAGAGGAAAGAGAATATAGTATCATAAATTTTTTCTTATTTAAAAAGTTGTGATTAAGGAGAAGCAAATAGGATTTATGATTAATTTTTTAAAGTTTTTGAATGCTCTCTTTTTTATGTTCTTCTAATACAGAAAATTATAAAATATTTTTTAAATATTTAAATAAGAGAGGAAAAATCAGATTTAACCACTTATTTTCATCCATTCTATTGCCCTCTATAATTTATTTTTTTCTTTTAATATTTTACTTTAAAAATAAATCAAGGCATGGGACGTGGGGTAGATTAGTTTAATAATTGGATTGAAAGAGATATTAATATAAAAAAATTATTCTTCTCACTGTTAGAAAAATCAGTGCTAAAACTTGAAATGGATAAACATTTGGCTATTGCGTTTACGATAAGGTTTCGGCGTGACATTTTTGAACCAACTCTCCATTTAATATCAAGGTCAATTACACTTTAACTTTGCAACGTGTTCTGACTAGGAGACTTTGTCCCTTATTATTCATGGCTTAGTGTTAGTAACTGATACCCGAGATTTTGCATACAGTAACCCATCCCTGAACCCAAATCATATAAAATAAAACAAGGGTCAAACCTACCGATCATAAAAATATGACCAATTTGAATATATTCACGGTTAACATTTGGATTGGCTGTTTTGTATTCTTAAACAAAACTAATATTCCATTGCTTTAAAATAGATAAAGTAAAACTATAATATACATATATGGAACATAGTGGGGTTCAATCGTTCTTTTACAATACAAGGATGTTAATGCCCTTGAGCAATGGGAGAAAAGAATAGTGGAAAGCATTTTGTGTTCTTTGAAACTTCCACCATTCATTATATGTTAAATTTGACTTTGGATTCTCATTCAATGAATTAACCACTTCTATTAACAAAAAAAAATATTTATAAAAGTTAAATATCTGATTTTATGATACATGTCTCGATATTTTAATTTAAATAATATTTAATATTTTTTAAAAATTATATATTTTTTATTTAAGTTTGATTTTTATTTTTTATATGTATATATTTAATAGTTTAATAAATTATAAAAAATGGAATTTCAAAGGTATGTATGCATTGGCACGTTGCCTCCTCTCTTTTTTTTCGCCATATACATTGCTTCCTATCGAAGTTCAAGAATTCGAAACCTATATTAGTAATAAATGTGAAATTTACTAAATTTGCACGTTTTGGTGTTTGGTAAAAGGTTTTAAGCAATGCAATGTACAAAAGCGTGGAGCACAGAGTGATCGTAAACTCAGATAAAGAGAGGATGTCGCTTGCCTTCTTCTACAACCCAAAGAGCGACATACCAATAGCACCAGTAAAAGAGTTAGTGTCACCAGAGAAGCCGCCGCTTTATCCTGCAATGACCTTCGATGAATACAGGCTTTTCATTAGATTGAAAGGCCCTTGTGGAAAATCCCAAGTTGAATCCTTAAAGTCTCCTAAATAACCAATGCCATTTTTGTTGTAAACCACATGTCTAATAATCCTGCTAGTGGCACTCACTTAATTGTACATCTTCCTGTCATATATAGGGATTTGACATTGATATTTAAGCACCGAGGGATACATCCACGACAATATTATAAATGTTAAAAATAGGAATCTTTTATATTCTATATTTATTGAATTGAATTTCATAAATTTATTAATGACAAATGACAATCCTAAATTAGTATTCAAATTTCAATTTTGAATTTCATTTTCATTATATATAATATTATTATTAATGTTATGTATAGAAATTAAAAAAGAAAATTGATTCCTTTAGCTTGCTAGTTTGTAAATTGTAATGCTCGATTCAATTTGGATGGTCCACAAAGATATTCCTAAGCACGTTATTATTGATTAGTGGCTAATTTACCCCACTTCCTAAAATTGTGGTGATATTTAAGTAGCCCTTAATTGAAGGGGGAGACTGTGCAATATGTTGTATGCTTATTATATTCAGTCCATTATCATATTTTAAACTTGCTCAGATAAAAAGCCAGCTTCAATGTACAGCCTAAGTAATCATTAGAGTTCATATTATCATTTTGGTTGCACACTCGTGCAATTTTTAATTCATATATCGATTCTTTTTTTTCTTCCCGTCACACGTAAAACAATGGCAGAGTACACAAAGGACAAATCTAATTACAACATTAGTAAGCTAACAAACCACCCTGAAAATACACAGATCGCACACAGATTAAGAATAAGAAAATACAAAATCTACTACATTCTTGAAGGTTGGCCTTGGGCGGAGGGGATCCACGAAAGTTTTCACCCGACAATAAATTTCACAAAACGATAAACTTATCATATCGGTGATATAGATACCGAAAAACAACGAGATTGGAGATATGTTGATGGGTGTCCATTATAGAATATCACAAGCCTCGAATCCCATGTGATTAATTAAAGTTTCTTTCTTTCTTTTTCTTCCCTTCAATCATTAAGTAAGATAGATGTTCAGTTCAAAAATTAAGGTATTAATGAATTTTTTTCCTTTCAACGAGAGAATCAAAGCTTTCTGAGTGTTGATCCTGAGGGTCTTAAGAAGTTACTGGATGAATACTGGGACAGAGTTTCTTTTCACACGAGCTGTTGTATCTTTATCTTATCTACAAAGGGGGGAAAACACAGAAAACAACACGAAACATATGACAATATATCATATTTACACTGATTATGTAAATATAATTTAAAATATATATAAATTAACTTATTTGATTTTAGAATAATTGGATTTTGCTCCTTTTAATTTTGAAAATTTGAAAATCATCCGCTAAAACTTTATAAAATTTAGAATTAATATCTATCATTTATGAAATTAACCATTTTTATCAAATTGTGTTATTTTTTTCTGATATTTTTAGACAAGAATCATAAAATTATAAAATGTTGATTTGTTTTATTACTTTTTAGCATATAATATTGAGCTTTATTTACAAGCGTTTAATTAAAATTCTTTATATATAAAATTTAATTTCTATTAATTATACAATATAAAATTATATGTGAAAAAGTTCAAAAAATTTATTATAATATAATATTATGATTCTTGTTTAAAAGTTTCATAAAAAAAATTACACAATTTGATAAAATAATTAATTAAATAAATAATGAGTGTTAATTTCAAGTTTTATAAAATTTAATGGAATGATTTTTAAGTTTATAAAATTAAAAGAAGTTAAATTTAACTATTTCAAAGTTGAAAGGAATAACTTACATTTTTTCCTATAATTTATATTGTTCATAGATGAAACAAAAATCTCTCAATAATATACAGCGGATTCATCCAATGACATACTTATAGACTTCTCTAGGCATTCTCATAAATCTATCACTTTAAGAGACTTGGTAAAATTCGAAGATGTTGAGTTACATTTTTCACCTCACTTGAATGAAACTTCAACATGAATAGATATAACGAAAACGCGATCTTCTAATACTAGAGGTAAATATGGGTTGGATTTTTTCTCCTTAATTACATGCATAACATATTTAATTAAGATCTAAACCTAAATTTCATTTTAGTTCAAAATGAAGAAGGTTGGTGTAAATCGACAATATATTAAGACAGTAACTGCTACTTTAGTTTTCCTAGATTTACTCTTATCAATATTATTTTCCTCAAGCATACCCACAAATGTTTTTAGATAATTTATAATAAAAAAAATCAAGTATCAATCAAGGAAAAAAATGTTACATCTCTAATTTGATTATAAGAAATATATATATATATATATATATTGATGTTATGGTAGAATAGATATTAAGATAAAGGAATCAAATAATTTATTTGGTGGTAGATTAGTGGTGAGTAACTTAAATAATGTAAGGCTCAAAATTTTTCTCCATCAATGTACTAAAAAAAATAAAGGAATTATTTTTTTGACTTATCAGAATATAATAGATAATAGTATTAAAATTTTCAAATTTTCAAAATTTCAAAATTGTTATAAAATTAGAGATAATATTTTTATGTACTAGAATTTTTAAGTGTGTTATGAGATAATTCTCTAAGTCCAATGACAAAATTTTACGGGAAATTAATGGCGTTTTCCGACCACTTTTATTGTTCAACAAATTACCTTTATTTTTAATCAGTGGTGTAATGAAATTTTATATTATTTTTTATATTTGAATTTATAATATGATATGTGTTAAGCAATTCCTTGTTTTTAGTACAATAAGAAAATAAAAATTGAGAGAAAAATAATTTATTATACATATGTTTCTCTCTCTGAATATTTAAAACTGCTTTAGATCTAAAAATAAAAAAAGCATCACAAGAAATGGAATAAATATTATCTCATTCTCTTTCTTTTCATTATTTTTATTGGACAAATGTCTATCATGCTCGAATGTCAACATTGTCGACATCGACAATTGCATATAAAGATTGGCACAAAAAGAAAAATGTATACTACAGATTAATACAACCATATAATTAACGCACGTGCCTGTAATAGGCAGCTTAATTAGTGAGTCTACCTCCAATAATTAAATCCATCTAGAAAATAATTTGTCACATAATGAAAGTAAGTGCACCCTAATCCACAATTATTTATTGGGGGAACATTGTGTATCACATCATAGGGTAGTTTAGTTGGTTCGAAACGTTGAATTTGGTGTCCTCTGAATGGTTGTTTAACATCAGCCTCACAGTATAAAAATGATTATAGGCCAAATCCCAAGTGGTCGTAGCTGATGAGGTTTGCCTATCATATTCTTTAGAAGAAATTATATAAGAAAAAGGTCGAGTCATCATCTATGGTTTGTTTGTTTTCTTCCTATTAATTTGTCCCACTTGGGTCAGGTGTCACATATAATAGAGGAAAGTTTTGTCACCTGAAAGTGATATAAAGATTTTTTATACAGTAAAAATAGTTACGCTACTAAACACCCATATAAAATTTTAGAATCGATTTCGTGATACAAACAAGAATAAAACGAAATACTATCACTTGAATTTTTTGTTAATTAGATGGTATAAAAATGAAGAGTATGTATATTCCAATTTAACCTCACATAATCCGGATAAATATAAATTTACAGCAAATAATAATAATAATAATAATAATAAATAAATGTTTGATAGAGCATGTGAAACCTATCCTATGAATTATATATTTTTAATTTAAATAATATTATTTTCATTCTCCTCATTTCATTTCATATTCACACTTCTTTATATATTGCAAGGTGTATTAATATGTAAATTTTCTTCTTAATTAGAATTTACTAAAAAAAAAATCAAACATTTCTCTTTTAACGGTAATTTTATGTAAAATCTGGCTTGTTCCTTAACTATATTGGTAAGAAATATATTTTAATAAAAATTGATTGGCCTTAATCAATTAATCAATGAGTAATGTTGACGAAGCAAGATGGCTAGCAGTATACTTAAAAAAAAATGATTCCTGTAGTTTGGGACGTGAGTTTTATTTTGGTCCTGTGTTCAAATAATTTTATAATAAAAATATTATTCGTATTAAAATTTGAACTTGAAATTAAATATCAAATGTTTTATATTTATTAAATTAAATTTTATAAATTTATTCCGTTATCTTTTATTTAATTAATAATTTTTAATTTATATTTAGATTTTAATTTAAATTTTACTCTCAATATATATAGTATTATTAATTTTATTTATAAAAATTAGAAAATATTATGTTTTATTTTAATTTTGTATAAAATTTGCAATTAAAAATTTTATATATTTATTTTTTGATAATAAAATCATACATATTCAAGTATGTGGAATTACGAACCTTACAAGATGAAGAATAATTTACCGAAATTTTTTTATTTAAATAATATCTAATATTCCTTAAAAATGTATTTAAAATTTAATTTATAATTTATATATATTTAATAATTTAATTATTCATGTTATATTTGTAAAAAAATTGTGGAATAGTTTTCGATTTGCTGTTCAATGGCTTATTAAATTATTAATTGAGGTAGGTGGGTCCTAACTTTGCTCTTAGTGTTCGAGACATTTGTGCCCGTGTGGACACGCCAAAAAATTTTGAAGTCAATAAAACACGTGCACTTAAAATGAAAGTACCACGTTCATTTAATTTTATTTATTATTTTTATTATTATTGCTGGGCCATACTTACGGTACTTTCCACGTAGTGGGGACGACAGTCGGCCATGAAGATTTGATAGGCACAATAGATCTGAACAAATATTAAATAAAGGGAAAATTGCATATGCTTCTCAACAGATATGCATATCACACATGTGTCCCCTCATTTTTCCTTAATACAACTAAAGCCTCCTCTTGACTTGGTCGATTGAGATAAGGACTGACAAATGGGTTGGGTTCCAATTAGACTCGAGTTTGCTAAGAATTTGTTATTATTTTAAATTTATTAAAAATTTAGATCTGTTAAAAATATTTTAAGATTTAATTAAAAGGTTTAAAATTATTTTATTTAAACCTACTAATAAAAATATAATTTTACAATTTTTTAAAAAATAAAAATTATTATTTTTTACTTGTAATAATTACATCTAGTAATTATGAATAATATTAATTTTCTCATTTGTTTTTATTTTCATTTTGACTCATTTATACTATGGGTGATAATTTTGGATATGACATAATAACCTGATATGAATATAAAACACTTTATATGAATTTGGGTTAAGCTTATATGGGTTTGATTCTAAATAAATTAACCTGTTTAACATGAATAATAAATAGACTGGACTAGAAATGACTCAAAATTAAATAAATTAATGCACTAACTCATTTTGTAATTTATATTAAAATTTTAAAAATATCATTTAACAAATAATTAAATAACTAATCTATAAATTATTATACATATTGAAAAGATAAACTTTATAATATAATAAAATCTCACTAGAGTATTTAATTAATGATTAAAAATACTGTTAGTAGCAAATAATAAGGAATTAAATTTGATAAATATATTTATGATATAAATTTTACTAATTAAAATTACTAAGTAGATTAGATGAATTAACATATCTTAACACATTTAATAACAAGATATGATTATTATTTAGAGTGGGTTTGAGTTAAGCCTATTCAAGTTATTATTACCATTTAATATAACATAAACTTAGCATATGAACACAAATTGCCACCCATAATCCATATTGTCATGTGGAATATATTATTATTAACCTTATTAAATAAAAGTCGTATTAGTTTAACTTATAAATAATTATATATCCATTTATATTATAATCAAATACTATTGTATTATATAAACTAATATCATAAAATAAAAAAATGTCATTTTAAAATATCTTTATAATTTAATGTAAATTTAAATCTTTTTAAAATTATTTATCTTAAATAAACTATAACAATATTCTTACATATGTGATTATATCAATTTTCATGTAATAATAGATTAATTATAAAATATATTATTCAAATAAGTTTAATGTAATATCCAAAATTGATGTAAGACTTATTGAATTTTTACAAGAGATAAATTCATATGTTTTACAAATTAATATTAATGAAACTAATGTGAAATCTAAAAAGAACCCAAGACCCATTGAATATTTAATAATTAGACCCAAATTCAAAAAAGACTTTAGACACATTAGATAGTTAATAATTAGATCTAACTTTAAACTATTAAGCAGTGAGTTTAATTTAAGTAAGACTCATTAAGTAAATATTTATCAATTTAAGTAAGATTCATGGATATATTTGTCATTCGTAATCAAGATACTTGCAACACAAATGAAGATAGTGGCAAAAGGCAATGTGGAACACCAACAAGCAAACTCAGATGCTCAATTTAGTAGGAGTGTAAAATAGGTCAAAATTTATAGGTTGATTTATGTTCGTCATGAATTTTGGCAAGTTGGACCCTTAAAATTGAATTTGTTTTTGGATGTGAATAATATGAATCAGTTCGTTATGGACTTGATTCATTACAAACCAACTTGTATCCACCTAGCCTGCAAATTCATAGTCAAACTTCATAAACTAATCTACGTTTATTGTAAATTTTAATGAATTTAAATCCTCAAAATTAGATCTATTTTTAATTGTAGATAATGTAAGCCGTTTTGTCACAAACCCAATCCATTGCTAGTCAATCCATATTCATGACAAGTTGTTCATTTGACACCCTTAAAATTAAAAAGTTTATGTATGTATAATAGGAGAAATTTTAAAGTGTATGTCATGTACTATGTAAATTTATTTAAAGTATCTTTTTTAAATATTAAATTATCTATGAGTACTAATCTAGCGTACCAACTATTATTGTAATCGGTACATTTGGCTATTTAAATGAATGGACTTCTCATATTTTATGAGTTTCACATTAATCTCGATTTATCACAAATCCTTTATCTAACTTTTATTAGCATATGACTTATGAAAATGCAAGAATCCACTCATTTAAATCACTAATACATTAGTTATAGCTCCATTTTCTACATTGGATCAAAAGTCATAACTAATTTCATATTTAAAAAATTATTTTAAATGATTTCATGTAATACATGTCATATATATAAGAATTTCTTGCATAATAGAGTGAAGCATTAGTCCTAAATTTTGGGAGTGATACATATTTTTGAATCAAGCTCTTCTAAAGTAGATAAAGTGAAATATTATCATCTTCAATAAAAAATCAAGGGTTATGAATTTAATTAAATAAAAAATTTTAAATTTTTAACTATTCTTTTTTATTTTTTTATCAAGAATTGTAATATTACATTTCATCCATTAAATTATATTCTAAATTTTAGAGTTGTTTAATATATGCATTGATATATTACTGTACCAATGATACATCATATATATATTTTATTCATATATGTAGTGTGGCTAAAGTGTCCAAAAGATGTGAAATGAAAATTCCATGCTCAAGGCTTCCGTGATTGTGGTTCATGTGATGGATGATGTGAAAATTTTGGATACATATATTATAATATATATCCTTATTTTCAGCTAATAGAAAGAAAATAATTATAATTTTTATTGTGTATAAGTTTTACGAAATTAATAATTGATTTTTTCTAACTTGTTGAAATAAAAACCCGTACTATAATCGGACTATATAAAAAAAAAATTAGATGAGATGTTTATTAGTCCAATCTAAGTGTGACATGTGGACGCGCCATTCAACAGCCCATGAGTGCAAGCCGAGCCGATTGCCCTTGCTCGGAGTGGATGTCTTTTAGGCCGATTGTTTTGGTGACATCAATATCCACTCGCTCGTTTGTTTATATCATGCACGGGTACTCCGAATTCAATCATAACTCCATCCTCCAACCATGCATACTAGCTGTCTTGAACAAGTCAAGGCCATTTTAATTTATCTTTTCACTAAATTTTTATGATTTAACATGTAAACTTGTTATAAGCGATGGTCTGACCTTGTCTGGCATCATTTGGTTAGTCCAATTCAATTTGATTTAATTTGGTCTTAGATTTAGTTGGATTTGATCTGTACTGATTTAATTTAAATTAATAAGTTCTTATTTACTTGAATTTGGACTACAATAGTTTAGTTTAAATTAGTCTCATCTTATTTGATCTGGTTTAATATAAGATTTAATTGGATTTATTTCATTTCAACCTTGTGAAGATTAGTTTGGTCTCATTTAATCTGTAGTTTGATTTGATTTATTTTATTCAAATTTGATGTATTCTCATTTGAGTCAATTCAATCTAATTTAATTGTGTTTGATGGAGTTTAATATTGTTTAATAAAATTTGATTTGATCGTATTTGATCCAATCCAATTTGATCTAATCTTGTCCAATTTAATTTAATATGATTCGATCTAATTTGATTTAATTTACTTTTATACAATTTGAGCTATTCATTTTTAATTTGATTTTATTTAATTTTATCAAATATGTTCTAGTTTAATTTGATTTGGTTTAGTTTGATTCAATTTAGTTCAATCCAATCCAATATGATCCAAGGCAATCTTTTGTTTAAATACTTTCAATGAATCAAAACTTTTTTTAATGCTAGTTTTCGGTAAATTAGATAACAAGTATAAAACGCTTTAACTTAAAATTTTATATATAAACCTATGACTATGAGGTTAAACCTAGTATAAAACGCTTTAACTTAAAGTTCTCACCGCAGGCCAACCCTCAAATTCTCTTTTTATCTCAACTCCAACAAATGTTTGGATACGAGAGAATAAAGGGAATGAAGGATAAAAAGAGATTATGTTATAATCTTCCTCTTAATTTTAAGTTTTGATTAAAAAATGGAAGAGATTGAAAATTTATAATTAAAATTATAAGATTTTATTATATCCTTAACTATTCATTATTTTATATTCTTCCAATTCAAGATATTTTAAATGATTATTTAAACATCAAAATAGGAAGTTAATAATTTAACCACCCGTTGTTATTCCTTACTTCACCTTCTTTAATTATTTTTTTCCTCTTTTGACCTTCAAATATAATACAAATGTTTTTGTTGTTAAATCACTTGTTTTATCATAAAATTCAAATCTTATATGATTAGTATATTTAAAAATTTTAAAAATCTATCAATGAAAAATGTTCAACCTGTTGATATCTTCGTAAAGTTAACCATATGAAGAATCATGTGACCAGATTGATGAGTGCTACTTACGTAGCCTATTCATGGTCAACCGTCGGTAGCCTCGGCACTTGAGGTTTTATTCTGTGTCTTTCTTTGAATTGTTTGTAAAATTATTGCCTTCGAATTCGAGCCTCATTCCAGCAATTTTTTCTTTCTTTTTCATTGCTCCTTGCTAGATAATTATTATACTTTGCATAGTCTTATTTGCTTCAATTGTATTTTGCTGGAGAAAAAGCCGCCAAGTTTGGTTCTTTCAGACTGATTAATTTGTCGTTTGCTCTGTTTCAACAAAGAAAACCGCAACAAAGAGGCCATATCTCCCCTAAACAGAATGAACAAAATTGGGAATCACAAAGGAAAATGAGAGCACATTGAAATCCCTTCAACGACCAACGAGAATTCTGCATTTATGAAGGAACCTTGTAGGCTTGTACAAAATGGACCGAATCTAGGCCCAACCAATCAAAGAGCAACTATTTCCACTGTTTTTGCACTGACCTGTTGTCATTTTTTTGTTTAGGCTTTCTAAGTGATCCTTTCTTTGATAGCCTGTTGGCTTTGCATGCTGTGCATCTCCATCCTCCCCCCAACCCACAAGAAAAGAAAAAAAAAAAAAAAAAGGACCACTATGAATATTCTCCTTCAACATCTAAATTATTACGATATCTGTGAAAAATGAATTATGGTGTAATGTAGTATCTACTGTATACCCTTCCTGGTCTTACAAGAAGAGCATTCGTATAGATCGACGCTCTCTGGCTCAGCCGAAGTGATCTTCACACAATTCCCATGAAACCATCTGTGACGCATGTCACAATAAATCCAAAACTCACCCAAGATGTAAATTTTTCCAGTGTCCACTAGACTCCTCCTTGCCACCTTCTTCAAGCAATTTGGAATTGCTTTTGGTAAGTTCATCATATGATCTCTGCAAAGCGAGAGCGGATTAGAAACTGGGAAGTTAAAGCGAGAGCGGATTAGAAACTGGGAAGTTATATATATATAAGTAGTTATCAAATTTTCCCGTCAGTCCGTAAAGTGTTCACCTTTGAGCCGCTCCGGTGTTTGCTCCTGCTATCTATAGTGGGATTGTCTCGCTGGCTTCCAGTAACAATTTCATTGATGGTGGGTAGATAGTTTATCATGTGAATTGACGCTTCCTGATAATCATATTTGCGGATTTTTAATTAAGTTTTGGATTGTTAATAATTTATACAATAAGCAAAACCTTTCTAGTAAAAAGAGTTGAGAAAGAATGAGAGAGCAACGCAGACTACAGGACAGAAGCATACGTTTAAGGTTGACTATTATTGAGAACTTTTTCGGGTCCTTACAGAACAAATAGAGGAAACTCTATTTATGTTGAAAATAGTAGAACAAATGGTCCTAAGTTAAAAAATTGAGGAACAAGGGAAAAGATATCAATTTCCTTGAGAAAGATGCTAATGGTTACTTGGTATAAATCAAAATTTTCCTTCCATTGGAACAAGAAGAATTTAGTATCAGAGGAAAGCTGGAGATGAAGATTAAAGAAATCCTTCCAAATAAACTGGAAAAAGGAAGAGAAAAATTAACTCTAATGCAGAAGAGCTCTCCGCTTGGATGTTTCCTCCAGAAAAAGTTGACAACAAAAGCTGAACTGATCCCCGCAGTGAGTTTAATAACTCAAGCATAACAATAACTCGATAATGTATCCAGTTAAAGTTGAAACACAAGTTTAATATACATTCATTGCCAAATCCAATTACTAGTTTAAATAAAGGGTAATTTGATTGTGAAAAAAACATGGCATAATTAGTCATTCAAAAAAGAACTTGCTTATCGAGCTGCACAGCTTTAAGTTTGAACTACTAGGAGATGGAGGACAAGCATATAAATTCCAAAATCACAAAGTAGCTTCTGTCAGATGTAGCAGATATAGGAATGCACTGATATGAAATCCTCCAGAAGAGTAACAGATGTTTCTAAATCATTACATTGTGATCAATGAAACATCTAAAGCAAGATCATCCTACCTCTCCTTCCCATTAATTAGCTTTCCACCAGAGAAGAATTCCACAGAGATCAACCAGCAATCACTGTATATAGCAACCATAGAAATCCAATCTGTTTCTTCCATCTCATCTCTGAAATAATTGATCCACAGGACTGGCTTGGGAAGTACTGGAGAAACATGTTCTGGTGGTTTAGCTGCCTCCCATAACCCATCAGGGTGCCCAAACAACCAACGAGCTTCTTCTTTTGCTGTTATTGCCAGTTCAATTAGAGGGAAAATTCAAGAAAAGAAACAGGAACAAAAATCAAAAGAATAAAAGAAACAAGAAAATAAACAGCATATATTGTAGTCTGATCCAAATGAAAAATGAGGAAGAATAACATAAAACAGAGAACAAATATTGAAAACTTCATTAACATGTTATTGCCTGTTTGATCAGCGGGAAGCAAGAAAATAAACAAGAACAAATATTGCTAGTTTCCAGGAGCTTTATCACTACCCACAATTTAACTTTGAACTACATCTTCACATTCAAAATGGGAAGACGTGTTATGAATTTTCAAAATAATAAATGTGTAACTTTTCAATTTCTAAAGGTTATGGATTCATAAGATTATAACTCCTTATATCCCTTCATATTTGAAGAGTTATGTTCCTTCATGTTTGAATTTCTCGAAGACTTATGTCCCTTCATGTACGAGTTTCTTGAAGACTTGTGTCCTTTCATGTATAAAGGTAAATTCCTCTATAAATAGACCATTCTTGGGTGAGCTTTGGCTGTAGCAAAAAGCAAAAAAAATACTTTCTCAAATTCCTGCAATTCTCTCCAAAAATCAAATATTATATTGTCCCTATCTTCACTAAGTGCAAGGTATAGATAGATTAGGCTTCATTTTATTTTAAAGGAAATTTACAAATCCCCTATTGTAGATATTAGAGGCAAATTTAGCTTAAAGGACAGCGGTATTATTACGTGATTTAAAGTAAATCACTTTCTAACTTTCAATCATTTATTCACCCCCGAAGGTAGCATCGACAACAATCTTTAGACTAAATTTTCTGACATACAATGGGTAGAACATTGAAGGAATTTACTTCAAATTTCATCAAACTTAAAAGGTTTAATGGTAGAAATTTTATATGTTAGCAAAAGAGAGTGCACTTCCTGTTGATAATTCTTCAAATGGCATGCATTCTGAACACTTTGAAGCATGTAGAGAGTGACAATGAAATTATGGTAGACACAAGACATAGGTAGAAATGGGAGACTGATGATGAAATATGCTAAAGACACATCCCCAATGCTGTGAGCAACTCTTTCTTCAACGTCTACCATAGTATTCCTACTGCTAAGGAGTTGTGGAACAAATTAGAGATAAAGTATCTGGTTGAAGACTCCATAGGTAAGAAATTTCTTGTTTCTCGCTTTAATAATTTAAGATGGTTAATGGTAGTTCTGTTATGGAACAATTTTCTAAATTAGAGATAATTCTAAATCATTTCACTCAACAAACATGTATATGGATAAAACAATTATTATGAATTCCATAATAGACAAGTTACCTCTTTTCTAGAAAGACTTTAAGAGAAGTCTAAAATATAAGAAAAAGAATATTACTCTTGATGGTCTAGCTAACTATCTGCGTGTAGAAGAAGAATTTCGCATACAGGATCAGACTAAAAATCTAAATGCTTCAAAGATAAATATGATGGAAGAAAAGCAGTTTAGCAAGGCTCCACCTAAAAGGAAGAATTAATCCAGTAATAATTTTCAAGGCAACAAGAAAAAGAAGAAACATAAATACTTCTTTTGTCATAAGGAAGGACATTATAGATTTGAATGTAGAACTCTTAAAAAGAAAAAGGAAAAGCAAAAATCTAATAATGCTCCTTTCAAGGATCTTACTATAATGATACCTGAAATTAATTCGCTTGAGGATGATGATGCATGGTGGGTTGATTCTGGCATTCCCTGACATGTGTGAAAGAATAGGAACCTATTCAAAAACATGGAAATTCTAAATGATGGCACTATTTCGTACAAGGGTAACTCTACTACTATTTGTCTTTGGGATAGGAAATGTAAAATTAAGTTTCACTTCTAGGAAGGTGTTAACATTGACAAATGTTTATTATATACCAAAATTAGATAGAATTTAGTGTTTGGTGATCTGTTGAATAAGTTTGGTTCCAAACTATTTTATACATAAGCAACTCTACTGCTATTTCTGTCCTTAGGATAGGAAATGTAAAATTAAGTTTCACTTCTGGGAAGGTGTTAACATTGACAAATGTTTACTATGTACTAGAAATTAGAAAGAATTTAGTGTTTGGTGATCTGTTGAATAAGTTTAGTTTCAAACTTGTATTTGAGGCTAATAAATTTGTACTATCTAAGAGATGAATACTTGTAAGAAAGGGATATCTATGTGATGGTATATTTAAAATGAACATTGATTGTTGTATTATCAATAATAATAATGCTAGTTGTGCTTACATGGTTGAGCCCTCTTTTCTTTAGCATCAAATATTAGGATATGTACACTTTAAAAACTTGCATGAAATGATTAAATTAGATCTACTACCATATTTTGAAAAATCTAAAAATAAATGCAAAACATGTATGATGCCAAAAATCACGAGAAATCCATTTCCTAAAGTAGATTGAACATCATCTATACTTCAACTTGTTTATAGTAATGTTTGTAACTTGCATAATACATCAACACTGGGAAGAAAGAAATAATTTGTCACATTTATTGATGATTACACAAGATATTGCTATGTTTACTTGCTGCATTATAAAGATGAAGTACTAGATAAATTTAAGGCATATAGAACCGAAGTTAAGTTGAATTAAATTAAAGGATTAAATGCTTGAGATCTGATAGAGAAGGAAAGTATTATGATCCTTCTTATTTTGAATCGATTAGTGTTGTTTATGAAATCATTACTCCTTACACGTCATAATAAAATGGTGTGGTTGAATGCAAAAATTGTATTTTTATTTAAATAGTAAATTCTATGTTGATAAACTCTGCTTTAAGCTAAGAATTTTGGAGTGAAGCATTACTTATAGAATGTCATATTTTGAATACAGTTCCTAATAAAAGGAATAAGATAACCCCATATAAACTCTGGAAAAAGAGAAAGCCTAACCTTAACTATTTAAGAGTTTAGGGTTGTAGGCTATTGTCAAATACTTGAACCTAAAAGGAAGAAATTAGGTGAAAGAGATATTGAGCATTTTCTTGGGATATGCACAAAATAGTAAAGCCTATCAATTTATGGTTATTGAACTAAATGACTTAATATCAATTAACACCATTATTAAGTCATGAGATGCTATTTTTGAGGAAAATAGATTCAACTTTATTCCTTATGTTAAAGATAATAGCCAAAGGCAAAATCAAAACCTTGGTAAAGACACATATGTATTAGAGAATTAATATGAAGATGAAGTCACTAAACTTTGAATGAGCAAAAGACAAAAGATACTAAAGACATTTGGCTCTAACTTCTTTATGTATCTTGTTGAAGGTACAAGAAATTCTACAAGCAATGAGATTCATTATTGCTTTAATACCAAGGTTAATCCTAAAACATAAAGATGCCACATTTTAGAAAGAAGCCATCAATGATGATATGGATTCAATTGTGGGCAACAAAACTTGGAAATTAGTTGATCTTCCACCTAGTTCCAAATCAATTGGTTGTAAATGGATCTTCAAAAAGAAATGAAAATGGATGGAACCATTGATAAATCCAAAGTCAGATTGGTTATTAAAGGCTTTTCATAAAAGCACAGCATTGATTATTTTGACATATATTCTCTTATGGAAAGAATAAGTACAATAAGAATTCTGATTGTACTTGCTTCAATTCATAATTTAGTAATTCATCAAATGGATGTTAAAATAACATTACTTAATGGTGAATCGAATGAAGAAGTGTATATGGAATAACCTGAAAGCTTTGTTAGGCCTGGTCAAGAATACAAGATGTGCAAGCTTATAAAGTCCTTGTATGGATCAAAATAAGCACCTAAACAATGGTATTAAAAATTTGATAAGGTCATTCTTGCTAATGGTTTTAAGATCAATGAATCTGACAAGTGTATTTATAGCAAGTTTGATGGACAAAATGGAGTTATAATTTGCCTATATTTGGATGACATGTTAATATTTAGAACTGATTTAGAACAAGTTAAGCTCATAAAATCCTTCTTGTCTAAAAGCTTTAATATGAAGGATATGGGTGAAGCTGATGTCATTTTTGAAATAAGAATCATGAGAAATTAAAGGAGTATTATGCTTTTACAATCATATTACATTGAGAAAATTATAAAGAAGTTTAACCATGAGAATTACACTCCCATATTAATATCGTTTAATCTAAATATGAATTTTGTGAAAAATACTAGAAACCCAAGGTCACAACTAAAATATGCAAAAGTAATAGGATGCTTGATGTATGCAATGACATGTGCTTGAGCTGATATAACTTATGTTGTTAGTCGAATAAGTAGATACACAAGCAATCCTAGCGATATGCATTGACATGGTGTTAAAAGAATTCTAAAATACCTATAGAAAATAAAGGATTATGACTTCAATTATATAAGATTTCCTTCGATATTAGAAGGATTTTCTGATACTAATTATGTTACCTATAAGGATGATCATGCATCAACAATCATATGGATTTTTATGTTTGGTGAAGGTGCCATCTCTTGGGATCTAAAAGGTAAACATGTATAACTGACTCCACCATAACTATTGAATTTGTAACTTTAGCTTCTACATGTAAAGAAGCTGAATGGTTAGGGGATCTATTATATGAAATTCCTTTATGATCTAAACCAATAACTCCTATTTCTATCTATTGTAATAGCATTGCAAACTTGGTCAAAGTATATAGTCAAGTGTATAATAGCAAGTCTTGACACATTGGTCTTAGACATAATTATGTAAAAAACTTGATTACAAGTAAAGTTGAGTTGCACGGGTGCGATACGATACGGGTGCAGGGATATGGTAATTTTCTAAAAAATTAGGATATGATACGTTTAGGATACGTTAGAAAAAAATATATAAATTTATATAAAAACATTAAATTTGGAGAAGGAAAAGATACATTATCATTAAATGTCACCAAAATAATTACATTATCCTGTTTTTCTCCTTAAATACATTTCAATATGATCCATTGATGTACCAAAAAATAGACCCTTGCTACCACCTATCAATGCATACAACTTGCTGTAGCACATTTATCAATTTTATCAATAAAAACACATATTTTCAGTTCTCGCGCTTTTTACTATGTACTAGTGGTTAGGATGGCATAATAAAAAAATTTTAACAGCCATAATGTCAAGTATCCCTACTATCAACAAAAGGAGCCATATTTATATTATATCCTAAATATCATGGCATACTATTACTACTAACAAAAACATTATCAATTTCATCTCCTCCTTGACCATTATCTACAAAAAAACATTGCTTCTATGCTTGGTTCATCAAAAGATAAATCTGCCACTTGAAGAAATCCAAATGATTCATCAATTAGACACCATGAATCTTCACCAATATCCCAATATTTTCTTTCTCCATGTGAATAAGCTTCACTTTTTCTAGATAAGAGTCGAAGATTGGTATGGACATATACTAAATCTTCCACTCTTTTTGGATTCATCTTGTTTCTTTTCATAGAATGGATGAATGAATAAGTGATCCAATTTCTCTCACAACAAGATGAAGAACAAGGTTGTACAAGAAGCTTCAAGGCTACTTTTTAAAGTAAAGGTGCAGAAGATCCATACATCACCCACCAAGACTTGGGATCTAATTGCCACCTATCTTCAATGGAATCAAAAGAGCCAAAATCTTCAGAACAAGAAGAGAATCTAGTGAACTCTAAAGAAGTTATTTCCTTATCTTTAGGATTTGAAAAATATCTTCTTAAAAACTTATTTCTCTCCCTAGGAACCTCTTGATCTTAGTGAGGAGCCATTCTACTTAGTGCCTTCCTAAGCCATTCATCACTATAATACCTATATAAGTTAGAAAAAAAACATGTCATAAATTATGTAAAGTATGCACTGCACTACACATAAGTCATCATTGGAAATTCATGTATATATACCTTGGGTTTAGGAGTGAGCCATACAATGGAGTGGGGTGGAACTCTTTGTTCATCTATCAACGAGAATTGTATACACCACTTCATAGAAGGATGATGTCTCATTTTCTTCCTTTCCTTCATGCCTATAAATGACAGCCTTCACTTTTTCTGTCATAGTGTCCCACATATCATACACTAAGTGTAAAGTAGGTTTATCAGTATCACATAATCTAAGCACCTCATATATAGGCTCAGTAAATGCAAGGATGTAATCAATTTTATCCCACCATAAGTCATTTAATATGAAATCTTTCACAGCTTGAGCTTTCCCAACATCATCCTCCCTATAAGAATTCTATTGATCACTAATGACCATATTTTGCAAAGCACACTTCAAAAGTTTAAATCTTCTAAGCATCACTATAATTGATGTAAAACATGTTTCAGCAATAGAAAGTAATTTTAGGGAGGAAAATTCATTGAAGATTGCCAATCTCATTGAATGATTCATGATAAAATTTCTAATAAAAAACACATCATCAGCTAATTCAGTAATCCAACAGCATTCAACATGAACATTCTCATTTCTTTCAATATTTTTAGTTACATATATGTTCTTCAATGCAAGATTAAGTGTATGAACTACACATGGAGTCCAAAAGATATGTGGAAAATCAGCCTCAATCAACAATCCTGCTACCTTACAGATAAAGGCATTGTCAGTTATTATTTGGACAACATTTTGATGCCCCACCTCATTGACTACATTTCAAATTAGGCTAGCTATATAATGCTTATCTTTGTATTCCTTAGAACCATCTATAGCCTTTAAGAAGATAGGACCCCCCTTCACTTGCAGCCATAAAATTAATTAAAGGTCTTCTTTGAGAATCTGTCCAACCATCAATAACAAGACTAACTCCTTTAAAATTCTAAAGAGTTTTGATAGGTTGTAACAACCTTTCAATATTATCCTTCTCTTGTTGTAGCAAAGTTGTTCTAAGAGCATTGTATCCAGGAGGAATGAAACCACTCAAATTATGACTTGTAGCAAAGCAATATGAAGAGACATGATAAGGGTTTCTAGCTAAGTTAAAAGGTAAGCCGGCACTATAAAATAACTTAGCAATAACTTATCTTAAGTGATTTCTATCCTCCACATTGAATCCACTTGCTATAGGGTTAAATTTCCTTCTTATATATGTAGGTTCTTGGGGTTTATTTTCAATAAGCAGTGGCACATTTTTTTTCTTTACTCTATTTTCAGCTTGCTCAGAAATTGTTTTTAACTCAGCCAAATATTCTGCATTAATTTTAGAACACATTGAAACTCCAGTACCACTAATTTTAAGCAAGTGAGCTTTCACTCTAGAGTATAATCCAGTCACCTCCTTTTAATAAAAATTACATGCCTACAGCTTATTTCCTCCCCCACTTGATTTCTTATTATTTGCTAGTACCGTCACATAAGACCAAAGAGGAGCATTATCATCAGATATTTCATAAGAAGCAAACTTACTTGTTTTAAGGTTAGTAGAACTTCTATCATTATCAGTATTACTCGTTCTGTTTCTGCCTAAAAATTCCAATTTTTACTATTGCCGATTGGATGCTGAAAGTTGCACCAGTGTTACCTCCTTAATGTTGTCACACCAATGTTGCTGATGATTGGACGAAGGAATCGCAGAAGCACAAAGATGTTTTGCAATCATTTTTGCAATAGAAAATCAGGGATTTCATACTGTTTTTTGATTTTGTTCATGTTTTAAGGTAATGAAATAGTCTGGTTCTATTTGTTGTTTGTACTCTGTATGTTGTGGATGATAGACAGGCAGCAAAACGCTACATTTAAGAAAAAGAATGGAAATAAATATTAGCCTAAACAGTGCGTATGATGGCTAAACAGGCAGCAAGATGTTTTGCAATCATTTTTGCAATAGAAAATTAGGGATTTCATATTATTTTTCGATTCTGTTCATGTTTCAAGGGTAGTGAAATAGTTTGGTTTTATTTGCTGTTTGTATTCTGTATGTTTATGAATGACAAACAGGCAGTAAAATGCTACGTTTAAGAAAAAGAATGGAAACAAATATTAGCTAAATGGTGCGTGTGATGGCCAAAAGAGAAAACGGTGCACGTGGGTTGTCAACTACTAAAGTCCCTATGATGGCCAGAAAAGGAAACGGTGCACGTGGGTTAGTCAACTGCTAAAGTCCCTTAGCTGCGTCACTGGCCATTTGGAAGAGTTGATTAAGACATGGTGCTTAAGATGTCAAACCGTGAATCCAAGCTGCATTCAAGCGGCACCCAAATTTTATTAATTAAAAAATAAAAAAAAATAAAGGATACTTTTTAGGTGCGTATTTGGGCAAATCATGTTTGCACCAACATTGGACACTAGTGCGACGCTGGTTTGCAGCCGAAAATCCTGCACCCGTGCATCAAAAAAGTAGAGTGATCACTATTGACATTATTAGGTCAAGTGATAATGTAGCTGACCCTTCGACAAAAAGGTTGAATCATGATTTTACAAATATTACTTCAAAAGGGATGGATCTCAAGCCCACATAATTAAGTCACCATTGATGGAATCTTAACTCAACACCTCATATAATATCATGTCTCGAGTTCAATGAGTCAAAGTACATTAACGGTGTGACTAAAGCACTATAATGAGTTAATTATTTCCATTCTAAGGTGAATAGTACTTGTTTTCCCATAGTGCACTTAGAGGAGGCTATGTTGACATAGCACTTAACAAACTTGATAAAAATATCAAGTAGTGGGAGCATTTGAATTTGCTTATGTAGTTATGGAATTTGGCTATTCCAAAGAGTTAAAGGCTTAGCTTGAAGCATTTATGAAAATGATATGAACATAAAGCCTTAAACTTGTTATTTTTTACTATAGTTGTTTACATCTTAAATCATATATATAACTATGTAGCTTATCAAAAAGAATAGTTAGTTTAAAGCTTGTTTACCATTTTATTCAGATTTGTTATAATGAACTTTTACAAAATAATGATTCAATTGTAAGATATCATTATTTATGCATATGATTTGTTTCAAAATATTAACGGTCTATTGATACTATTTCAATATTTTGAAGATAGCAAGGGATTGTTATGAATTTTCAAAATAATAAATATGTAACATTTCAATTTCTAAAGGTTATGGATTCATAAGGTTATAACTCTCTATTTCCCTTCATGTTTGAATTTTTTAAAGACTTATATTCGGGTAAAATACCGAAATACGATTATTTTACAAACTTTTTTTCGTTTTACCGTGGTATGGAAACATATTACCAAAGCACGCAAGGCGCCATTTTGAATGGCATACGTAGGCTTGGAGGTGCCACATTGTGTGGCGCCTTTGGAGTACATGCACCATGCAAGGGCGCTAGTTTGAATGGCGCCTCAAGGTTGAAATGATGGCGCCTCATTGGGTTTCATTTTTCGGGAGGCGCCATTCCATTTGGCGCCTCCTACAGTTGCAATTCTGTCACCTACATGTTATGCATAGGTTGTAGCACAAAATGAAAACAAAGACAAGAGGATCAAAGTGCATGCTGAGGAAGCTGGGGAATCCAAAATTACAGAGGAAACCAGCACTAAAAACCACACGAACACAATGACCAGTAACAAAAATGGCAGAGATACTTCTGCAGACAATTCCAAGGAGAATTCTAAAGCCTCCGAGGTTCCAAAGCCTGACTACATTCATGTCCGAGCTCGACGCGGACAAGCCACCGATAGCCATAGTTTAGCTGAAAGAGTGAGTTGAAATCAACAGTTTTTTGCTCCCTCTGTTGATTTTGTCATTGGATGTGAACTTAAGGAAATGGTTGTTCTGTTTTAACGCAGGCGAGAAGAGAAAAAATTAGCGAGAGAATGAAGTATTTGCGAGATTTAGTACCAGGTTGTAACCAAATTACAGGCAAAGCTGGAATGCTTGAAGAGATTATCAACTACGTTCAATCTCTTCAAAAACTAGTAGAGGTGAGTTAGATCATTAGACCCATTTCATTCTTTGTCTGAAGGCTTATCTATTGGCTAACTTAGTCTGTTGGGATAATTAAAATATATGACTTATTCATCATATGCAGTTCTTGTCAATGAAATTAGCAGCATTAAATTCGGACCTTGATTTGAACATCAATGATCTATTTTTCGAAAAGGTAAGGAAAATTCAAGCATCATCAAAACTTCATGATTCTTTTTCTGTGTAATTTTACTGGAATTTCTTCTACTCGATCCCTTTCAGATGTGTCCTCCATTTGCACTGAGTCTTCCAGCCATAGAGATGTCAACAGACATGACTAACACTGCCTATCTTCAATTCAATCCAGCACAACAAATAGCTTCATGCAATGGAATAGATACGGGGATAAATGCTGCTAATGGGGGGCTTAGGAGGAGCATCAGTGATCCTGCGTCCATGCCCGAAATCTTTATTGACTCATCTTGTTTTGCTGTAAGTTTCTTTGTAAATGAATCTCCTAATCTTTGCTTATTATTGCTTACCAGTTTTGTTTACTTAAATAATTGTATTTACTTTACTTGCGTAGGGCGCCATTCAAAATGGCGCCCCCCAAGGACCACCAGAGACGCCATCCGGAGTGGCGCCTCCTCCCCGAGAGCGCCATCCTACCTGGTGCCTCCGCCCCTCATGCGTATTTTGGTAATATGTTTTCAAACAACGGTAAAACGGAAATAAGTTTTCGAAAACACAGTAATCTGATATTTTTGCCCTTATATTCCTTGATGTTTGAGTTTTTTGAAGATTTATGTCCCTTTATTTACAAAGGTAAATTTCTTTATAAATAAATTATTCTTAAGTGAGTTTTGACTGCAACAAAAAGCAAAAAAAATACTCTCTCATACTCCTACAATTTTTTCCAAGTATCAAACACTATATTATTTCTATCTTTACTAAGTGCAAGTTGCAGATAGATTAAACTTTATTTTATCTTGAAGG
Organism: Sindora glabra; assembly: GCA_020226215.1. Lineage (NCBI taxonomy): Eukaryota > Viridiplantae > Streptophyta > Magnoliopsida > Fabales > Fabaceae > Sindora > Sindora glabra. Next base: position 59,852,913 of record CM035230.1, on the reverse strand, counting down.
GAATTTATGAATCCTTTATTACCCATATTGAGAGCAAATTTAGTCTAAAGGATAACAACATTATTATTTAACTTGAACTAAATTACTTTTTAACTTTCAGTTACTTATTCATTCTCAAAGGCAGCATCGACAACCAGAAGTGGGAAATTAAGAAAGACAGAAAAGCTTAAAACCTTACGTCTAGCATTACTCTAGAACGGGAACGACGGAAAGATGCAGAATGAAGATGTTACCAGGATCACAAAGTCAGTCGAACTGGCCGAAATCTAAGAATGACAAAGAAGAAAACCATGCATCAAATTCGGAAAAAATGCCTACTAGTAAATTGGAATGGTACATTGGCAAAGAAATATAGGGTTATTGAAAGAGCAGCAGGTAGAGCTGGGTACCGTCGGTGAGAGCACGAATGATGGCAGCGCGTCGAGCGCTGTAGTCCTTGAAGATAGTTTCCACGGTTTCTTGCGTCGGAAACCTGGAACCGGAAGCCATTGATGCTATTAAGTTTGGACATTACACTCCGTTGCAGTCGCAGGCACGCGTGAATATACACTATCTCTGCAGCGTGAAGTCTCAGACTCAGGAGAGCTTCTTTTATATATATTGTGTCCGCAAACATTGTGTAGACTCAAGCTCAGCGTCTGATACGCTGAGCTCTTATTAGTTCTTTGATTTATCAAGAAAAAAATATTAATTACTTTGTTTTAAATTTATTTTTCCATTCCAGTTAGTTCTTTGATTTATCAATAACAAGGATGCTGCCTTTTGACTTAAAAGTTAAGGGTTCAAATTTTGAAAACAATCTCTCCCTTAAGGGAGCAAAGCTACTTACATCTATCATCTCTGGATCCTCTTCGATAGGAACCTTATAATGGGCCACCCCTTTTTTTTTTCCCTCTTTTCTGCATAAATTCAAGACAATTGAGCATAGTGCAAGACTATAACTCACCAGACAAGAAAAATTAAGATAAGGACTGCAATTCGGACTAGGATATTTTCTTATAAACAAAGAATTCCTATAGAATTTTGACTTTAAGTATCCGGTTATTCTACCTTTATCAGGCGAAACATCGTGATTAAATACTTGCATGTACAAGAAATCATCAAAATGAACAGCTTACACGCAAAATGAGGGCCAAAAATTGAAATCCTATTCTATTATTATATCTTTAGTAATATTATGCACATAAAAATTAAGATTCAAAATTAAATTTTAAATATAAATTTATAAGTCTCATTAAATATGAAATAATAAAATAAATTTATAAAGTTCAATATAATTTAAAATTCAATTTTCGAATCTCATTTTAAATACTCAGAGCATTTTTATTAGATGTTATACACGTTTAAAAGAGATCTCACATAATATCCATAAGTAAAAACTGTCAAGGTACATTATGTGAACTTTCAATGCACGCACGAGATTTCGATGAAAAATCTCGCTGAAAATTCATGAGATTATACCACAAAGAATGCAGCAAGTATGACTCTTTTTGGTGCAAATGTATACATTAGTAAGACAGTATATATATCAAGCAATTACATTTCACAAGTAGCAAAAGCAAGAACAACATTATTTTGATATGCATGGATAATCACTCAAGCACTAGCTGCAGATTACATATTATACATAATTACAAACTAAAAAACCCAAAAAATTAATTGGATTACAAATCTAAGTTTGGTGCTTCACTATTTGCTACATGCTAAATTATACATCCAAGTAGTTATTATAGCTATTTCTGAATGTAGGAGAATTTAGTCTATGGTAATAGTTGGGGGAAGATATACGCCTAGAGCTTGCCCTTGACATGAAGCCAGTTTCACTATCGAGTGAGCACTGAGGTTGTACTTTCTCTGTACTTCTGTAAATCCACTGCTAAGAACTTGCTCCACCCAATCCTCCACCTCTGTGTCCTTGTCTGAGACATATGCAGCTGCAAGTAATTGTTCCATGACTTCCGACTCGATCTGCAGAACGCATTCGGGTCCAAGAATTTTGTGGAAGCTCCTTCGGATCACCTTCAAAACTCTATCCGCAAGCGCATCAAAATTGAATGGCTCAAAAACAACTGTTTCATCAACCTGATCATACAAATCTTGCAACCACGGGTGTTGTTTCTCGGTAACTGAGACATCATTGGAGTTTCCATCATCCATGTGTTGAAGTTCGTTTACTTCAGCAGGAAGATTCAAATCTAGGAGCCGATTCGATGTTTTATGAGCCCTTTTACCGGTGTCTGAGATTTTATGCTGCTTATGAACTTCATTGTCATCCAGCTTTCTTTTATGTACAAACATTAGATTGGGATTGCCTTCTTTTGAACTGCCAAATACAGCAAAGCTTTGGCAACTGACGCTTTCGACCACATACTCAACTTTTATCTTGATAGTCCCCCCTTTTGTCCTTAATATGTTTTCCTCAGAATACTCAGAATGTTCCCTCGTTGGCATGCTACTATTTTGAGGAACTGAAAAAGATGTCACAAATATTGCATTGTTTAGACCAACTTCTCTTCCATGGGAGTCAGTAATTTTCCCACTTTTGATAGCTTGAGACAAACTGTTTTGAGCCAACATATCAGCCTTATCTACATTCTCGAGGAAAACCACGGCCAGGGGTTTCTTGCATAACTTCCCCACAATAAAATCAAGAGTAGTCTTCCCTCGGTATTTTACATCATATCCTTTCATTTCTTCAGAACATAGATCCAAAAATATAAAGCTTTCCTGGCTTCCGTACATAAACTCAGCAAGAGAAACAGCAATTTTCTTTTTACCATGCCTATCAGGTCCAACAAAATTCATCCATATATCTCCTCTTTGATTTGCTCTGTTGCGTCTGCCCATCTTTGCTTGGCAGTTGGCAATTGTTTTGATGATAACTCTTAGAGCTTCATCTTGCCAGCTAACCTTCTTGGCAAGAGCTTCAAAAAGCTTTTTGAGATTTCTCGGATCAACCTGTCCACAATAGTCAGAACTTAAGCAGGATGAAGACTGGGCTGGATTCTTATGGATATTCCCACAATCCAAACCAAAAGAAAGGCGAGTTGGGATTTCCTTTGGAGGTTCCATTGCATGTTGCCCGGTAGGTAGCTTAGATTTACTGCTGGTCGGGGAAGGACATATTCCTAATCCTAGATCCGTGGTTACAGAAGTCACAGATGCGGGAGACATTTGACTACCATCACACACACTTGAATTGGACATGTTGCTTGATCTAACATCACCTGGCTCAAGATCATCCACTTTTTGTAACATCTCTGTAAGTTTTGAAGTGTATTTCTCTGGCTTTGCCTTGGACACCATGGTAAAAGGACTGCTCGATTGTGATGTAGAAAACATTTGCGCACCAACAGGCACCCCTGAATTAAGATCAATGTCTTGACTGGGTGGTGCAACTGTAGTTTTGCTGCTGTGGTTGTCAACATCTTCCTTCTTTTGGTTAGAACTTTGAAACCCCACAATGGTTGGACTTGGAGAGGTATTTGCACCAAGGATTAGTTGATTCTGGCACGGTTGTTGGATCATTTTGTCCCATCTCTTATGTGGTCCGGATTCATGAGTATCCAGCAGGACTCCATCATCTTTGGTCTGCACTGAATAGAAGAAAAGTGGTTTTTACTTAAACAAAATGAACTAGAAATAAATTTCAGATGATTTTTATATAGCCAAGACACAATGGTATCATAATTACATTAACAACGTCTTAGAGGATAGAGTTCGATTTATGATCTAGTTTAACAACTACAAAGTTCTCAAGGGAAAAACTAATTTTATGGGCACTTATTAGATATTACCAAATAGCTCTTGATGCAGCTAGTTTTATTTATTATTTTTTTCTCTTTTATCAGTTCCAAATGCTTTTGTGAGGGATTTGATTTTAACTTAATACAGTCTCTATAGATAGAATATTAAATTAGTAACAACTTACAGCAACTTGTTTTCTTATTTTTACAAGCAATAGTTATCCTTGCTCCAGCAATACCAAGAAATGAAAATAGGTGTATCAGTGTCCACTTTATTTTAAAATATGTTATATTGCATCCATGGAACAGAAACAAATGTTTAACAACCTAAACTCAATGTTTGTATATCTGAGTGCTACACACCTTAATATTTAATCCTTTGGTCATGCCATGCTCAGAGTTCTGCAACCATGGAAGTAAGTTAGATTGGTATGGATCAACGGCCGAAGCAGAAAATCTTTCCTTTGAAACATCACGAACTTCTTGTTCACACCGGTCGCCACATTGATGACAATGAGGAACACAATAATATGAGCCATTTAGTGGACATTTCAAGTCAGAAGGTGAAGAAAAAAATCCACCAAAAGGGACAAATGAATCCATTAAGCTGTGAATATGTGGAGGACAAAAAGGGAAAAAAAAAAAGAGAATTTAGCCAAGATATGTGCAAAACTAATTAATATGTGAAAGAAGCAAGACCTAATTATACTGTAGACATTGTATTACCAACAACAAAGTTATCTTTCCAGCAATAACCTTGTCTTCTTGTCAAATACCAGAAAACAGAATTAGATTACTTCTCATAAGATCATAAAGGCTATTTTAAATGGCATCGCACGATGGTGTCTCTAACTTCTGACAACTTAACATTGCCAATGCCTAGAAATTATAAAATTACTAACTAGAAACATTGTCTTAAAATAAATTGCAGTAACAAACATGTAGCAGAGATTGGAATGTTCAAAACCAAGCAAATGACACGAGAAAGGCCCCCAAAATAAAAATTACCAAGTAAGTTTATGTACCAGGAATTATAAGGAACATTTAGCTACACAGCAACCATTTACTGCACGTATGAAATAACAAAAACCAATACTGTTTAGCATGCCCCATTACAGGGTGCCTCCACAAGTCCAGCCCACATGTCAAATTCACTCATAATATTAAGATCAAGTCCAAGATAGAATGGGCAAAACAGTTGAAACCCTAGAGACATACTTCATGGTTGTAGACCGGTAATGGTTAGTGTTTGTATTGGAAATAGAGCAAGCAATTCTATTTAGAGCTGAGTGGAACTTTGCATATTATATAGATACTACAGACTTGATATAATTATTCTGGAAATTTCCCTTTTTTTTTTTAACTGGCTTAAAAGAAAATTAGAGATAATGCTACCAAGGTGCATTTTCTGAACCTACGGGCAAAGACCATACCATATCTTCTTCTTAACAAAAAATCAGAATACGATTCTCAATATATATTAAAAAAACCAAGAAACTGGCTTCTATTTACTTTCCTAGTTTTTCTACACGTGGAAATAAGTACTGGTTTATCTTCAAACCTCCTAGATCAGAATGTGCAAAGACCCAAGTAGAATGAGATAACCCCACACAGACATACAATCTCGTCTGTATATGCAACTAAAACACATTAGATTCAACTTAACAGACACCAGTTACATTGCCGCTTGACAATCAGGATTTGATTTATATTAAGAAGGAAATAATAATAATAATAATAATAATAATAATAACAGACACTTGAACTCATGTCAGAAGCAATGACCAAGTTAGAAAAAAAATGAATAAAAACTCCAAATTCAGAATTCAAAGGGACCAACAAAAAAAGACATAGACACCCACTGCCTTGTATAAAGAAGTCACACACTTAACAGAACCAGATTTAACGACATGTAATATTAAGGCCAATTAATTACCTGGACCTGGGTCTCTGACTTGGATATGATTCAGCCATGGAAGATCTCACAGACGTGATGGGCAGAAGCTGCAAGTCCCACTCCTTCTCAATAGATGAAAACCTGCCCACAAACTTCAAGTAGCACTCATAGCTTGCTGCAGCGCCCATCAACCAAAACTTGCCATAATTTAGCTCCAGCAATTTGGTCAATTGGGCAACAATAAAGCTCACTGTTTCACTTGAACCATTCTCACTAACAAACGGCTTCAAGTCTCCAAAATTCACCAGCAAACCAGGCCCCACACAGTGCTCCACCATTTGAGTAATCTCTTTAAACCTCGTGCTCATTGTCTCGTTATTACAATTCTCAGTAATGAACTTGGAAACATCTTTTCCGATGCATATCACGTGCAACCCAGATAACTCCACCGGCAAAACACCGTCTTTTCTTTTGTCCACGGCTTCTGTGAAACTCCTGAGAGCATCATATGCGCACGTACCCAGAAGCAGAGGATTCCTCCCTCTGCTCCTCGAAAGCACCTCTCCAATTCTTCTGTAATTCTCGTCACAGCTGGACGAGCCGGAAAATGGAAAGCTGAAGCTTCGACGACCGGGGTCCGGATGCTCGGTCAAATTGCAGAGGAATATAGGAGGACCTCTGGAACGAGAATACCTAAGAAGCTGTGGAAGAGGACGAATAATGGCGAGCTTTATTTCAGAGCTTCGAAAACCAGCTTCCCCGAAGACCCGGCTCACAACCGGGTCATCAAGTATCGACAAAATCAAATGCTGAAGCTCGACCTTCACACACGAAACCGAAGCGGGTTGCTGCGAGATTTGATGGTAAAGGTGGAAATTTTCCGGCTGCCTTCTCTGGTTTGCCTGGGAACGCTTAATGGCGGCCATGAGCGAGTTCGAAACAGGCGGGTCATCAGTGAGTTGGGTCGAGGGTACCCGGTCCAGAGATACGCTCAGGCATAGTTCCAAAGCCTTGAATTGGAGCCGAGGAGAGTAAGCAGAGTTCCGGGCACGCGCACAGGCGTCGCGTAAGATTGAGGACGACAGAGAAAGTAGAGCAGAGACTGCATGAAGCGAAGTAGTTTGAGCATGTCCCCGGCGCCGCGCAACGGCGACAGCTTCATCGAGAGCGTGAGCTGCCTCGGGTGTCAAGCATTGCCTGGCTACTCCAACCGGTGTAGGCATCGCCGGCGTTCATAAAATCAAAAAAAAAATTGAAATTCCCCAATCGAAAAAAAAAAGAAGGGGGGGGGGGCGGACTTCAGATGTCACTAGAAAACTGAAATTTCTTCCATAACAATCAAAGCCAATATTTTAAGGGAATTTGAGAAAAGGGGTTTTATGTTGGGGTATGAAGGCTCTAAATATTTATATATATAGATATTTAATAATCGTGGAGCTAGAAAGAGAAATGGTGGCAGGAGTTATGGTGGGACCTATTGAGGAAGAAGAAGAAGGAGGAGGAATAGGAGAGGCAATGTTTGGTTAAATGGTGACTGGTGAAGAACGAGCAACGAGAACAGATTCTATTGAAGAAAGCAAAGATCTTTTCGAAAATTTATAATAATTTTGGTTTTCTGGACATGAGCAAATTATATTTGAGCTGAGTTGAGAATGAATGAGTCGTCGTGGTCTCGACGATCATGATGATCATGATATTGCTTTTCTGTAAGGGAGAGAGAGAGAGAGTGAGATGCTGCGTCCACTTACTTTGAGTGGGCCAACAACGACGGTCAACGTCACTGTCTCCTTACGTGTAATTCTATGATTTATCTCGTTTTACCTTTTCTATTGTTTTTAATATAATATTGAATCGCTTAGGAAAACAAGTTGACTCTCTTAAAAGTGTTCATCTTTGCTCTGCAAAAAGGTCTAACGATTATGCTAATCCCATAGGACCTGACCGTTACAGTTTAGGGTAACGTTTCGATATTCACAGAAAGTTCTTCCGAAAATTTTATAATTTTTTAAAAAATTTGCACACTGACAAATTTTGTGTGTAATATAGGGACATGCCCATACTTCTTACTCTTAGTCAACATAAGAATCCTGCCACTTATTCAAGCCCCGACAAATATCATGTCATTAAACCATCGGAAAGTGCACGTCCCATTTTCTTTTGGAGGATGATGATTCACTCTCATCTTATAACAAATTCAAAAACCGATTGATTTTAAAATTTATAAATACTAGGTGAATATAAAAAGAGTAAAAATTATATTACTTTAACAAATTTTATCACCGGGGCAATAAATATTATGTACAACATTTTAAAGGCAATATAATTATAAACATGTAAGTTGAAGCAAACACAACTGAAAATAAAAAAAAATTCTACTAAAATTATAAAAATGTGTTATAATGCAAATTTTTTTAATACAGGACTAAATTAGAATCTCACACACGTGTAAAATGAGAGGAGTAATTATAGCTATATAATATTATATGTGATAGTTAAAATTAAAATATAATTGAAAGTTATATAATTATTTTAAAATTTTAAATAATTTTTTATTTTAATTTTAATAATCAAATACAATATTTAGCAATTATAATTCATTTTTTAACATAAAAATATCAATTATAATTAATTACAATTGATCATAAAAAGAGCAGAACTTTTTGTACATAAACATATTGTACAATTTTTATACAGGTTCGGATCAGACGTGAAATTTTAATTTTCTTTAATTAGGTTGACCAATGTAAAATAGAAAGCTGTAAATCTTCGTAGAGAATCATACTCATCGAGTTAGTGGCTTGCTGACAATAGACAGATAAATATACAGAGTAAGATAGAAGTCATATCTTAATCAATTTAGGGTGGAATTTTTAGCATCCATTTTACCTTGTGGTGAATAATTCCACCATTAAGGCACTAATATGCATATTTTACGGCTGCCCACTTGTGGGTTTACTAAAAGATAATGGGATTATACAATTTAATAATGTGGGAGCTGCATAATTGAGATTCGATCCACATCCCAAAAGATTTCTTTTTGGATTGAACATTGAATTCATTATTGTCCACAAAATCAACGTTTCGTTGAATAGTAAAAGGGCAAATCAACTTTATTATTGGTTATAAAACACCCCCCACCTTCCCCTAAACCAAAACTCTAGAATACAATGCCTCTCGAGTCAAACAGTTCACAAGTTAGCAACTTCAAAGATTCTGCAGTCAGTCAAGGGCTGAGAGTCAATTTGTAACTTTTCGAGAATCGAGAGACCCCAAGGAAAAGAAAGATAGGGAAGGGCGGGGAAAAATTATCTTCCTCTTTGCGTAAACTTCTCAACAATTGAGCTCGACATTACTGAAATATATTAACATGTAATAAATTATTTATATTATTTAATTGAAATTAACGAAATATGTTTATAAAAAAGTTGAATCTCATATATTTTTTATTTAATTTATTTATAATTTTAAGTATTAAAATTTATTTAATTATATTTTTAATCATTAATACTTTGTGCATTTAAATCATTTTTATCCAAAAATTTAATAAAAAATTCATACATATTGTGTGCATTTTTTACTTTTCCAAACATTAACTTAGTTTGATATTCATTCGAAACTAATTTATTTTTAAAAAAATCCTATTCAATACTTTTTGTTTAGCAATTATAAATTAAATTGTTAAAAATAAATTTTCAATAGAATTAAATTTTTTTGAGATGATTTCATTTTAAATAAGTGTCAAGTTGAATTAAAAATTTTAAAAAGTAGAAATAACATGTAATATATATAAATTTATTATTAAATTTTGAATAAAAATAATTTAACTAGAGAAAATATTAATATTTGAAAGTATAAATAAATAAATTATAATTGAATTAAATAAAAATATTTAAAATTATAAATTAATAGAGTATAATTATTTTTCTAATTTTTTAATATGAATTAAGATTGGTTCTCGCATAAAGACGAGTGATAATGTGAAAAAGGAGACCTACAATTAATAATACCAGAAAAATGGTGTTGAAATTGTAAAGAGGGTTAGAGTGAAAAGGAAGAGGAGAAAGGACCCCACAACCACCACCACACATGGATGAACAAAAAATTGGCTTGGCTTTGTATGAGAGCATTACTATTTAATTTTGTTTAGTGGGGTTGCTAGGGAAGCATCTCCTATCAATGTCAAATTGCTTTTACATTTCAACTTTCTCTCTCTTGTCCCACAAGGAGCGCAGAGAGAGAAAGGTAAAAAGGTACTCGATTTGACATGCAAATTTGTTGTTACCTTCTTTGTTTTCTTTTGCTCACCTTTTCATTAGGCTGCTTTTCCTTCCCCCCCCCCACCCTTCCTCTTTTTTTCCCAACTCCGGTATACCAATCGGAACAAGCACTGCTTCCACAATTAAGTTTTAAACTGATTGCAGTTATAATTACATATATATATATATATATTGTAATTAAAAAATTATAAATAAATATAAATATTATAATATAAAATTATAAAAATATAATTATAAAATAGTTTACAATAATATTATTGTTCCATACGGTTATTTAAAACTTTGGCATGAGAACTGAATATGGGACTTCGATTTCTTTTTTTTTATCTATTAATTTTTTTATCAATTTTAAGAAAATAAAAGTATAATTTTTACTTTTTAATATATTTTTTCACTTAAATTTACAATTTTAAATTAATTTTTTTTTATATCTATCCCTCCTTAAAATCTACATCTTAAGAAATGGAGGAGATCCAAACTTGTAGATATGACCCTGCCCGATCCCCCACCCCACCCCTACCCTATCTTCCTATTCATCGGACTCTGCACGGACTCCACTCTTCTTTTCACACGCAATGAATTCTTAAGTACAAGAACCTGGACAAGTGTTTATCAGACACTAAGTAATGGAAAAGGATGGCTCAGGAGCGTCAATTTGAATCCACAATCAGCTGCAACCTTTCCACTCCAAAAGGGAGACGAATGAATAATTTTTTTCCTTTTCAGAATTATGGAGAGATCTATTAATTTTACTGAATAGAACATTAATGATATATTATTAAAAATATCAGCAAAAATCTATTAAAAATTATTATCAAATTTAACCGAATTTAAATTATAGTAGTTCAATTATCCATCTTTATACGCTCAATAATTTCTTCAAGAGGGATTATTATCGAAATGAGATTCTAGTATTGAAGAAAGTTTTAATGGGTAAGTAAAGAGAATCACATAATTTTATCAGAATATTAGAGGCAGTACATGCAATAATAAATGTGTAGCGGTGATTCACAATGCATATAAAGATGGACATGTGTAGGGTTATTGAGCAAGAAATGCATGTTTTGAGACCAGAAGCAATGGATGGATGTGGATGAAAGATAGGAAGAGATCAGAAACAAAGAACTTATAAGATATGAAATTGGAAACGAAAGCAGCATAGGATTCGTAGGGCATGCTTTGATAATTAGAGAAGAAGGGCATGCCAAGACAAACCAAAGCTCCAAGTGTCGAGCAACCAAATCGCAAGTACAAGGCCCGCCACATCAATGCATCATTGGTCTATTAGGATTGTGGTAGGCTTCCTATTACGCATATAACCCACCTGGTTAATTTTAGAAAGATGTTTGATGTTTGATGTTTGATGGAACTTTTATTTTTCTTTTCTTTATGTTATATCGTATAACAGGAATCCTCCCCTTTTCATGAAAAGAAGAAGAGTTTAAAATATAAAATAGATTAAAAAATAGATATAAAATTTTATTTTATTTAAAATTAGGGATTTCAGTTAAAAAATAATGAATTTAAAAATATAAAATAAAAATAATAAAATATGAAGATTCAAATTTATTCAAACTCTTAGTATATTTTTTTTATAGATAATAAAATATATAAAATTATGGATTCTATTTTTTGCAGTGCATCAATTTTTTTATAGACTATAAATTCATAAAATTATTATTTCTATAATTTGTAAATGGAATGAATAAAAAGTAAATGCATGAGAGTGAAAATAAAATTAAAATTAATTTCAAATAAATTTTATTTTATTATATATAAAAGTACTTTCTTGAAAATGGCCGAACCATCACCGCAGCTCAAGTGCTCAACTAGGCGGTTAGCAATTTGAAAAAAAATTCCCTCATTCGTTTTTGTTACAATTTATCAGTGGTGAATTCGCTCACAACGATGTGGAAGCAATGGTACTGTAAAAAAAATTATTTTCTTGTATGTATACATTCATTAATGATATATATTATTACTGTAACTTATATAATTGCATCCATATTTATTTCTCACTGTTATAGATTTACCTTATATAGTCACCACATTCATATCAATTATACTAAAAATCAATATATATATATATATGTATAATAATTAATATTTTGATAATTACAAATAACTTCTAATATTGATTATAACTAAAAAGAAATTAATATTATAAGTTAACATAATGATATTTTTAAAATTAATAACTTACCACATCAATTAAAATAATAAATTGAAACCAAAAGTTAAATGTTGATGAGTTAAAATGTTAATTATCAGTTTCTTATTACCATCATCCAAAAAGTACTCAAATTATCTTACTGAAAAATATAAAAGGTTTATATAGTGATTTTTTTTTTAGTGATCAATGTCTATTATTGGTCTAACTATCTATAATTTTCTTTCACTGCATTTTTAATTTGGGTTGAATAAGAGGATAACATACCATCCTTACTACACAATTAAAAACATTTCTAATTTTATGATTATGATTTTCTTATTAAATAACAGTTATCTTTTGTTATGATAGGTTGCTCCTTATAATCATAAGATATATGTGGTCTTATAAGAAGTTCATAATAATAAGACTTAAAGTATTTCTAACTGTGGAATATTGATTGTGTGTGTTATCCTCATATTCTATCCAATACAAAAATAAATAAATAGCTAATATCTAGAAGATCTAATAGAGCATTTCGACATAATCAAAACAAATCATATCCTTTTGACAAACAAAAATCTATAACAAGGAATTTAATCTTTTAAACATGAAAAATTGATGGCTGCATTATAAAGTATATCAATGATACACTGTAATTTTTATGTAGATCATTATTTTATTGGAAACATATAGTATATAATAATTTATAAATTATATTAAATCATTAATTGTAATATTATTGTACAATGTTTACTAGTTAACATTGATAATATTATTAGAAAAATTATTTGTATTTAGTATTTATTATAAGAAAAATATCAAAATGCAAAAAGTTAATAATATTGTTTGAAAAGATTGGTATCCATTGTATTTAAAAAAGAAAAATCACATTGATTATTGATTAAAAAAATAACACGATTAAAAAATATTTCAAGGAACAATAAAGAGTTGGATGATAAAATTTGTAATGAATTTACCATGTTAATTTTTTTGGTTTTTTTGCTTATTTGATGTATAAAAATGTAATACTAACCACCTAATTTGTACTAAATACTAAGCATTTATCCAAGATGATATTTATGAGATATTGAAAAATTATCAAAACATACGTAATACGTTAGTTTTTATTAATGCTCAACATCTAAAGTTTTATATGTTACATATAAATTCCATTCTCACTCTCCATTTAAAAATATTTATGCCTTATGAAAACTAATAAGAAATAATAGTGAGAAGAAGCAGTATGATCATTCTTGCATTGGAAAACTTAATTTCGATACAAGACTAGTTATACTACTTATTCTCACTATAATTTTTTATCAATTTGTAACCATCTATACCTTATAAATCATAACATTTTGGGTTCCATTTTAAGAAACATATTTTGGGATTTTGAGAAAATGCAAAGATGAGAAAATTGATGAGAATTTATAGTAAAAAGAAATAGTATGTTCATTTTTGTATAAGAAGACTTGCATTCATTGCAAAAATGAATATGATGCTTCTTTTCATTATAATTTTTCATCATCTTTGTTGCACCCTCCTTAAAATATAATAAACTCAAATTTATGTTGTAAAGTGAATAATTAGAACATCTAATATGCCTTTGAATAAAAAAAGTATGTGCAGAGAAAATTTTTAATGAATAGATATAAATGAATTATGATATAAAACAAAACTTGATATTTTAATAAATCCTAGGATAAGGATTTTATAGGAAATAAATGAGAAAAATCTAAAGTATAAGGTTTAAAATTATTATAAGCAAGTATATGATATGGAAGAAATTTAAAATATATTTCCAAAAATGCCCTTTTTTATGACTACCATTACATTTTTCCCCTTTTTTCCTAAATTTTCAAAAGACTTTATCTTCTCCCTCCTTATCTCTTCCATTAATCAAGGCAAAAATACATCAAAATTTCTTTTATTTCTTAATCTAATCAAGGTAAGAATACTATTTTTTATTAGGATCCTTCTTTATCTCTTCTTGGTCTAATGAAAAGATTAGGGTTGTTTTGGTTTCAAAGGAAACAAGAATCCTAACATGAGAAATCTTTGATTTTAGTATAATTAAGGTCAAAAAGCTTTAAATCTAATCTCTTAGCATCCTCCTCCATACTAGATAGGTAAATACTTTGCCCTTCCTTGTTAGATTTTAAAGATTTAAGCTTAAATATTATATTTTAAGATTTAATGAAAATATGAATATAATTATTTAATTTATGGTTTAAGTTTGATTTAATAATGGAATTAGTATTAATAGCATGAATTTAAAGTGTATTGGTGATTAGGAATGGAATTGTGGCATGAAAAATGTATTTAAGTGATAAAATGTTGAATAAATAGTACTTTTTTACAATAGAACTCTGTAAAACCAATCCAAAATGGCCAACCATTGTTTTGGAATTTTAGACAAGGCCAAGTCCCGAGCAGAACGACAGCTCACTTATCCTAAAATAGGTAGCCATTTGTGTTTTTCAAAATTCTAAGTCTAACTTAGAAAAGTCATAATTCCTCATTTTCCACCTGATTTAAGCAAATCACCTATTTTTGGAAAGGAATATGAATCTATTTTCAAATGGAATTGATTTCAAACTAATATCTTACATAAATTTTGAGATATTATTAAAATAATAGATAAATATAATAAATTTAGGATTCCAAAAAAATAAAAATATTTACTTCTAACTTGTAAAAGGCATAATTACTTCAAACTTTAACTATTTTAAGTAAAATATCAATCTATGCAAAGTTAATGAAGTTTATCTTTATATGAAATAAGTTTTATAGATAATAAATTTGTAATTTTTGATTTACTTATAAAATCTCATTTAATAGATAAAACTAAAATGACTATAAAGTATATTACACTTAACTTACAATGTAATATCATAATATTTAAAGGGCCAATATAGGGCATATGATTTCTAAACATTAAAACGTGATCATGAAATGAGAATTTAGATGTCATGTCATGTAATATGTGTTGTAGTGACATTGTTTCGTTAATCTTAAAATGGAATGTGTTATGTGATCATAATATCATGATATGTATTATGTTTCATTAAGTGGATTACACTCAATTTACAATGTATTATGTTAAAATGGAATGTATTATGTTCCATTAAGTAGATTACACTCAACTTACAATGTAGTATCATGATATTTAAGGGGCCAATATAGGAGATATGGTTTCTAAACATTAAAAGGTGATCGTGAAATGAGAATTTAGATATCATGTCGTATAATATGTGTTGTAATGACATTGTTTCATTAATCTTAAAATAGCATTATGTGATTGTACATTAAAACATAGTATTACTTTGGTTGATACGATGAAAATGGCTTATGCTATGACATGAGAAATGAAAACATTGAAATATATGTTGGAGGCAATGTGAATATTGGTTCATTGAATCCTAGTACAAAAAATGGTAAGGTATAAGGTTAGTATGAAAGGATCAAGAATAGAAAAAAAAGTCAGGTATAAGGTTGGACTAAAAGTCATAAAGTGGATGTATGTATTTTTATGCATGATTGATATTAAATGTGTAATGAAATAAATATTTATTGATATTAATCATTCTTGTGTAACATAATGATAATCATGTAATTATGATTAAACCTTTTAAAGTTATTTGAAAATGCTTGTGATGATATGGTTATGAATGAGTTCTTTTAGCTTCATGATGTGCAAATTGGTATTTATAAATATTTAAATCTGCTACATTTACAAAAGGGCGATTTGGTAGGTAAAAGTATTATATTAATGTATTTGTTTATACATAATATTTATTCATTGATCTTTAAAGTCACTTGTTTGTGATTTATTTTGTAAATCCACCTCTTCAAAGCTTAGATGGCAATCATGCTTTCTAGTTTGGCCTTAGTAGCACATGATATCTATAGATAAACTTTTTTAGGCCTTCCTTCTTACTATATTTCTTAGTTAATTATCTAAGATTATGATTATTGTTTTGAATTAAACTGGTGGAAATTAAATAGTAGGTTCAACACCGATTATGATTAGGTTAAGATCATAGCAAGTTTGCAACAATTTACACCCTTTAAATCCATCTTCGTTGTTCTCATCTAAATTATAGCATTTGAATTCCATGACAAGAAACACATTTAAAGATATTAAGAAAACACATGAAAAATTGTAATTAGAAAAAGTAGTATACCTATTTTTGCATTAAAACACTTAAGTTTATTACAAAAATAGATATACTATTTATTCTCATTATAATTTATCATCAATTTATAATTATTTACACCTTTCAAAACTTCTTTTGTTATTCATTCTAAATTACAGTGTTTAGGTTCCATCTCTAGAATAAAGTTTATTAAAGATGTTGAAAAAAATGCATAAATAAGAAAACTTATAAGAAATTGTAATGAGAAAGAGTAAAATGACTATTTTTTGCACTAAAAGGCCTAAGATTATTGTAAAAATAATTATTTTTCTTCTCATTGTTATAATTTATCAATAATTTAGTTTCATTTACATCTTTTAACTTAAAAATCCTTAAGTAATATAAAAAAATAATGAGAAAAGGATGCACACTTTTTTTATTTAAAATCTATTATTCATTATAAATTATAATTTTTTGTTATATATATTGATGTATTAATATGATGATAAAACATCATTTTTATAATAGATTGTTAGTTTTTCATTTATTTCATTTACTTTGATATATTGTTATTTGTATTTATTTAATTGTATAAGAAAATATCATAATACAAAAAAATTTTAATACTACTAACTTCACTTAAGATAACTTGGATTAAAAACAAAATTTATCAATTTATAAAATGATATTGGTATTCTATCAAGATTTATGCTAAAATTATAAAATAGTTACTTGAAAAATAATGAAAAAAGTTGGCCAAAAAAATTTCTTATGTATGACATTGATTTTTATTTAATAATTAATGTGTAAAATTTTATATTAGAATGTTATAATTTTATTATAGACGTCAAATTCTTTTTAACTTATAAGTTCTCAAGTAATATAAAAAAATTATGAGAAGAGGATGTCCACTTTTTCTTTTATTTAAAATCTATTATTTATTATAAATTATAATTTTTTGTTATCTGTATTAATGTATTAATATGGTGATAAATAAAATGGTAAAACACCATTTTTATAATAGATCGTTAGTTTCTCATTTATTTCATTTACTTTAATATATTGCTATTTGTATTTATTTAATTGTATAAAAAATATCACAATACAAAATTTTTTTAATAATACTAACTTAACTTAAGATAAGTTGATTTAAAAATAAAATTTATTAATTTATAAAATAATATTGGCATTCTACCAAGATTTATGCTAAAATTATAAAATTGTCACTTGAAAAAAAATAGAAAAAGGTTGGCCAAACAAATTTCTTATGTTATGATATTGATTTTTATTTAATAATTAATATGTAAAATTTTATATTAGAATGTCATAATTTTATCATAGACATCAATTTTTTTTTAATAACCAAAATGTAAACTTAAAAGAGTACAAAAGCTAGGGCACAAGTTGAAAATTTAAAAAAAAAAGTAAAGTTATTACATTATTTACAAGTTTGATCCCAAAATTTCTTCAACCTTAAAATTTCACTATTTAATAATGTGTGCTCACCTTCGAATCTTAAGATGATTCATTTCAATTTTATGTTTATATTTATTAATTATTTTACAAGATTAAAGTTCTATTAATATGTATTTAAATATATAAGGTTTATCATTCATAGAAAAAGTATAGAATGTAAAGGTAATGATTTGTTTTATATTTTACATTTATTCGTATAATTTAGTTTCTATTTTTATAATCAATTATATTTTATTACTTTTCATTTTGTTATAATTTTTACATATTTATACAGGTAAAAAACTTAATTTCATTCTTCTTTTTTAAAATTTATTTTAATATCATATATAAAATTTTGATAAATATTACTTACTATATTTGTAAATATTGGATTTAAGTCCTTTTTTAGGAAGTACTCACAATGAAGCACTTATCATTTAATGAGGTAATTTTTCATCATTTTTAAACATTTTTCTTACTTAAAATTGGTTCAGTTAAAATGTGGGAAAACCAAGGAATAAAGAGCATAGTAGGGGTTAGGATTTTGAGGATGACAAACCACATTACGTATTTTTATCAATTAATGTAGTATATAAAATATGACATTAATTATTTATTTAAAAAAAATTTCACATTTAATGTCATTACAAAATTTTGTGTTGTATTTCCTATACAACAATGATGAGAATTTTATACATATAGAAATCAATATTATTTTACCTTTTTACATTAGTTATCAAACTAAAATGAATTTGTTTAACATATAGCAATGTTCGTATGCATTTTGGATAATAATTGAAGTTAATTTTTGTTAAATAACCAACGTTAAAATACAATTCTATAATTGAAGTTAAATTTTGTTAAATAATCAACATTAAAAGAAAATTCTATAGTAATGTATCTATAAAGAAAGTGTTTATTTTATACAAGTGAAAAATTATTAAAAATTTCACTTTTTAAATAAACAGCAACACAAACATTCAAGGAAAATATCGAAATGAATAGTATTTTGTTCTTTTTACTTAAGTCTTTAAATTTTTTATAATAATTCAGACATTTATTTTTACGTAATTGTTTTCTGCACAAATTAAAAGCTTGGAACTCGTCATTGTAAATTAAAGTTATCTTGCATTCAACTCATAACTACTGTAATAAAGTAATCATATGATATTATTAGATAATCACTTCAGTGTGTTTGTCACATTTTTACTATAGACGTCAATGGCTTTCCTTATTTATTTTTACCACAAGGAAATCTAACTTTTTATGTATTTTAATATTTTTTAAATAAAAGTAAAAGTGATTAAATTATTAAATGCTTACAAATATTTTGGAATTAAATTTAAAATGTGAAGGAAGATAAAAACTTAAAACATATCATACATCATTTAAGCTAAATACTATAAACTATGTGTTTTAATATTTTTTTCCAATCGAATTTGAGTTATATAATAAGGTTACCAGGTAATCATCCTCTCGTGCTTGACCTAACTCACGAGTAGTAAAATTAAACTCCTCAACTTGAGTGTCCGAAGCCTACTTCTGTTTTATTGGGCTAATGTAGAGAGTACGTTTGACAATTAGTTGATTAACCAGCACGAAACATATTATATGTTATATGATCTCATTTTAATCATCCACAATTACTATCAGTTTCATATAATTACAACCATGTATAAGTTTTCATCTTTGGGTATCACCATCACCAATATATATGTCCACTATACGGGCATTGTAGTTTCACTTTATCCATGATTAAACTATTAAGGAAAAGTCTCTTGGAATCTCAATCTCTATCATAATAAGATTTGAACTTAAAGATTAGATTTATATATTCAACCCCCCAAAGCATCCATTAGAAATATTTAATTAGTCATAGTTCTGCTGCCACTGACATGCCATCACTACTTAACTAGCCACTTCTAATCCTTTTCTTGCTTTCGTAGTACTATCACTGTCCCTCAACATTACTATGTGACCTCGGATATTGAGATTGTAATTCTCTAATTTGCCCACACCAACTAGGAAAGGTTAAATATTAATTAGTCTCTGTATTGATTCTTCCATAATCCTTACTTTAACAGAGAAGTATATTTTCAACTTAATTTGGTTATATATATATATATATGATAATATATTCTTTAAGATATATATATATATATATATATATATATATATATATATATATATATATTCTTTAAGATTTTTTTTAATAATAAAAATGATTAAATTATTAGAAACATACATACAAGAATCAAACTTTGAATATAAAAAAAATATTAAATTTTTAAAAGATATTAAATATTATTTGAATCAAAAGATTTTGATTATATTTTTAAGTCTTTATTAATTGAAAATGATTTTTATTTATAAAAAAGATAAAAAAAAATTTCGAGACATAAAATATAGAATTATTTTATTTTTATAATATTTGATGCCTTTTAAACATTTTGTATTTTTTATCTCTAGTCTGTATGCGTAAAAAGGTAATTTGCATCTTATCCTTCATTTCATATCTATCTCTCAACGAATGCATGTTTCTGAAAGCGATTTGGATTTTTTTTTTAATAAAAAAAACGTCGTTATGCTTCCATATGCATTCATAAGGAGCGCGTATCTGGTACGTACATGTCTGCTGCTTCATGGAGTTTTCTCTTCATCCTTGTAGTTTTTATAGAATTTTTGGTCCAAAATTTTCTAATTATTAAATTGTACATATTGCAATCTTTGTCAACGAATGTAAAATTTATATAAATTTATAAAAATTCACAATACTTATTTTTTAAAAAGGATTTCAAATTTTAAAAATATATTACAAGTTAGGGAAACCCTAAAACAAATTAAAGAAGCTCAATAGAGTTTGGATGTTTTATTCCATGTTTATCTAAATCCCTTCTTAACACTTATTCTCCAATTATAATTCTAGTTTTTGTTCTTATCTAATAAAAAAATTAATTACAATTTTTAATATACGTAAATTTCATATAATTAACATATGGATAAAAATTTAACATCTAATTTCATATATTCAACGCGGTTACAATTAGCTAGCGTGAAAACTCTTTTAATTATATGCCCTTCAACTTTAAAGTAAGTACAATTATTAATCTTTTATGACATCATAAACTTGGAACTGAGGCATATTCGAATTTAATGGATAATAGAGAAATGGATGCTTAATTCTATTCTATGCAAAGATTTTAAAATTTGGAATGGTATAATAAGTTTAAAAAAATTTGTGTGAAAATTATTTAATTATAATTATCTGTTTTTATTAAATTAAATCAAACAACATCATTATAATAATTTTGAAAATTATTACATTAGAATTTGAAAATCCAAGCACCGTAAAAAATCACCGTAAAAAAGTGGAAAAGAAAAGGCAAATTGTTAACGTCCGTTGCGATACGTGTAACCATTTCTGTCCGTCCGTAAAGCACAGTGGGAGGAAAGGGAGAGGAAAGAAAAGCAGATGCGAATGGCAAAATGGGGAATATCATTATTAGGGTTGCGTACATGCATCCCTGCGGTGTCGTTTTCGTGGCATCTCAAGGTGCCAAAAAAGACATACATTCTCTGTCCAGTGTCCCCTCGAATATAGCTGGTTCAGATTTTCCCGGGAAACAAACACCAAATTTTCTGATGAAGAAACGAAAAAGGAAGAATCTCAGGCTGGAGGATCTCTTGGATCTCGAATCTTTTACGTTGACAGTTTGCTTTTAACTGTAAAACCTTGCGTCCCTCTATAATGGTTTCCGTTTTAATTTTTAATTTGCTTTTTCTTTTGCTATTAATTTAAATTATTTTCAACCAGATATAAAATGTGAGCCAGGAGATTTTGCAGCTGAATCAGTTACCACCTTTTATTTACACCAATTTCAACAATTTTTTTGAGAAACGAATTAAAAAACTTAATAGAATTACCTTTTATTAATTCTTTACGTGTTATTTTTTTTTATGATAAAAGTGACGAGTGAAATTAGACCAAGATTAACGAGGGATTAGAATAAAAATAAACAAATATTTGCATAAAAAATTAAAATTTTTTGACGGGAACGAGATGTATAAAAATTTAAAACTTATAGGAAAAATATAAAAAAAAATTTATATCTTTAAAAAGTTTGGGGTGGCTTTATTGGGAAGCTTCGCCCCTAGTAGGAATAATTCGTACATATGCCGGGTGGGGAGATTGAGTTTTAAACGTAATAGAAGTATAATTTTTTGAAAAAAAATATTATACACTATGTGAATTAAATTTTTTTAACTTTTTATGTAATATTTTTGTTCAAAAACTGCTTTTTCTTTTTTTAGAATTCCCACTCACTTTTTAGTAAAGTTGCGATGGTATTTGACTTCTCCCTTATGGATGGCCCAATGGACCATTTCTTGGTGGCTAGTGCGCATGAATTGTATTCTTTAATTTATTTTCTTTTCTCATCGGCCTTTTTTCGACTGCACTTTAATGCTTTCTTTTACTTCTCTCTTGGTGCCAGAGCCAGCTTTCTCTATGCTCACTTTATCTTCCCACATATGAACCATGATGTTTCTCAAAATGGCTTATTTCTTATTATTAACTATATAATTTATTTTTCAAAAATAACATTCAATTGATAACTGAATTATAAAATGGTTATTATCTCTTTGATAATTTTTAGAGAAAAATATGTGTAACTTTCGTAAAGAATAGAGACAAATTGCTCTTTTATAGCTTTAAAATTGGATATCGCATCTCATAAACTATTATAAAATTGAGACGATTAAATTTAATTTTAAGTTTAACGGGAAAAAACTAGTTTTGAAGGAATAATTTGTCCCAAACGAAAATTTTAGGAGTTTAAAGCAGGTATAATTTTATATATAATTAGTATTTAAACAATTATAATTTTATGGACAAATTTAATAAAAATATTTTATGAAAAATTATAATTTGTATTAAAATTTTTAATTCTTTGAAATAATTAGTCAAAAATATTTTCAAAGTTTTCGTGTAAAAGTTAATTTTGTATTAAAAAATGTAAATAGTATGAGATTTTTTCACAAAAATCATAGTAAGTACATCACATGTATTCCACAGGTAAGTCCTAGAGTGAAACCTAAAAAGTTATTACGTGCACGAGACATTATATCATCGAGTTATGTTATGATCATACTTAACCTTGATGCCGAACTTAACTCAAATAAAATAATTTACATTTCACAAATAAATAACAGCAAGGTTGGATTGATCGAATGGAATATGAATAGAAATAGAATAATTTTATAATTATATTTGTTATAATAAAGAATAAAATTGGAATAAGTATTTTATTTTATTTTATTTTTATATTTGATACAATAAAATAATATATGCATAAAAAAATATAATATATGATAATAATATTCTTAATATAAAAATAATAAATATCTTCTTAAATGCTTAATATTATTAAATTATATAATTTAATTAAAATAAAAATTGTCACAATATAAATTTTATCATTAAAATTATAATTAAAAAATTCTATGATAGAAATATAAAAATTTTAACTTATTAAATTTTTATATTAAATGTTATTTTGTAAAGAATACAAAAATTTTATATTTTAAATTTTTAATTAAAAATGTAATTATTAAAATATTTTAATAAAAAATTCAAAATCTAATATTTTTATTATATATTAGTAAAACATAATGCTAAAATATATAAAAATATGAAAATATGTATAAAAAATAGTTTATAAATAATAATAGAATGATTTATTTTATCATTTTTTATAAAATAATTATTTCTTACAAAATAAATATTTTCATTCTATATTACATACCAAACGAATTTTTAAATCATTCATATCTTCATTCTCATAACATCAGTCAAATGGACTCGAGTAAAATTAGACAATTCAAGAGGAAACTAACTAGGTATCGCCAAAGTGTAATGACCTATGACTAGGGGTGCAAATGGGGCAGGCGGGCGGCCTATCGAGGGCCTATGGCCTAGCCTAATTAAGGCGTAACTTGGCTCAATTTATTTAACTAAATGAATCAGGTTAAGGCCAGTATAAAAACCTTTTTAATTAAACAAGTTAGACTTTTTTATTTTAAGCCTAACCTACAGGCCTATCGAGCTAGCTTATTTAATATTTTTTATTTAAATTTATTTACTATAAAGGTAATGACATATAGATTTTTTTTCAAGTCCATTATATAAATTAAATATTTTGAATGTTTGTTGTATAATTTATGGTGAACTAATTTGCCTTTGTTGTTAACCTTTGATGTTATAACAACTTAATGTTATTTTACTTTTAATTAAATATTGAATATTTAAATTAGTAATTTTATGTTATGAGTATATGGATTTATTTTTTTATTAATTAATTTTTATATAAAATTTTGTATTAATTTTAATATTATTAGGAGTATTTTAAGAATATATTGATATAAGTTTATATAAGTTATTCACTTATTTAAGGCTTTTTTATAATATACCTTTTAAGTCTTAAGTTGTTAATTTATTTAAAAGCTTGTATTTAAAATAAATTTTTAAATAGGATAACAGGTCAGGTCATGCTTTTAAAACAGGTTAGGCCTGAGCCTGAAATAAAATCTTATATAGGCTAATAGGTTAGACTTGGACTAATATTTTATAATATAGGTTTGACCTATTTAAAGTAAAGTCTAACTCGACCCAACTCATTTGCACCCCTACCTATGACAAGGAAAAGTACATCATTATTAAAATAAGGAGAAATAAATGTAATGACTTATGATAAAAGAGTCAAGGAAACGCTGGCTTTCGCAACTTTTTAAAACAGTTGATTTACGCAAATCAATCCACTATTTTTTCAATCAAACAGTTAAATGCTGAGCAAAACGCTGTTCACCAATCGCGAGCTACTTTTTACCTTCGCATTAAGTAAGTCTATGCACAAAATTTTTGACGTATTTACTACAGTTTCTACATTTTCTTTTTCTGAAATTTTCGATATTCAGTATTGATTTTGGATGACCATTAGTTCAGAGTGGAGTTAGGTTGAATTCTACTATGAAAATAAACTCTCTCAAACCTATTTTTTAATTCTCTAAAATTTTATTTAAAAAATACTGAATTCCTTATTACTTAAATTTAAGTTTCTACTATGAAATCGTTATTTGGTAGGTTTTTTTTTTCTTAAAATAAAAATTTTCTATTTTATAATTTCACTAAATTATACAGTTGCTGGGGCTTCGTTTTTGTCCAAAGTCATTATCCGAACGCATTTCAGCCATTTGCATTTAATGATTTGAGGATGATGTGCGCCATTCGTAATATGATGCGAAATCAATTAAAGCGATCAAGCATTACCGACCACTTCAAAGAAGTATTTCCCTTTTTTTTGTAGTTTTGTTTACTTTACAGATAATTATATCTGGGCTGACTTGTCTCTTTAGATGAAAACTTCAATATAAGAACTTACATTTTTACATTCTTAATTCTTTTTCAATATATTGATGCAATGCCAATATCCTATGGTTAGTTTGTGATGTTCAAAGAACAAGCGGTCAATTGGGCACAACAAAAGTAGCTTCTCAGGTATCAAGTATACGTTAATATTCAAGTTAGTTCTTTAAGGGGCATGAGTAATGTGAAGTGGGAGTAATCATGTGTGCGCGTGTGTGTAAATATATAAATATATATGTGTGTGTGTGTATATAGATTAAGGAATGAGGCTTGGTTTGAATTTTAAATTCAGGTTAACATACAAATAAATTTTTAAAAATATGACTTAGGGTCGCATAGATTTTTGAAATATCAAAATCTATAAATAATTCCATGAAATTTAAAAAAAAACTGAAAATATTAAAATTTTAATTAAAACAAAAAAAAGAAAAATATATCTTACCTTCTTAAATGCAGTTCAGTTAAATTTTAGTAATAATTTATTCACAAAGTCACAATGTTTATCTTTAGTTTATCGTAAATGCATTATAAAATCAATTTTATTATTAATAATTTATTTTAAAAGAAATCATATTTAAAAATTACCTAAATTCACATTAAAAACAGTTAGACATGGTTATGAGTGATTTATATATCTTTTTTTTTAAAAAATGAATTGTCAATATTTTCACTATCTTAAAAATTTCAGAAGAATTATTTATAAGTTTTGAAACTTCAAAGAGGTTATTTGACACTAAACTATATTTTAAAAAATTTATTTGTATTCTCCCCTATATGATCAAAAAATCTACAAGACCTTCGCTTGTCACAACTAATAAATAAGGAATTTTCAAAGAAAATGGTCTATGGAAATAAATAAAATATTCATAAAAAATGACATAACCAAATCCAAAAGTTCTATTGTTTTGATGGATTTATTTTCATTGAAAATCCGTTAGAAACATGGTGTGAATTTTTATATTCAAATTCTTGTTGTTTCCCATCGAAAAGTTCAAATATCATGAAATAACGTGCAGAATCTTTCCTCCCTCCCATTTTAAAATTCTCTTGACATATATCGGAGTTCTTAAAATTTGTTAAGTTTCATTCTTGTATTTTAAAAATAAATTTGTAAATTTTAAACACATTAGATTGTTCTTAATTCCTTGTTTACTAATTGTACCGATTGGTTTTAACATTTTTTTAGTATTTTGTGTAGTTTTGACCTATGATCTTTCAAGAGCCTTTTCTTTCCCTTTTTTTGTGCTTGAATAGAAGTTGTTAATTTATTTTTTTATTTACTTATAAATATTTAGTTTATTTAGTTAATTGAAATGTTTTATTTATTTCATTAATATGTTAAGTATAAAAGCTTTTTAGTTCCAATAATTTTAAATATTTAGTTAATTAGAAAGGTCAAGCTAATTAGAATAATTTGATACTCAATAATATATTCACCCAACTAGAATAGTTAATTTTATATGTTTTAGGTTAAATAATTTTATGGCCATTTGATTTAATTACAGAAAGGAAAATGAATTAATAAAGGAAAATTAAGGAAAGTCGAAAAGGAAATTAAAATCTCATAATTATTTATTTTATTTAGTTTAAACAAGAAATAAAATTAGATATTTTTAATTTAATTTACTAATTATTATTACTTTGATAAATAATTCACTTATAATTATTCTAATTATTATCTTATTATTTTTATTTTATTTACTAATATTATAATTTTTATAATATTTTAATATTAATTATTAATATCCTATTAATATTATCTTGATTGCTAATTTTATTATTTCAATTATTATTAATATCTTAATAATAATTAATATTATTTCAATAATATTAATTATTATTTTCAATAGTTATTATATTTATTATTTTATTATTAATGTTTATTATTATTTTATTAATATTATTAATTATTTTTATCTTATTAAATATTTTATATTTACTAATATCATTATTTTCATTAGTATTTAATTTTAATTATCAATGTTTTTTTTATTATTTCAATTATTACTATATTATTTATTCATTATATTTTTGTAACTATGATAGTTATTATTTTATTTTGAATATTTATTATTTTATTATTATGATTAAATTATTAATATTTTATTAATATTATTAATTATTATATTATTAAATACTTTATTATATTTATTATATGGTTATTTATTTTCATTTAATTAATTTTTATTACATTTTATTATATCTATTATTAATTATTATTTAATAATTATTTTTATTTTTACTTATATTATTATTTTATAATAAATTATTATTATTATTATTATTATATTAAAAATGATAAATTTAAAATCCAGAATGAGAGGATTGATTCCTGAGAAATTGGAAAAGATCACCATTCCTTCATTTAGAATAATTCCATTAAGGAAAAATGAAAAAAAAATTAATAAAAAAAATGGAACCCCCTCATTCTCTTTCCCTTTTCTAATTATCCTTAATCAAATGGTTCCATAGTTAATTTTTTAGTACCATTAATTAGAAATATTTAATTAATTTATTTAGTTAATTATTTAATATATTGACTTATTTAGATATTTTATTAATTAGAAAGGTTTAGTTAATTGGAACAATTTATCACTTATTTAATTTATTTACTTAATTAGAATAGTTCATTTTATAAGTTTAGGATTTTTTATTTAGTTAATTATTCAATGAGTAATTAAAAGTGCTTAATTAGTTAATTTATCTAGCTAATTATTCATTAAATTTATTTACTTAATTATAATATTTAATTTATAAGTTGAAGATTTTTTAATTAGTTAATTATTTAGTGATTAATTATAAATATTTATATAGTTAATTTATTTAATTTATTGCTAAGTTAATTTATTTACTTAATTAGAATATATAATTTTAAATATTTAGTTCATTTAATTTAGTTAATTAGAATAGTTAATTTTAAATATTCAATTAATTTTATATAGTTAATTGTTTAGTGATTAATTAGAAATGTTTAAATGTTCAATTAATTTCACTTAGGGAAAATTATACTTTGCCCAACTATGAATTCATCCCTTTTCACTTAATTCACCTATGGTTTTAAGTGCTATAATTCACTCACTTGTACTTTCAATTATTAATACTTTATCTACTTAAATTATTTTCCATTTAAAATCTAACCAAAAAGTTAAATGCACTACATTTGATTTTTACTTCTCTAAAATTTGACTCAATTTTATGCTCATTTAAAATCGAATTACCAAAAAAAATATAATTTTATTGAAAAATTATTTTTTATAATTTAGTCTATAATTGCCAAATAGAAAGTTTTAAATCGAACTTACTAAAGCTTTATTAATTATGAATGAGAATTAAATTAAGTTAAAATTAGGTGAAGTAAAGATCGCATGTAATATATATGAATTTTTTGTTAAATCTTGGATAAAATAATTTAAGTGGGCAAAATTAACAATTAATGGCACAGGTAGGTAGATTACGACCCTTAAAATCATAAGTAGGTTAAATGAAAAAGGACTAAATCATAAAAGGGTAAAATATAATTTTTCCTTTCATTTATTAAAGATAAATGATTGAATGAGATTGTAGTGAACGCCAACCAAGACAAAGCAATCTTACTCTTGCTAGCGAGTCATCACTACCAGCTTACACTTCTCTCAAGTACACATTTATGCCTATATCCGGTGCTAGTGAAGGATTAGCCTCATTACCAATGCCATAACCTTCATTAGGTAGGGCTACACAATAACAATCCCTTGTTGCTGCAGAGTCCACCTTAACCTATATCTTTTTTTGTTTTTTTAGGCATTTAATATGCCTCCACTTTCTAATCAACCCATTCTAGGTCTCGAAGAGAGTGACATGCCTAATAAGAATAAGTATATAGTCTTATTAATGTATTCTATTTATTTTAATATTTTATTTTATTTATTAATATAGTAATTAGTATTATTGCTAATTTTTATAATAGATTTTTTCTTACTAGGGAACCCATCAAATTGCTTGCTCATATAAAAAAGAGCAAGTACCAAGGTATATGGCTCGTTTAACTAGCCATTTCGAAGCTTTAATGAAGGATTTTTTCACAAGTTTAGGGTAAATATTAGATTTTTTTAATCACTACTCCATTTAATTTATTATAATTTTTCTCTCCCTAGTTAACTATTCTAATATATTTTTTCTTAAAATTGTAAAAAGTATTATATGTGGAACCCTACTCATGAGTAGTAAATATGGAAAAATTTTAACTATAAAGGTTCCACAAAATTCAAGGACATCATGAATGAAGTAAGGAAGAAGTGACATGCTTAGTTTGGCTGGATTGGGGATGCAAAATGAGAAAAGCTCTGTAAATATTAGGAAAACCACAAGTTTGCCTAAAAACCCTAATAGAGTAAGAAAAATAGGGCTTCAAACATTGTGGAGCAAAGGTTGTCCTAGCGTATTAGAGGTTTTATTCTAATGATAGAGCACTAACTCTACATGACATGTATAAGTCATCCTTAACTTCTATTTTTTGTATTAGTTGTTAATTTAGATAGTTTTAAGTAAAAATTGCATTAACTTTTTTCATTATTATGCCAAATTTCTAATACTAAAGTTAATCCCTTTATGGATAGGTTGTTTTGTTCCACCCATCTCATGAAGAAGGATCAATTATGAGTGTCCCCGAGAGTTGCATAGTCCTATGTAAGTAAGTTAACATCTTATTTAACTTAATTTTTTTCATTTCAAGTAATTAATTAATTATCCAATTATGTGTAAAAAGTATTTATGAAAAAGAAGGAAAAATTTAATCAAGCTAGGGTGCAACATAAGGTGGATATGGGGATCATCTATTGGAAGAATGGCTTGGCCCTTTTAACCTTAACTTCTAGATGAAGATAGTCAAGGATTCAAAGAAGAGTCAAATATATGAGTTAATGTCAGAAGTGTTTACTTTGGGGACAGTTACAACACACTTTGAGTACATTTTTATAGCTTAAGTGTCTTGCCTCATAGAGGAAATCCCCTTGCTTAGGTCGAAGGTGGTTCAAAATTGAGCTACTCATATAGAGCAACCTCATTCGCCTATATATAGGTATTACTAGTATATGTCATCACCTCCATTAATGCGTCCACCACTAATATTCACACAATAAGCACTCAGTGGATGGTTAGAAAGCCCTTTCCACACTCAAACTCCTCTAACCCAACTTAACATAGATAATAAAGACACTCATATTGAGGATTTCAATTGACTAGGTTTGTAGTACTTTTTTATTATTATGTATTTACATTTTTTATTAAACATATTGTATTTGAATTTTAATAATTTTATGATATATATTTAACATTTATATGAATTTTAATAATTTTATGACTTATTTATCTAATATTTATATAACTCTATAGTTTCAAATTTCAAATAATAGTTTTGAATTATTTATATTATTCACATTTATAAGCAATATATAAAAAATCATTATTTTGATAAATTTCTAATGAAAATATTTTCACTATTTTTAACAAATTTTTTATGAAAAATTTTGAAGGGACTGAATTTTTTAGTCACCTAATTTTTGTTCAAAATATTTTTCTAATAGATTTTTTTTGTCAAGATAAAACATTTTGATGATTATATTTTCAATTGTGTAATTCTATCATAAATCTAGAATTTCAATGAATTTATCATTGTTTCTAACAAATTTTTTGCCAGACATAACAAGATTTCTAATAGTATGTGTATATTTTGCTTGAATGAGGTGCAATGTTATGCTTTTTGCATGACATAGCTAATAAAAGCATTGCTCGATGAACATTTATGGAGCCAATAGTAAGTTGGTTAGTGGAGGTGATCAAAATACATCCAATTATTCTTAACCAACCCACCAAATATGAGATATGCTACTTAAAAGCGGTTAATGTACTACTATCAGTTAAGATTGATAAAAAAAAATTATGAAATTTGATTGTTTGGTTAAGCCAAAAAGTTTTAAAAATTTGTAAATTTTGATTGATTAGTTAGGGAATTCTAAACTTCTAATTCATACTTTTTAATAATCTTTATTATCCAAACTTTCAATATGAATATTTAAGTGTTAATATCATATTATGTTTGAATGAAGGTTCATATTTCAAGTTTAACGATCATATTTCTAATCTATTGTAGAAATTATTTCTTACTATAATTATTTACTCATGAAATCATGGTTAGTAAAGATTTTTAGGCTAATTTTGGCTATTAAATTCATAATAAAATAAATTGTTATAGTACTATAATTTTTTTTTAAGTTTCAACCTATCGAACACGAACTTTAACTAATTATATTTAGTTAAAGTTTATTGATCAATTGATCAGTTACTGTCATGACTCATCTTAAGGCACATGACCGGTATAGGAAGTCTCACACAACAACCTACCAACCTCTCCTAAATGCATTTAAGTTCATTTATTACATGCAATTATGCTTTTTAAAAAGGGAATGCAATTTTTGAAGACTTGTTATGATTTAATAACATATGTTTTTTTGTACAAACCAATTTAACTGTTCTGAAGACATAGCTAACCACTAAAATTCTCATAGAGGCTCGCTTCTAATCCATTTGATGGTAATTAAGTACTTATAGGGAAAAATTCCTAAAAAAAGATAAAGTAAGCTTCTATGAAACTCAATGGCAAGCATGAATCAATAATGGGTTATCTAAATTAGATATTGATACCAACATATAGAAAATTTAATTTAGATTGTAAAAAGAAATTTTCAAATTTGTACCTAGAATGGATAATCATATTCTAATACCTTTACCTAGGAAAGGAAATTTCTAATGATATAACCTATTTAAATAATCATTACACTATAGGCACACAAAAGATTAATCTTGTTTAAACATAAACTATCCATAATAATATGTAATATCATAAGTAATTTTTATTATAAAATCATATTCATTTAAAGTTATCTATACTTGGTGGTGCCATCATTCAAGCTAACATAGGATAATAGAATAGAGGTGGACTTTACTTATCAATGGGCAGAGGTTTAAATATTACTCCAAGATGGTAAAAATACCCATACCTAATGAGTCTTACCCATGTCGATAGGTATTCATGGTTCCCTTAAATTGTGACCAATGTGAAACCCAAACAATCAATTTTCACTAACTTAACCTATTTCCTTTAAATTATATAGGCATGAATGCACTAAAGTTAGGAAGAAATCTACCAAAAGAGATTGCAATAGAAGATAATAAGTTTGTATTCATCAAGAGGATTTATAAAGAAAGAGGTCAAGCTTACTTATATTCTTTTCTACCCTATAAATAAGTTGACCTAACTAATTCTAACTAAAAAGGTTTCATACATTATACTTATTTTCTATACAATTGAGGTCCCAAAAGTCCTCTATAAATAATAAAAAAATCTATTACTGCTTTTTTTTACTTTACCATGAAGCTTCAGCAGATTTATCCATGTAGTAGTGGTAGAAAAAAAAATAATTCAATCTGTGAATCTGCAAAATAAAACACATATGTAGAGGATAAGTATGAGGCTTAATGAGTAACCTTTTTAATAAATACAAAACATTAAAAAAATTTAACTAATTGTTATTGATTGAATTTATTTTTGTTAAACTTATATATTTATACCATGCAATTCACATCTCAAATTCATTAGTAGCAATCAACATTTATGTATTTTACATAATCATGTATGCTTACTTCACATTCAAATGGCATATAAGTAGTAAATAACAAAATAAAGAAAGTAAATAAATTTGTTTGTGATTTTATTCATCCTTATCCCTTATTAGCTTGTCATTATTCCTTTAGGTTAACTTTATTCCTTACCAGCCATTATTGAATTTGGTGTTTAAAATAATATCAATACACCGCCATCCCATTTTCACAAGTATCGATACTAACTAGTTCAATTAACACCAATACAAAAATGAATCACCATTGTATTTATCAACACTACCATTTCTTCATTGCATGATCTTAAGCCATTTAACACATTAAACACCCTACTTGCACCTAATTCTAATAAATCTCAATGTATACTAGTCATACATATGCTTAGAAAAATCACAATCCTTATTAATATGTTTACAATTCAACTTTATAGTCAAACATGCATTAAATGATTAATTTTGAGTAATTTTAATATTAAAACATGAAAATAGGTTAGGAGAAATAATTCTAGAAATGATTCTGAATCTTTAATAACTTTTTAAAGGCTTAATATCACTTTTACAAGTTCTAATTGGGGATTTTGGTTCTGGAAGTAAGGAATCCCTTTTGGAAGTGATTTTATGAGGGGAATTTCTTTTGGGAGGGATTCCACACTTATAATTTTGCTTGTGGAAGTGAGGAATTGCTTTTGGAAGTGATTACTAGCGCTATTGCCTTTTAGGCCTGAGAAATCACTTTTGGAAGTGATTCCTATATAGTTGTCTTGCATTTTTCTAGAATTTTACTGTACATTCACAATGATCATTTCTCCAAATTCAATATTCATGTATTATATCATAATTCAAGCACAATTTTATATAAAAACAACACCATAATCACTAAAATTATCCTTTAATTCACACTAAATGTCCAAACTAAGGAAGATAGTTTAAATCATTCAAGAATAACAAAAAATCCAACCTAATCCAATCAATTATGTTCAAACAAGTAAAAATGAAAGGAATACATACTCACTAGTTATGAGAAAAGTGACTGGCTCTAAGTTTGGAGATGAAATTGCACCTAAACATCTAAATTTCCATGATTAAGGTTCAAACTTTCTAAATTCTTAATTTGATCTAATTTCTTCATTTTCTAACCTTAATCAAGATAGAGGTAATGGAATGCATAAAATTGAGAATGAAATTGCTTACCCTATTAATTTTGGAAAAGAGGAAGAAATGTGATGGAAGATTAATGGTGGAACTAAAGAGAAGAAGAAATAAAGTTATTATTCGAAGCTGTGGAGGGAATATGAGAAAAGAATATGAGATTTTATGTTTATTGTTTCAAAAATGTGAAAAGGAATTGCCTTAAAGGTAGAATAGGAATTTTGATCTCATAATCTCCTCCACACTATTTATTTATCACCACCCACATTTAACTTTAAATCACTTTCACTTACTCCTATTTTTAGTTTTTCATAAATAAAGTAAAATATCACAAAAATATTAAATTTCTTTTTTTTTCAACCATCCTATAATTATTTATCTTTCAAATATATATATATATATATATATATATATATATATATATATATATATATATATATTAGTTTTTAACATGTGTAATAGATATTTATCTAATAGAATTTATTAAAATTAAACCTACTACTTAATAGTTTGAGTTTGGATCTATTAAATATCTAATAGGTTTTGGGTCTTTTTTTAGTATACATTAGATCCATTAAAATTTATATTAAATTATAAAGTTATATTAACATAATATTTTTATTTTTTATAATATTAGTTTATACAACATATAAATCTATCTCTTGCAAATACTCAATAAGTCTTAAATCCCTTTTG
Source organism: Sindora glabra (assembly GCA_020226215.1). Classification (NCBI taxonomy): domain Eukaryota; kingdom Viridiplantae; phylum Streptophyta; class Magnoliopsida; order Fabales; family Fabaceae; genus Sindora; species Sindora glabra. The sequence continues at coordinate 59,818,330 of CM035230.1, read as the reverse complement.
TGTATCACATTAAATTTATTTATAAAATATATTTTATGATTACCTTATTATCATATGAGAATTAATATTATTACATATATAAAGATATCGTGATAGTTTATTTAAGATAAATAATTTTAAAAAAATTTAAATTTATTATAATAATAAAGATATTTCTAATTTGTATAATACAAAAACATGTTTCATGAAATGAAAACTTTAATAGATAAATAATTAATTATGAATTGACCTAATATAACTTTTGTTTGATAGAGTCAATAATGATACAACTTACAATTTATCTTGAAAGTCATATGAATTGTATGAATGGGTTAAAATAAAAATAAATATGAATAAGAAAATAAATATGATTTATAATCACAATTACCAAGTATAATTATTATTAATAAAAAATGATAACTTTTTATTTTTTACTAGAAAAATTATAAAATCATATTTTTTTCAACAAGTCTAAATAAATCCATTTTGAATCTTTTAATTAACTTTTATTGATCTTAATAAGTTTGAATCTATATTAGATTCAAAACAACGGATTTTTAATGGATCCAAATTTGATTGAGTTCAAATTGGTCTACCTAAATCTAACTTGTTTTCATTCCTAATTTTACAAATAATTCTTATTGAAATAAAAAAATTCATTAATTTTCTAATCCTAAAATAATTTCACTTGGTGATTTTTTTTTTTTTAAAAAAGCCCCGAGACCATTACAAAATTTTGTTGATACTAGAAATTAACGTAAAGCTAAAGCAAGTCTTTAACCCTTTTAAACATTGTCTCAAGGCTTGTTAATCAAGTAACAGGTCTCGTTAACCAATGTTTCAAAGCCTGTTAATCCCGGATGCCAGCGTGCCCACTTCATATATTTGTGCGTCTGTCCTGTCTGTATGTGTTTATTTAATTAATTGACTTACTTGTCCGGGAGTATGTGTTAACTAAATATAGTATAGAGATTTGACACATATTTGATATTATTTAAAAATTTTGCTTTCATCCATATTTTAAATTTAATTTTTAAACTTATATATATACATTTAGTAATTTAATAATTTTTATTATTATAAAAATGTATATAATATTTGAATGACATAAACACATAGCGAATAATGGATGTGGCCATCTCATTTTTATTTTGTTATTTTTCTTTCATTTTTAAAGGGATAAAAATATGATTTTAATTTAAAATTTAATTTTTTATTAGAATTCATAATTAAAAAATCCTAATATTTTTTCTAAAAATCAATTCATTTTTTTTAAAAAGAAGAGAACCTTCACCCAGTAAAAAAATAATATAATGTGATGCTTTAGAAAAGAAAAAGACAGATTTTGACGTCTAGGTCGCACTAAAGATTTTCTATATTTATGGAACGTGAATCGCTTGGCTCAGCCTTTTCGTGGTAACATATTCACCAAAAGTATAAAGTAGGCCATAGATGCCACTTCCCTTTGATATGGTTGCATCTGAAAGTGACTTCCATTGCCCCGTTGATGCGCACTCCTTAAACAAAACATTTAGCGGCATCTAAGGCAAACCTATACTTTTATGTCATAAAAAAAAATTACATATAGATTAAATTTTATAAATTTTATTTATCATTTTATATTTAATAATAATTATTAATTTTTATTAAAATATAATTTCATATTCTATTTTCGTTATATATAACTTTACTCATGCCATGATCATAGTCATATATTTATACCCTTTTATTTTATATAGAGAATGATTTTAAATTTGACTTATTATTAAAATAAATTAATTTTATGTTATTATTAATTCATATGTTGTCATATTGATAAAATTATAAAATTTGACTTTATTATTATTCATAATGAATTATCAGTTACTATTATTTTTAATAATATATTATTTTCATATTTATTGAGAGTGCAAAAAATTTTATACCAACAATAAATTATATTTAAAATTTAGGAGTAGATCTTCATACTCAAATCTCAAATACCACAGAAATATAAAATTAATATTAAAATATATTTAATATTAATTTTATAAATATTACATTAATTTAATGTTATTGTCACTTTTTCTATAAAAATTATGTACATAATATATGTTTAATAAATTTTGATTTATACAGAAGTTAAATTCTATTGTATAATCACTATTAGAAGGTGTTATAAATAGCAATTCAGGCGGGGTCTCAAAGCTTCCAATTCTTTTCTTTTATTAAATTCATGAATCATAATTCCTTAATTCTTTTCACTTCTTATGAAATGTCAAGTTCTGTGGTGCTATCATTTCAAATAATGAACATGCTAAAATGAAGTAAAGTCAAGATTTAAAGTGAAGTTACTGTTTATGTAAAATTTAATGATTATAGTACTAAATTATTATAAAATTTTTTAAATTGATATTAAAATATTTTTCAATACTTATGTAACGTCTTTCTAATATCTTATGTATTAATTTTGTAGTTTATACGCTTATTTAATTATTATCAATTATTTTTTACACAAATCAGAAAAATCTTATTAATCTCATGTGATATATATACATATATATAGGAGATAAATTTCAACCGATTTACACAGCAATTTTTTGCACCAAAAAGAAGGTCAGAGGCCCTATCATCATGAGTGGCCGTTTAAGGACAAAGTTAGTTCATGTAGATGTAAAATCAAAAATCTTATCAAAGGAATCACTTCACTTCTCAAATATAATGTTAGGGAAAGGGGAGAAGGGTCTATTTTGAGGCCAACAAAAAAAAATAGGGAGAGAAGAAAAGAAATGAAATTTGGTAATGCAAATTATAGAGAAATTGGTGAGTGTAATGTCAATTTAAAGTGACACCACGAATATGTTCAACATCACTCTCACTTCCCCAATTGAATAATCTCACTCACTCAACATGCTTGTCGCATAAAGCCTTATTGAGATGCCACTTCACTCTCTCCCTTCCTTTAATATTTTCATTTCCTTTTTCTCCTTTTTGTACTTCAAATTTTATTGTAAAATCGAAAGTTGTTCATGTTCTTAGTTTAAAAAAAATAATATCCTTTTTGTTATGATAAATTCAAAACAAGAACTCTAGCTTATTATTTTAATAATTGAGCAGTGAGTATCCAATCTTAAAATTTTTATATTCATCTTTCATTGAAAATAATCGAATGGATAAGTATATGAGAAAGTGATATGCTAGTTCATCTTATTTAATATCCACACAATTAAACAAAAATAAAGTTTAAAATAATTATAAAAAATATATGTTGCTTTCATAATTCTATAATACTTGTGTGTTCAATTCAATAATATTTTAAAATTATAAAATTTGAAATAATATAACAATTTTAAAATTTGTTAAATTAAAAAATTAAAATTGTATTAATCATGTTCAATAAAAAATAATTATAATTAAATAGTTTTAATTTAATAAATTTTGAATTTACTATATCAACTTAAGCTCTAAAACTCTAAAAATATCGTACCAAAGACCAACTAGTGAAGGTAAACGTATATCAGTGAAATCATAGTTGAAATCCTTAAGTTTCAGTTTTCCTTAAGGAAGTGGATCCCCTATTAGTGACAAGACACTGAAATGAGCACTAAAAACAAGTTGAGCAATGTGAAGAAGAGAGCAAGACATGACCCCAACACTAATAATTTGAGAAAGAGGCAGCAGACAAGGAACCCCCACTTAACCAAAACAATAAACCCACAATCCACCAACCTGCATTATTAAGGCTTAATATTGAGCCAACTTAGGAAGGGGGGCCTCCAATACTCACATATTTTATTTCATAATTGTGCACAACATCCTTAACAGTACATCTTCTGTTCTAAATTAAGTACTCCAAATGTCTATAGTGACTTTTGTCCCCACACTTACAATTTATGACATAATCACTAAAAGTCAAGCAAACAACAATAATTTTCAATAGAATATAAGGAGGGTGGTAGTGCACGGTGGAGTTAGAAATTTTAATTTGAAGTTAAAAATTTTATTAGAAAATATATAGTTTTCAAAATTTAAAAAAAAAATAATTTGAAGTCATGATATATCAATATGAAAATATCAAAATTTTAAAAGAGTTGTGCTTCAAACAATCTCCTATTCCTTTGCCAACGAAAAAATTTAAAAGGTGATAATGCTTAAAAATGATCAATTAACTTGCTTCCAGTCAACCTGACCCAGAATTAATTATCCAATTTAATATGCCCACATACAGCAACTCATCTTAAGCATACCAATCAGGTTGTACTAGGATTGATCCAATTCTAATTGGCTTTTAAATTTATGGTCCGATTGGCCAGATTTGAGCTCACGTATAAATTTATTTATCATTCTATTAACGTTTAAATCTTAGCCATTAACACTATAGAAAGCTCTTAACATCACATTACCTCAAATATGAATAAGGTTTTAGGTCAAAAAGAGCTCTCAGGCTTCATTGCGTCAATAGAATTCAAGTACCATCAAATATATGAAAGGTCTAGATATATTCATTTTCTACTATTACTTCATTTACATAAATATTAACTTAAAATTGAAGTTTGTTCAGTAGTACACATGATTTTTTGTATTGTGCAGGTAGCTTAATCCGACCGTTGATCATAAGGGGCAAAGGAATCCTTGATCTTTCTAAAATTTTTTAAAATTATATATTTGCATATATAACTATGTAAGAAATAAGAAAATTACAAGTCATTTAACTTCAAAATTTTGGGTTAAAATTTGTCGCGCTGCCCTCCAAATTTAAGCGCGAGGCTGATGGTGCGTGGTTTGTGTTCTGTGAGGAACACTATTCTCGATCAGGAAATGATTGCGGGGATGCGCAACGGAGAGGAGAAATTTAAATAAATTGCTTGTTTACTATTAATAAAAATTGAAATATATATATAAAAGAGTTGATATAATTAAAAATATTTAATAATTAATTTTTAATATTTATTTTAATATTTATTAATAATAAATGTACAAATTATATATCCATCAATTAATAAAGAATCTCTCAAAAGATGAGTATGATCCTTGAACTGTGGAAAAAGTTAATCTTTATGACTAAAGAGTGAAATAATGAAGGGAAAGAAGGCAAAAGCAATATGGAGGGGCCTAGCTAGCTTAGCTACTTGCAAGTGGGTGCTGCCCTCTCTCTTGTCTTGCCATAAATAGTAATTCTTATTTGTTTGTGGGATAGTGGGGAACCTAGTTCCTTCCTTTCATTACTTCCTCACTGACAAATTTCTACTTTCCCTTTCCATTCGTTTTTTTATCTTTTTCCTATTATAATAATATAATAATACTCTGTAAATTCATTTCCAGGGTTAATTGTTCTGCGTCGGGGGCCCATTCACGGCAAATATTCTCTCTCTTCACTACTCACTCATTGAGGAGAGAGATAATCACATGTAATGGTGGCGTAGCTGCCTGATTTTGCAACTAAATCACTAATTCAATACTCTCCTTTACAAGTAATAAAAAGTCATCTTTTTTTTAATATGATAAAAATAAGTAAAAATGAATTGAATGCATGAATATATATATATATATATATATATATATATAATTTTTCAAGAACAGAACCCAACATTATACTCACCGCAGATAGAATCAGAATCATTAATTTAAGAAAATTATATAAAGAATATAGTTTTAAAATTTTTTAAAGAAGCTATTTAACGATTTACAGGTGCGTTTTATTAAAAGCTTATGTAACTTACGTTATATATATATGTATGTCCAAAATAGGATTATAAATTCTTATATTTATTAAATTAAAATTTATAAATTAATTTTATTATTTTACATTTAAATAACAGTTTTTAATTTATATTTAAAATATAATTATAAATTCTATTTTTTATATATATAGTATTACTACTTACGTTAAGAGCAATATCACAATCTTTTTTTTAAAAAATTTATATTCTGTTCACTCTTTTCACAAACTTTTTAATACCATAAATTTCACTACTTTACACGCTTCACGAGGGGTTGCGCAGTATACATTGACTAACATCTTATTTTAATATTCTTATTAATTTTATTTTTAAAATAAATTTTATATTAATTTAATTTTTAAAAATTTAAATTTAAATAAAATTTTAATTTTTATAACAAATATTATTCTTTTAAGATAATAATTAAATTTGACTTGATTTAATTTTGTAAAGATTAAATTAATACAAGTTTTATTTCATGAATGAAGATAATAAAATTCTAATACTTCAAAAATTAAAATAGAGTTGTAGTGAAATATTTTTCATCAAAACTTCATTTGACCTTATCTCAAACATTGCGGTATAATATGTAGAATTGAATGCAATAATTTCGCTTTAATGCCTCTTTCAATCTTTTTTTTAAAAAACATTCTCCAAAAAAAAAAAAAAAGGTCACAAATTTGATCCAAGTTTCGGTAGACATAATAAGTTTTCCAAGGATAAAATACAAATAGATAAAAATCCTATTTCAAAGTATTATACTTTTATGAATTTCATCTTTAAAGTAAAGCCTGTATTAATTTAGTTTTTGAAGATTTAAACTCAATTAAAATTTTAATTTTTTTAACAAATATTAATCATTTAGGATAGAAATTTAAATTTGATTTAAGCTTAAATTTTCAGGAACCAAATTGATAAGGACCATTATATGCATTTGGTGAGTTCAAAATATAAGTTTGCAATTATTTCACTCTACATGGATAACATCTTGTCGATAAGTAATGACTTAGAATTAATACATACCATTAAGAAATAGCTATCCTCGACCTTGGAATTGAAGAATTTAAGTGAGGTTGCTCATATCCTTGGAGTTAAGATTATGAGGAATAGATTTAAAAGGTTATTAGCATTATCACAAGAATCTTATATTCTCAAGCATTTTAATGTGCACAATTCTAAGCATATAAGTACTTTTTTAGCCTATAACTATAAGCTTAATAGGTCAATATGTCCTAAAACTCTCGAAGAGAAAAAAGAAGATAAAAATTATTTCATACTTTAGTGTGATTTGAAGTTTAATGTATGTTGTATTATGTACATAGCTAGATATTAATTAAGTAGTAAGTTTACTAGCTTGTCATTCATCTAATCCATGCTAACAGTATTGAAAGTGTGTTAAATGGGTTTTTAGATATCTTAAGAGTACCAAGAATTATTGGTTGTATTACCAAAATGGTAACCTATGATTATAAGGGTACATTAATATTGATTAGAATAGGGATAAAAATGATTATAAGTCCATATCAAGTTGCATTTTTTTGCTTAATAATGGAGTTATCTCCTAGAGTAGTAAGATGTAGACTTGCATGACTTTGTCCATAACGGAGGCCAAGTTTGTAAATGGTGTGACTATTGTGCAAGAAGCCTTATGGCTTGATCCTTTCATTCAAAATTTAAGAGTTAGACTGCTTAAATGGTTGCGTTAGTTTATGTTAATGTGACTACTGTGCAAGAAGCCTTATGACTTAATCCTTTCATTCAAAATTTAAGAGTTGGACCGCTTAATGATCAAATCATCATTTATTATGATAAAATGGTTGCGTTAGCTTATGTTAAGGATTCAAAATATCATGGCAAGACCAATCATATAAGGATTAAGTATAAATTTATAAGAAACACAATTAAAGAAAAATAAATACATTTGGAATACATGCCTATAAGTTAAATAATGGCAAACCATTGACTAAGCTTATTCTACCATCCCTATTTGACGAGCATGTTGAAGTGATGGGACTCTAAAGATTATAGTTCTTGACTCATTCTCTTCTATTGTCATTTGTTTTGTACCCATATTGATTGAAGAAATACATTTCTTATTTGTTAATATGATGAATATTTTTCATTCATTTTCATGCATATTTTTGTTTTCTTTTAGCTTCAAACAAACAATTATGGCATTTTAAACATAAATTATGGGTAGATTCTCTCACATGAATAACTCAACTCTATTCTTTGTGTAAGAATGGGGATTAGACTATTGAAATGAATAAGTATAGTCTACTTGTCATAATGACATGCCATTTAATAAGAAATATGCCTTATTTCATTAAATGTTACAATTTATAGCTTGTAACAACTTGAGTTTCTTATAATTGCCTTGAATTAGCATTGTTGTTGCTTTATTCAGGATGAGGTAATGTTAGATTCATTGAACATGTATAACCATAAATACATGTCAACATGTGTGACTAAGTGTGGATTCTTATATATAATGAGTTCAAGTTAGTTATAAGGATGATTAACTTGTCCAGTAAGATATTTGCTAACATACACTCCTAAAACTTATTTTCCCCTACTTGTTTCAAGTCGGAGTTTAGATGAATCTCATTTTAAATGATTTAAAAATAAGATGACAACTCATTTTATGGGTAAATTATTTATGTGGAAGGCAATACCCTAGCACTTATACATATGATGTGCGTATAAATGACTAGATAAAAAATAACTTAAAGTGATCCTTGTCTTTAATTGTGTGAGTTTTCTTTATGATTAGATGTGCTTTAGTCACCGATGCTCTCAATGACTACTGTCTATTGTTTAAGGGCTTAAAATTAGAGTATTTACTTTAAGAGAGGACCAAGATAGCTTAAAGTATTTACTTTAATAGAGAACCAAGATGGCTATAACAATTTGGTTGGAGGGAACTTAATTGGGTAAATGCATAGTTTCGGGTTATTAAATAGTGATATAAAAGGAAAAATCTAGTGATAATACCTAGACACATAAATATTGTCATATGTGCTTGTATTGAGTGTTATATGATTGTAAAAGAAAAGTTAACTTGTTGTTTGGTATCTTTCATGAATTAAGGATGTGTTTTTACTTAATAAAGAAATTGAAGGTAACAAAACTAATATATATTAATTAGATTTAAGGTGTTGTAAGAACAATTAATGTTCATCGGATCATTGACATGGTAACTTGTAGGTTATCTTGTGATCTTGTCCACTTGTAATGTGTAGTTAGATTTAGGTTAAGGAAGAGTCTTCCATGTATACTTACATGGTGGAATGGTTTCATTTTTGCACCTACAGTTACACGCCCTTATTGCAAGTATGCATAGAGTATATGAGTTTGACCTTGTAATGTTTGGGTTGTTTCATTACATTAAAGTGGTCACAAGTTTTATCCAATGTGAATGAGAGCTATTGGAATATTTGATTCAATAAGTATAAATATCTAAATGTTTGGACAAGATTAAACTTAATGGGTTTTCCATATAGGTGGATTAAAGATGTAAGGTAGAAAATTGTCTTTTTTATTCTCTATACATGTAGTTATGTTTAATTCACTAATAATGAAGTGGAAATTAATTGCACTATTACTAGGAAATTAATGAGTTTGTTATTAAAATTAAAGGTAAATTTATTAATAATAAGGTGAAAATTAATTACATAATTAAACTAATGGGCTTATTATTAGAAATTAAACATGTGTTCATCTCTTATAACTAAATATCTAAGTAAGAATAAGAGAAAATTCTTTGTTTTCCTCATATGTGGTTTTAAGCTTAATTATACTTCATTATTATATGATAATGATGGAATTAAGTATCATAGTTATGACCTTTAGGTTTGTACCCTTTGGGCAATTGAAAAAGATTGCTTTTAGATGTTGTAACTAATGTTACAATATAAGAAAGGAGCAACAGGGAAATTATATAGTGAGAAAAGTCTTTATACCACCTAATTTGAGGAGAAATACTAATTCTTGATTCAAGGCTATAATAGGGTGAACAAAACTTTCATTTTACTCTTCATAGTATTATCTCAATTGCACTAAATTTGAGACTGTTTTTATTATCTTAAAGCTATTCTTCAAGATTGTTGAGATCAAGGGCTTTCTGTGTGTTGTAACTCACTTTACTTAGAAAGACAAGTGAGTTTGTGAATTTCTATCTATAGATTGGTTTCTTAATTAAAATCCTTCATAGATGAGTTATTTGTGATTTTTTTAAACATTTTTTTGGTAAAAATAATGTCAAAGAATTAATAAAAAAAAGTAAAAAATAAACACATATCTTATCTTATCAAATATAGTTAAATTGAGTTTTAATAATAATTTATTTAAAATATTTATTTTCAATTATATGATAAACATATTAATAACTCGACTCTATTGTTAGTAATGTATTTTAGGAAAATAAATACATTTAAAAATTGATTGGCTTGATGTTAAAAACAAATAGCAGCAAGCATGGTAGCTCACATATCTTCTTTTATTTCCTTAATTTAATTTTGTTTAAAATTTTAAGAGATTATTTATAAGTTTTAACATTTTAAAGGAGTTATATAATACTAAAAAAAATTTTAGACAGTTTATTTGTATTTTTTCCTTTCCTTTGTTTGGCTCTTGCAAAAGACAAATATAATTTCGATTTGAATTGGGATCTAAAGAATATAATAGGTGGTAACTATTTAAGTGATAACCTATAGTAATCCTATAAAACCCTATTTCATGAGGTGGATTTTATAATTGATTTACATGCTCAATTAAACTTTTAACCTAATTTTGTATATTTTATCTCAATTTTGACTTTAAGATGAGATATTATTTTGTAAACATCTTCGTCATAATTATCATATCCCACCAATAACTTTAATAACTATTATATTAGTTGTTCTTCTTTGTCGTGTAGTTTTGATTACTTTTTCAATAATTTTACAGAGTTGAAACTATCAAAAGATGGATTAGTTCTTTATTGCACCAACTATAGTGCGGTATGGTCACTAAGATATGTTATTAATTAAAAAATTAAGGCAATTATTACGAGGAACTTGAGTTTGGATGCTTCTATCCAGGAATTGCTAGTTGCTTAATAATTATAAATTTCAAAGCAAATGAGTTTAATAATAGAAAACCACTCAATGATGGATAATACTTGTAGGGTACAGAACTGCGCTCTCCTATATTGAGTTAAGAAGTAAGTTCAAGTGCACTGGATGTGTACAAACCCAGCACTCTCTTACTAATTCATCAGATATTATCTGACTTTATTTAGGTTTTGTTTATTCTGGAAAGTATTTTTTATAAAATATAATTATAAAATATTAAAATAAAAAATTATTTTATTTATTTAATATTAAATTTAAAGAATTTGAAAAAAATAATTTTTTTTATTTTAAAAAAATTATTTTTTTATTTTCAAATTTTTAGATATCATTTTTTATTATTAATATAAATGATACATCATCCCTTTATTAATATATATATATATATATATATATATATATATATATATATATATATATATATATATATATATATATATGCAAATAATATTTTCTTGTGAAAAATATTTTTTGATGAAACATGAAATCTTAGAAGTTATTTAATTTCCAAAAAGTTACATAAAAAATATAATTTTTGGATATGTACTTCTAAAAAAAATTTTACTCTTCGTTAAATAAAGAAAATTATTTTTCTATTTCTTTTAGGTAAGGAAAACTTCCTATAAGAAGTTTTAATTCTTACAGTTAATTAAATAATTTTACATATTTTTCAAAAAGTTAAAAAAATTAATTTTTAGAAAGTTAAACTTTGTTATGTAGATCAAACAAGTCTCTGATTTTTTTTATTAGAAAGAATGAAAAACAGAGGGCCGACCTTGAATGTATCTCCACGACAAGGTAAAATTAATACGTAAAGCAATCCATCAAACGTTATATTTAGGGTATAAACTATACAATACAGGCTTGGACAATCATCCTCCCTTAAAAGTATACACCTTTTAAAATAATGAAGAAGGCTCAAGAAGTAAAATTTATATTAAAAGATAAAAATAAAATGTACTTTTGTTCAATCAAGTTTTACATTAATTATTGCCTATAATTAAATGCCACAATTACCAATTATTATCACATATAATGCCCAGCTAATGTGGCAATAACCACTTGTTAACCATTATCACTATTACTAATGTAATGATGATGACCATTGCCACAACAATTTCATTAGTTATTTCCCCTATTATTAATTACCATTATTGTAGTTTGATGGTGGATAATAATTAATAATAATAAATAATATTAGTGCTATGCAATAATGATGAGAAATATTAACGATGTATAATGCTTTCTCCATTTTTATTTATCTATACCATTAATTAATTTTTTATATATAAAAAAGTAGTTTAATTTATTTATTTTTAGTGAGTTTAACAAGATTACCCTTTATACATAAAATTTAAAATAATTAAAAATAGAGAGAGAAATAAAAATAAATAAATATAAGTTGATTAATAGTGTAGAATAATAAAGTATTTATTAATAAAAAGAAGAGTAGATTTGAAAAAAGAATATTTAATACTTCATTGAAATTCTAAAATAACAGACAAAAAGAAGGATAGCTCTTCCATACCTAAAGTAAAAGTTAGGGTGTGGATACCTTGATTGATCAACTAATTAATACATAACATATGACACATATAAATAATTAAATGAATTAAATTATGGCACACAAATTAACAAAAATCAATCAACAAGTTTATTTATATTTTTAATTTTACCCCACACTCATAAAAAAAATGATATTTTTCTCTCTACCTTAAATTTTTCATACTTCATTAATTAGTTTAAATAATTTTATTTTATTCTATATTCACATAATCACAAAAATTCAATTCTATCTCTTATTTTTTATTTGTTCTTAACAAAATTTAAATATTTAAGTAATAATAATATATCAAATAAATCTTTCAAATAATAAAATAAAATATTAATTATTTAAAGATAAAATAAATTGAGTATATTGTTACGTAAATTAAATTAAAAAACAAAAAAAATGAAAAATAAAAATTTTAAATTAAGTATGTAATTTAGTAAAGTTGAAAATAATATGAAACATAGGTTTTAAATGTTATTCAATAGTTAGTTGAATAACATAAGTTTAGGACTTTTAATTTAATTTTATGGATATGCAATCAAGAAAATCTAACTCCATTTCTTATTTTTCTTATTTGAGCTTATAAAAAATTTAAATAATAATATGTGAAATAAAAATTTTAATTAAAAATAAATTATTAGTTATTTAAACATGATTCTAAATAAGAAACTGAATATGTTATTCGAAATATATTATCATAAATAAACGAAGTTCAAAATAGAAAAAAGTTAAAAAATATCTTAAACTCATGCTTCTTTCATAAATTATTGTATTTATATGATTAACCTTATATTATAATTTTGATAGTCAAATGAAATTTGTAGAAAATAAATTAAAGTATGACATTTATGGATTTTTATAGTTTAATAAATCTAAAAAAAGTATCATTAATTAACTATGGGGTTTAGAAGTGAAGTTTGTAGAAAATAAAATGAAACATAAGAATTTTGATTTTTTTAAATATAAGGAATTTATAAATTAATATCAAATAATTATCTTAAATTGTATAATTTATTGAATGATTTAAAAGATTATATTTATTTTAATAATAATTTATAAATTTTTTACGATCTATTTATGAGTGAAAGATAATTTTAAAATACAAGAAATTAGATTTTTTTACTTATTTTGTATTTCAAATAAATCACGTATATTTTTTAATGCTAATTTTTTTATTAACTAATCAAAAGTATCTCAATTTTATATAAAATAATCTTAAATAATATGTACAATAAAAGTCAAATATAAAACATTATTATGCTTAAAATTTAATATATTTACAAATGAATTAATTTTATAATATTATCATAAATTCAATATATAATAGTAGAGTGAATTAAAGCCCTACATATAACTTACTATAAATAATTTATTTTAAAAATTAACTTTACATTGAATTTAAAATTATATAAAAAGTTAAGATTGCAAATATAAATATTATATTATAAATATTTCACTTATTTGATAAGTCTCCTATCATTTAATATTAATCATTTATTTTAACATCATTAAAATTATATGGTTATTATGTTGCCACAAAATCAAACTTTTACTTTAGGTATTATAGAATTGTCCTAAAAAAAATTAAAAAAAAACTTATTTAAAATGTAATAGATAACAGAAGGAATCGTAGTTAATAATTAATGATATTAAGTGATGGTGTATGAGATGAGAAGACTTTAAAGAATGAAAGAATAACTATTTTATATTATTAAAATATTTTTATGATATGAGAATATAAGTTATTTATCTTTCTTATATGAATATTTTGCAGAAAAATTAAGTAAAAAAAATATTTTTAAGAATGTAAACATTTCTAAGAATATTTTATTTAATTTTGAAATAAATGTGAAAATATAAAATTTTATTAAAATATTTTTAAAAGTATGAAGAAGATTCCACGAATAAATTATTATGATAAATTAAAAAATTTTCTAAAAAAAATGAATGTGTGACTCTGGGCTAAATTGTGGGTGTGAGCTATAATCTAGTGTGGAAGCCCATCTGAGGAGGATACCAGCCCTCATCGATTTGACAATTCTTAAGCCCAATTACATTTCCGGAGGTGGATATTGACAGAAGTTATGACCAAAAAAAAGGAAAATGACTGGTTATATTGCGATTATCCAAATTCCCGTGGAACCCAAAATTGATCTTCTTAGAGAGCCCATCTCGACAAATATTCATTCCTTGAAAAAAAAAAAAAAGGAAAAAAGGTTCATACATAAAATTCGCTGTTCCCATCAGGACGTACCGTTCATTTCTTTGAAGATTTATAATAATACTTAAAAATAGCCTAATTCATTAAATAATGAGTTCTTTTATAAAAATTTAATAATATATATTAAATTTTATATTTTTAACAAAAATATTTAATTTAAAGACTTATAATTCATTAATATGTGTATTAAATTTTATTCTATATATGATAAAATTGGGCCGTTACCTAACCTTGTTTTCTACTATCGGTGACGTTCTTGATAGAATCACTCTCTCTTTGAATGGAATATTAGGATATTTTCAAATTTGGCCTATTTTGCATCACTCTCCACCTTTGAAAGCTGATTCAGAAGGTGGATATCCTGAGACAAATCCGATGTCGACATCCATAATTTAGGGTCATTAGGGGGAATTCAGAAGAATAATCTAACATTACAAGATAATGAAAACTATAGTAAAATAAGATTATAAATTTCAAAAGATATTCAACGAGATCAGCCGAAAACATTCATTATTTTCCATCATTTATATTTTATTTTTGAATTTTACCATCAGTGATCTCAATAAATTAAACAATCGGTAAATATTACTAAGTTTTCAAAAAGATTGTAACACGCCCTAACCTCGAATTTGGATGAAGCAACCTTTTTTAATACTAAAGTTTTATGACAATATTTATAAAGAAATTCTATTTTATTCGAGTCTGTTTTTTCACATGACAGACTCAAACAGCATTTTGCTTTGGTACACGGGTATATTCCCCTCAAATGAATGGTTCTGGCTCACGATGGAGAATAGTCAAATCCCATTTTTGACCAACTACAAGGATAGATTTTATACTTTGAGCTGCTAAAAATCATGTCAAATTATGCAAGAGTTTTTTTTTTTTTTTTTCATTTTTTGTTGCATGAAAAAGAAAACTAACTATGTAACTTGAATTTTAGCTTTGTTGGGTGGAAAAAGAAAGCTTATTTGAATTCAAAAGGAAAGAAGAATAGGATGGCAATAGAGAGAAGTAGAAAACAATAATAATTGTTTGTAGTGACAATGGAGGAACGACAGGTGAAAGGTGGGAAAAAAAGGCTTAATAATGATGATAGCATCTCTTGGGCTGACTGGCTCTTCACCTGAAAAAGGTTGGTGGTGGCTCGTTCGTATGAACGACATCATTATGCATATTGATGGGTCTCTCAACTGAATTCATGATCCCATTCACTACTGTCGTACCAAACCGGGCACTTTCCTGTAAATTTTCATTTAATCTTCTGTCCTTTAACTTGTACTCTTCCTAATTTAGAGAATGTTTATTTTTTTGAAAGATATATTTTGTAAAAATTTTATAAATTTTTATATAAATAAAAGAGTGACATATTGTATTCATATTTTAATATTAAAAAATAACACATAAAGGTATAATTTTTTTTTATTAATACATAAAGGTATAATAATGGATTATACATAACATCTTTAAGAAGATGTTATTTTCAAATTGTTTTTAAGATTAAAGAGTAATAGCCCACTCAGCATATACATAACATCTTTAATTCAAATTCAAGATACTAAAGAGGGAAAAATTCCAATACAACGCCGGACTGGATTGTTCCATTAAAAATACGGACTTTGTCTTCTTTATTTTAAAGTTTTAAAATGTTTTATTATATTATATAAGGTAAATTATACTTTAATCATATGTGATTTTTACTTTTTTATTAATTTATTTATAATTTTAAATATTAACATTTATTTACATAATTTTTTTCATCATCAACGCTTTATTCATTTAAAATTTTTTCCATCCAAAATTTAGTAGCAATTGCATGTGCAAAGCGCATGTCTCCTTTATCTTTAATTCTTGAAATTTTAAATCTAATTTGAAATCCAATTAAATAATTTACTAAATAAAAACTCCTAATTCCCTTTGTTGAAAGAATTCTATAATTTATGTTTGAAACAACCATTTCTAATTTGAGTCACAATTCTAGAACGAAAACCCTAATTCATTTTACCAAAATTATTCTGCATTACTTTTGCTGAAGCAATTTTATGTGTTTAAATTTTGAATAAAAAATAATTTAAATGATCAAAGTGTTAGTGGTTAAAGGCATATACATGTGAGTAAATTTCAACATTCAAAAATTTAAAATTATAAGTAAATTAATTGAAAAAAAAATACATATCAGTAAATTTATCCTATTATATAAAATTATAAAGGAAAAAAGAAAGAAATACTTCGACTTGTTTATTTGTGTTAAAAAAGTATAAGAAAATATTTTATGATTTGATAAAATAATTAATTAAAAAACTGATGAATTGAGGTCGTTAATTTCAAAATTTTATATAAAGTAAAACATCACATGTGATTATGTAGTTTTCGGTTAAGAAAGAGCAGTGTAATATATATTAATAATTGTACAGTATAGCTAGCAAGTTTGATGTGGACGAATGAGTTCAAGAGAGAAAAAATAAAGGGAAAAAGGATGGTAGAAGAAACAAGTGATAGTTTTATTTACATGAGGTGAAAATTATTAATTTTTAAATAATCCTTTATTAATTAATTGTTAGTACAGAACTGATTTTAAGATAAGTGGTATTATTTTTTTTTTGAAAAAATTTGGAATAATACAAGTCAAGAGTATAAATAAGATTTACTACTACAAAATAATTAATTAATGTCAGTTGTTTAGTGAATTACACGTTTGAATACGATTGATATCTAATTGAGATTCATTGTAAATAAATTATGACCTTAGAAGTCATACAAAAATTACAAAGAAAAAATTCTCTTAAAAAAACCTTCACAAAAATTTAAAAAAAATGAAAAAGATAAAGATTTAATATATATATATATATATGTATGTAAATGCATTTGGAGCTATTTCAAACTCCATCAACATTTATTAAATATGTAATATATACAAAATATTTAAATACAACTTCAAAAGTTACATGAAGGAAACACAAATAGAAATATTTTAAAAAAATTTGTAAAAAAATTAAAAAAATGAAAAAGACAAAGATTTAAAAAACAAAAGTAAAAGCACATCTTTTATTTTGAACTAGTGGCTTGGAATAGGGCATTCACTTCATGCACGATATTAGTTGAAGGAGTATCAATAATGCATTGATATATGATGGAAGATGGGGTGATATCTAAAATTTTATAAAGGGAGTTAGATAGAGATAGAAATGGTACTTGAAATTAAATAAAAAGGAAAGTCAAAATAATAATAAAAAAATAAGATGTACATTATTTTAGGGATGTAAATGGGGTAAGGCAAGTTGGGGCGAGCTTGCTTGCATTTAAAACGAGCATTTTTAGGTAGGACCGTGAGAGCTTGCAAGTGGCTTGCATATTTTTTTATATTTTTTATAATTAAAAATAATTAAATCATTAAAAATATATATGTAAAAATAAAAAATCAAACTTTAAATATCAAGGAAAGCATGTTTAAGAAAATATTAGATTAATTTAGATTAAAATTTCTAATTTTTTTTATACATTATAACTGTCTAAATAGATTTTTTTTATTTTATATAATTAGTTAGTCAAATAAATCTATAAAAATTATATTAGGTTATTATACATTATATTAAGAATTGGATTAAATATTTTTTTAAAATATTTAAAAGATTATAAAATAAAAAATAGCCTATATAGGCTCGTAGGGCCTGTGATCAAGCTCGCACGAGCTATTCATATGAGTCTGCAATAAAAACATGCCAAGAAGAATGGAGACCAAACCGCCCCGCACCCACAAGCTACCTACAAAGCCTGCGAGTCTGTGACTTATTTTACACTCCTACTTTATTTATAATGTGAAAATATCACTAACTTTAGTCAATTATTAACACAAAACTAACATTCTATGTATTATTATTTTCCAAATAGCTAGTTGTTGTCAGACTATTAAATGTTAGATAAGTATCAAATTGATATATTTACTTTTTATATTTCTTGACTAGTTGTTTGAAATACCTTTAAATGATAGTTGTAAATAACATCGACATTTTAGGTTTTCGTAGATTCCTAATAACTTTGTAAATTTCATCATTTTACATGTTAATTTAGTTCAAAATCAATGTATTAGAGTTTCATTTTTTTACTAGATTTTTGCAATATCTTTATATATTAGTTAATTCCAAAATCATCATCTTAAGTATTTTTAATAATTTAAAAAATATCACCATATTTAAATAGACATCAATTGATTTCAAAACCAACATCTTAAGCTTTATTGTTTTTTTAGTAACCTTTAAATATTATGCAATTTGACATTAGTTAAGTAAAAAAATTAACATGTTAAATTTTTTAATAATTTTAAAAATATTATTATATACAAATAGATGTTAATTAATTTTCTTTAGTGCAAATTATTATCACTAATATTTTAATTATCAAAATGCCCTTGCATAAAAAACTACAAATTAAACTATTAAAAATAATAATAATAAATGATTAGTCTATTAAGGAGTTCTAAATAATATGTAAAGATACTAATTATCAAAATTATATTACGTCATATTATAATCTCAAACTTTATTAATTTTTTTATGCAAATTATTCAAAAAAATATTTTTTCTTAATTTTCTCTTAACTTTCTGAGAGTATACATTTTCATATTGCAAATTGGGAGAATGAGATACATCAATACAAAGTAGTTTAAATATTTTAATAAAAAATCATAATTTATATTATTAAAAAATATATTTCTAGATAATTTTAAGGATGATAAACATATAATAAATAATTAGTGCAATAGGGTAATTAATTAAAAATAACAATAAAATAATACAAAACAAGGTCTCAATGGTGAGAGTATTAATGTATTACCTTGAATTAACCAATAGAAGGTGGCATGTGTATTCATTCATCATAGACAAAAATAGGCTTCATGAAAAAAAGGAAGGAAGTGCTTTAGCACTTTATTATCGTTAAAATCTTTTGGAACTGGAAGGCATAATTTCCTCCTTTTGTCTTTAGGTAACACAAGCCCTAAAAATATATCAAATAAATTCAAGAATTAGCTTTGTAAGCTAACAAAATATTGAAGAGAAATAACAACTCTCATGATTTGAGCACTAAACCATTAAAACCAGGGTTCTATGTAATATCCCTAAGTGGTATATTATATATACCATTACTAGCATGCTTAAATTTACTAGCACTTTGTAGTTAAGTGTGTTCTAGTGAAAGGAATTTTAGGATGAAAATTCCTAAAATTATCACCCGATAAGTTGATTAGGTAAAATTTAGGTGAATTGTAAAAGTAGATTGAGCTTTTACTTGACCCAAAACTTTGTGAAACCATTCTTGGGCATTAATGTGTATTAAATTTTAATTAGAGACTTTCCTACAAGTTTAGAAAAATTTTAGTAGAACCTAATAAAAATTTCGGGACTTAGGTGAGTCAAAATTCGGCAAAATAAGTTTAGAATTGATATAATATAATTTGGATAATTTAAATTCCTTTTAAGATGATTTAACTTGTTTTCTAAAAGCCTAAATTAAATTTTTGGATGTCCAAAACTGTGTAGCCCAATAGGAAAAACTTAGGAGGAAAGCCAAGAATAAAGGTGGAATAAGCGAGAAAAGTGAGGGGTATTTTTGTAACAAAACTTTTATCTCTAGACTTTTCTTGAATTTTCTCCATTTTTCTCTATTTTTCTGGTCATTTTTAATAGCTAAAACGTGTCCCCATGCTGGTCCAATAATCAGCAAAAAAAAATTCTTAAAGCAATTTCACATACGTGAAAATGATTAGTTCATGTTTTGACTTCCAAATCAACCTTTTTCTTAAAACTCTTTTCACAATTCATAAGCACCCATTTTTTGCATTCTTCTTCAACAAAAAACCATGGCCCTCTCTCAATATGAGCAAGCTTTCAAGATCATTTTCAATTCATAAAAAATCCCATAAGAGAATTTCCTACAAGATTTCAAGAGGTAACCATGCAATTTCCTTCTTTTCTTCATGCTTTCATGGAAGATCTTCAAAAAAAATTCTATAAACCTTGGTTTATTGTTTTAACTAGAGTTCAGTTATCCCTAGGGTTCCTCTAACATATTAGAAAGAATAAAACTTAAGGTGAGTGATAATCTTTCCAATTTCTTAAAAGATTTCATACAAAAATTGCAAGATATGATAATATTTTGAATGATGTTATTATGTTGTATTCTATTTTATGTGGTCTATTTGGCTGAGTTTTTATGAATGACTTAGAAATATTAGGATGTTATTAGGTTGTTAATTAAGTAGAGAAAGGTCCCATTAAGTTTATGTAAAGTTTGGTGAAGGATTGGAATAGGTTTAGTTGGAAATTATAAAAGATGAGAAGTTTTTATGTTGTACTAGGGAAAAACACAAGTTAGGCAATTTTAGGAAGGTATTAGGAGTTTTTAAAAATTTATTTTTTGCCATTTTATTTTTGTTTATGATGTTAAGGTGTGTGGAGAATCTTTTGAGAATTTTTAGAAATATGAAATGTAAGCTGTCATAAGCCTAGGTTAGATTGCTCCAAAATTGGACGTTTCAAAAATTTGCTTCTATATTTTAAAGTTTTACGGTACCAAATAGTGATTAAAATTGCTATAAAAATTCATGGAAGTCCTTATATATGTTGGATAAATCTTGACAAAATTTGGTAGTAATTGAAGTTCATTTCCCTATTAAAAAAAATTTCCCATTTCAGAAGCTCCAATGCTGTCCAATGCTAAAACAGTTTTAGAAGCTTAAAGTTCACGAATTTTTTGGGAAAATATTCCAGAAAATTTTTGAAAACCAAGGCTCCAATTTGGCCAATTAATATGTTAGGAATATTATAGATTTAATTGGGCATTTTTAGAGATAATTTAAGTACCAAAAAGGGGTTCGTTATTGGAAGACTCTCTCTGCTGTCTTGTTTTAGAAAGGTAAAGTGAACAGTACTTAAATCTCATTATTTTTTTTTCTATGTAATTGATGATTATTACTTGACATTGTATTGATAATACATGTAAAATGATGGCAAGTTAATTTGATGAATTTTGAAATTTATTTGAATGCTACAAAGTGGTAGCAAACATAATGACCAATTATGGTGCCTAACTAGCTACTTGAACATGATGAAAGTTTAATACTTGAAATTGATAATCATACAAGTGTGATTGACTCATATTAAGACTTGAACCCTTTTGTATGCCATAACTGGTGATCAAAATTAGATAAAATGTTAATGGCTAGTTGGTATTTGACCATCCCCTCATGAGTTGATGATTATGCTTTGAAAGAGCAAATGAAAAATCACTATTAACCAATGATGGCTTACTTGAATTATATTCATTTCTAAAATGTGGGGAAGATGACTATAGGCTAATTGCTTCCTTCTAAATGAAGGAGAAGAGTGGTTAGGTTTGGAGGGACAAGGTTGGAGACGAATGAGATAAGGTTGGACTGAAGTTATAAGGAGAGACCGTTATACCAATACTAGTCATTTTCTAATA
Source organism: Sindora glabra (assembly GCA_020226215.1). Lineage (NCBI taxonomy): Eukaryota > Viridiplantae > Streptophyta > Magnoliopsida > Fabales > Fabaceae > Sindora > Sindora glabra. Next base: position 59,796,289 of record CM035230.1, on the reverse strand, counting down.
ACGAATCTAAACATACAACTAATTAATAATTTGAAAAATATTTTATTGTAGAATCACTCATGGCATAACTTAGAATTGTACATACCCCCTATAGTGAAAACTCGTAGGAAAAAGGTAAAGTAGCTATTTATTGAGTATTTTTATACTCACATTCTTTGATATTATATTTTTATCTATAAATAAAAAGAATGAAGTCGATCTAGTGACATGACGTATACATTAGGACATTCTTGTCCCTACAAGATACTTATCAGAACTGATAAGGAGTAATAAGTCAAGTGTAGGAGGTCCGAAGTAAAGTAAAATCAGTGTATGTAAATTAATTATAAGTAAACATATTTGTACTTAATGTATTGAAATTATTATTGTAAATCATTTTGATATGTATATCAAGTACTTTAATTTTTCAATCGCATGCGCGCATCATAAAGTTTGTTTCTATATAAAGTAATTTCTTATAATTACAATATAAATTATATAGGTGTGGTTGTTGAAAATGTCAATTAGGCTTGTAAAAGTGTTTGATTGGCTAGTTGGTACTAGTTGGATATCTTTACGCTTGAAAATTGGATCGTGACATTCTATTCGCTACAAAACAAGCTAAATAAATCTCTAGTAGTAAAAATGAAAAAAAGAATTAAAATACTTAGAAAAATTAGCTCTTTCATATTGGTAGATTAAGTTGTCCACCATGGCTGATCCACTCAAATTCCATGAGTGAAGGGGTGTAAATTTATCTAATGATTCACATTATTCTCATACCATAGTCATAAAAAAATTACATTAAATCATTTTATTCATTATTTAGAGAACTTTATATTTAATAAAATGAATATCCAAAATAAAGACATACAAATCAAAGATAGACTTATCTGAATTAGTTAAGTGCCTTTCACCAAAAATCTAAATAACTTATTGCAAATCCCTTTAGAAAATGTAATTAATAAATCTACTTAATTATATAGTAAGCATAGTTTTAAGCTTTTAAAATTTTTTAACCCATGAATTCTTTGCACAAGTTATTCTTATGCACATAACATAGTATTGTATTTGCTGCTTTCTTTCTCTTTCACATGGCAGTGACATTCACTCACGGTATTAGGGCACTTGTTCTCTCTTCCTGCTAATACCCAGTAAGACTACACTTAACGTCTGTGTCTCCTCCGTTGCTCCTCTTGGCTCGCTCATGATCGCTAGATCTTTATCTTAATTTTTTATTGCTTTGATGAGACTACTTTCATCTCCTTACTCTCAACGTTATATTTTTCTATGAAAGATAGTTAAATATGCATGATTCTTTGTTTATGATCTGTTTAAGGTCTGCAATTCATTGAAGGTTTCAATTTGTTACTGCCATGCACCACTTTAATTGCTTCTGATTTGTATTTTGCTTTTATATGCAAAATTCTTTGCTATTTCATCTACATATTTGTCTCAGAAACTCCATTTTATGCTTTTAATTTAATTTTTATCCTCATATATTTAAATCCATTGAAACATTTGTATGATTTAATTGAACATGTTTTTTTACATATTTTATCATTCTTTTTTCAATTGAATATGAGTTTTCATTTGAATTTTAGTTTGGATACTGATTATTTATTTATTGTTTATTCATGTCTATTTACATGGGGTGTTCTTTTAGCTAATTTTATTTGGATTTTATCGGGTTAATCTTTTATTTTTTTCTAGTATGTTAAATTGAATAAGTGGGAACAACTAATTGAAGGTAATAAACTTTGCTTCTTTTCTATAATCAACCAATAAGGCAAATGTCTTTGTTATAATTTTCAGTTGGTTTATGAACATAAGATTGGTATAGTGAGTATAGATTCCTTGTATTTGTTGATTATACCTTCCAACTTCTAAAGTTTCTAGAATATCTTAAGCATCATAATGATTCCCTTATAAATCCTATGAACTCTTTAGGATTTGAATAATATTGTTAGTGATAAAACTAATCCCATAGTCTAATATATTCTACTTTTTATTTTTGTTCTAATAATTGTTTACTTAGTGAACTCCATACTCCATTTATACCATGTTTAATTAAGTGTGGAGAGTATTTTTGTTCTAATAATTGTTTGCTTAATGAACTTTATACTCTCTCTATACTATGTTTAATTGTTTACTTTGTGAACTCCATACTTTATTCATACCATGTTTAATTAACTGTGGAGAGGATTTTGTTGGTTTAATCTTTTATCATTTTTTCTGGTATGTTAAGTTGAATGAGTGGGAACAAGTGATTGGAGGTAGTAAACTTTATTTCTTTTTTATAATCAACCAACAGGGCAAATGTCTTTGCTATAATTTCTAGTTAGTTTATGAACATGAGACTGGTATAGTGAGTATAGATTCCTTATCTTTGTTGATTGTACCTTCTAACTTCTAAAGTTTTTGGAATATCTCAAGCATTATAATGATTTCCTTGTAGATCCCATAAACTATTTGGGATTTGCATAATGTTGTTAGCAAAGAAACTAATCCTATAGTCCAATATGTTCTACTTTTTTTTCTAATAATTGTTTACTTAGTGAACTTTATACTTTATTTATACCATGTTTAATTGAGTGTGGAAAGTATTTTACAAGTCAAACTTCACCGTACTTCATTGATTATTGCTAAATCTAGGTGCTAACTTTTCAAAATTCATTATGGTAAGTGTAAACTTTAATATGGAGCTATACCTTATTCAGTGTTATTGTTTCTTATATCATTATTATAAAGCAAGTCTTTATTAAATGTGGTAAAGTAGGGTAGGAAAAAAATATAATCTAAGGAAATCTTAAATGAAATAAAGTCAGTTATTGTTCTGGTTTTCTTATGTAAACTTCAAATTGAAATCTAGACACTTAACCCCATATTCTAAAAACCTTTTCTTTTGAGTTTAAACCTTATTATTAACTTGAAACTTGTATGATTTGTAGTCACTTATCCCTAACTTCTCTATAATATGCTTGACATTTGGTGGGCTAGAATTGTTAGAGATGATGTACAAAAGGTAAAAGAGAATTGTATTTTTTTTATTAAGTTTGAAATCATGTATACTTCATTAAAATTTGAAAGTCTATTATTCTCAATATATTGTTATAAGGTTCTATATTCCTTTTATTTAATCTGACAGTGAAGAAGTCTAGTCAAGGTTTAATGCCAGTCTCTTAGACTTCTATATTCCCTTTGTTAAATCTGAAAGTCTTATTGGAACTATGTGGTTGCATGGTAGGAATAAAATGCATAACTTTAAGATTCATAGCTCACATGCAATTTAGGATACATAAATTTAGTATTATATCATGCTTATTTTGAATATAAGGTTATTGAAATTTGAATATGGAGAAAGTTGATATTCTTGGCTTAATGAAGTTAAGATATGAATCTCCTAAGATTATTATTCTCAGTTTATTATTATAAAGGAATTTAAAAAATTTATAGTTTCCTTCAATTATGGAAAGAAGTTTTGCAACGTAGGATGTGAAAGCTAGTTTTCTTAGGTGCTAACAACTATTATGGGTTTTTTATTAGTTATAAGATATTTTTTTCTATGATCTATGAAGCTATCTTCCCAGTAGTTGCTTAAGTTTACAAGTAACTGCTACTTCTTTTGATTTCTGATAAACCTATCTGTTGTTTCATTTTTAATGGTTTATATTAGAAACCTTTGTATTTGATGTGGTTGAACTTTACTGCTTGAATTTATTTTAATCATTTATCTCTGCCCTTAAACTTGTGAAATGTGTTTATATTTATAATGTCCTTTGCCATTGAAGGTTGTAGGTCATGTAGCTACTCTAGCTTTGAAAGTTTTTATTGATTATTTAGTTAGTTTTGGTTTTACCGTGAATAATGATCATTCAGTTCCTTGCCATATGATCTTACCAAATCGGTTACTTACATTGGTTTGCTAGCCTCTATGCATATTAACATTCTTACCATTCCATTACTTTAATAATTTTAACAGAATATATTGCAATGTTTTATTTAGATAGTTATGAAATTTAACAAAAAGAGCTGTAGAAACTGAGATTGGATTTCATTATGTGAATGATTAGATTAATTTACAAATTGAATTTTTTAGATAGTGATGGCTACATTATAAAGGCTGATGCTATTGAGTTTTTTGCTATGATCATTTTGTTTCATCCATATTTTTGGCAAGTTTTAGGACTTTACTTCATTATGAAATTTTATTTTACAATTGTAATGGTGTAGTTTAGTTTTCTTTTGGTACATTAATTGTTCATGTCTAAGAGCCTAAGGCCTTAATCATTCTATCTTGGTATTAGCATGTTCTTTTGCAAGTGCTTTCAAGATTACAACTTTGCTAATCTTTTATTTAAAAAGAATGTTATCATCATGAAATAGCAATGCAAAATAAGAAAACTATTTGAATACGGATTAACAGGTTAAAAATGCACTTTTCCTAGTTTTGATGCATCAAAGCTTGAATAGATTCTTCACTATTATAACATATTTTTTTAGCCTATTCTACAATTATAACAGAAGTCTGGTTAGCAATTGAAGTTTGGTTACCTTTAAAATGCTTATGTTGGCTATTGAGATATTAATTTTTAATGTCTTAAATTAAAACAGGAGTTTGATTAATAATTGGATGGGCTTTTTCAATAGCTTTTCAAGTTCCTCATGTTCTTTGATGACTCTAGTATTTACTTTTTCCACTTGAGCTTAGACAGTATGCAAAGCATCCTTGGTAGTACTAAACACTTATAAATTAGAGTTTGACTAATGGTATGCCAACAAGTTATTGGAAGTGATGGAAAGGATTCTACACATCCAAAACTTGCTTTGCTTTATTTTCTTCAAGTCTTGAACTTATCTTATTTGCTTTGCTTTATTTTTGTCATGTATGACTTTTGATGCCAAAATGAACTTGAACTTTTGTTTTGTTAGATATTTTCAAAACTGTTTTCTTTATTTGTTGGATTTGTTCAATTCATGTGTAAGGTTTTGTTACCTGTGCTTGGCTTATTCCAATAGCTAGGTTCTTACTTTTATTTATTTTTATCCCATGTTGAACTTTTTATATTTGTTTTATTTTATTTTTATCACTTGTGACTTCTGCTACCAACATGAACATGAAATTTTCTTTTAGATATTTTCTCTTCACTTTTTTGCTATTACTTCTTTTGTTCATATAAACCTATTGCAATTATATGAAAGATTTTTTGTGAGTTATTTATATGGCTCAATCAAACTCTTGATTTTTGTTAAGCCAGTAGCTTAGAATAAGAAAAAGAGACTACAAATAGATTCATATAAGAGTTTACGAACTATTGCATAAGTTTAGTAAAATCAAGACTTAGTTATCATTTTTATAGTTTGGAGTATCTTGGAAAGATAAGCCACACCCTTAAACTAATATGTAAAACAAATTAGGGAAAATATTATTCATCATTATAATTTGAATTAGCATGTTTATATGTTCATACTTTTTTCTTTTCTGGAGCAAGAAGAAATATAATTATCAAGTTTTGAATGCTTGATTTGTAGAATACACTAAACACTCTTGGGAGTTAAGATTACAGCCAATAGACCTGGTATCACTTGAATTACTTCAATGGTATCTTTAACATCTTTCTTAGAAGATCAAAATCTTTAACATTGAGCTTGAGAGGAAAAATAGTGAATGATTATAGTATTACAGTACTTGTAATTTCATTATATTTGAATATTTGAAAGAAATTGATTACATGTATTTTTTGCTATTTTTAGGGTCTATGTTACCGACTACTTTAGTGGTATTTAATGTTATGCATTTTTTTTGTTATTGACAACCTGATCTTGAGTGCCGGAAGCATTAAGAAGTTGATATATGTAGCATAAGACTTATTAGGAAGTTAATATATGTAGCACAAGATGATATTCATACCAGCATAAAATAGAAGGTACTTCCATCACTTATATGTCTATATAACCAATATTAGTGAACGATATAACAACTAATGCTATTAGAAAAATGTGTATATTAGAAATAAAAGGATAGGGAGAGCTCACTAAATGAGACCATAAAAATTTTTTGTTAAAGACCAGTAAACATGTCCAATAAAATCATCGCAATTAGTTGTGCAGTAGGTAATAACAAATATTATTTTAATTAATAGTCATTAATTATGCTTAATTTAGAATTTTTTAAAAAAATTAATTTTCACATATTTATAAATTAAAATTATAATTGAAATTTTTTTTATACATACTATAATTATTGATGTGTAATTTTTATAAAAGATAAATATAATCAAATATTTAATCATACATAATAATGTATTGTTTCAATTAATCATTATTGATTAGATTCAATTTTAATAAATCGTTTAAATTAAATGTGTAGATTCTCTGTATAAACTAAAGAAATATCTTTTAAATGTGAAATATATCTTTTACATATATATTTTAAAAAAGTTAGATATAATCAAATATTTGATTAAGCTTGACCTATTATTCAAATTTGTTTTCATTAATTACAATCAATTTTATACATTTTCAATTAAATTTAAAAATTATAATTCCTATGATTTGTAATTTATATATATATATATATATATATATATATATATATATATATATATATATATATATTATAATAATAAATTTTTAATTTTTCAAAAATAAAATATAATCAATTATTTGATTAAATTAAGAAATATGTTATACCGCGCAATATTTGATGTCATATTAATTATAGCAATAGTGATTATATTTACAATTTTTTTGAAATTTTTATTAAAAATATAATATATGCTCTATTTTGGATATTTATTACATATATAATAAATGACTACACAGTTTAAGAATATTGCATATAGAATTTTTTAAAGTCTTGATCAAATATTATTTTAAATAATGATCATGTACTATAGTCATGTATTTTTCAAAATGAAAATATTGTTGAATAAAATAATTATCTTATAAATGTGAAATATATTTGTCAAAATTTATCTTTGTTTTATGAAGAAGATATTCATTGTAACCAAGCCATATATAATTATTGATTTGCAGTATTTATAGAAATTAAATATAATCAAATGTTTGATTGAGCTTAGTGTATGATTTAAATCCATTATCATTAATTATAATCAATCTTTACTTATTTTTTAAATTAAAAATATAATTGAAATGTAATTATTTATTTGAAATTTGCATTTTTTTACATATTATAATTATTAATTTAGAATTTTTGTAAAGATTGGATATAATCAACTATAAATAAGAGAATAAAGAATCATGTGAATGTACAATATATTAGATAACTATGTTTTTAATTTTAATTGTGAATACTTATTGTAGTCAAATATTATATATAGTTTGAATATAAAATAATTTTTTATATGTTGATGTCATATTAATCATAATAATAATAACAATATTTACTTATTTTTTTGAGATATTTATTAGATGTATAATATGTGCTCTTTTATGGATATTTATTATGTATATATGTCATCACACTATTTAAAAATATCATATCTAGAATTCTTTAAAAACATAATCAAATATTATTTTAAATAATAGTCATTGAGTATGCTCAATTTAGAATTTTTTAAAAAATAATCAATTTTTACATATTTATAAATTAAAATTATAATTGAAATGTAACTATTTATTTATAATTTATAATTATATTTTTTATACATACTATAATTATTGATGTGTAATTTTCATAAAAGTCAAATATAATCAAATATTTATTAAAATAATAATGTATTGTTTCAATTAATTGCTATTGATTAGATTCAATTTTTTAAATTAAAATATGTTTTAAACGTGCAATATATCTTTAAAGTTAGATATAATCAATATTTGATTAAACTTAACAAATTATTCAAATTTGTTTTCAATAATTGCTATCAATTTTATACATTTTTTAATTAAATTTGAAAATTGTAATTCATGTGATTTGTAATTTATATACATACATATATATATATATATATATATATATATATATATATATATATATATATATATATATATTATAATAATAGATTTGTAATTTTTGCAAAAAAATCAAATATAATCAATTATTTAATTAAATTAAGAAACATATTATACCGTGCAAATTTAATATTTGGTGTAATGTGATCTGACCATGCAAATTTAATATTTGATGCAGTGTGATTTAATCAACAATTGGTTTTATACCGTGAAAATCAAATGTAATCAATTATTTGATTAAATTAAATAACATATTATACCCTACAAATTAAATCAAATTAAGTGACATATTGTACAAAAAGTCAGATAAAATGCTGTGTAAATTTAATATTTTAAGGAACATTAACTTTGTTTTTCAATTTTTAATATGGATATTCATTGGAATTATGATAATTAACTATCTCATTAAATATTTCATGCAATCTAAATATATTTTTATTATTTATATAAAAAATTTTGCCATTTTAAATTCTTATGTTTCCTCAATTTCTTTTGTGTATATAAGTTTCAAGTTTGCTTCTTCATTCATCTTGACCAAAGTTATCATGAATCAAAGCAACTCTCATTGCCACACAGGTTTGGTTCTTCTACATTATGTTCATATTTTCAAATTTTAATAAGGATACTCATTATGTTTTTATTATTATCAAAGCAATTCCCATTGTAACACCTCCAAAATATTTTTTCTTTGAAAACGTTTTGTTCTTCTATATTGTATTCTTATTTTTAATTTATATTTATTCGAAACTAATATTTTTTAGAAAAATTTTGATCCTCCATATTGATTTTTTTTCTACTATTGTAAATCTTGCAATGAAATAAATTCTTAATTCCATCGTCGGCTTTTGGACCTTTCATCCATTCTTAATACTTCTACTTTTCATTAAATTAAATTTGAGTTTTTTTTAGAAATCATAATAATTTACTATACCCATTCTAAGATATATATATATATATCTTGCATATGAGTTGAAATAATTGTTATGTTACCATAATCTATTTTATATTATTGTTATGCATTTAAAGTTATTTTTTCTATCATGTTTTATTATTTTATTTCGTACCCCTTTTTGGTAATATATTGAAGTTTAAGTATTGTGATGGTTCCTGTATACTTCTCTATTTAATATTTTTTTATTATTGTACTAACTTTACATTTTTTTATAAAAATATTTTATTTTAATTCAAACATTCAAAGGACTCAATATGACCTTTAAATTTCAAATGAGATATTTTACCTTGCAAAATTGAAATTTATAAATAATGTAAAATTTGTAACACTAAGTCTATGTTAAAAAAATGTAAAAATCATGTTATTAGTATGTTGTTGTTATCATTCACCTTGTAATTTGCTATGTTACTTTTTTTTGAAAATCTAATCTAATTATTACATAATAATTTAAATTTTTATTTTATTTTAGAATACTAAAATAGCAAGGAAAATCACCTCTTTTTCAGAACTTGAGCCAGAGGTACAACCTTCAAAGATACAAGTAAGAACTATTAGACTGTAGAAAGTTACAAAGAGAAATTCAAATATTGGACATGGAAGCAGTAAAATGATTCTCATGGATAAAGAGGTAATATGAATATATTTTGATTATATAAGCTTATTTACTAATACTAATTGATTAATATTAATTATAATATTTTTAATGTTATATTAGATATAACATTATTATTAAATAATGAATCTTTTGCACATATTAATCATAAAAATATATAAATTTTAAACTAACATTTATGTATCTTACAAACTATAAAATAGGAAATCATAACTTAGTTCAATTTGATATATAATCAAATTTGATAAAATTATAAACTATTGATACATAGTTCAAATTGGTAAATAAAATCATAAAAAATTAATTTTTTTGAAACATAAAAAATTTGCTTAAACCTTCTCACTATCTTTAAAATTTGTTCAAGTCTTTTTTGAAAAAATAAGTGATATTATTTTTTATTTTTAATATTCTTTTTACCTTTTAGCAGATAAATTTTTGCATGACTAACAAATATTTTTTATTTTAAAATATTAATTTTAACTTTAAGTGTTAGTTGATTTTTACAATTAACCCATATATAAATATTGATTTCTAATATCGATTTGTGGTATTTATAAAATTTAAATATAATGAAATCTTTGATTAAACTTGATTTATTATTCTAGATTATCGTCATTCATAATAATAAATATTTACACACTTCATGAAAAAAATTTTAAATTATATATAAATATTGATTTGTAACTTTCAAGTCTATTATAATTATTAATTTGTAATTGTAGAAGCTTTGTGTTCAATTGTGGTTAGTATTTTTTTATCACATTTATATGTATATATTTTTTATCGGCATGTCTTCCATAATAATAATATCTAACTATAATATATGTTTTATTTTGTCAAGGGAAATAAAATATCTATAATAATATTTGGGAAATCATTAATGGACCAAGTATGAAAGCAAGCTTAAGGAAGAAAAGTGTTACATCATATAAAATTTTATGGTTAAATACAATTCTGGCAAGTTCAAGATTAAAAGCCACCCATACAAAATTAATTTTCATAGGAATACAAATGTCCTACCATGTCAAGTAATAATAGCATTATGCAGTTTTGATTTTATTTCATTTGAAGATATTACTTTGAGAAAAATTGATGAGATAATACTAATAGGTAAAGATTGTTTTATTTTTTTATGGTCCATGATTACTTTTTTAATATTAATGACATTATATTTATTAATACCATATAAACCAGATGTTATTGGAGAATTAATTGAGCACGAGAGGATGGAAAATATTCATGAAGGAGAAATGAGAAGCAAGTGCAAAAATATATATTTAAAGGATGAAAAGTATGTTTACAGCATATTATATTTTTTTTGTTTGTTATATAAATAAATTTGTATGCATATTTTTTACATATTACTCCTTCATAAAATTTATTATTTTTTAAGAACAACATATTAAAATGTGCACTTTGGGGTGAATCTGCTAAATGTTAATGACTACATAAAACATAATAAGGAACTAATTATAATTGTTTTGTTTCTTCTAACAAGAGTAAAAGTTTTAACAAGTAATGTTTTATATGTACCATTACTTCTATGACAACTATGATTTAAATTATATATTCATACAAATACATATGCTTTGAGCAGTTGGTATTGTAATTACAAATTTCTAGAATACATCAAAACTAAGTTTCAATTCAGATTACTCTGAAGCAAAAGAGTTTAAAAAATGGTAAGGATAAATTACTATTTTATTACTCCTTCAATTATTAACATTTAATTACAATTTTAGTTAATTATAACAATATTTTTAATTTTTTTAGTTTGAATTTAGCTGAAAATTAGTGAATTTATTAGGTTCGATGAGATCACAAGCCAATCTTTAGTCAGATCAACTTTTGCAAATGATGATGATTTTATAGGTTATCCTAATAAAAAAAATCTTAACTAAGATTAAATCTACTAAAGAGGTAATGTTTTACTCTTTTATGATATCAAAATACACTATATCATATTTATAAATACTACTAATTATATACTTTTTATTAGGTCTTTATTATTGTTATCCTAACTATTGTAAAAATGCATCAAAGTAAAATTCAAATGATATTATAATGGTTGTATCACATGTAACAAAAAGGTTCATTTCTATGAAAGTAAACTTTGATGTCATAAATGTAAGACAATACTAGACAAAATAATTCCATGGTATTATTGCATTCAATTATAATTAATATCTACCATACTTTTATGCTTATGGTTTATAACTAAAATTGATTTTATATTAATAATTCTTATTGCATTAAATAGGTATCAACTTCATGTTAAAGTTTATGATCTGACAGATAAAGCATCATTTGTTTTGTTTGATAAAGGCGCTCATTAATACATTAACAAAACTATTGAAAACTTGTATGAATGCTTATCTAATGTAAGTTCATTATTATTGTCCATTTAATAATTTCTATAACAATATAAAGCTTTAATAAAAATTATTTGCTTTGTCTGATGTTAAAATTTATATAAGAAGGTGATAAGGATGGGTGGTCTATACAACTAGATTTCTACCTAAGAAGGAAATTTCTCTTCAAGATTGAGATATCAAAATATAATATTAATCACTCTAAACTTGATGAGGATAGTAGTAATTTTACTATACTCAGAATGACTGATGATGAAGATACTATTAATAAATTTACTACTTTGTCCCTAATCTATGAGGTGAAAACTAAATTATTAATTATGTAAACATTTAAATATTATATGCATCAAAATTACACTATTTTTTCTCTCTAAATAATTATGCAGGAACTTGGATCTGGGAAGTACAAAGATTTTATTAAAGATTATGTACAAACATGTAAAAATAAAAAAGATGATGTAAGTTTATCATTTATAGAAAATTAATTTTTTTAATATTATTATTTTATTAAATGAATAATAATGTGTCTTATAATATTTTCATTAATTTCTATACAGGATACAATTTTTATCATTTATGATAATAAAGATTTTCTAACACCTTTAAAAAAAGCATTTGATGATGTTTATGATACTATACCAAGTATAAATTTAATTAGCCCTTAGATGTCTGTAAACAAAATGAAGAAGATTATCAAAAATAAAATTAATGACCTAACACCTTCAAAAAAGGCATTTAATAATGTTTTTGACACTATACCAAGTATAAATTTAATCAGTCCTTAGATGTTTGTAAACAAAATGAAGAAGTTATCAAAAAGAAATTGATGACTAGATCATACATTTAGAACTTTGTTTAATTTATGGCTTTCTTACCCTTGAAACAATTTAATTATGCTTTTTTTATTCATTTTTATATTTAGTAAATTAAACAATATTTTTTCTTTATTATCTATTATGATAAGCATTTATGTAAAAAGTAAGGATTAACATTTATGCATTAAATTTCATATAAATTAATGTTATTTTTTATATATTTTTCTAAATTTCATTCATTATAATATTTGATCATGTATACATCTAGCTAAATATGATAACGATAATCAATTAATATAATATTACAATATTATGATAATTCTATTGATTAGTAATGACTTAAAAAATATAATATCTCTTATTATTTAAGTTGAATATAATTATGTGAATTTTATAATTGTTTAAATGACATAAATATAATAATAGATTTTAAACTAATCCCTTGAATGCTTTATAATTTAAAATTTATATTATAAATTATTATTAATTAAATTAAATCCATGTATCGCACGGATTAAAAGTTAGTTATGATATATTTTGAAGCAAAAATTTCTATCACGTTTTTGTATCAAACTTGATATTATCAATTTAATTGAATTAATTTAAAAGTAGGATGATTTGTGATAAAAATAATCATTAAATGTGCTACTTTGATTTTTTTTAATATTTGTATAAAAATTAATTAGATTAAAATCATTAAAAGTTATTGTATAACTCATAAAAATTATCCATTTGAATTTTAAATCTATATAAGTGGCCTTGATACCACATGTAACATTACATATCAATTCTTGAACAAATGATAAAATATCAAAATGTGTAATCAATAAATAAAATTATAAACTTGTGTTAGTCACAATAGATAGAAATCATTAAAATGAGGTTTGATTTTCTCTTTCTTCTTTGCGAGTTACAACCGATAGGGAATAAACACATAAAAAATTCTAGAATATTTTTAGGTCAGTGAATTTTTAAAGAAAGAATAATTTAGCATAAAGTAACTAAAATACCTAACCTAATTAAATAAGAAAATTTTATTGGGCTTATCCTTAAAAGTTCAGTAAGTTAAATGTCTATAATTACTGTTGAACACATTAACTTACTAGATATTTTTTTATCCATAAATTAATCATAAGAATGGATCCAAAAACAATGACTCTAGGGCTAAACTTAACTTGTTTTAAAAAAATAAGATAAAAAATCTAATTAATGGCATTTTAACAAAAAACTATCCTTACATAAAAATTATAATGTTATATTTTAATCTTTAAAGTGTGATTTTACACTTTAGAAAAATTCAATTCACATTGGAACTTAGGATATACAAGACATGTTCAAATAAAGCACATACCTTTATACAAACAAAAAATAAATAAATAAAGTGCATGCATCCCACTGATCAAAGTTTCACTACTATATATATCCACTTTAAAATATCATTTATAAAGAGCAACAAAACACCTTTGAAAATTTTTGAATAAATGAATTTTAAAAAAATTATTTAATTTGAACTCATATCTTAACTAATGAGTTTATGAGATCAAACATGAATTCTAAAAATTAGCTCATTTATAAATAAAAATAAAAATGAATAAATTAATTTTAAAACTTTTATTCTATTTATGAGTATTTAGTTCAATATGTGAAAATGAAAAGGCAATAGAATCAAACTAATTTACAACTTCAATTAAGTATAGATACTTGTTATTTTACTATAATTATTATATAAAAGATAAATATTTACAATATAAAAAAAGTATTTTTTAATGTGTTTTAATATTCTTTTACACTAATTCTCTTATCACTATATATATATATATATATATATATATATATATATATATATATAACTTAAAAAATAATGAATTTAAAAAAAGTGAAAAATTTCATGCTTACTCTGAATGTGGTAATGTAAGCACTTCAACACAAAAGCAATCATAAATTTATTTAGCTAGTACTTGTAAATTTGCAAATCCAATAGAAATTGAAAATCAAATAATATACTAAAAATTGCAATAATATACTAATTATACAAAACTAATTGCAATAATGTGTTAAAAATTTTAAATTATAATTGCAATATCATGAGAGATTATTATTCTATCTAAAAACATTATATGAATAGGGGATGTTCCATTTATTGTAAAACCTACTTGTTACTCATGACTTACGATATAAATAGCACATCAAGAATATTATATATTGTTAAATAAATAGTTATTAGATGTATATTGTATCAGTATAGTACTTTAATAAATAATTAATGTAAGTCCTACATTTATAGTATTCCTTATTTGAATTAATGTTTTCTTGTTCCTATGTAAAAATGGATCATATTTAGAGCAGTTTCCTACAGTAGGGGTGGTTTAGCTAAGTATGTAATTTAAGAAAGAGTCAAACCATTCAAGTTAAGCCTGTAGATGCAAAATAATGAAATTATAATGAAATAATATATAAATTCAAAATTTATGATTAAAATATCCAAGACTATTAAAGATAAATATTAATTTATCTTAAAATCTAGTATATATACCTTTCTTTGAGTTAGTTAACTTTGAGAAAAGGCAAATTAAGCATCACCTTTGTAGCATTCAAAGAATAACTGAATATAATAAAGTTTGCTTTCAAAAGTTATAAAATAGTATATTATCAACTTAAAAAGCAAATGTTATAGAACTTGTTAGTTTAGTAGAATAAAAAAAATATAAGACTAAATCTTTACTTAAGAACTTTGTTGCTCTAACTAGTTACTTTATAATAACTATTATACTTTCTATAATTTTATTAATTCAATTGAAAGTTTCATTAGTCAACTCACCTTATAAAGCATAATTTAATTGCTTTCTTCTATCAAAAATAAAATAATTATTAAATTATACAATGTAGCAATTGAATCATACATATATATATACACAAGCCTTTCATCTTATAAAAGTATTGACATCTTCTTGCCACTGTTGTTTTTTCCCACACCATGTTGAATTAGCTAAAAATTGACCACTTTAACAATAACATTTGTTGAATGATAAATTTTATTACACACTGCCAATATATTATAAAAATATGTTTAATACAAAAATTCATAGAAGCATTTAGTGGAACCATTTAAACTTTACCAAATAAATACTTCTTTAGTATTCTCTTTAGCAACATATCTTCAAAAGGTACAAACTCAAAGCTAAAGAGTGGGATTTCGACCTCACATGGTTTGACATGAGTGTTATAGTTGAAAGTAATTCTATATTAATGTTGAGTAAACCTATATGGTTCATTATTTGGAGCAACATGAAAGTTTTGGATAATGTAACATTAACCTTCAGCAAAAAAAGGCTTGCCCCTATTAATCAAATTTTTTCCAAAAGTAGTGGCATGAATTTTCTTGCTTTACATACATAATTATAAAATATAAATTTATAAATTCATTTATCAAATTAAAATTTTTAATTAAGTTATTTCTTATTTTCTCATCCAAAAGAATTATATCAATGGTTAAAACTTATTTAAAATACTTTAATAGCAATATACACTATATTTGTACTAGCCTAACTTTAATCCCTAAAGTCTAATTATGTTCAAGTGAAAGTTTATTGGTAAAAATATAATTTTAATTCTTTGTAGCAAAGCTACAAAAAATAGATCATAACTACATTCATGTTATTAAATCATGCTTTAAACAAAATATTTGTAAAATTATAAATAATATTATGATATTAATAGAGAATGACCAAAATTGAAATGAAATCATAAATTTTTATGCCAATAATATCTAGTACTTATGTTCATGTTTCTACCCTATTTGAAATATGTTAAAGTATATTGTTATGTATCTAGTAGCATAGTATACAATTAGGAACCTTAGGTACTTGATGAATGCTTCCTTAAATTTTGCAAAATTTATGGTAATTTAATAACATTCTAAGTTAAACAAAGGTTTCAAGGAATGAAAATCATTTTACAATGATTTATTTCGTAACACTCAATGCTACTCAAATTATATCTAACTTACATGTTGTTAAGTTGGTGCACAACTAGGTCTACTTCATATTACCTCATTTATGCATGTCTCTTTTGTATATATTTGGGTGGTAACATATATGCCCTTTAATGCCATTTAATTTGCATATTTTGTTTATTCAATGCATGTGTATCTTTATTCATTAACTATGGTCCTATAATCATTTTTTTAATTTTATTTTAATAAACTAATATGTATTCTATAAATTTTGCACCAAATTCTATAATGCATGATATAAGGTCTTGGTATAAGTTTTCTATCTCTACTTGCTTCAATGTTGAAAATTTTAGCTTAAAAAGACAAAGTAAATGCACAGGTTTATAATGAATGTTCTAAGTAGTTTAAAGGAAGTGCCAAATTAAAAATACTTATTACTTTGTTATAGTGGTTGAATGATTTTCTTCTTTATAAAAAATGTGTTCACTTAGTTACTTATTGAGGGAAACAATTCTATATCATTCTAGATCTTGTTTATTTGGTTTAATTTTTAATTTTTACTATTATACTATATTGTGCTTTATATATTTGGTCAATTAAGTTGTTAGGTGTCTTTAGGGTAAAATATTAAAATATATATCTGAGTCGCTTTGCCTTATACTTATAGGATTAACAATCATTTTGTTTAATTGTATAATTATATTATTACTTATCACTTCTATTTTGCTATATTATAGGTTGAGATAGATAGCTAGGTCTTTGGTAAAAGGATTGAGTTAATATGGGATGAAGCTAAGATACAAGTAAAATTCTTGACTTTTGTATAAATTTTTTGACTTATGAAAGCTTTAATATGTTATCTAACCATTAAAATATATGTTCTATTAGGGTGTTGAAAGGACACATGGAATGTGAAGTATACTATCTTTAAGAGGGAATTCATCTTAATTGATGAAGTTAGACTTCCAGTATGTATACTATTCAAAGAATTTAATATATAAGCATATCTAGCAAGTAAGGATATAAGCATATCTACCTTGAAAGAAAATTGATTGACTGACTTGAATGCTTATAATAGTTCTCTCATGCTTGCAAAATAAGTTATATAAATATCAGTAATTGGGTATATGTTTAAGTTGTTAATCAAACTAAAGAGTGGAGCAACATGAAGCTAGTAGTGTGATGTTACACCTTCTTTAATTATTAGTAAATTAGAAATTTTTTTATGAGAAAGAATAGCTAAGGTAACTAGTAAATTTAGTTAAGTTAAAGATCTTATATGTGAAATATGAAATAAAATAGAATCAATAAAATTAAGAGAATGAGAATATAAATTTGGTGAAATTTTGATGAAAAAAATTTATTAGAATCATGAAGTATAAAGCGATATATTGATATAAGTAAATGTGTGAGTATGAAAAAAGTTTAGGAGCCATTTTTTGAAAATGCTCTTAGGGAACTATTTCCTTATATTAGCCCCAAACTCCTCTCTCTTTCATTTTTTTCAATTTCCCATTCCTCCATATTCTTTCCTTACATAATCTCTCTACCATTCATCAATCAAGCAATCAAGCAAGGAAAATCTTAATTCTTCTTAATTTCTTCATTTAATCTAAGTAAGAATATTATTTTTATCAAGAATCTCCCCTATCTCTTCTTGGTTGATGAAGGAATTTGAGATTGATTTGGTTTTATTAGGTATTTTAAACCTTAACTCTAGAACTCATGAATTTTTACATGATTAGGATTGAAAGATCTTTATACTAGCTTCTTAACATCCTTTTCTATACGAAATGAGTGGATAATCTAGTTAAATTTATAAATTTTATGGCTATATAATAGTATTGAGGAAATATTAGTTGTTTTGTGATTTTGCTTGAATCATGTATGATTTGATATAGTAAAAGTAATAAATGATAAAGAGAGTTGATATGAGATATTAAATAGGTGCATTAGTGATTATATCAAGATTTAGTGTGTAAGATATATGTTTAGAGGGTAATCAAAGTTGAATGAATAGTGAATTTTTTCATAAAGATTGATATTTTCATATGTGAATAGAATAACTAATTGATTTTGAAGGTTTAGAGGTAAATTTGAGCTTCAGAATCAAGTGAACAATCGATTTTAAAGGTCCAAAGACAAATTTAGGACAAACGAATCATTGAGTTAATAAATTGTATGCCAATTTTGAAAAAACATAACTTCTTCATCTTACGTCTAATTTAAATGAATTACCTATTGTTTTAAAGATAATTGAGTTTACTTTCAAATGAAAGTTATTTCAACTTAATATCTAATATGTATTTTGGGATATCATTAAAATAGTAGATAGAGAAAAAAATTAAAGATATTAAAAAATGAACTTTTTATGTCTATCCTCAAAAAGGTATAACCCTTTCAAAACTTAGCTGATTTAGGCAAATAACTTATTTCTAAAAAGTTAATTGAGTCTATTTTCATATAAAATAAGCTTCATAACTAATATATCATAATTTTAAGTTATTCATAAACTATCACTTAAAGGTCACAATTATGGTGACTATATAGTAAACTATAATCAATTTATTTTATGTTTTCATGATTTATAATAGCCTAACATGGGGTGTTTGGTCTTTAAGTATTAAAAATAGAGTGATTTATGATAATTATAAGATGATTACATGACTTAGGTAATCATGAAATGAGAAAGTAGAAGTTATCTAATATAATATATATAATAATGAACTTATTACATTATTCATAGGTTGAAATATGTTGAGAAATGTTTTATAGATTGATACTATGATATGTATGAATGTTTGTAGCCATATAAAAAAGCATAATGATGCTAACATGTATTGTGATATATATTGAATTGAATTGTGATTACATTGAATAGAGCTTGAGCTTTAATGTTTAAATTGCATTATGAATTATGATACAAATGGCATTAAAGATGAAAAATATGACAAGTACGATAATATGAATACTAGATAGAAAATTCTTAGTAATAAAGTAGGTAGGGTATAAGGTTAGTCCAAAAGGAAGAAGGATGGAAACAAGTGGATAGAGTATAAGGTTGGCCCAAGGTTAAAAGGTGAATGAATGCATTTTATCTATTACTTATTATTTATAATGAAATGTGATCTTAAGCATAGTTATTCATGAGTATTATTATATGATATATTAAAAATGAAATGATTATGTGTTAATCTCATTATTATTGACTTTTAATTACTAATATGCTTAAATGTGATATGATTTGTCAAAGAAAGATAGTTTGATGGATAAGCTATTATGATTTATTGATCTTATTATAGATTGTTCACTTATTAAGCTTTGGACTCACTCCCCTGTGCTTCATTTTGTAAATTCCCAAGTTAAGCCTCCACATCTATCTCCTTAGAGTTAGGTTTTATAAGAGCTCACTAATGGTAGAATAGTAGCAAAAAATCTTGTATATAGTATATTTTGAGGTTTATTTTGTCATATATATTGGAAGAAATATTGAATTGATTCCTCACAAGTTAATTAGACTTACTTATCCTTATTTTGGAAGGATTATAAACATATCTAACTTTCTCACCTTTTATAGAAATCTCAATAAGTGTTATCTTTCTAAAGTAATTTTTTATTATATAAATACATGATACTTGTTAATTAGGATCAAGCTAAATAATTAAGAATAGTTTGGTAGAAATCGAAAAATGAGTTTTACGCCAGTTATGAATGGATAAGATCATGACATGTGAAAAAGTACACAACTTAGTTTAATTTTAGTTAGCTTTAGTGAGATTCATATTTGATTAAAATATAAAAAATGTAAGAAAACTTGGAGGTAGAAATTTCTAATCAATAACAAAAATAATCTGATAGGCTAAAGAATTTTAAAGTTAATGTATTTTTTGGGGGTTTTGTTTTGGAATTAGCATTAATGTTTATTACTCTTCAATTTAGTTTATGGCATTTTGCTTGGTTTTTGGAGTGGGACTTAGTTTGCATTTTCTTTTGAATCCAGAGCAACTTTGGGTGTCACAAACACAACATATGAACTTGGACTTCAAGAAATCTAACTTTTTTTTCTCTGGCATTGCTATCGATTGATTTAAGAGCACAAAGAACTAAACCAAATATAAGGTATAGTCTTTAAAATGACTATAATCAAAACTAAATAGAAACTATAAGATTTAGAGTTTTGTAGCACTATGTGTGAAAAAAATCAAAAACTAGGAAAAAGAGAGTAAAAATCTTGAAAATCACCATAATCAAAATAAAATAGAAATAAAGAGGGAAAAATCATGCTTACCTTGGAACCCTTTTCATCAAAGCACATGAATAATAACTTGAAAGCAACAACTATACCAAGTAGCCAAAGAAAGCCTCCCTTTAGCTCCTTCATAGCAGGAAATACACTTGACCAATACTTTGAAAAACTAAAGATAAATCACCCCAATATTAGGAAAATACAATTGAAGTACTTAAAAAGCATAGTCCTAAGGCTGTAACTCCTTGGTATATAGCTAGAACCATTATAGTATTAAGCACATCCAATTTTATTGATTTTTACCTACAAAAACATATAAAAATAATATAAATGAATATAATAATATGTAAAAATGTATAAATAATGAAATATAAGGTAAAATTTTAAAAAAATCGAACAAAAGCAACACAAAATGAAAGCAAACTAAAATGCAGAACCAAAATCATAGAAAGCAAATTAGCAGGTGAGAGAAGAAAGGGTAAATGGTAATAGAGCACTATAATGCAAATTAAAATACAAAAATTAGAGGTCATTTGATTTGTCTCAATAGCATAGAAAGTTCTATTTTTCAGAAAGTAGAAAATTGATAAGTTATTTAGTTGATCATTATCTTACAAATTGGGGGAAGTAGAATTTAACTTTTTGGGAAGTTCTACTTCCCATAAAATATAGGAACTTATGCAGCTCTTTTTTAAGTAAGTTCTATTTCTCATGTTATTTATAAATATAATGATAAAATTATCTTCATTAAATTTAATTAATGATAACTAAAATTTATTTATATAATAATATTAAAAATATTGTAGTTATTTTATTAATACTCCTTAAGATATTTAAAATTAAACTAAATAAGACATAAAAAATTATTTTTCAAAAAGTATTACTTCTTATGCATTAATAAGATAATTTCAAGTACTTTACAAACAATTTATATAAAAAATTATTTCTTAAAAAATTTAATTTTTCACGAAAAATTATTTTTTGTGCAAATCAAATGATTCCTTAGTAAACCACCACACAAGTGGTTTCCAACAGAAGCAAGCAGGGAAGTAGAAGCAAAATACTAGAGTTGATGCTTCAAATCAATAATGAAATTAGCAATTAGCAATGCCATGCACAATAAGAAAAGAGCTTCAGAAGAAAATCATGCAACAACAGGAACAATTCATTAAATAACCTACCAAATACAAACTAAGCAATCTACAAAATCAAAACTGCAGTCGCTTTCTATAGCACCAACAATTTCGGCAGGATTATGCAAAACATCCGCAAGATCATGGAAGAAAATCATCAAATGGCGGACAAAATAAAGTTCCAAAAGTTATCAATTTCACGCCAGAAGTTCTAAAACAAAATTGGACGAAATAAAATACACAAATAAATGAGTAATAAAATAAGTGTAACAGTGAAAGTAAAGACAAAGTAAATGAGAGCAAAAGAAAAATATTAATTGATTAATTAATTAATTAGTAAGTCAACCGGCAGTCAATAAAACAAACAGCTGAGTAAATTTTGTCACGTAAAGCAAGGAAATCCGTAGATTAAAACGCAAGCTAAATGACAAAAGCAATTTCAAAGCATATCACGACGACAAGTAAGTAATTTATGGAGCGTAAAGAATTAAATAGATGAAATAAAGTAACAGTAAAATAATTATTACTTTTTTTTAATTGTTTGGTTCCATTTAGGGATAGAATCATAATGTTTATATTTTCTTTCTTGTTATTTAAATTATTTGAGCGAATAAATAAGAAAATTAAAAAATTTTAATAAATCTTTAAAAATCATAATAAATTTATATTAATTATTATGGTAGAGAATGATGATAGGCGGTGAGTAGTTACCGTACTCGATGGTGGCAAACATTGCAATTAACGGTATATTATAAAGGAAGAGAGAAGCATTTTTCTTCATTTTTACTTTTGGTTTCTAGCACCGTTTTATTCTAAAACCTTAGGGGCGGAAAGAGTAGCGGTGAAAAAGTGAGGTGCCCTAGTTTGATCTATATAGGTTTTTGGCTCGAATAAATTAGTTCATCAAGTCTCGCATTTAAATAAGCTGGCTTGATTTATATAGGTTTTTAACATTAATATTTTTAACTAATACAAATATAATACAATATTTTTTATTTTATTATAATAACATTTTAAATAAATTTAAATTTTAATATATAAAGTATTAACTGAATTAATTAAATACATATTTCATTTTTATAAGAATAATTGAAAATTAGAATAAAAATTATTTATTTAAATTTTGTTTATATTTCCTTGATATTAATTTTTAAATATTTTACTTTAAATTAAATATATATTAATAGAATTTTATTAAAACCTTACAATTCCCATATTGTTTTTATTCTTTTTATTTATTTCATTGCATATTTTTTCTCCGTTCTCTTAAGTTAATTATTCACAACTCAAATGACAATAATATGAAATGGTATAAATATAATATAATATTTTTATTAAAAAAATTATTTTAAATAAATAAAAATTTTGATTTAATTTAATTATTCAAATGTATATTTTATTTGGAGCGAAATTTTTTAATATATGTAAATTTTTATTTTGATATGTCCAATATCATTTTATCATAATAAAATTATAATCCAAAACTCACATTAAATCGTTTGAACAATAATTTATTATAAATCGTATTATGTATTTTAATTTTAAATTTTAACTCTTAATCCATGCAGCTCACTAGGCACGGGAAATAACTAGTATGTTATGCAAAAAATTAAAATTAATTTGATTTGAAAATATAAAATAAAAAGTTTTGATAACAAAGTAAAAATATATTATGTTTTTAACAAATTTAGCTTATATAACATCATATTTTCATAAAACACACTAAAATTTCATTTTAATTTATACAATTTTTATTAAAATAAATTTAGTTTTTATATATATTTAAAAATATTATCTTAAAAAAACAAACGGATCAGTCTAGAGGGCCACAGGCGTGCCCGTGCAGGCTATGCTCTAAAATGAGTTAGTCATCCACTTTTAAATCAACCTCCTTTCCTAAAATTCAATGTGTAAAACGTAAGCAGACATGTCCACAAATTTAAACCTGTTTTTCAATATTAGGGAAGTGATTAATTAAAACTAAGTAAGAATAATACTTCATTACACGTAAATTAAATACGCAATCATATTATATTTCATGTGTTGGAATGGATAAAAATAAAAATAAAAATAAAATAAAATAAAATAACTATTGGATCCCACTCCACCGCCTTGAATATAATCAGGATGAGATTAGGAAATTTATTTTGGAATAAAATTTGCACATACATATATATAAATATTATAAAAAATTTATACTTAATTTTTTATTTTTATTTAAAATTAATATAATTCATCAAAATAGAATTAAAAAATAATTTATTCACCATCAAATCTCATAAATATAATATTTGAAAGAATTAAGAATGTCAACAAAAATATATATAATATTTGAAGGAATAATATTAAATTTTTATAAGTTAATATATAATTTTTTAAAAATTAATTAAAAAATTTATAATATAACATGTGACACTAGATGAAAATTCTTAGGAGTCATGACCCCTCACATCTCCACCTAATTCCACCCCACTGACCCTAGTTCTGCCCTGATTATACCACAAAATTAATTTATTTTAATTCTGTTACCACAATCTTAGTTATTCCCCGATGAAACGCAACCATACCACGTTGCGGACGATTCTGGTAGCACGAGAAGCGGATATTAATTACGTAGAAAAAGATTAAAATGAGAGAAATATTTGCGAAGCCACGTGTATTGTATTGCGTAGTAAATAATATCTTACGTGTCCCATCCGCTTGGCCATAATATCGTGAAAAATGTGATTTGTATTTTTTTTTAATTAAGTGAGTATATTTTTTTTTTTATAAGCAGTAAAATTTTATAATTTATAAAAAATAAATGCAAAAATTATCTGTTATTGGCCCACCAATCAAAAACCAAACATCACTGTTCACAAAGTTGGAAGCCATTAGTTCGGGTTTTACTCACTGAAACACATAATACTACCGAGACAAATAGTTAGAGAGAGAGAGAGAGAGAGAGAGATAGTGAGTCTCTCTCCTACTGTCCAGCATGCACATCCTCAACCTTGTTTATTACGTTTTTATCCCTCTCAGTTTCCTTAATTCCCATATTGTCGCCCCTCTGCTTCGTCTGTCAGCTTCACCTCTGAACTTTCGCATTCATGGCTGTTTCCGACATCGAAGCTGTGCTAAACTTCTTGAAGAATAATGGGTTTTCGGAGGCAGAGTCAGCTCTCAAAGAGGACATCGTTGAAAAGGCTGACCTGGGTTCTTTTGACCCCGACCAATTCTTCTATCCCATGGTGCCGCCGCCGCCGCCAGTGAGAGTCCGATCATTTTCACGGTGGCCGGAGGATCCTGGGGGCAGAGAGTGCTGGAATTCTAGCACTGTGTCGGAGGAGGAGTTTGTGAGCTTGTTGTCATCTACTTCTGATGTTTGTTCTTCGGGTATTTAATTCTATTAATCAAATTCTTCATTTCAGCCAGTATTTAATCAAGTAATTTGGGAAAAAATTAAAAAAAAAAAAAGGCAAACAATGACACTTACATAAACCCGTATTCTTGGTTCTTGTTTGTACTATCTGCACCATATTATTATATTGTTATTAGTCCAGAGAATTTTCCTAGTTAAACACAAATATATTAAACTTCTGTAATTATCCATAGTAGACTTTGAATATCTAGAATTAGCATCTGCGAACACCTCAAATGCAATTATTTTATCATTATTATTATTGTCTTCAATGCATATCATCTAAACTGAAGTCTTCATACTTTACAGAATTCATTAATCCATATGGAATTCGTTCCTCATCTCAGACTTTGAATGATTCTGAATCTTCATCTGAAAGATTGTCTCAATTTGGCACAGCTCGTGATTACCCTGATTTTGAGATGCAAAATGAATCATATTGGTTTAATGAGAAAGGTGAAGAGAATTTCATGACTCCTAATTTTGTAGCCCCAGATTTCTTCGGCTTACACAGTGAGGATAAGTTTATTGCAATATCGGAAACAGAAAATCGGCATGAGAACTATAGCTATCCTAGTTTGAAAGAAGCTCACCCGAATGATTTTAATTTTGAGGTTGTTGGGGATATTTCTTCTTTGGGTTCTGCCCCAGATCACACTATGAACGCAATTTTTGACGACTATGCTAACGATGATGTTGCTAAGGGGTACAAAGGTCGTAATGACCTAAATGATCTAGTTAATGAAAAAGCTCTACCATTGGTACTTGAAAGCTTCGACGCCCGGATTCGTGGAGAATTAAGCAGAAAATGCCAAGAACCAAAAGATGCTGCAGATGGAGAGGATAAAGCTGACGATGAGCTCTTAAAGTATTTTAATGAGGATGAATATGAAGTCTTTAACCTAAGAATTATACATAGAAAAAACAGGTTTGTTCTCATTGTCTTGTGTCCTGAACTCTGGTCTTCATCTTTTTGGTAATTCTTAGTATTACTACTGAGTTGATTCATTTGAACTTGTAGAAGTTGATTAAACTTGAAACTAGTCCCCACTAAAACTGTGTTGGTTTTTGGTTCTGACTTCACAATTATTTGTTGAAAGATTTTACTAGGCACTTCTGCCTCTGCACATTAGTTTCCCTCAATAGAAATTTGCCACCCATATATGCTTGTAATTTGTATAAAATTCTAAATTAACTAGGTCATCTACAGGACTGGGTTTGAAGAAAGCAAGGATCTGCCCTTCATGCTAAATACAGTTCTAGCTGGCAGATACTATGTCACAGGACATCTTGGTTCAGCTGCCTTTAGTAAGGTTGTTCAGGCACATGATCTCCAGACAGGAACAGATGTTTGCTTGAAGATTATAAGAAATGACAAAGAACTTTTCGATCAGAGCTTAGATGAAATCAAACTTCTAAAACTTGTAAATAAACATGACCCTGCTGATGAATGCCACATTTTGCGTCTCTACGATTACTTCTATCATAAGGTATGTGATATGTCCTAAAGATCTAGTGAATGTATACAATTAAAATTTCTTTTCCTGTCTATCTCACTTCCTCTTTTGCTGTTCACTCAATAATATTGTATGATTTCTTTACAGGAGCATCTGTTCATTGTAACTGAGCTTCTACAATCAAACTTGTATGAATTTCAGAAATTTAATCAGGAATCTCATAGCGAACCATATTTTACATTGAACAGATTACAGGTTTGTTCAATTAGACCAATAACTTTTATGTTGATCAATATATCAGCAGTTTATCTTGTTTTGCTCTTATTGATCTCAAAACACATCATATTTATCATGTCTGTGTTTCTAAAAATATCTGATTCTTTTTGTTTACAACCCAAGTTATCTACTTTGTTAGGCAGTAAATTCAGCTATCTCAATAAAATGTCTGTGCCTTCCTGTGTGAACTAGAGTGTTAAACATGCTGGCCGAATATTATTCCTTCTTGGCAGGTTATAACTCGTCAGTGTCTGGAGGCACTTCAATACTTGCATAACCTGGGAATCATTCACTGTGACCTGAAGCCAGAAAATATTTTAATAAAAAGTTACAGAAGATGTGAAATAAAGATAATTGACCTCGGAAGCAGCTGCTTTCAAAAAGACAGCTTGCGTCTATATGTACAATCTCGTTCATATAGGGCGCCTGAAGTAATGTTAGGCCTCGGATATGATGAAAAAATCGACATGTGGTCTCTTGGCTGTGTCTTGGCTGAGCTATGCTCTGGTGAAGTATGTTATAATTTCCCTTCCTATAGAATAAAGTTCATTTCTCTTTGGCTTTGATAAAATATTGCATTTTGGTCACCTGTTTGGATTTGGATTTACTCTGGAAAGATGGATTAATTCGTTTTGTGTGTATTCTCTAGGTCCTGTTTCCAAATGATGCAGTTGCGATGATTCTTGCACGCATGATTGGAATGCTGGGTCCTATTGATCTGGAGATGCTGCTGAAGGGGCAGAAAGCACACAAGTACTTCACCAAAGAATATGATATTTGTTATGTAAATGAGGTCAGTTGTTTTCAATGAAATCAAAAGTTAAAAAATTCAACGTTGTCCCATCAAGTTCTGGAAGCTGCACGATGTCTTAGCGTAAAAAATTATTTCTGTTTCAGATATAAAAAGACTACATTATTTGAGTAAGGAGGGTAAAAACTAGTTCAGACATTGTGGAAGGGAAAAATGTAGAGCATTTAAAAGCATATTTTGATGTACCGGTCATGCAATCATGGAGAAAATAGAAGCATTACTTTGAATTGCATTTCAACTATTTCCAACTAATTTCTGGTGTTGTGCATAGGAGACAAACGAACTGGAGTACATAATTCCGGAAATGACAACATTGGAGCAGCAACTGCAGGTTACTGATACTATGTTCATCGATTTTATCAGATACTTGCTTAGCATAAATCCGAAAAGGCGGCCTACGGCAAGACAGGCACTGAAGCATCCATGGCTCTCTTATGTCTACAAGTCCAAATAGCTTTAATTCTCTGCTGTAATGTTCAAGTTTTGCATATCAATCTTCAGCTGAGCTTGCATTCAGTTTTTTTTTTCTGCAGCTTAAAATTTGTTCTCATATCTTGTACATAACTTCTGCTAATTATTTTTGGAGTCCGTGGATGGGTTTTGAGCAATTACCCAAATAAAATTTTTGGTTGTGTTATTGGCATTTTGCCCTCACAATATAATGGTAATTGCAAAAGAAAAGCTCATTTTAGGTAATGATGCATGCATGGTGTTTCTTCAGAGGAGTTAGGAGTTATGAACTTGTGGCAGAAGTTTCCATGATCCGACAACAATTGTACTTGCAACAACAAAGTTCCTGACATCTCTATCATAGGTTTAAAATAAAATAAGTAAGGTGATGTTAGCGCCCGTTATTATTTTAAAAATTTAATTTTTTATTTCATAAATTTGAATCTTTAATCTTATATGTATATAGAAGATAAATTACTACTCTTACAACTATTAGAAAAAATAAAAAAGTTGAGGTAATATTAATTTTTTTTTTTTGTGATTGATAAATTGTTAATGTAATCATACAATTATATGATCAAGTAAGCGGTAGTGGTTGAAATGATAGGTAATGATAAAGAAGTGGGTCAAATTTTGAGCGGCCAAGTGCAAGAGTAGTATTCATATAGAGTATTTTAAACTCGTCGGCACTTCTAGTGACATCGGCAAATGCAGATGTCGTGGCCCCACGATTTCGTCCTCACACATAACAAGTTGTATTTTATTTTATTTTTACAATTTTGTGTGTAAAAAATTTGTCAGAAAAATATAGCTCTCCATAATTTTTTTTTTGAAAAAATTGATAAAGTATGCGAATAATTTATTTTTTATTGTTATATGATATACAATTTATGATGAATTATTAAATGATTTGATCATTTGAAGCTATTTCTTTGTTTATAAAATTTTAGTTGAATTATTTGTAAGGATGTAAGATGCTATGTTATTAATGTTGAAGCTAATATACTAATTTTTTTTTATTTACTATATGCGACGGTTCTTCAGGGTTTAATTGAACTTAGATTCGCTTGGACTCAACTTGCTATAAGGGATCTGTCTCTCTCACTCGCTATCAGCATCAGCTAAGGGAGAGACTTTGATATGCTTGTAAACAAGTGGAGATTTTTACATCTTTAAGATTTTGTTTAGTTATTGGAGAAATGGAAGGGGAAAGAAAATAGAAAAGAAATAAATAAAGAAAAAAAAAGAAAAAGGATATTTTTTTCTCTTGTATTTAGTTAGAAGAAGGATGGGAAAGAAGTTATTTATTTATTTTTATTTGGACGGATAGAAAATTAAGAAGAAAAAATTTTAAAAAGTAAAATGGTCACAATACTCTTATTGCATAAAATATAAATAGTTCATTATCAATGTAAATTAATTCCACAATCTCACTTCCTATGCATTATTATATTATTAAAAAATTATTAAAACTTTTTTCTCATCATTAAAAATTTTCAAGTAATATTTTGGGTGGGACTATGTGCAAATTCTGCAACTCATTAAATATAAAATTTGCGGTATTGCAGTGAAACTCAATATTATCTTTGGTGGTTTTTTAGTTTCTCTTGAGTTCGAATTTAAGATTCTATGTATTTGTGTGTTAAATAAGTTGTTATTCCTATTATTGCAAAGAAAATTAAATATAAAAGTTTTATATGAATTAAACTATTTCTTCACTAGATAATATAATAATAAAAATTCATATATAAGAGACTTTATCTTATTCATCTAAAATTAAATATACCTAAAGTTATTCTATAACATTTAATATAATATATTTTATTTACAAAATCATTTTAATCAACTTAAATCATGATAATTAAAAAATGATCAATTGTCAACAAAACTATTTAATTAATAATATGATAATTGAAATTTTTTAATAAATTATTTTTTATTTTTTATTACTGACTACACTGTTCAAATTATGGATCCGTCCCAGTTCATGCTATGGTAACCTTTGTAGTTTTTAGAACTTTTCTGTGTATGGAGTGCTTTTCTCATTATTATTGATTATTGATATAAATAAATCTGCAAGGCGATGAGATACGGTTAATGCCCTCTAGCATACGCAAAGAAACAAAAGTATCTAATCAGCCTTCTTTGACATCAAAGTGCGTCTTCATCCACTTTCATGGATACATTCTAAAAAGTAACGTAAATTATTATAATTTATTGGGGAAAAACTAAAAGATGAATAATTATAAATTTAAAAAATGTTTTTTATGATTTATTGTTGATTAAATTTTAAGTTTTTTTTTTCATGCCCTTGTAATTATCTACTTTACTGTTTATAATACATTTTAAAAAATCAAATTTGATGCGGGATCCAATTTCATTAGATTAGAAATTTAGAAGGCAAAGGTAAGGGAGTAGTGAGAATAAGAAAATAATAATAACGGCATTTAATATTAAATGTAATGATATATTAATATATATTAAATTTAATTATATATTAAATTTATTTTTTAAAAATTAAATTTATTTATTCATGATCAAATTTGATACTCCGCATTAAAAGCAAGTTACAAAAGACTTATCAGACTTGTACATAGAAAAATTTGGAAAATAAATAAACCTTGCGCTTATTGCTAATCCCGTGTTTGGTAGGAGAAAAAATAGAGAGAAGATGAGAGACTATTTTTAAATTTAAATAAGAGAAAAAATAAGAGAGAAAAATTTTAAAATTTGAAAATTCAAAAAAATTATAATAACACATTTCACATTTTAATTTTCTTTTCCTCCTTTTTTTTCTCTTCTTTTATTTAGTTAGAGAGAAGAGAAAAAAAAGTACAAAATTCTCTTTCTCTCGTTCTTTTCTATTTTCCTTTTCCCCTTCCTAACAAAGCATAAGCCTTTGCAAAGCGTCTTCCTTGGAGAATTCTAACAAGTAGCAAGAGAATCACCGAGGTAGGTGGGGCTTATAATGCTATAATAATATATTAATATATTATTAAATTTAATTATTAATATATTATTATATATTATATTTTAAAAAATTATTAATTTGATATATTATTAGAATCGTTAATGTACTAATATATTATTTTATTCATGGTATATCGTAAATTCTCTTGAAAGCGTAATTTGCATGCCAGCAGATGATGGAATTGTCAAATGTGGCGGCTCGACAAGATCGATGACCCTTGTGTCCAAAATTGAAAATGAAAACAAACGAATTATAGAATGATCGCGCAGCGTGTTTCCGGCGCCGGCACATAATTTTACCGTATCAGACAAGTTATTCATCTTCATGGGAAAGACTCGTAATCTTTGCAAAAGAGTGCAGATTCTATCTTAAATTTTAGGTAATGATTCGATCTTAAATAATTAAATTTTATTTAGTTTGTATAATACTATATAAATTAACAAATTTTTAAATTCATTGATATATTGTAA
This sequence comes from Sindora glabra, assembly GCA_020226215.1. Lineage (NCBI taxonomy): Eukaryota > Viridiplantae > Streptophyta > Magnoliopsida > Fabales > Fabaceae > Sindora > Sindora glabra. The sequence goes on along the minus strand of CM035230.1, from coordinate 59,764,418 downwards.
AATTACTGCATGAAAGTATCTGTTTTAATTTTATTTTAATATATTCATAAGTTTACACATTACATTTTGAATATTGTGAGATACCCGTTTTGACTTGACTGCCACGGGTTTACTATCTACGGAGTAATAGTCTTTGCGTTTCTTCATTTTTATTTACATTTTTTGTTTTGGGTACCTTGGCATAGGGTTACACCGTTGAAAATTGGGCTACACTGCTTGTCTTGAGCCCCTGACTAATGGACATACTTGATCTGCTATTCTTGGATGAAGAGTTCAGAATTGGGCTGCATCCAATTTCAAAATGCGGTAGCAGCCTCTTTGCCCAAACTCCAAGATGCAATGGTTGGGGATGATTAAATTTATTTCTAAATGAAGTAGTACTATATTTTTTCATAATTTATAATTAAAAAAATATGAAATCTAGATATATATTAGTGAAATAAAATCATTTTTATTTTTAAAAAAATTATCAAAATTCTTAGAATTAGCATAAAATATTTTAATTATTTTTCACCATTTTAATATTTTATAACTATATTTTTATGTGAGATATTTTTTTATTAATATAGACGGAAGATTTTAATTTGGATCCTCTCTGATCATTTTTATTATATTATGTTAGATAGAAGTAAACACAGAGTTTTTTTATAAATCTCATTATGTATAAAAAGGAATTTTGAGTATTGTTGTATATAAAAATTATCTGTTTTATTATTATTTTTTTCAACATGACATACACAAGTGTGCCTATATATATAGAGAGAGATTTTTTGTTCTTAGAGTCCTGGGCTCTGATTGAGGGTTTAGAAAGAAAAGGATAATTTATGGAGAAAAACAGGGGAGAGGAATGGGATAGAAGAGAGATGTATTAGGTTTTTATTATTTAAGGAAAATTATTATGAGTATTATTAATATAATAGTATATTAATATATTATTAAATTGATAATCTTTTAAAATATGACATATCAATACAATGGCACGGTATAAAATTTTCCTATTACTTCTTCATATTAGAACTCGCTGAAAAAGAAAAAGCAGGGGAATATGTTATTAAGAGTCCTTAAGAATTATTTTGAAAGTCTTGACTACAACAATTATAGAGTATAATAATAACTGTTCGCTGAAAAATATAGTATCTCCAACGCCTTTGGCTCCAGGTGGGTGGAAAAGAATATTTGGAGACTGAACTGAAAGAACGGGCGATGAAGTTCGTGTCCCCAGCCTTCTACCTCCATTTCTAATAAGTTAAAACTCTCGAATTTTATGGTTTTTTTTTTCGTTGTACATGTAAAATGGATACTAGGCTGCCGTTTTTGTGCACTACCGATGGATTTGAGATAGGCTCTGTTTGGTAAAATAAATAAGTTAATTTATAATTTATTAATTTAATTAATAAATTATAAATTAATTTTTAAAATATTTTTATATTAATTATTAAAAAATAAGTTTTAATTTAATAAAATATTTACAGTAACTTATAATTTATAAGTTACAATCTTTTTAAATTTTTTTTAAATTTATCTTTATTTTTTATTAATTTATAATTCATGCTCTTTATAATATAAATTTAAATATTTTTATAAAATATAATTATTTTAATTTTAACATAATTATATCTTAATTTTAAATTATAAACATATAAAAATATATATAAATAAGATCATAAAATATGATTAATTATATTTTAAGTAATTATAATTTTATAATAAAAATAAAATAAAAATTATGTAAGTAAATAAATATATGTTTATAAAATATAATTAATTAAATAATAATTATTATATTTTTAATTTAAAATTTTTAATTGTATTAATATAATATAATTTTTAAATAAATATAAATTATTTTAATCATATATCTATTTCTATTAATATTTCTTTTTATGTCATTTTATAATTTTAATTAATTTAATAATTAATTTCATGAAAATACTTCAGCTAATTTATCAATTATTAACTATCAGCTATCTATTAACTTATTAATTACTTATACAAAACGGAGCCATAATTACAAACTACTTATATAATGTTTGTTTTTTATGCAAGCTTTTGTGGATCAAACTTACAATGCACGTGGGCTAAACAATTTTTTTAATTTTTTAAAAATTTGGATACTTTTAATTTAGTTTAATATTGAATAGTATAATATAACTTTTAATTTTATTTAATTAATTTATTGTACAAAATAAAAAAATTTAATTAGTTAATTATAATTTATAAAAAAGAAAATATATTTTTTTATCCAATTTAGTTCAATATGCTTTATACATTTCTTCGAATCCAATATTTAATTTTTAATTTTTATATATGTATACTTAGTAATTTAATTATTTTTATTATTAAAAAATATAAATTACCCACAAATTTCACAATCTCAACCATTTTTTTACTGGTTGAATTATGAACTTACACGGAAAAACTTGAATAAACTCTTGACATAATTAGCCTGCCCCATCATTTTACTTGTCTATCTTTCATTACATAACTCCTGACAAATCAGAAGAACCTCCAGAACAGTTCCAGCCACCATTCCCTGCAGAATTTCAATTTTTTTTTTTCAATTTTTCCACATGCTTAAAGATAGCCATCTTTATTTTGAGGATGACTTTATTGACTTTATTGATGCATTTAATATAATCAATCAAAGAGCACTTCAACAGAGAAAGTAGAAGGAAAAATGGCAGTGGCGTGATTTGAATTCCCGTTATATTGGCTGTCAATTAATAAATACACCAATGAATCGTCTCCTTACGTAATATCTGATAAGTGAAAAAGGAAGAAGATTAACCTTACATCCTTTAATATTTATTTTGACTATGTTCATATTTCATCTATTTTTAAAAATATATTTGTATTGGTCTTATTTCCAAAAAATTAAAGGAGATAAATATCTATTTATAATAGAAAGGAAGACAGTGAATATATGTCAAGAAAAATAGTGTATACTTTAAAAAAATAAAAAAATATGAGTATAATTATATTGAAATTTGGGAGCGATGAATATAACTTAAAAAGAAAATTACAAAGAAATCCCCGTTCATTCACGTTGCTTCTTACAAAGCAGTCTCTTAAATTAGTCACGAGGTACTCTGACGTTGAAGGAAATTATTTTTGATAACTTAAAAAAAAGAAGAAGATGAATACAAGATGATATAGCAGCATGAATAATATGGTTGATACTATTGCCCCATGTGATTTGAAATAGAAAAATTGAACTATGTGCAAGTCAACAAGTCAACCCAAGAAATGGGCATCCCGCATTTCAGAATTCCTGAAATTTGATTTGCAATTGTTTCTATTTTAATATTTAATATCATTTTATATAATGAATTTTGAGTATGGTTGTGATAGATATATGCTCATTAAATTCTTATAACTCATTCCATTTACTTTCAATATTTTCAAATAGAAACAAATGTTTTCAAGCTTTGTTATATTTATGAAGAATTAAAAACCACCTTGTTAGGAGATTTTAATACTAATATTAGAATTAAAAGTGAGATTATCGGTATCTGTATAAATATCATGTATTTTGAAGTTGTGTAGTATTGTATGTATTTTATATTACTATCATATTTGTGAAAAATTATAAGTTTCACGATTTAGGACATGTGACTTTTGGAAAAATAAAGGAAATTTCATTTGTTTTTTTGTAAAAAATTTAAAAAAAAGAATGAATTTTAAATTCTCACAAAAATAGAAAAATTTTGAGTGGGCTGAATTAGTATAAATAATGTCAAGACTAATGGAAATTGAATAAAAGAATTTACGCCAATCATGATGAGGTTTGGAACATGATAGGAATATGCACTAAAATATTAATTTGAAAATCACCATTGAAAATCAAAATTCATTCATAACATAAATTTTACATATTATGTTGATTTGTGTTAAATAATCGATGTAATATATCATAAAAATGATGATTTTTTATAATAATTAATGTTATTTATTTTTAATAGTATTCACCTATATCCCACTATACTTAGAACAGTATTCAAGCCTCATTATAGAAGCTAGTAGCTATATTATTATATAAGTAGTATTATTACATATAACTATATTTAAGCCTTATATCAATGTCATTATGTAAAAAATAATATTCAAAATACAATAAACACCTAAGGTGACAATTTCATACATTAAATTATGTTCAAATAGTTGAAGATATATAACATGTACATATTGTAAAAATGGGGTTAATATCTTTAAATATTAAAAAAAGAAGTTACATTGTATTGTAATGGCATAGCCATTAATATAAATCTTGTTGAAACCTACTATGGTAAAAAAAAGGCACAGGTATGTCAAAATTGATGTTATAGGCACGACGTTATTACTATATGATTCTTTTGAAGAGAAATCTACTGCCTAGCTTATATATTTAAACTTTAGTGGTATCATTTGTTGTTTATTAAATTAAGGACCATCATTCTCACCAATAAATGCCGAGAAGATTGGGGTTACATATAAAACTTGCATTATATTAGAATATATAAACACATATTAAAAACTAATTAATAATTCAAAAATGCTATCTATTATACATGCAATATCGACATGAGACATATGAATACAATTATTTTCAATTTTTTTAACATGTATAGGAGGATCTTCAACTCATATCCCTTTAGTATGATCATCCTGCACATATAACTCTTCCACATCATTTTTGTCATTCATCGAAGATATTCTTATGAAGAAAGGAGGAATGTTCTCAATATCATCCCTTGAATCTTCTTTGTCTCCATCACCAACAATTTATTTCTTCCTTAGTAAAGTTACATAACATTTATGATCAGACAAGTCTCCAACATAAAACACTTATTTTGCTTATAATGTCATTATGAATAGCTCCCCCTTATGACCTTTTTTATTAAAATTCACTAACATGAATCTTAACTCATTAATCCAAAAGTTATTCTTATTCTTAACACATTTACATCAAAACATAGGCACCTTGAATATAACATAATCAACCTATCAAATGTCTTTATTGACTTTGCACTATGACATATTAACATAGACAAGGTTCTTATCTTTAGAACTACTTATATGTATAACCCAAGTCACTATTATAATCTCATTATTCTACATAATGTTCTTGTTATCTTGAGCTTTTATATAGAAAGAATAATCATTGATTTCATATCCACAATAAGGGATGACCTCTATACATAGCCCTTGCACCAGCTATTTGAGAGTTTCAAAAACTATTATGCCTAGTTTTTCTTTATAAAATCTCGATAATGTAGTAAGATCGCTCTAATTGACCAAAAATGGAAGAAAGCCAAGATTTTGAAAAGGTATCATAAGTTAGTATTTTAACATATCTAAAGGATTAATTAAAAACTCAATCAGTGGTAGAAAAGTCAATGTAACTATTAGTTGAACATGGCAAAAACTTACCATATGAATGAAAGTTATAGCTAGTAATTCCATTTTAGGTGGGTCCATTTTCACATCATGAGCATTTACTAGGGAAGCTATCTCTCCAATCCACTCAAGTACATGGCAATCACTAACTTCAGAGGATTAAAGTCTAGGATGTTGACATGTGCACCAACTGCCTAAGTCCATTATCTATATATACTTGTATAATGACAAATAAGAGGCTTTATTTTGCCGATTTGAACATACAAGACAAAGTTGTATACACTCTACATTTCTTTCATCTCTAGATTTTGCTAGCTTAGAAATTATAGTTATTTTTATTACTTTATAAGCAATTCTACATAGATTTCCTCTAACACAATTTATTAGTAAATCAAGATCTTGGAGTTTTCAATTTAGTTGAAGCACTCGCATCCTTGAGGAAGGCTCAGTAAGGACTTGGTGATAGTATAGGTTTCTTGATTGAATTACTTTCATCATATATAGTTTTATGTAACCTTTTTCATATGTTTACATATTCTAAGCAATTATTTATTAGCACTTCTATTTCATATCTTTCCTATTCATGTTATATAATCATTTACGTTAAAGCTTCATTAGTATACTCTGTACATGAACCTTAATTTATTTGCTAATAACTAAAGTTACTTTCATTATTATATTGAAATTTTAATAATTAAGTAGAAACAATTTCTAGCCTTTGTGCATCTGATAATGAACTTGACTCTTAAACCAATTGATGAATGATTAATCATGTTTAGCATAGATTCATTAATCATTCCTTCCATGATATTGTGCCTTTATAAGGGTCATATAATCATTTATGTAAGGCTAAACTTTACACTATTATTCAACAAAGCAGATTACTATGTAAATTTAGTGTGACCCACATACAAGGGCTTTTTTTTACATTATTTAACAAGTTATAAAGGATATGCAGATGCTGAGTAAAATTATCTTCAACATTAAATATTATACCTTCGAACTAGTCATCCACTCTTATATCTATATTATCATTTTCATGGACTCTCTTGCCTTTGTAAGTAGAAGATGAACTAGAATAACTTATTTTTCCTATGTGATATTCATTGCGTATACCCCTAGTTAATGCACTTGAAAAATAAATGCTTTCTTATCTTCGCTAGATTGAGATAAAGACATAAAATGATCTTATTATTGGTTTCATCCTTTTTTTAGCTTACAACAAATCTAATAAACTTGTTAATCCTTTGGCATATTTAGAGGTCAGACAATAAGTAGATATTCATCTAGGGTCTATGATTACTCAATTTGAAAATGGAATGCAATAAATGTACAAAAATTCATATATCAAAGAATACATAACAATATGAATAATATAAGCGTTTTAATGAATATTATCAGCAGATGACAAGTTTCTTATATTTTTTTAAATTCTTAATAATGAATTATCTAAAGATGGAAATTTGATGTTGTCAAGTTCTATCATATTATAATAATATTAATTTTCAAAATTTTGATGCTTTCGACATCTTTTATAGTCTTTAAAAAATATAATTTCAGTATGTGTTTATCTTTTCATCTTATGGTAGGTAGTGGCAACTGCCATAATAATGATTAATTAAACTTATTTCTTACAAGAGGGCTATTGTTCAAATTAAAGGAAAAAAATAAAGGCAGTAATGATATAATTGTTATAACTATAAAATTATAGACTAAATAATGAATGATCAAGCTCTCTTTATCTCTTTAATACTCTCTTTGTTAGTTTTTTTAGAAGTATATTTAAAGAATAAAAGAAATTATATTCAACCATATCTTTTAAGTTTTAACTTTTATGTAGATGCTAATGCTATATATATATATATATATATATATATATATACATCAAAGAATAAACAAGCATGTGGATAACACAATAGTTTTAATGAAGTTGTTAGATATATATCAACACCTAGTTCACCTAAAACATTAAAAAAGAAATTAGATATAGAATTGAAACACAAATAAAGGTGCATAATCACAACATTGTATGGTTTTTCCTTGCGTGAAACTATTCACATTGCAAACATACTTGTTATACAATTAAAGTAATTTATTTATTTATTCATTGCAATACTTATTATATCTTCCTTAGAGTTATAGAATTCTATATTATTAGAGGAATGGTCAATTGTCTAAATATTATAGTAATTAAAATTTTGAGGTGGAGATTTTAAGTGGAATAAATAGATTTTGATAAAAGAAATAGAAATGATATGTTAGAGAAAAGAGCCTTGAATAAAAGTATTAAAAGTTACAAGTGAATAGAAGTAAGAATATAAGTATAAAAGAGATTTAGGATAACAGGATAAGAATGCCTTTGCCTCTATGATGGCATTTGGTTCATGGAATCTTACATTCCTAAGAATATGATTCTTAAGAATTTAATTAATGGGAATGTAATATTCCTATATTTAGTTTATTATAAATTTTCTTGAAAATAATTTAATATCACATTCCCATTATATTGGAATTTGAGATACCCATCTCCCTCTATGGGAATATTTTGGTGGAATGTTGGATTAAAAAGAATCTCAAGAATGTAACATTCCTACATATTTTTTTTTCAAACTTTGAACTAAATATGAGAATGTGATATTCCTTTAAAACATTCCTGGGAATGTTAAAAACATTTCGCGAATCAAACGCCACCTATATGTATAAGCATAAACTTCTGCCTAAGAAGGGCATTAGTTCTCATTTTTCCTCAAAATAAAACTTCTTCCTCTTAAACTTTCTTCATCAAGGTTTTTCTTCAATTAAGCTAAAAAAGAGAAAATCTTTATCAAGCTTTCACATAAATGAGGCAAGATTTTCTTAGCAAACAGTTTTCATGGTAGTATTAGGAATTGATATTGAAATCCAAATAGAAGAAATATGAACTTTAACTTAAGATCCTTAATATTTTATTGGATTAGGGTCAAGAAACAATAAATCGTGCCTTTTAAAGCTTTTTACATAATAATCAAGTGAACTACCTAACCTTAATTTTGAAATTTTAGTTGAAATTGCTTTGTTGAGTTTGGGTTTTAGGTTTTAATAAAAAATCCTTGAAATAAGGTTATACATGATGCTTGGTGTGATTTAATGATGAAAATGACTTAAACAAAATGTTATAAAAGTGTATTAATGATAAAGTATGCATTAGTTATGTGATAAATGGGTTTGATTGGGATTAATTATGTTATGAATAACATTATTTATGCTGAATTTTTGTAGAAACCTAGGTGAATGATCGATCTTTGTTATAGAATTCTAAATAAGGTTGACTCTAGAAGTGAATGGTTGACCATTTGCCTGTTACTAGACCTTTTTACCTATAACAAATGATCGAGCATTCGGCTATTAACAATCGATCATTGATCCTCTACTTTTATACACTTGCTAATATGGATAATAACATGATTTAATAAGCTTGAATTAAGATTTAAAATGCAATAGTTAAGACATCAATGAAATGAATTGAGATATGGAGTTAGGTAAAGAAGGAATAATTATTTAATAAATACAATAATGTAATCCTTACTTAAGTTAAAACTTAAAACCTATATTATGATATGAACTTGTATAGATATATATCTTTCTATAAAAGCATATCCATAGGCATAAAACTATTTGTGAACATCGAATGGTTTATTATATGTTTACCTAATTTGCTTGATGGTTGACATAATGTAAACATCATACCTTGATTAATCATGACAAAGAAAAGTTTTAAATGTTCAAGATTACAAATGAAATTGGATCAAATCCATACAATAAAGGCATGGTATAGTGGATGAATACCTTTTTATTATATATATGAGTTATCTATATGATAAAAATGAGGGATAATATGACTTGTGGAAAGCAAAATGTGTAACCATGCAAGAAAGGCATGGAATATTTATGATTTGATATTCAAGCATAAGATAAAAATGAATATATTGGAAAAATGAGAAATTTGATAAGGGCTTATTAACTATTTGAACATTAGATTTGATGATAAATTGGAAAAGGTGTAAGATTGACCTGAAAGAAATAAGGATGGGTTTGTAGAGGATATAAAGTTAACTTCGGAGTCACAAAAAGATTTATTTGTATCTTTTCATTTAAATGTATAACATGATAAGACTGTGGCATAAAACATTGTATATGTTTAGATGATGACATTAATAAGTGCAGTTAACGTATAAGTGAATATGATATTATTGAAAGAAATTATGTTATAAACAAAAGATTGCTTCGAATGTGATGCATAATTACTAGTAAATTATAAGATGAAACCCTAGTTAAGATCCTAGGATGTATGTGTGCATGTGTTGTATTTTTAGAATGGACAAGTTAAGTCTCTTTTCTTTAGCAAAGGTATAGACATACTACTAATAATTTTAGATATAAATCTAAAATATCTTTTTAGGATCTAGCTTTAATTTTTCATATATTGGAACTAATATTCAAATTTTAATAATTATTGCTTAATTTATATTTAATCATTAAGTTTTAAAGAAACTCACTCACTCTTTTTCTAAATTTATCTTTTTGGACTATTTCCTTTTAGGTGCCTAGCTATTATTAAATAAGATAAAAAAGGGCCATTCAAGAGTTATGATGTTGAGGTAAGCATTTGGATAGGTGGAAGAAAATTTGCATACTAATTTATCCATCCATTGTGTAAGTAAAAATTTTGAAAACCATATACTTTGTGAAAGTTTTACATATATACATATTAAAACTATGCATTTAGAACTATTGCATGAAAGGATCATAGGTTATCACCTATAGCAACTTCTTATACTGGTCACATGCCTTAGGAATAGGTTGTGACAACACTTTAACATAATAAAGAAGACTTTAATGAGTTAGGGGAGAAAAGAGAAGTTGAATGCAAGCTTTAATGAATTATAGGTGAAAATATTTTCTTAAGGCATAATGAATCTCAAGAGAAAGATTAAAAAACTTTACGCTTTACTTTTTGCAAAAATTTTTACATGGTAATTGACTTATGGTGCATACATACTCTATTTATGTAAATGGATTATTATTGTTAAATAGTTATTTATGGTTATGCATTTAAAACATGTTAATGTTATTAATTATTATGTGATGTTAATTTTTAATATTTATAAAAATAGAACACTTATGGTGAAAATTACTCAGTTAGAAATTGATATATTTTGCTTATGCTTACACTATTCTTTATTAAATAAGTGATGTGTAGCTGTGCATAGAGGTACGGTGTTGTTTAAGATGGAATGATAAATATGGCTTGAATTATGATATGAAAAGAAAATATATGCAAATTACAAATTAAGAAATGTAAGAAAGGAAATGGGAATACAGGATGATTTATTCTCAATATTATATTTGTGAAAAATATAAAATTGACCTTAAAGAGATAAGGATAAAAAATTTATGAAAAGTATAAAGTTATTAGAACTTAATTACCGTTAATTGTGCACATGTGATATTATTATAGTGATTTAGCCATAAGTGATCCTCTTATGATTATTTGACTTTAAATTAATGAATATGAATGTTTTATGTGTGAAATATTACTTGAAGATGTTTCAATTAGTAAGTTTATTATTCTCCTTATAATGACACTTAATATTTTGATGAGTGATTGCCTTATTGTATCCTTATAGGAATGGACGATTGAGTAAAATAATGCATATATACTATTATAATTATATGAGTTTCAATGTATGAAATATAGTATGAGTGGTACAGTATGTGGACCTACCCTAGAGGTTTTGCTAATATACGTGGCATAATGAAAATTTTAAGCTAAATATTATTGGGTATATGGAGTTGATAAATTTATTATCCTAAGCTATGAAGTTCAAGTATTAAATTTGTAAGTTTAATTGTTATCAATTAAAGCCCTTAACTATTTATTCATGATTTACTTTTAAAAAGAATTCTTTTTTTTAATAAATATATACTTATTGAATTTTCATAACTCATTTTTTTATTATTTTAGCATTCTTAAAACTAAAAGGAATTTATCAAGTTGTGCTATTTTTATGGAGGCCCAAGGTATCTAGTTGGAGGAATTTGACAATTAAAATAGAGTCATGCATTATATTTGTTTACTTTCATACATAGTTTCTAATAATTGTCTACTAAATTCCTAGGTTTTGCATTCTAAGGCTTGTGACCCTCCTAAAGGGTTTAAAAATAGAAATCTTTTTATCTATTCAATTTAAAAATCTATTTGAATACTAGTCACCACATAAATGAAGGAATTTCTATTAGGTTAAAGTTTATATAATTTGTAATAAAGCTAATGAAAACTAAATAACAAGTTTCACATCGGACATGATCGGGTTAGATTGTAATTAAAATGCTAATATAATAAATAACCAAGCTTGAAGGCTTTTAAGTTGGAGAGCCAATTATATACAACTTGGTCATGTTGAGAAGAGAGTTTGTTTCAATCCTTGTGGAGAAATCAGGGTTAAGGAAGGCTCTTCTCTTAGCAATAAAAAATACATTAATTTTCAATATGCTTCCTACTACTAATTCTCTTTTATTGAATTTTCTATGCTTGAAGGCTTTTGAGTTAAATAGCTTATTATATATAACTTATGGTGAGATAGGAACTTTTTTACACCTCTATGGAAAAATCAGGGTATAGGGAAGATCCCATCTCAACAATAATGAATATACTAATTTTTAATATAGTTCTTGCTAATACTAAATTATTAGTCTACACAATATATTTGTATCCATTATCAATCCAAGAGTTTGGAATGAATTCAAGGATAATCCTAATTCCATCTTAAGAAACTCATTTGGAAATATTACATATCTTATCAAAGGATTTGTTTCTCATCTAATATTTTAGGTTTCACATATTTATCTTTTATTAAAAGACACACATTATGAGACCTAAGATATTAAAGGTAAGGCAAATCTTTTAATAAGATTTGTAGCTTCCTTTAAATAGGTTTCGTGAGATAGAAAGAGAATTATCTTTGAATTAGAACTAAGTTCTAGAATTAGATAATAGAAACTATGACATTATAGAGATGTTTAAAATGAAGAATAGGGCACAATTTATGGGCAATGCATGATATTATACATCAATTATTAACATATAATCAAAGCCTTAGAAAATAATTTTTTTTATATTGAATCCATTGATATATCTTTTAGACATTGATTATTTTAACAACTAATAGTGTAAATGAATGCTATAATGCCTTTTAAATGAATAAACCATTGAAATATAAATAATTTTTATAATTTTTAATAATATTATATATACAAATATTAATTGGTTATAAATAATTTTAGGCATTGGTTTCAAAAAATTGATATCTAAAACACCATTATTCTTTATAGTTTCCAATAAAATTGTTAGAGCTGGGGAATGGAAGGGCTGGGTTTGCGGGCTGGCTATTAAAGGGGTTGGATCAAATCCGTCTAGCTTTTTGTAGGGCTCCAATATAGAGGCCCTAATCCGATCCTTATGGACCTAGGTTAGGTCTGCAAGCATTTTTTTAATTTTTAATTTTTTAATAAAATTTTTAATTTTTAAATAATAAAAATTAAAATCATTAAAAAGTACCACATATTTATTCATAAACTAGTCTTAGTACATTTTAAATTTATATATAACTATAAAAATATTATATAATATATATAAGATGTACAAAACTTATAAAATAAAAATATTATTTATAAATTATTTATAACACAATTCTACATAATTAAAGTTGAAAAATAGGATATAATTTTGTATGAATTGAAAATATAAACCTATATAAAATTTAAAATTAGAAATTGAAAAAAAAAATTTCTATATGCAATTTGACCTATCTATGGACTAGCCTAAGCAAACCGTGGGCTTTTGCAAATCGAGCTAGGTACGGCCTATGATTTTTAAGGCCTCCATTGTTCTTTGAAGCTTGCAGGCTAACAGGTTAACCTATAAGTTTTGACTCACTTCAATAGCTCTAAAAATTATAAATATAATTATTAACTGATTGTTGACATTTCTTTAAACATCATCTAAAATACAAATATTTTTTATAATTTTTGATAATATCATAAATACAAACATTAATTGATTATTATTAATTTTTTAGACACTAGTTTAATGTACAATTGACATCTAATATTACATGTGCTATTTATTTACATAATGGTTAATTAAAAATTGATGTGGTATTCATATTTAATGTCAATTTAATATACAACTATTGCCTTAAGTTTCTTTATGTCAGACACTTCATCTCACTTTAAAAAATAAGGCCTTACCACATTGACTTATTATTCTAATTAACTTGATAAGTTGAATTTATTTTTAAAAATATTATTACATCATTTTATATATCCATTTTCATTTTAACCGATGTAAAAGTGAGGATGTTAAAAGACAAATTTATAATAGTATATTATGAATATGTCTATACTTCAATTGTCAAATATATTAGTCGAATTAGGTATTCATAAAGAACAATAGATCACTTTTAATATTATACTTTAAAAAATAAACTCTTTAAACCATTATTCATTCAATTTTATCATAATTAAAACACTTACCGTTAATAGCAGCCCGTAAAAATTTTAACATATTCTCCTTGTCCGTTTGTACACTTCGGCTCTTTAACCTAATTAAATGCTTACGTATAGGATTATTCATTATTCATATCTCCGTCTGACTGCAAATGGGTTTAATGTGGTCCAGTCCAAGTACTCTCCGATGATTAATTGATTTTTGAAGTATGATCAAAAGCAGACAAAAGATGGACCAAGATTTGTTATTTGATTAAAGGCGACTTTGACCTGAAAAGGATTATTTATCTGATACAACGTAGGAAGCCAACTACGAACCCTCCTCCATCCATGAATTTGTGGATCTATGGCAGAGACAAAGGGGCAAAAGGTCAAGAGATTGCTTTTGAAAATTTGGATCCAGGAAATGAGAAAGATGGGTGTCTGTAGACCAGGATATCACCTTCGCAAATTGGTGTTCGGCACCGTCACCATTATCCAAATTAAAACAAAATAATAAAAAATAATTGGGAGTGATAGATGGGGAAGAAGATTATTATTTTGTTTTACATAATGAAGAATTTTCTTTTATTTTATCTTTCTTCCTTTTCTCTTCCTTTTTGGTACAAAAGAAAGTAAGAGGAAGAAAATTTTTATTTCTATTGAGGAGGACGCCAATGATATACTGAAATTATCCACAAAAATTTACTTAAAAGGTATTATCAAACTTAATTGAATTGGGATTTGAGAGGAACATTGTCTTTTCCTTACATAATATATGTCGATGTTTTTCCTTTATTCTACCTTTTTAATCTTTTTCTCTTTCTTTCTGGTACAAAAAGAGGTAGGAGGGAGAAATTGTCTAATTTTATTAGGCATAATGCTAATTGTATACTATAGCCGTTAATAGAGGCTATTAATTTTTTTTTATTAAGTTCAATTATCTTGTAACTTGAGGGGAAGATTGTTTTGTTTTACATACATAATAAATAAAGAATTTTCTTTGACTTTGTCCTATTTTATCTTTTTCTCTTTCTTTTTGGTACAAAAGGAGGTAAAAAAGAGAAGTTTTTCAATTCTATCGGATAATTAAGATGTTAATAACATACTACAACTATCAATAAAGATTTAGAAACTATTGTTAAATCCAATTGAATCAAAAGACAATAATTCAACTAACCTGTAATGATCTTCCCAAAAAGTTTACTCATCAAATAGAATAATTAATGTTAAAGAATATTTGAACATATAACTAATGGAAGTTTTAATAATTTTATCTAAATTCTCACAATTAATTGAATTAACTTATATTAATATTTTTTATAGTGAGATCAATAAATTACTTGGGATATATATATATATATATATATATATATATATATCAGTCAAGCTTATAATATTTTAAAAAACTAACAAAACATATCAAATCACTATTTTATTAAAAAAGGCTAATAATATTACGTTACCCTTGTCCCACGTATTTGTTATGTTCGTGTCCTCAACTAAACAAAATGATTTTAGTCCTACAATATAAATTATTCTTTCTAGTTGCGTATATATTTATTTATTCATAATTATTTTTTTGTAAATTTTAACTTAAATTCTCAACATTTAGAGGGAACCGTATCGAAATAAAAATTAATTTAATTATAAATAAATTCTATTCTATTATTTTTATATATACTATCAAATGAGATAAATAATTTCTACATTTAAAAAATTTTAAAGATTAAAAAAAGGAGCATTTTAAATGGTCGAGGCTAGTGCACAAGAATATAATAAAGACACGACACAAGGAGTCTTTGCGAAAAAAATGACTATGGTTTTCTCGGTTTATACAGAGAATATTTAGAGGCATATGCATCATCATTTTATGGATGATAATGTTGAGAAATAAATTAATTTGTTTGCTTTTGTTTCTTAGATAAATTCTTTGACAGCAAGTTTCAACAACTGTTATTGGATTTATACATCAAGGTCACCCTCAATCCATGTTCGTTACAATAAATAATAATAATAAAAATCAAGTAGCTTCTTGTAAAATAATAAAATAATTTAACTATATTCCCATAATTGAACTTTATTTTAATGCGGACGCCTAATTCATCTGCTCAGAAAATAATTAAGACATCAAATATTAACTGTAATTGTTTTGATTTGGAAAACATTATCCGCATGACTGCACTAAACGCAAAATGGAATTACAAATTAATTTAACTGCTTGTAAGAAATTCGAACCAGTGCCTAGCGCTTTAACTAGAGGAATTATAAGAAATATAGATTTTTTTTTTCTTTCAGGGGGCAAGCCCGTCCTTGCAGTATTAAAACTCTGTCTTCTATTTTCTTATGCCATAAATTATCGGATTTATGATCTCTACAATAAAATAATGGCTAATACCATTAAATTAATCATCTTAGTGCCAAAATTTAGAGTTTATTAATTCATATAACAAAACCAAACTTGCAATTCTAACTTTTACATGAACCAGCATTAAGACCATGAGTTTAAATTTCTTATAAAATTATCTTAATAATTATGTTTGATTAATAAAGTATTTCATATAGAGTATAAATCTAAAAAGAAGATTAAAATAAATAATGTACATTCTAATGTAATCTTGAAACTTGAAGATTAATAGCTTATATTGAATTTTATATTTTTTTGAATAAAAAATTTAATCTAAATACTCACAACTTGTCAAAAAAATCAATTCTACCGTATATTAAATATTCCATATATGTATAAATTGACCCAAATTAAATCATCTTATAAAATCACATGAACCTCTTAAAATAAAACATCGTGGATTATTATTCTCTGAATTTTTTTAATTGTCAATTAAAAAATTATTTTTATTTATCTATCATTTTAAAAAATCAAGAATATATTTATTATCTTATTTTAAATATTATCTTATGATTAAAATAAATGCCTAACAATTTTGTTTACTAATTAATTTTTAATAAAAATATATTAATAAATTATAATACATCTCTTTTAATTATTATTTTTCTTAAATATTATACTTTAACATTAAATAATACTAAAAAAATGAGGATAATTATTAAAATATAACATCTACAGAAAATGAAAAGGTAGACCAAAAATCATACCTTTCAATAAAAATAAAAAATAAAAATAAAGGGAAGCCCCTTCAGTGGCGCTGCTTTGAAAGCTCTCGCGTCAGACTAACAACAAGCGAAGGACAGACAACACCACTTTGAAGACTTAGAACATTGTCTCTTCTCATTGGCTCATTCGTCGATCCCCAAAACCATCTGCCGTCCTTCTTTTTCCACTTCTGTCCACTCTCATCATTAATAGCACCCACCCACTCTCCCTCTCAGCGCGTGCCACGTCTCTAACTTATAACCTTGTTGTCAAAACCATTTTTATGATTTTATCCTTTATCATTCGGTCGATTCGGATACTCCCGATTTCTCTTTATCAATTTTCTGCTAATTTTAATAAAAATTATATTATAATTTTTATTTTAAAATTTATTATTTTTATTAAAACTCACAGGTTAAAAAAATTATATTTCTTCAAAATTTACTATATCCATTTTCTAAAAAATGGAGAGAGCCAATTCTTTTTTTTTTTTGTGAATATATTATTTATCAATTTAAAAAATTTAATTTTTTTCTAACCAAATTTACTCATCCCTCTATCTTGTCTTGTTAATTACAAGATGAGGTGAAAGTTTAGAGTTTGGTATGTCACCCTTCTTTATTTTTGTACATAAAAACTAAATGTGACTAGTAATTATATATTTGAGTTAAATAATATTACATTAGGTGATAAAAAGAAATAAAATTAAAATAATTATTACGTGCCATATACTTTTAAATCAATGCTAGGCGTTAGATTTAGAATTTAGAAAACGTAGTCGAAGTGTTGAGAATGCCGTGTTAGATTTCGCCTTTATTTTGTTAACCAACTAAATTAGAGGCAAATGATTAAAAATATTTGATTGAAATTTCAACTAAATTGAATCTATTAGATGCCCAATTAAGAATGACATTTAATTAGTATTAAAATTAAAAAATATGTTTTTAAAGATTAATAATATTTTTAACTCCTTAGCATGTGTTATTTTCGGAACGACAATTTACTTTAAGTTTATTTATCCTCGTGATAATTATTCTAGTGGAATGTAGAGATAAAAAGAAGTTTTAACTTGACAGAAATGGAGAGGATGCAAAAACCTTACCCATTCTATATTATGAGAAATGAGTAATAGGACAAGTATTTTGGTTCCCAATATATCTTGATATCTTAAAAACAACATTTTATTATTATTTCATTATTTAAATGTATTTTATATAAGGAAATTTAAGAAATAGTTTCAAATTATAAATTTATTATATTATTTAAGTATCAAGTATGTATATGTTAAAAAGTAACTATACGATGTAGAATCATCTTGACCTTAAATGAAATAACAAAAGAATTAGAAATTTTTGATAATTAAATCTGATTTCAAAATTTTTAATTATTTTCTATATTATGTAATGATTATATGTAAACTATTATATGTAATCTCATAACATATAAATTTTAAAATTTCTACTTATTATTAATTTATTGTTTAATTTCTTGCATAGCGCGGTGTTTTATAAAATATACTGATGAGAAATGCATAATTAAATAAAAAAATACATTAATAAGGGGATACATTGAATGCAACTCGGGTGGGGATCGACAGAGGGGAAAAATGGTGGGTTTTTTTGTGTGTGTTTTTATTAGAAAATATTTATTATTTTTTCCTTTTTTTAAGTAGAAAATCACGATTCCTCTTGATATTTTAAGAAATTCAATTTCTTTATTTTAGACATTAAATTTATTATTTTTAATATAATAATAAATTATGAAATAATAATAAAATTAATTTTAAAAATAATTATTAAATAATCTCAAATAAATAATAAATTTTAAAAATAATTAATAATATAAATAAAATAAAGAAAATGCTAGATGGCCCGGCATTGAGGGCCGAAAGCATGTTCGGAATAAGTTACAATCATAAGATGCAAAAGTAAAAGTGATTCTTTATTTGAATGGATTGTGAGATTTTAATATTTACAGTTTGATACTTAATCTGGGATTCTTTTTTCGGTACCCGTAGGACCACTCATAAAATAATATTCATAAATACTAATATAGCAATTAAAAATAATAATAATAATAAAAGTAAAAATAAAAATAATAATAAAATATTAATAGTTAAAAGTATTAATAATAGTAATAATTATATTAGTAAAATAATAATAAATAATTATAATAATTATTTTAATAATAATTAATAATAAATAATTTTTTAATTTGACATAAAATATTTTTCTCTAAAAGCATATTTAGTTGGATGGAATAAATTGAGAATTAGATTGGAAATGATAAAAAATTTCATTTAATATATATTATCAAAAAAAAATATTCATTCTTTAATAAATGAGTTATTCCATCATTAATGTATTGGCTTTTTTACATTTATATTTCTCATATATTTTAATATTATTCTTTGTTAATATATGGCAAAAAAATAATTTTTGAATATTATTTTATTAAAACATTTTAATAATCATATTTTTAGTAATGAAATTTAAAATTTGACATTTTTTATTTTTATAAAAAAATTTTAATATAAAAATTTAGTAAATTAAAATTTTCATACTTTTATGATAAAATTTTTATTAATTATATTTTTATAATAAAATTTAAATTGTGATTATTTTTATTTTCAATTATACCATATATTTTTATAATATTAAATTATTTAATAAAATATTTATTATTTTTATAATAAAAATATTATTATATTTACTTACATTTTTATTTTATTATACTAAACATAAAATTTGAATGGAATATTCGACCTATTTTTTAATATATTAAATATAATTACAAAATAATTATTTTATTTCATTTTTGTTTCATCCAATTAAATATTATATTATTATTATTATTTTCCTTCCTCTTTGTCTGAATAAAATGGCCTGTAAATCCAAGCAAAAATTTCTCCTTAAATTATTTATTTTTCAATCCCCACGCGCTTTCCTCCTCTGTTCGGCCACCTACTCTTCGGTGTGACACACGCGCTGCCAAAGAGCCACCATTTGGATTTCCTGATTTTTTCACTTCCGAGTTCCTATCTGGCCGCCTCGTTTTGTCTCCGTATACCTCGTCGAAGCAATCACCATGACCATATTTCTCTGAAAATCACAAACAACGAAACAAAGCCGGAGAGAGAACTAAAAACTGTTGCAAAATCCTCACTATCGATTCATCACGGCACAATCAGCCGCCGTAACGATACCCGTCTGCTCTTCTGGTTCTGGTTGTGAGGTTGAATCGGGCAATTGAGTTTGGGTAATGGGGGAGTTGGGTCAGACAGAGGTTTACTCGCCTCGGAGCCAGCAAGTGTTGAGGGCAGTGTTGAGCTGGTTGGCCTTCTTCTTCCAGATCTTCTTTCAGATTATTAGAGCTCTTGGTCACTACCCTTTACTCTCTTTCTCTTCTTCGTCTTCTTCTAATAACTCCTTCAAGCCTTTACCGGCAGTTGAACTTCAGGAGCATGATTCGCCAGCTCCCGCATCCGCCGTTGAAATCCCCTCTGCTGAGTTTATCGCTTCTACCGACGGACCCATCGGAAAACTCACGGTATGATTGCCTTTTTATGAATTGGATTCTGCTTTGGCGTGCACAAAATGCCAATTTTGTATTTACGATCCATGATCGCCAGTGACATCATCATGCTTAGCTTACTGGCATTAATTTTTTTGCTGCTTAAATGTCGAAGTCTCTTTCTTTGTTTTCATCGGACTTAGTTCCTTTGTAAAAGTTGACTTTGCCGTGCGCATGTCTGAAAATTTCAACGAATGGTTTCGTTAGGAGTAGGAAATGACCAAGAGGCTTTATTTTTCAGTTCGGTTTATGATAGTTTCATGGCTTAGCCAGCTAGGGGCCCAAGGCTATGCTTCAGTTTGTTTGGCGGTGAATTACTTTGCCTCAAATTATGTTTTCGGTCCTTACTAAATTAGTTTTTTGTGTATGAGCATCTGAGCGTAGTAGAAGGAGAAGGAAGGAAAAAGCAAGCTACTTTGCTGGTGATCCTCTGTTTTGGGGTTTAGAAAGGATTAAATTAGTTATTTTTATTAATAGGAACTTTGAGGATATAGCTTTTACGCTATATATGATGTATATGCAAGTCTATGTATGAAGCTAAGCACCTTAGCTCTAATCTAAGTATCGCCAAAAAGTGATGCTGAACGATGCATATCTAAGTGGAAAACCAGGCAAAAGACTGGTCGACTCTCCTAGTTTTGTACTTTACATTTTGGCAGAGGGCATTAAAAAGTACTTCTAGTTGATTATGATCACTTAGCAGATTAGACAGGTGAGTATGGTTTAGGGCAAAAAAAAATTCGGTTGGCTTGACCTTGTCCTCCTCAACTCATGAGTCGTGAGGATGACACATAATTTTGTTATGTTTTGCCTTCATTTGTAATTGAAAAAAGTACTCTTGTCTACTTATATTTTATATGTTTTTCATTTCCTGCTTTCTGTTTCAGTTTCTTTTAATGAAAATTTCTGGATGTCATGATATGTGCTCCCTGGTGACTGCATATAACATGAAGCCAATAAGCCAATTTGCATGATATGTGCTATGTGGTGATTCCCTAGTTTGCCTGCAACGAATATTGTCATGTCCCAAGTCTCCTGCTAAATGTAGATTTGATCTGACATGTGCATTTTCAGGTAGTGCTTGACTTGGATGAAACACTGGTATGTGCATATGAGACATCAAGTTTGCCTGCTGCACTTCGTAGTCAAGCAACTGAAGCTGGTTTGAATTGGTTTGAGCTGGAATGTGTATCTTCAGACAAGGTGTGTTACTTAATAATTTGCATCTGTCTGTTTGTCTAGAGGTTGAATATTATATCTTCACTTGGGGCATGTTATCCTTTCAAGGAAGGAGAAGGAAAACCGAAGATCAATTATGTTACAGTCTTTGAACGCCCTGGGTTGAAAGAATTCTTGAAGCAACTTAGTGAATTTGCTGATCTGGTGCTGTTTACAGCCGGTCTTGAAGGCATGTTGTAGAATTCTGAGCTGTTTTCATGTTAATTGTCTTTATCTTGTGGGGATTCTTCAGTATGTATCCAAATTATATTCATCTACAATTTTTCACAGGTTATGCTAGGCCACTTGTTGACAGGATAGACATGGACAACTGGTTTAGTCTACGGCTCTATCGGCCCTCAACAATTAGCACGTAAGTGCTTCTTCCTTGTTTCTTAGCCACTACTCTCCATCAACTTGATTACTCTTGCTTTCAATCGTATATTAAATGACTCCATTGGACATAGCTGGCCCTGCATGGTTGATAATGCTGTACATAAACTGTTGTGCCACTATAAATGAATCATGGAGCAAAGATTCTCTTTTACGTTTGCCTCTGTTTTCTCCATTCGTTTTAGTGTTTTAATCAACTGATGCATTATTTTTTGATCTTGCATTCTTGCTTCAATAACTATACAATAGGTATTGTACATAGTAATCAGACTGGTTTCGTGAATGGTGCATTCTTTCTGCAGTTGTCTATCATGCAGAATGTGCTTGTGTTTTGAAGTTTTCTCCAAAGACTATTATTGTCTGCACTCGTTTATGGTTAATTTGATGCCTTGTGTAATACCTTAAAGTGAATCCTGAGAACAATTGCTTTGTCGGCTTTCTTTTTGAATCGTATGAACCTTGAATCTTGTCTTGAAGTTTCATCTCCATCTTGTAACCTAGATATAATAAATCATATTAGTGTAAATGCTGGATGAACGACGGGTTCTTGTATTCTTATAAATGCTGGATGCTTACAGGGAATATCGGGAACATGTGAAAGACCTTTCCGGCTTGTCAAAGGACCTATGCCGCGTTGTCATAGTTGACAACAATCCCTTCAGCTTTTTATTGCAACCAGTGAATGGAATTCCATGCATCCCATTTTCTGCCAGTCAACCACACGACACACAGGTGCACAGATTTTCACTATTGAAAATTAAATATCAGCCTTGTATGTAATGTAATTACTCACCGTCTTTCTTGTCTGTTTTTTGCGTGTTGCTCAGCTTCTAGATGTCATTCTTCCACTTTTGAAGGACCTCTCCCAGCAGAGAGATGTGAGACCCGTGCTTTATGAAAAATTCCACATGCCTGAATGGTTTCAAAAGCAAGGGATTCCAGCTTCCTGTTGGATAGGATTTTGAAATTAGACACGCTTGTTTTTTGTACAATCCTCAGTCATATTGGTGAAAGTGCAGCCGTAGATTTTTTGTATAGCACCAATTTGTTTCTGGAACTTCAAGAGGTTCAAATGCCTTCTTGTCGAAGACTGTCAAGACAGTTCATTTATGTGTATGTAGCTAGATGTCTAGAATTCTGATTCTTATGTAACCTATGTTTATAGGCTTGCAGTCCGTCGAATGTATCTTGTCAGTCCTCTTATACAACTGTTAATCTATAACTACTGCCAATTCAAAGTATTCACTCCATTGCATATTTTGTGGCAGCCTGATTTTGCAGGAAAATTGATCAAATATGGAACAAAAATGTTTATAAGATTTGCTCAAACTGGATGTCTAGTTCAAAACAGAAATCTTGGAACCGGATTTACTCTGGGACAGTCTTTCTTGGAAAAGAAAATGATCATTCTTTTTTGGGCAAGTCGATGTTAACATGACTGAAAGTCTTGTTACCATAAAGTGACTCTTTCGGCCGTCGGATTTTGCATCTGAAGACTATATACCGTGAGATGTGGCTCATGGAAAAACGTTATATTTAGTATAGTTACTATGTGAGATAGTAATTTTCTTAAAATTCAACCACTTATTACTAATTAAATGTATTAAAATTACTATCTAGGGTATGGTAATAGGACTTTTCAGTCTTGTTAGCAAATAACTCACCTTTTTATCTATTTTTTGTACTAACCGCAACATGGGATATTAGAGACACAATAAAAAGAGTCATGTTCATATACATATGGCAGTAATTTTTTTTTAAATTTATATAGGAATTTTTCTAAACTAAAATAATAATTTTATAATAAAAATTTTAGAATGTTTTTCACTTTTTATTAAGAAAAGTTACTATTTAAATTTAAAAAAGTTACTTTTTGAATAAATAAAAAATTATTATTAGACGTGTAGGATTGTGATTTCATCCGTCTCAAGCTCTTCTCTGGATCTTAAATACTTTGAAGCAGGTAATTTATCAATTCACAACTCGGACTCTTGAAAGTAGACTAGTATTCTCGTGATAAATAAGACTCTACTCGAACTCTTGAAAGTAGACTAATATTCTCGTGATAAATAAGACTCTGGCCTTGTTTGGCAAACAGTTGATAGCTGTAGCGGTTAATTGATTTAATTAGCTGTTAGCTGATAGCTGATTGTATTAGCTGATTTAACCAGCTGATTATATTAGCTGTTTGAATAAGAATGTTTGGTAAAATTAACTGTTTGTAATTAGTTGTTTGTATGTAAAATGACATATAAGGATATAAATATATTTTATAAATTATTGAAAAATTTTTATTTTAATATTTTAAATTCTATATTAGTAGATTAAATTTTTTTATAAATAATATATTATTTTAATTTATTATATATTAAATATTTTTTAATATTAAATTAATATAATTATTAATTTTTAAATAAATTAATAACTATAAATATTTAATTATAACTATTTACTTTTTATAAATATAAATAAATAAATTTTAAAATTATTTAATTATAATCATTTATTTTTTATAAATGAAATTCAGAAACTACGACCATTGGTTCAAGTCCAGTGATGAATTGAAAAATTATAAGATATTGGCCATTGAAATTACGATACATTTGCCTATTGTATTCACTAATATGGCCATAAAGTCTACGGCTACTAGACTGCTTTTTAATAGCAAAAAGGCGGAAGTATTAGGCATACACAGAAGGGTAATTTGAGTAATAATAACATATAAGCAAACAGCTGATTTGGAAATGCTGCTTATTACAGCGTTTCTAAAATCAGCGTTTTGGTGGGCAAAAACTGTTTTAAACAGCTGCCCACCAAACGGCTGAGAAGCAGAAAAATTAGTCAATCAGCTGAAAAGTAATCAAACAAGCTAAAAGCTGTATAAAACTTTATTTACCAAACACGGCCTCAGTCTGCAAGAAAGTTTATGATAATTGGGCCATGTAATGTAGCCAAGCCAATAATGATGAGTAGGATCAAGACCAAATGTAAATTGTACACTGTCTCGCCTAAGCTATTAAGAATTGTCTTTGAGTTGACGATTGGTTAAGCAGTTCAGCATCATGTTAGGTATTAAGGATGTTTGAAAAACTCTTTACAACTTGGCATGTTCCTAAAGTACTATCCAATCTCTCTTCATTTGCCTTGACGAGAAGCATCTGGCGACGGTTGCTTGTATCCAATGACTTTTTAAGTCTAGTTTCTCTTTTGAAAGTCTATTCTGTCTCAATTTTTTCCAAAAAAAAATAATATTTACAAAACAAGTTCATTTTCGTTGTCAGTGTATCTCTTTTTGACTTCAAAATTACAAAATTTAGTTGACTTCAAAGGAGCTTTTCACGTTATCCCATTGTACTTACAAATTCTTTAGGTAGGTGAAACTCTTAGCGACCGATGAACCTAAAAGTAAAAATGAAAATCACACTGCTCTTTTTGTAATCAAACAATATTGTTTTTGATCTTGCCTCAGGTCATTTTCATGCAGCAATTCAGAAAAATAATATCAGATTATTTAAGTGAATGAGTAAGCATTTTTCTAAATTTGAATCCAAACAACGAAAGAAGAAAAACTTGGCCAAAATTTATAAATATTATTACACTATTAAAAATCATTCGCCGATCAAAATTAGAGTTTTAATTTACCTAAAAAAGTAATGACAAAGATATAGATATAAAATTAATCGAACCTGTGTGAAATGTACTTCAATTGTAACTATAATTTACTTACAAAAGATGTTTGGTTCAAGAGATATTTTTTACATTCTCGAGAATATTTTATAAAAATATTACATTTCTATATTTAGTTCAATTTTTCAAAAAATTTATCTGGGAATATAACATTCCTGAGAATATTTTAAAGCTCAATTTTCTTATCAAATATTTCTATGGAGGAGGTGGGTATCTTATATTCTCATCCTGTAGATATCTTACATTCTTATCCCATGGGTATGTTGATACTAAAGAAAAAAAAATAATTTTACCCCTATTTTTCTGTGCTCTCATTTATAAATATATATAAATAATATTTTTTAATCATTAATATAAATAATATATCATCCCTTTATAAATATATATATAAATAATATTTTTTATAAAAAATATTTATCAATAAAATAAATAAACACTTAAATTTTCTCTTATTTGCATGAACAAAATAAATGAAAAAAGAACATTTAAAGATAAAATATATAATTATTATATTTTAATTATTTAAAAATTAAAAAATTTTCTTTTCTTTTCAATTTAAATTTAAAAGAGATTATGTCTCTTCTTTCTCTTTTATTTTCTTTTCAAAGAAAATAAAATTTTTTGTCAATAATGGAGAAATTACTTATTTATTTTTTATAATTAATAATATAAATATTCAAATTCAAATTCTTAAAAATTTTAATATTTTATATATCAAATTATTTATTATATTTTGATCAAATATAATTTAAAATTTTAATTTATTAAGTCTTCAAAAAGTATTTATTCATATATTTTTAATTAAATTTATAATAAAAGATTGATAAGAGTATTTTTTAAAAAAGTAATAAGATTTCTAGAAATATAAAAGTGTAAACCAAACATATAAATATGATATATTTGAGAATGTGAAAAAATATGCCTAAGAATATTTATATTGAATCAAATATAAGAATTTTACATTATTAGGAATCACATACTTAGAAATTACATTATAAAAAATGTACACTTTCCTGAGAGTATCGTACATTCCTGTGAGTGTAAAATTCCATGGACCAAACGTCCCACAAATTACAAAGGAAGTTTGCATACCATAATATATGATTATATAACTTGTATATTAATATATGTGACTACAACGAAGATTGATTGTAAAGTTTGTCAAAAGATGTTTTGTTTTGTTTGTAGTATTTAATTAGTGGCTCATTCTCCAGTAATCTATTACTGTACCAACTTTGCAATTCTTTTTATAAGTTTTATAACTTTTTTATAAAATTTTATAATTTTTTATAATGTCTTCTAATTTTTTTATAGAACTTCTAAAATTTTTATATTGTAAAGTTTATAAAAAAGTTAAAAGATTTTCTAAAAAATTATTAAATTTATGTGAATATTTACGTTTTATAATTTATGCTCTTATAAAAAAATTATAAATTTTATATAAAATATTACAAATTTTATAGAAGAATCTTATCAAGGTAGCATCCATGGAAACCCAAAACTTCTCCTGCCTGGCAAGGAAATGCACACATTTTATATCTACCAAGGTAGCAGGGTTGTACTAAACTTTTGCAGCAGTTATGATTACACAAGCTAGCAACATAATTAAACATGTCACTTCTCCATCTCTGTCACTGTTGTTTCTTGTTTGTAAACATTAATCTGCCAGTTCTTGAGGATTTTTGTTGCGCACATGGTTGCCACTGTTAGCTAGCACTTTCTTTGTCCCGTTTTTGTTGTTAAAAAATAAAATGGTCAAAAAGCAACTACAAATAAATGGCTAGTCACTGCAACCTGTTATTTCAAATTATGGATAAAGACATTAAAATTTAATTAAATCATAGTTTGAGCTGGATACAATATTTCATCTTTTACAAGGGATGGTGTTTATTTCTGCTCAAAGTTTTCTACGAAAAAAGCTTGCCTTTACAGCTTTTTTTTTTTTTTTTGGTACTAAGAGGAAATATCATTAGATTGAGGCAAACGAATGGATTTGAGAATTCTCGTCCCTATTACATCTTCTAGTAAAAGCGGGGAAACATTTACGGGAGGGAAGTTCGTAATCTGCAAAACATTTTTATTAGCGTCAACATTTTTAATAATATAATTAACAATAAAATTTGCCTCCTTCTCCAATGTGGGGGTCCCAAAACCAAAAGCAATTTTCTACAATCTTTAACCTAACTGAAAACTACAACAGAAGTGAGTGTTCATAATATAAAACAATATTAATAACATATATAACATCAAGCTCTACCATAATTGAGAATAAATCTTTATTGTGAGCCAATAATAAGCCATTTTTCAAACCACATAACTCAATCATATAATTAGATGTTTGCATGAAAGTATTTAATAAAATTAATTATTTATATATAAAATGACATATAAGAATATTTATATATTTTACAATTTATTTAAATATTATCCTACATTAATAATATTTTAAATTATAATATATTATTTATTAGAATAAATTTTTCTTTGAAAAATAAATTATTATAATTTATTATACTTATTTGATTTTTTTGAAAAAGAAATAATTATAATTTTTTAGTTAAAGAACTCTTATAATATTTTTTAGATGTAGTAACTACTATTTTTTTAACCATTTCTAAAATTAAATTTAAAATTTATATGTCTCTTATTTAGGATATTAATGAATTATACATTCTAAGTAAAGAAGCCTATTTTTCATAAGTAACATTGTCTTATTGTTTATTTTTTTATTATATATTATTTTTTAATTCAAAAGATATCATTTGATAAAAGATTAATGATTTTATTCATATATTTTCCATTATTCTCGATAAAATGAATTGTATATTCTCTACTTTGTTTTATACAATCTGTCAAAAAAATATATGATTATTTTTATGTATTCTTATAATATTAAGTACATATTTTAATATGATTTATTATACTTATTTAATTTTTCCCCAGAAATGAATAAATATAATTTATTATATGTATTACATTTTTCTTTAAGGGATAAGCAATTATAATTTAAAGTTTTTCTTATTTCTCAAAGAAAAAAATAATATAAAAAATTATATAACTATAAATAAGAATGTCTTTATCTGCATCAAATACAAATTAATTATTTTAAAAGTTAATATTTTTAATTTTTTTCAAACTAGTTATTTAACAAATATTAAAAACATTGATATCGACCGATAGATTTAGGAAAACAGTTGACATTCCAAATTAGTTGATCAAAAAGTTGTTTAAAAAAACACCTTGGGTCTGTATCTAGTATTAAATTGTCAGGCTCATTTGGTTTATTTCTATTGTATATTGGGGCTTAAAGCTAATAAATCTAAGATTTACTTTTTTAAGAATACTAATATCTTTTTGAGGGATCAGATTAGTAATATTTTGGGCATTAATTATAGTGATGATTTGGGCAAATATTTAGGACTTAATATTAAGGCCAATTATAACTCTATTGACTTCTATAACATTGTTGATAAAGTTAGGTAAAGGATTAATTCTTGATAATTTAGATGGCTTTCATCTATGGGAATATTAATTCTTATTAATTCTATCCTCTTAGCTATCTCCATTTACAATATGTCCTATACTAAACTTCCTAAAAGCATAAATAACAAGATTGATTAGTTATTAATAAATTTTTTTATGGGGAGGAAGTGTGAATAATATGAAAATACCCTTAATTAAATAGGACATGATAATGTTGCTTAAATATTCAGGATGATTAGGGATTTAGGATTATGAATCTATGAATTTAGCCATACTTATTAAATTAGCTTGGAAATTTTTTCAAAATGATAGATTTTTTTTAGGTTTAAGTCTTAAAGAAAAAATACCTCTCTAGGCAAACTAGAACTAACCTTAATTTAAATAAGAATTGTTCTCACAATTGGAAGGCTTTGTCAACTACCTCAAACATAGTTAAAGTTGCTTTGAAATGGGTTGTTGGTACAAGAGAAAAAATTAATTTGTGGCATGATTTTTAGGTTCAACCTACTCTTTTACGCAACTAGATTCAAGGCCCAATTCCTCAACAAGAATTATATCTCACTGTAAGGGATATTTTAGTTAATGGCACTTGGAAATTTAATCTTCTTTCCTTTGTACTTCCTTAAAAAATCCAAGCTGCAATTCTAAGTATCCCTTTTAGTATTATAAGAATGAATGGTAAATTAGTTTAGGGTTTATCTAAGTCAAGAATCTACATAAGCAAAAGTATTTACAATTTGTTGGAAAAAGATTTTCAACCGTATCTTGGTATGACATTCAAATGGATTTGGAAAATTTCAACTTTGCCTAAAATTCAGCTCTTTATTTGGTTCGTAATTTTAAATAGAATTCCCATAAATGAGCTTCTGATTAAAAGGGGAATGGATGTTTCTCCAATTTGTAATTTATGTAAAATTAGTATTGATTCAACCGGGCATATTCTTAGGAAATGTAGTGTTACCATGAACTTATGGAATATCTTACATTATCCTACTTCTTTTTAAAATTCTTTTCATTCAGACTTTTTAGATTGGCTACATTTTAACCTCACTTCATTTGATTTCTATTTTAATCTAAATATTCCATGGGCAACAATGCTTGCTTTTGGTTTATGAAATCCCTAGCTCAATAGAAACAAAAATATTTTACAAAGTAACCAAAGCGAAGCTAATCTGAAACAGTTGACAATAAGTCAGGCCAAGGAATATTAGGATGTAATGGGATAACTTAAAATACTAAAACAATAACTAATTAAAGGGGTTAGATGGGAACCTTTTTCTTGTGGTTGGTTTAAATTAAATGCTGAAGGATTGAATAAAAGAAACCTAGGTGCAACCTTTTATTCAACAATTATAAGGAATGCTAATGGGGATTAGATAATAGGAAGTTTAAGAGGATTAAGAGAATGTTCCAATTATATAAATGAATGGTTTGGATTGAGAGATGGTCTTTTACTAGCTCTTAATAGGGATTTACTCTTGGTTGTTATTGAATTAGATGTATTATCAACAATGATTGCTATTTAAAGTGCTAATCCTTCTTTTGCTTTCTTTGTCTTTAGCCTATATGGAAATTGTAAAAAATTGCTACAAAGATGTGGATAGATTAGAATTACTTATTGATATAAGGAAGCCAATGAAGTAGCTGATTTTGTAGCTAAAAATGTTTCTCTTTTTTGTAATGATCTACAAATTATGAATATTGCTCCTCCTTGAACTACTCCTTTTGTTGAAAGATGTAATGGGAGCATCTACGACTAAACTTATTTTTAATATTTAGTTAATGAATTCCTTTGCTACCCCCAACAAAAGAAAGAAATTGCCGGGCTCAAGTGGTGGTAGATGCAAAGAATGGATTTGGGTAAATTTAAGTGAGTTTAGGAATAATGAATTCTGCATTGTTTGTCATTAGACTTGATTTTTATTGAATTGATCATATGAAACCGTTATGTATCATTAAATAGTTTTAATTATTGCAAGAGTTTAAATTTGGTTCTTTATTAATGTGAAACCTTTTATATATATATAATCTGGTGATTTAAATTTGATTGCCCTCTGCCTCCCCCCCCCCCCCCCCAATGCAAAATTTTATAACCAGTATTCTCCTTCAGCCGCTTGTATGTACATAAATCCGTAAGAAGCTGAGGAATTAGTCATACAATATTTATCACTGGATAGTCTATAAGGCATTGTTGTGCGTATATTTATTTAGCAAACAAAGTAATAATTTCTGTTTGAAATTCGATTACGAGCTACGTTGATGTCAAGCGAAGAGGTAGATTAATAAATGTTAATAGGAAACTCCACCGTTAAAGCAGGTATATATGATATGACATTAATAAACAGGTTATATAATTTGAAACCTTTTATATATATATCCGCTTGTTTCAACCAAAAATATTTTTTAAAGAAATTAATTATGAAACATTAAAATGAAAAAAATATTTATTTAATATTAAATTATAAAAAATTTGGAAAAAGTAGCATTTTTCATTTAAAAAATTATTTTTCTTCACTGCTATAATTTTAAGCATCATTGTTTAGTATTTAGGTATATTGCTTCTTTATTAATATATATGTATATTTTTTATGAAAAATATTTTTTGATAAAATAAATAGAACTTTAATGATTTAAAAGATCGATTCATCATTAAAAAATTAATAGTTAGTAAGAACTTTTATCAACAATAAGATAATTTTAATAATATTTTAGTAAAGTAACGATATATAAATGTTTGATGGTATAAAATAGTGATATACATTAAATTTATATCTTTATATAATCCACACATTTTACAAGGGATTTATTTTACCTATTATACTTTTTTAGATTTGCGCACAGACCTACATAAAATGCTAGTCATATAGTCAAATGTTAATATAAAAAAAAAGAATACTTTTTTGTCAGGTCAATTTTTATTAAAAAATTGTCTATTTTCAGTCGAAAAATTGATTAAAACTACTCGTCTAATTTTCAATAATTATGGCTTATTTATTTTATATTGTCATTTTTTATCCACCAAGAATAGCTTAGAGATGAAAATATAATTTAGCTGGCTGTGTCAACATAAGCAACGAGCTCTTCAATAATAACTGGTTCCTTTCTTTGCCTTTATTTTTTCAATACAGCGGAAAGTAGCAGGACGTAGGGATGGAAAAATGGCTCATAACCTGTGGGTAATGTGGGTATGGAGTGGAATAGAATAGGACGAGCCTAAAAATTTAAATTTATAGAAAAATACAAATTTAAATAAATCGATTTGTGTGGGTCAAGATTTATGCGGGTGAACCTAGGTGGGCAGCCTGGCAAGCATATCTTTTTATATATACATATAATATATATTTTCTAATAATAATTAAAATGATATTGAAGGTTCAATAATTTAACTCAATGCAATTTGTAGATTACAAAATATATAGATCCATTATATATATATATATATATATATATATATATATATATATATATATATATATATATTTAATTATAATAGAAATGATTTAACATCTTAAGATTTTAATAACTTAATTTAATATAACTTATTAATTATAAATAATGCGAGTAAGCTCACGGACTTATACAGGCGGTGCAAGACGAACTTGCTATTTTATGTTATTAAAAATATGAGTTTATGCAGGGATTACCGGTTTAGGTCCGCCTCATTAGTTATACCCTTCTAATAAAAGTCTTAGGTTAAAGATAATATGCATTGTGCAAAAATTAAATTAACCTTCTCCCCACAATTATAATTATAATAGGAGAGAACAATCTAATAAAATGAATAAAAATGTTATAAGTTTTAAAGAATAAAATTTAAAATTAAATTTTGAACCTTTTATATTTATTAGATAACTTCATAATTTTTTTTATTTTATATTTAATGATAATTTTTAATTTCAATTTAAATTTTTTTTATGTATATAACGTTATTGTAAAATGAATTAATGATCGATAATATAAAAGTAGCTGCGGACTGTTTTGAACAAATAAGAAAAGGCCATTGCTATTGACCGCAGAGGAAAAGGAAGAACTGCATATGTTTCACGTGGGCATTTGAAGCATGATGTTATTCAACCAAAAGCAGCCGCAGCCCGCAGGTTAAGCCGTCGAAAATTTCTTTATATTCCAATTGAAATCGGTATCCTTACTCTTAATTAAGGAGAATCCTAAGGTACGCATCCCAAAATTTTGGGTATCTATAAATTTAACAGGTCTTGATAATGAAAGTATTATTAAAAAAAAAAACTGGTTTGTCTACTGTAGTAATGGATAACACCTGCCTTCTTTAGTTTGATATCCTTTGATTTATTGTCCTTTTTTTTTTTTTTTTAACATAGATTTCGATTCAATGCCTTTTCAAAATGAGACCAAATTGCTCTTTTGGGTCAGCAACGTCTCGTTGACAAGTAATAACACTCAAGTTGAGCAAAACCAATTAAACATGATATTTTCTTTCTGTTTACCACGCGAAATCATTGAAGCAAGTCTTAATTCTCATATTTTCAATTATATCAACACATAATTATAATGTAATAAAAACACTCCCTACATAATTAATTTACAATAAAGTTTGAATCATATTTTAAATTAAAATACTTTACTAATAAATTTCAAATAATGCTTTGTTTCTATGTATTAGTGTAATTTTTTTTTAAAAAAATACTTAATTATATTTCATCTTATGCTAGTCGTATGATAAGAAAAATGATTGCTAATACTAGGGCATATTAAAGTTAATATGTCGTTATTTAATCATCTTCATTACTTAAAAGTGATGTTTTTCAATAAATTAGATTAAATTTTATATTCAAATTAGGGTTAATGAATTTTTTGAACTTAGATTAAGTAGGATGTGTGGAGTTAGATTCATTAAAGATTAACACGTCCGAACAGTTGAATTTTATGAGGACGACCTTTCAAAAATTTTGAATTCTTTATAAAAGTATATTTTTAACTAGTTAATATTTGAAAATAAAATCCTACTAGACATCATCAGCCGCAAATTTCAACCAGTAGCACGTTCATAATTGTTGTCTTTGACTTCGGTTGTTTCTAGAATATATAATTTGTCATAAATACGGTCATAAGATGCATTTTAAAAAATAAAATGAAACATCATAATTTTTAATAAAAATTAAGAAAATAAATAATTATAAGATTTAAAAAATATTTTTAAATGATTATTATTTATATAATTTTAAACTCTTAATTTTTTTCATCAATAATTCTTATTTTATCTTTTGAAATATATCTTATCTTTTAAAATAGTCGATTTCATTTCTTTATATATATATATATATGAAAGCTTTCTGATAGAAGGTATTTGTATTGCACAATTTGTTTTTGTCTGAATTATTTGTAAAAATGGAATTTCAATTGAAGATTACTGTTTTAATTATAAAAAGCTTGTAAACAGACATACCCTTTTTACAATTAACTATTTTTAAACGAGAAATGTATATAAAAAAATCGTCATAGACTTATCACATTGATTAAAGTAGATTACTAAGGCTATTATAGTAAAACATGAGGTCTCTGCAGATCAAGCAAAAGGCTTTCTAGGTCAAGGATGTTAACATATTACTAATATTTTGTCTCTCTTGCAGCAAATCAAACGTTGTTGAAAAAAATATATAAATTACCTCTTTTAATTTGAAATAGTTGTATTTAACATTTATAATTATTAAGTTTTATAACTATCCATTAAAAGTATTTATAAGTAATAAATTGTAGTCAGCAAGAAATGACTGTGCTTGGTTTGACACAAAATTTTATAAAGAAAATAAGCCTAGTATGAAAATTTTATGAGTTAAATTTGGGAGTGATTCAATGTGTATTCTATTTTTTTTATTTGCCCCATTTAGAATTATCTTGGTCATTTTAGCATAGTTTCGTTTGTTCAATATACAAGTATGAAAATACATAGCTACAATTATTGTATTATTGTCTTCATGTCAGTATAATGTGATGCTTAATTTTTTGTTGGAGCTATTAGAAAAGATTTTATGTGGATACAATTTATTACTTATAAATGATTTTGATGAGTGATTCTAAAAATTAATAATTATGAGTATTAAATAAAATTAATCAAAATTAAAAAGAATAATTTATATTTTTTAAAAATATATCCAATAACCTATTTAAATCACTAAAAAAAATCGAAACAATTCACGAAAAAGAGAGCTAGTGCTTTGGAAATCAGAACTAAAGGATAGGACAGAATTGTAAATATGTTTTTGTTTTAGGAAACTTGATCCCAGCAGTTTGCAAACCTGCCAAACCAAGTGTCACACACTCCGGTGTTCGGCGAACAAATTTTGTTGGTCATATATAAATTTGTAAGCATTAAAAATTATTTTTTTAATTTTTAAATATTATAATATTTTGATTAAAATGAACAAGTATCTCTAATGTTTTTGTTTTTGTTTTGTAATTCATCCTTCCCTCCTTGTTTCATTTGGGTCATTACGTTAATACTTTGCCACATGAACCAATCATTTTGCTTTATTTGTTTTACACTTCGTTTCATGCAAGTAGTTAATTAACTAACTGATAAATTAATTGATAACAAATAAATTAGTTGATATCTGATAAGTTAACTGATACTTTATAATTAATAATTGATATGTTAACTGAAGTGTTTTACGAAATTAACTGTTGAACTAGTTGAAATTGTAAAATGATATAAAAGGATATATTGAAAGAAATAAATATATAATTAAAATAATTTATATTTATTTAAAAATTAAATTATATTAACATAATTAAAAAATTTAAAATAAAAGTATAATATTTAATATTTAATTAATTATATTTTATAAATTTATATATTTAATTAATTATATTATAAAATTATGATATTATTTATTTATATATATATTTATATACTTATAATTTAAAATTAGGATATAATTATATTAAAATTAAATTAATTATATTTAATAAAAATTATTTAAATTTATATTACAAAGAATATAAGTTATAAATTAATAAAAAGAATAAAAATAAATTTAAAAAAATTTTAAAAAGTAGTAGCTTATAAGTTATTTTAGATAAATTAAAATTTATAAATTATTCTAAATAACTTATAAGTTAGTACGAGAAATATTTTTAAAGATTAATTTTTTAATTTATTGATTAGATTAATAAATTATAAATTAATTTATTTATTACACGAGTCTAGGCTATTTCAATGCAACATTAATCAATCAACCTCAATTTGCACGCAGAAGCCTTTCAGGAATATTTTAAGGCTACATCTGAATAATAGTCAAATTGACAATTAAAATAGACATTTGTCACTCCCGGATCTTGCAGAAGCTCATTATTCAATCATACTAATTATCATGAGGTTTTTATCCATTTCGCTTTATGAAAAAGAACAACTAAACCCACAAGGTATAGTATTTAATTTGATAAAAATACGTTAATCTTCTTTGAATTTTAATGATATTATGCAGATTTTTTTTATTTTAAAATTTATAAAAATATTCCTTAAAACGTACAATAAGCCAATACTTAAATTTAAATTTGAATTTTTTAAATGAAATAATAAAAAAAAGGTGATTGTAAATTTAAATCAAGTAATATATAATAATTTAAATATTTGGACATAAAAAATATATTTTATTTAAATTCAAACGATTAAAGAATTATGATACTTGTATTAAAATTTGACTTTTTCATATATCACATTTTAATTATTTAAACTTAATAAAAGCATATTTTTTATTGACAAATATTTAAAATATCTTACATTAATATATGTTATTTCATTTAAATATATAATCATTTTTTTAATCATTTTATTAAAAAAGTTTAAATTAGGGTTCAATATTATTTTATATTTAAAAAAAAAGTTTATGCTAGTTTCGAAATTAAAAAGGAGGTCGATAGGAATGTTAATGTATTTTTTTTTCATTTGATTATGATATTAGTTCAATAGCAAGTATTTAATTGGAATATTTTATCATCTGAAGCAACCGTGTTTCAATGAAAACCAGTCAGATTTTCAAAATTATCCCATCAACTAAAGCTTCAAGTTATTATATTGGAAATAATCACATTCAGGCAATATTTTATAAAAATGGATTGATCATCAGCATTGGAAATAATCACATTCAGCCAATGCTGATGATCAATCCATTTTTATAAAATAATTCCATGTAGTTAGACATATGTATATATCAATAAATAAAGTAGGAAATTAAAACACAATTTCCACATCGCTTTCACAAGATAATAATTAAGATAATACAATGCAATGCAACAAATACATCTTCTATATATATATATATATAGAGAGAGAGAGAGAGAGAGAGAGAGAGATTGGGATGAGTTCAAACATTGAATTAATTTTAAAAGTACCAAAGTTCATCGGTCGTCTTTTCCGGAATAAATCTTGGTTTATATTTAAAGGACGAGTGTGGGAATACCTGTCGAAGTACTACATAAAAGTTAAAAACGAGTGATAATTACATGAATTCTGAGAATAATAGAACTAATCCTTCATTCTTTAAAACACAAACAGCATGAAAATTAATAATAATAACAATAATAATAATAAACAACTACGATAGCAATAATTAATTATTATGCATTCAAATCTCTTGGCAACGTAAAAAAATTTGCATATAATTTATCTCAGATTATTAATTAAGTTTCCATCATTTTAATTTTAGCATAGAATTAATATATATATATATATATATATATACACGCCAGGCGCTATAGGAAAAATTCAAAATCAATTTTCCAGCTTGAACCATTGTTGAGGCTAATAGTCATATATGTAAAATTTTAAGATAAAGAAATTATCCTCTTACTTGGTATAATTAAAAAAAACTTTTATTTTATTTTCAAATGAATTTCTTTTTAATATAGTGTTCGAATTTAAATAAAAAAATTATTTTATTTCATTTCATTTTATTTACAATTCTCATTTTAATTATAATTTTACTATTATGAAATCCATCTAATTTTGTAAGGATTTCATTACAATTCAATCCAACAAACATGTTATATAAATAATTTATTATTTATTTAATATTATATTTATTATAATATCATCAAAATTTACTTCTTAATTAATTTTTATGTAATTTTTAATATATTATGAATAAAATAATTCATTTACAAATGAATTAAAATTATTATTTTTAATAAAATTGTTAAACAATGATTTTTATTTACAAATGAATTAAAATTATTTTTATTGAAATAAAATAAAATCAATTTAAAAAAAATGTACATCAAACGAACCTCTATTATTTTCCCAAAATAAATGGCTTGGGAAAAATATTCTAAATTTCCCCCTACCCTTCCGGTGTGAGCAGCCATCATCATCGTGTCTGACCTTTATTCTGTCTCTTAGCTAGGAATACAAAAATGACCCGTGGTCCGTGAATAATATGGGTACACGTTGGGGCGGATTTAAAAGTTTAGGATCACAAAAAATGACGGGACTAAATAGATTGGTCCGTACGAATTAAGATTTGTGTGATAATTTAATTTAATATAGTTTATTAATTAGAAATAATATGAATAAATTCATAAATTTATATTAAAAATAAATTTATTATTTTTTATCTATTAAAAATACGAACTTAGATAAATAAGTTCGTGCTTATATATGTCAAGAGCCGGTAGCTCTCCAGTTGAAATCGTGCGACGCATACTTGTCACTCTTGGTCAACATATCATCCTTCTCACATTATAACTCTCATTTGGCACGCTTGATAAAGATAATAGGACATTAAAAACTTATCGCCCATACAACAAGTCTCATATACACAATGTCCGCACACCAATATCGTATGTTACTGAAGCGCTTGCGCATACTGGATTGGAGGATTCTTCAACATAGGAAGCTTCCGTACACTACGGATCGAAAGGGATAAATGAATAAGGAGAGGGACACTTTGTTCGCTTGATTTATGCATCATTCCCTAACTTTAAGTGTGTAAAGGGATAGTCACAAGCCAACACACTCCGTCCCTAATTCAGTGTCTAGGCACCCCACTAAGCCCTTAAAGCACTCTACCCCCTTAAAGAGCATTTTAAACAAAAAGCCTATTGCAGGAAGATAATATACTTTTTTTGAGTTGTCATAAGCCTTTTTCGCTATGCTCCGAATGTTCGATTTACACGAAAATTAACTGACACGAAGATAAAAATGTAAGAATCACATATATGGGTTTCTCAAAACCCCACCGGATTCTTGAACTTTCTGAAACAACCAAAATAATTCCAAACTTGAAAAATTTGGAAAAAATAGTACACTTACCGGATTGATCCCAAATCTCATCCACAGGACCCACATAACATGTTGAATTTTTTCACCAAATCTCATCTTAATACAAGTATGTTTGTTTGTCAAATTGTCACAACTATCAGCTTGTGACATTCTCCTCCATTTCAAATGTCAATGCCCTCATTGACACCTCAATTTGACATGGCTATAGTCTTCAGTTTACTCTTCTGAGTTACTTCCTCGACTATATCAAAGACTGTCTCTTTGAGCACTATGGAATGTTTTCCCTATCTCGAATTTGGGCTATCTATTGCCTCCGCAACATAGGTACTCCTAGCAAAATGCATCCTCTGTAAGTCACTCGAAGGGTTATCTCTATACTTACCTTGCAAAGTGTCCCGACACTATCCCTAGTGTCGCTATCTCACATAACTCTCCCGAACTCGTTACCTCTGTAACTTGTTCGATGGGAATTGCCTCCGCAACTTGTGCCCACTACCTCCATAGATTGCATGATCCACCACCTCCACGATGTGAGTGTGTGCTAACTTTATGACTCATGACAAATGCTTAACACTTTGAATCACCTACTAACAGGTATCTTACACTAAGTGTCCCATTGCACTGATACAAGAGACAAGACTTACGGTGGATCTACATAGAGAGGGCGAACCTCACTCCCTAGCTGCTTGTTTGTATTTCGATTGATTCATTGCATTTTGCAATACTAATTCACACCTGATTAGATCTTTTGATCCTCTCTGGATCAATGCCCACTAGCATATCACCAGCCATCACAGCCTACCTTTGGAGTTTGATGCCCACTAGCATTGTGGTCCTCACGACCACTCCTTGGCATGCGTCCTCCAATAACTTCACGAGCGCATCCTCTCATGACTCCTTCATTTCAAATTGTAGAAAGGAGTTGAGCATAAAGCACCCTCCATTCTAGCTCGAACAATCATGTGGGAAGATTGTATGCACTTTATCTAACCCACAGATTGCACAAATCATTAATTTATTTGAATCTTTGCCAAGCCCTCTGGCTATGCTGCACCAAGCAATACTCCTCTGAGTATCTATATGCCCTCTAGCAATACTCCTCTAAGTAACACAGGATATCCCTCCAGAATTATTTGATATAATTTTGGACCACTCCTTCTGGAATGATCCGCTCATGCTTTCCAACTGTGGTCATGCCCACTGGCACGACCAATGGCTTCACCCTCTAATTCCATTAATCCCTCAAATAGTCAAGCTTTCTAGCAAGTCCAAGGTTTCTTCTATTGAATTAACCATCAATTCTCTCATCTCACTGGATGGTGGTTTGCATCACTTGATGCCACTACTATGAATGAGTGCATAACCAATGTCCCGCACATAACTGATAAGCAAGATAGCCCACTTAGCACAAATTCTTGGGTCCAATGTACCAATCCTTGATCACCCAGTATGTATCATTCCTTGGCTCACTGGCTTCTCAGGACGACCCAATCTCTTACACCCTCTGGTCAAGTCTTCGACAATGACACCACTAAGTTTGTGAGAACGATAGCTTCGCACATATCGTATATCAAAGGATAAGCCTCATCTAACCAATTGTGCTTACCCGATCTTAGTTCTCTAGCTTAAACCAAGCTCTAATACCAAATGTCACAGGCTGACGGCTCTCCAGCCAAAATTATGCAACGCATGCTTGCCATTCTTGGCCAATATGCCAGTCTTCCCACATTATAACCCTCATTTGGCATACTTGGTAAAGATAACAAGACATCAAAGACTTACGCCCATACAACAAGTCTAACATACACCATGTCCACACACCAATATAGTATGTTATCGAAGTACCCACACATACCGGACCACAGGATTCTTCCACACAAGAAGCTTTCGTGTATTACGGACCGAAAAAGATAAACGAATAGGGAGAGGGACACTTCGTTTGCTTGGTTTATGCCTCATTCCATAACTTTGAGTGTGCAGGGGGATGGCCACAAGCTCAGTATCTAAGTGCCCTACCAGGTCCTTAGAGTACTCCACTCCCTTAAAGAGCATTTTGAACAAAAAGCTTCCCGCAAGAAGATGAAATACTTTTTTCGAGTCCTCATAAGCCCTCTTCACCATGCTCCGAGTATTCGATTCACACGAAAACTAACCGAACACGAAGATAAAAATGCAAGGATTACAAATATGGGCTTCTCGAACCCCGCCAGATTCTCGAACCTTCCGAAATGATCAAAATACCCCTAAATTTAAAAAAATTAAGAAAAATAGTACACTTGCTAGATTGATCCTAAATTTCAATCACAAGACTCACATAATATGTTAGATTTTTCCACCAAGTTCCGTCTCAATCCAAGCAATTTTTTTGTTGAACTGTTACAATTACCAGCTCGTGACACATGGCACATTTAGATTCATCAACCAATTCTACATCCCTACTTCTAAGGCAAATTTAAGGTAGCCGAGCACTCTCACCTCTTTCTTTCCCTAATATTTTTCTGCCAAAAATCTTTAATTGCATTAAAAATTCCTATCCGTGCACCAAAGTTCACATCCTTGGGATCTTAATATATTGTATTTTTTTCATCTCTTACCCTTATTTGAATATGTGGAAAAAAAGTGTAAAGAGAATAGGTGGAAAAAATTAAAAAAGAATTTTTTTAATATTGAAATGCTATGGAAAATTAGAATTAAATGAAAAAAATTGAAAAATTATCTCAATAATCAACATAAATTTTTTTTGATCAAATAAGTTCAGAAAAAGAATTAAAAAAATTAAAATTTCATAATTACCTTTTTATAGATTTTATTAAAAATTTTTATTGATTTGTAATAGAAAATTTTTTATCATTTAATAAATTATTTTTCTTTTTCTACTTTTCTATCACATTAAATAATAAAAACTTAATATTTTTATCATTTTCTTTTGATTTATTTTTTTACAAATCCAAAAAATAAATAAAAAAATATTTTTTCATATATTTTCTTTCTACCATTTTTTACCTATTTTTTAATACTTTTTCTCATCATATTTAGTAAATCAAAGTATTTGCTTCTTTACTCATGGGAGAATTATAATATATGTTAGATTGTAAATATTATAATTTAAAAATTTTAGTTACGTAACGCAATTGTTTCTAATGTAATTTTATATTTTAAAATTATCATATAATCAATTCATCATCACACGTATTAAATATATCTTTTCATATATCTATATATACATAATTAAATAGTTACTAGTTTAAAATAATCCTATTAGATTTATTATGTGAAAAAGTAAAAATTTAAAAAATTAATCCTATTATGTCTCATTATCTTTTAATATATATTATTTTAATTACTATTTTTTAATAATCTACGAGGGATGCGGAAGAAATAATTAATGAGTAAAACTTAAAATCTAGTGAATGTATTTTTTTATTTATTTA
Source organism: Sindora glabra (assembly GCA_020226215.1). Classification (NCBI taxonomy): domain Eukaryota; kingdom Viridiplantae; phylum Streptophyta; class Magnoliopsida; order Fabales; family Fabaceae; genus Sindora; species Sindora glabra. Next base: position 59,721,364 of record CM035230.1, on the reverse strand, counting down.
TTTTATCAAACGTGGTGGCAGCCCAAAATAAAAAAACAGATGTATTTTAGATAATACGGTGTTTCACTGTTTCATGTCATTTTTTAAGCATACAATAATACTACTGGCAGCATGTCAAATATAATTATGAGATCTTTATAATTAATTAATTAAAAAATAGAACGAGAGTTTCAATAAAAACGCCTTTTTAAATTTCATACTGTTACTTACATCCGAAAAAAAATCATAAAATCAAAACTTCACAATCTATGAAGCAAAGGATTTTTTTCCCCTAGAGTTCCTTTGTTAACAGAAACAAATGGATTTATTGTATTGAATATTAATACCAAATTTTTCAAAATTCAACCCATTAATATAAGAAATGAGAGTAATTTGAGTATCAGGACATATTCTACAGAGTTTAATCTGCAATTTAAATTTAAATTGTTGTATCACTTTTTTTTATGGATTTACTTCCTCACCCTCTTTTTTTTTTTTAATTAAGGAAATAATTGAAATTAAATTCTGAAGGTAAAATAAACTTTTTAACATAAATTTGCAGAAGAGAGGTAATTTGAACAATGAGAGAGAGAAGGAGACAGGTAAGGAAAGACGGTGGGAATGAATTTTTTTATTCAATTTTTCTCTTTTTAATTGAGAAAGGTTATTTGTTCAACTAATAGGTTTTTCGTTAAATTCAACCAAATGATTAACAATTTGTTCAAACAATTTTGTCACATACTTTATAGAATTGTATACTTAGATATCTACTCTTAACACCATAAAATTCTACCAGGCATAGTACCATGTAAAGTACATGGGAGAGATTATGGTATGCTGTATCATTAAATTTAATTACATATTAAATTTAGTTTTAAAAAATTAAATCTTGAGTATTTTGATATAATATATTAATAATTAAATCTAATAATGCACACATATACCACCTAATCCATAGAATTTTCCAAAATTTTAAGCAATTTGGTAAGGTTTCAAACTCACTTTGAATTAGGGTTGTTTGATTCGCATAAAAAATATAGAAAGTTGTATTTTTCAGGAAATAGAAAACTGTGAGTTGTTTGGTTATTTACAAAATATTAGAAATCACTTTTCAGGAAATTGCATTTCCCACAGAATGTGAGAAATCATTTACCTATTCCTCTAAGTAACTTCTATTTCCTGAAAAATGTAACTCCCTCCATATCAATCAAACAATATTGAGAACTTATTGAAAAATTTGTATGAGAAGTAACTTCTTAAAAAATTTAACTTCCTGTAGGAACTTATTTCCCACATGAACCAAACGATTCCTTATTTGTGACTATCTTACTCCTCTTTACTATATTTGCTTTCTATCTTTTTCGTTTTAACTAAAATTTTGATTGCTTTATATTATTTGTATATTTTAATTAAAAAATTAAAAATGTTTTCCTTCAAATAAATTAGACTAAATATTCAAAAATTCAAATCATTTATAAGTTGATTATCGGTGTTTTTGTGAATTTTTAACTTAAATACATTCATTTTTCTTAGGGTTCAAGTTAATTTTATTAACACTCCTTTTATTTTGAAACATATATACTTACCCTTTTTATTTTATTTTTTGAGGTAGCAAATATGAGTATATATTTAAAATAAAATAGGAGAAATAAATATATATAAAAAAGGAAGTAAATTTTATATTTTCAAAACTAAAAGATGCGTGATTATAATCAGATTAAACACTAGATTTAACGTAGGAGAGGGAAGTACAATTACTCCCAGTTGAGAAGGATGGTAACATCTTAAAATAAAATAAAAGAAGAAAAAAAATAGAAAACATTCACCGTCTTTATTGGTCAAACAGTGTCGCCACCTTTGTACCACCAAAATCAAAATGAATTCTTACGTGTGGGGTAGTGACATGTAGGCGCGTAAACATTGATTAGTGCTAAGGTGGTTGTACTTGTCGGCGGTAACTATAGTTCAATTTGTGATTTGTGAAATACCCTGTTGTTACCGTCTCCTTCGTCCAAAATTGTTGTGTTGCAACTTCCATTCAAATTCAGAACTCGGTGAAAAAAATGACGTCTCTTATCTTCTTCAACTAGAGCCCTAAATTTTCACTGTTTTTCTCTCCCGATAAACGCACACCATTCTTGAATCCTCTCTGACTCTCTTTCATTCCCTTTCTCTCTCTAATTTACTCTGTTTCCCTGTCAATAGCCAAACTCTCCAAATGAAGCAGAAGCGATCGCAACCCAACACCACCCTTTTTAGATGAAGAAACCATCCTCCTCCGCCGTTGACGTCACTTTGGCCGTTACCGCCTCCGCCTTTATAATCTTCTATATCATTCCATTGTCCAATGCCCTCGGCTCCGGCGCCACCCTCGCAGTCAGTGATGAATCCGCCACCGTCTGCGGCCTAGTAGCCGAGCAACCGACGCAGCGTATTGAATGCTACAGTAACGGTGAGATCATCCCCGTCGAACCCAACATCTCATTTTCTACAATTGCTGGCGGGAACAGCTTCTTCTGTGGTCTCAGGCACGGCAATTACAGTTTGATTTGCTGGGACACGCTCTTTTCAACTAAAAGGATTTATCGCAGCAACTCAGTTTTTTTGGAAAATCTTTCAATCGGAGACACCCAAATTTGCACCACAGTCGTAGGTACCGGCGTCGTCAAATGCTGGAGAATAGATGATATGTTTGAATTGCCATCCGGGTCTGATAAATTCATGTCAATTTCGTCTGGGCCTGGTTTTGCTTGTGGAATTTTGATGAACAATTCACGAGTTCAATGCTGGGGAAATAGCTCCATTGCAAATCAGATACAGAGTGAGTTCGGAAATATGTCCATGTCGAGTCTAATAGCTGGAAATTCACATGTTTGTGGATTGAATTCAACAGGATTTTTAATTTGCAAAGGAAATAACAGTTCTGGGCAGCTCGGTTTTCCTGAGGACAGGCCATTTGAGTATACTAATTTGGCACTTGGAACAGAGCATACGTGTGCAATTCGACGACGGAATGGTTCGGTTGTTTGCTGGGGTGGAGGAGGGAAATTCTCCTCGAATGTGACGGAAAATGTTTCATTCCAAATAATTGTTTCAGGTTCGAATTTTACTTGTGGATTGATAACAACAAATTTATCCGTAATTTGTTGGGGTCCCGGTTGGCCCGGTATTTCGAATTCAAGTTTCGTTCTTCCTCTGCCCCCTGTTCTTCCGGGGCCTTGTGTTCAATCTTCTTGTAGTGAATGTGGTATATATCCTCTATCTCCAAATTTATGTTCTGGTTCTGGTAACATTTGCAACCCTTGTGGGCCCCAAATACCAGTCCCAGGGCCATCACCATCACCGCCATCCATTGCTCCTCCGCGCTCTCGATCAAAGGCCTTGACTAGGGGTTTATTAGCATTTGCCATTGTCGGATCAGTCGGATCTTTTGCCGGTATTTCCACCATAATTTATTGCATGTGGACTGGAATTTGTTTCGGTAACAAGAAAATCCACAATTCGGTGCAACCCACAATCACTCGAGGTGGCAGTTCGAGTTATGGTAATGGCGGGGCTAATTCGAGCAGCAGCCCGCCTTTGAGATCGTCCAGCATTAGACGGCAGGGCTCGAGGATAATTAGGCGGCAGAGGAGTGGAACATCCTCATCGAAACAGCCTGACAGGGCGGAGGAATTCACCCTGGCCGAGCTTCAATCAGCCACCAACAATTTCTCTCAGGAGAACAAGATCGGTGCCGGAAGCTTCGGTGTTGTTTACAGAGGAAAACTCGCAGACGGCCGCGAAGTGGCCATCAAAAGAGGGGAAACAAATGGGACAAAAATGAAGAAGTTTCAAGAGAAAGAAAGTGCTTTCGAATCAGAAATTGCATTCTTGTCTCGTTTACATCACAAGCATTTGGTCAGGCTAGTTGGCTTTTGCCAAGAGAAAGAAGAAAGGCTTTTGGTTTATGAGTACATGAAGTATGGAGCACTCTATGATCATTTGCATGACAAGAACAACATCGAAAAAGGAAGTAGTTTTCTTAATTCTTGGAAAATTAGGATCAAAATTGCATTGGATGCTTCCCGAGGAATCGAATATCTCCATAATTATGCAGTTCCGCCTATAATTCATAGGGATATCAAGTCTTCTAACATCCTGCTCGACGCCAATTGGACGGCGAGAGTATCTGATTTTGGATTGTCATTAATGGGTCCGGACACTGACATTGATTTCCGGCCGACGAAGGCGGCCGGAACGATTGGATACATTGATCCGGAGTATTATGGGCTTAATGTGTTGACGGCAAAGAGTGATGTTTATGGGCTTGGAATAGTGCTTCTAGAGCTTTTGACAGGAAAGAGGGCTATTTTCAGGGACGGTGACAATGGAGGAAGCCCTATAAGCGTGGTGGATTATGCAGTGCCTGCAATTATGGCCGGAGAGTTGGCAAGAGTGTTGGATCCGAGGGTTGGGCTGCCGGAGTTAAACGAGGCGGAGGCGGTGGAGCTGGTGGCGTATACAGCCATGCATTGTGTGAATTTGGAAGGGAAGGATAGACCAACCATGGCTGATATTGTTGCCAACTTGGAGCGAGCTTTTGCGCATTGTGATAATGGTAGCATTTCTAGCAGTGCAATTTCAATTGCTTTGGATTGATTTCAGAACACGGAAAAGAAAAGGGAAAATTATTATTGAAATTTTTTTCTGATTCTTATCATTTTTTATTTGATAAATTGTTGATGTTTATACTACTGATTTGTGAAGATTAGCGGCGTCATCTAACACTTGGGCAGTAGTGTAGAATGTGAGCATTAACAAAAATGAAAAACTAACCATCTTGGTTCTTTGCCAATTTAGTCTCTTCCCCCTTACATGGAGAGAACTCACCTTCAATTCTTGTATGCATGCATAATGATCATTGCATATAATTTGTGCTCACAAATTGAAAACCTTTAAGAAATTCGTGCAAAAATGTTGATGGCTTTTGGAAAATTAACCAAGATCTTTTATTCTCTTCCTCTTACAAAAACTTCTAAATAAAAGAGATATTATATATTGATGTCCTCTTTGTTCTCCTTTGGCTTCATCATTTTCCATTCGAGCATGCCTTTACTTTATTAGATGGGATTTATAACAAAAAAATTGGATAATTTATTGTATATTCTAAATTCAAACTTCTGTGTTTCATTGCATAAAAAATTCACTTGCTCTTCTAATAATAGATAAAACTTTTGTCGGAGATGGGATGTCAACATTTAGTATTTCGGTCTCATTCAGACTAGGGATGTGCATGGAATAAAGTGCACCAAGTCCACCGTCCATTTGAGCCACACGTGGGAGATGAAGTGAACAATGTGAACATAAATGGCCAAAAAAAAAAAAAAGTGAACTTAGACTGGGTTTTAGAGCATGCATTGCAGGCATATTCTGTAGCCTATGCTGCTCTTTATTTTAATCGAGAGTGGTTGAGCAATTTAATTAAGCCCACACTAGCAATGAATTATTATTATTTTTTCGGGGTACAAAATTTCATTTCTTTTTTGTTTACACTGCACAGTTTTTAATTCAATAGCTAAACATGGTCCCCACTCCCCCACCCAAAATAGACTCGCCATGCCTACACTTTTCAAAGAAGGGGCCTTCTCCGAAATTGCACATTGACCTCCAAAATTCAATTTCAGTAAGTGCAATAAGAGGGATTTAATTAGACTGAATATATTTAAATTAATTATATGAATCTAATTAATTACAAAAGTATATGTCATCAATAAAATCTTTTATCATCTTATCTACTTAACATGTGATTCTTTTTAATAACAGACAAAAGTGATAAATTATTTAATATAGATATATAGAAAATGCCCAATCTAATTTGATAAACACTTGTGTGGTAAATCGTAGGGATGGCATCACACTATAGTTTGAAATTTTTAGTTTCTCTGCACCGAAACTAAGTAAAAATTTAGAATTAAAATCGAACCACGCCTCAAATTAATTGGCATGGCCCAATTTGTATATGCTAGGTTAAAGTCCAAGCATCTAATTTCTACCTGTGTAATATTCTGTTAAATGAGCATGGGAAAAAGGAGTTCATGCGTCTAATGTTGCATGGTAAAATTGTTGAGAGTAATTATCAACATGAGTTGGTCCAAGTAAAAAACATTCAAACACTTTAAATAAGATATCCTGAATTCAATCTAAATCTTGTATATAAAAGAACTCATTTGGAAAAAGTCCTGTATTTAACATTTAACAATACTCTAGAAGATTGTTCTTTCATTGATTGAATAGAGATAACTTAGTGCAAATTTTAAAAAAATGTTGAGAGATATTAAAAAGCGAATACACATGGGCAAGAACACAATTTGCTTGCCATATTAATGTTATTGAGTTTAGTAATAATATGTTAATAGTAAGTTTGAGAGTTTGAAAGTGAGGGGAAGAAGAGGGATTAGAAAAGAATGGAATGTCATAAATAGTTAAGTTATGATTTTTCTTCTTATTTGAATATTTTTGAAGATTTTGAAAGGTTGATTATAAATTTTCAATTTCTTTCTTCTTAATCAAATTAACTCTCAGACAATGAGAAGGTTAGAATATAATATTTCCTTCCCTTTCTTTTTCCTTTATTCTCTCACATCCAAATATAGCTTTAAAGATTATTTGATTGATAAAAAGTTTCATGAGAAGTGCAAGTAGAAAATGAAATCACAAAATATAAAAAGTTACTTATTCAACCTTCCCTTAAATAAGAATTTCTTACAAAATTTTTACAATTTTCATTATCAATTAAATAGTTTTGAACACCTTTCAAAAAATTTACTTTTTTTTAAAAGGATTAGTTTCCCATATATTTCAAATGAAATATTCTCTGCGTTATGCCCTATTACTTCTCCTCGATATTTCTTTGCTCAATTGGCTTTTATCAGAAATGAGCCATGGCCCAAAGCTGCCCCAATGGACCGGATTAGCCAAGCTAGGCCTTTCTTACAAAACTTATTATATTTATTTGTGGACACTTTAATGGGCCTTTACTTTATCACTTTAATGGGCCTTTCTTACAAAACTTTTGCCTATGATTTTTTTCTTTGGCTTTACGAAATTGTCACTGAATTCTTTTTATTTTTGGCCATGTCACTGAATTTTTTTACATTGAAGAGTCGTTTGGTTCATGTGAAAAATAAGTTTCTATAAAAAATTAAATTTCTTAGAAAGTTTCTTATTATGTGAACTTCTCGGAAAGTTCTCAATATTGTTAGGTTGATATGAAGGGAATTATATTTCTCAAGAAATAAAAGTTACCTAGGGGAAGTAAGTAAATGATTTCTCGTGTTCTGTGAGAAATACAATTTCTTGAAAAGTAATTTTTTATATTTTGTGAGCAATCAAACAATTCACATTTTTCTAAAGAAATACAACTTCCCACGTTTTCTATGGAAAATACAATTTTCTGAGAAGTGATTTTTTATATTTTGTGAGCAACTAAACAACTCATATTTTTCTATTTTCTGAGAAATACAACTTCTCACATTTTTATTGCGAACCAAATGACCCTTAAATTGCTATTGCTTTTAAAAAATCTTCAGACCAAATAAAAGTAGGTCCAAATTCAATCCAATTTACTGAGTTTATAATTAACTCTATTTTATTAACATTTTTATCATTGCCTACAAACTTTGTTACGAATATTTTATACATTGAAATGTTATATATAGAAAGATAAAATTTAAAATTAAGTTTTGAATGAAAATTAAAAATTACCATTAAATATATAATAGTTCGATACATTTGTAAAATTAAAAAATTATCATAGGAAGTACAACTTTCTAAAAAATAAATATTAAATACATTATTTGATTGATTACTAAGTATCAAAATGAAAGAAAATAAAACTTATTAGAAAGTTTTACTTGTTATACAATGCAAAAATAAAAAGTAGCTAGTACTTTCCTCTTAATAAGTTGAACTTTTTATATTTTTTTAAGGATAAATATTAAAATACATTTTTCAATTTTAAGTAATGACAATTTTACCTTTTTTTTTTTTACTCACTAAGATTAGTTATATCCTCAAGTAATTTATTGTGTGTTACTCGTGGTTATCCTATCAGTTCATCATAATCAGTTTCAGTCTATATCAATATTCTCAATCTCTACCGATTTCAATGTTCTGTATGCAAGTTTTCAAATTTTATACTTCCCTTCAATTTTGTTATAAAATTAAAATGTGCTGTTTGTGTATCTTGAATCAGCTGACAGCCATCATGAAGAATAAGCAGAAAGCCATACGTTTTATTCGAGATACATAAAGCCATTACACATATTTCCATTGATATATTAAATTTTTCAAAACTTGTTTTACTATAAAATCATATCTTCACTTATCACATATGAATTCCTTGCGTCATGGTAATTTGTAGATGCCAAATGCATGCATGCATATATATATATATATAAAAGAGATAAGTCATTTTAATATGTTATATATAATTTAATAAGTCAGCTTTTTTTTTTATAAAAAACAAAAATTATGATACAAAAATGTAAGACACATCACTTTAAAGAAAAAATTTTAAAACAACTGAAATTTATTAATATTTTTAAGTTCTTTTGTATTATAGTTACAAAGGGTACACTTGTTATTTATTAATATTTCTTAGAAAATTCAAAGTTCAATAAAATAAAATATAAAAAATTAATTTTGTGAAAAGTATCACTTTTTCATTAACTAAATAATTTTCAATATTTTTTCAAAAAATTTATATAAAAAATTAATTTTTGAGAAATTTAATTTCTTGTAAAAACTTGCTTATTATGTGAATTAAATGATTTATTAATCTAATGAATATAAAAGATTCCAGATGGAATCCTAATTTTTATCCCTATAACATTTTCTTTTTATAAAAGTTAAAAATACCCAACAGCTCCAGGCATAAGAAAGCATTAAAAAGAGAAAAGAAAAGAAAAAGTAGTAACCTGTAAATAATATCTCCTTATGTTGCATGTTTCTTAGCGACAAGGCAAAGAGCATTTTTCTTGTGCATGGTTATTCCAGGTATGACTTCCGTATCTATGTCCCCTTTTTCAATCCCAACTGGCAGTTCCCAATCAAACGAGTGGATCAGGTTAGCAAGTGAGATCTCCACCGTGTTCACCGCCAGCTGCATCGCCGGACAAATTCTCCGGCCACCCCCAAACGGTATAAACTCAAAATCTTGCCCCTTATAATCTATTAAGTTGCCAATGAACCTTCCCGGGTAAAATTCTTCCGGCTCTTGCCATGTCTCTGGGTCCCTCCCAATGGCCCATGCATTAATAAACACTAGTGTTTTAGGCTGAATCTCATATCCATCTATTTTGCAACTTTCCATTGTTTCTCGTGGAAGAAGTAGTGGCGATGGTGGGAATAATCTCAGAGTTTCCTTAATCACTGCCCTAAGATAGGGAAGATCTTGAACATCGTCTTCATTTATAAAATATTTTTCTCCAAATAAGTTTCTAACTTCTTCTTGAGCCTTCTTCATGGCTTTAGGATTTTTCATCAGTGCAGTCATAGCCCAAACTACTGACACTGCACTTGCATCTGTTCCGGCTATAAATATATTCTTCACCATCCAAAAAAGAAGGAAAAAGGGTGAATTAATAGTAGTCTTCTTTATCCAAGTAATATCGTATTTCGATCTATACTAAAATATCATTCACTAATTCGGGCTGTATCAGTTAATCTCGTCGATACTCTTGGTACCAAGATTATAATCCAGTTGCAAGGTATTTCTCAAATTGAATCTTTAAACTTGTTGGGATCATGACTAACAAAATTGTAGTTATGATATGTGTGAATGTTTGGGAAATTGTTGTACTTCATAAAATCAAATTAAAAGATAATTTAACAGTGAACATAACCGATCTCATATATCCATACTAAAATTGTTTGATCAAGGGATGAAAATAGGTATTAAAAAGAACAAAAAAACTTAGTTAAAGAGAAATGAGAATGCATTACCATGAGCACAGCTTTGATGTGATCCAAAGTGAGATTGAGGGGGAATGAACCATCATTCATTATACGAAGAAAGATGTCGAGGATGTCTTCGTGGTTGGTTTTAGGTCTTTTTGGATCCAGATGGTCTTCGATTACTTGTTGGTAGAACCTATCCAGTTCGTTGAAGGTATTCTCTAGACGCCATAGTAATCCTCTAAGCCTATCAACCCATCCCATCAGGGGAAAATAGTCCGAAAAGTAAAATTCCGTCAACAAGGCTTGAGCTTCGTTTAGCAGACCATGAAACCTAGTCCTTCCGCAGCCTGTTGTCTCTTCCTCCTCCTCGTACTTGTTATTAAAAGCAATCCTACAAATCAGAGTGCTGGTGAAAGACATCAATGTCTCAGTCAAGTTAATCACTTCGTTCGAAGCTGCAGATTTTGAGATCCTTCTGATCAAATTCACAACCTCCTCTTCCCTGATTGGACGAAAGGATTGGATGCGGCGAGAGTTGAAGAGGTGCAGGACGCAGATCTTCCTCATTTCTCTCCAGTAATCGCCGTAGGGCGTGAATCCTAAATCTAAGCCGTTGTAAGATAAGGTTTTCTGGCCCAGCAGTGATGGTCTGCTGGCAAATACGAGGTCGTGGGTTTTCAAGACCTCCGCGGCCATTTTTGCAGAGGAAACAACGAGAACTGGCATGAATCCGAGACGCAACGACATGAGAGGACCGTAAATCTTGGAGAGATGCCATAGATGGCGGTGCAGAGCTGAGCTATCGTCAAGCTGGTGTAGATTGCCAATCAGAGGAAGACCTTGAGGGCCTGGTGGAAGCCGCAAACTTCTGTTGATTTTCTGCATACAAAGAAAGAATAGGAGGAAGAAGAGCGATAGAGAAGCAAGAAAAAGTGCCACCATCATAGAGTTTACCAGTAGCGACAGAACTGTGAGCAGAAGAGAACTGTATAAGTTTTTTCTGTAAAAGCTAAATTTCGCAACCCTCAAACATATCAATTCAGATTCCTCTGAAGCTTCTGGTGTTTATATGATGGATTACCTATTTTATATTACAAGGTTGGTGTTTTTTATTGAATTATTTTTAATTTTGACGCAAAATACGTAATTTAATAATGACAACTGACCTCCGGCTGTTCTAAGGGATCAGCTTCTTTGTATGGAGCTCCATGCTCCTAGGGATCTACTTCTTAGTAGAATTATCCTGGTTTCATAAGGAGATGGAGACAACTTGTTGAAAGAGACACATTGTTGTTATTGTTTTTTATTAAAATATTTTAACTTTTCTTTAGTTTTCCGGTAAAATTACACAAACATCCTTTTCAATTTTAAGATATACATTTTAATACACTTAAAGGTTCATTTGGTGCATCATATAATATTAGTAAATATTATCATATTTTTCGCATATATATGTTTGGATCATATATCGGATAATATATTATAAAGTAAGCTCTCTTTTTTGTTCATGTAAAATTTATTTTTTTTAATTTTGCTTCTATAAAATATTTTATGTCAATTTTATTTTTATAAAATATTAATTTATTCAATTTTATTTATAAAAGGATGAAATCAAATAAATTATTTGTGTAAATACAAATAAAAGAATAAAATTAAATAAATTAATATTTAATAAAAATAAAATTAATATAAAATATTTTATAAAGATAAAATTGAGAAAAATTAATTTTTATAAGAACAAAAAATACGATTTATCCCTTATTATAATCCTCCTAAATTCGTTACAATAGAATAGAATTAGAATGAAATTTATCATTCTTACCTTGTCCTTGCCATATCGAGAAAGCCTCCCCGCCGGTCCTCCTAAACAAATCCTGCATCTATTTGAATTTTGGAGCATCAAGTCGTCGGTAATGTTTTTCACAAGCAGCCAAGTAATGATAGTGATATTATCCTGGTATTTGTTATGATGTCCCTAGGAATTTAGTGTCGGGGGTGGCGTGATAAAATATAAGTTATTAGATGAAATTATAAAAATCTTAGCATTAATTTAATAATCTCATTCAATGACCTGTATTTTGTCACACTAACCCGGGTACCAAACCTCTAAGAACACTTTAGAATTCACCTATTATCCTTTATGTCAATTGCTTTATGATTAAGGGCGTGGTTCTGTTATGAATTGCAGAACAGATTCATCGTTTTGCATCATATTTTGTGTTTATGTAATATGAGTGATTTTTTTAGTCAAAGTAACAAGTTACATATGTGTGTTATATTTTAATCTTGCAAGCAATTTCACGAAAACACCCGTTTTTTTATCTTGTCTGTTTGAATATCTTAATCCTATTTCGTAATGGTTGACCAAAGAAAGTTCAGAAGCCCACCTTTCCACTTCGTCATCCAAACAAAATTTAATATGAACTGTTTAAAGAATGAGGATAATTTTACCTAGATAAAAAATTTAATATTATCATGTTATATATATATATATATATATATATATATATATATATATATATAGGTATAGGTAATAGTATAATTTATATTATAGAGCTATTTATCTGATTTTTTATGAAATATTTAATAGTATTATATGTTATTCATTTATTATTTTATTCTATATCATCATATTTATTTATCATATTCCATCCTATATTATTTCATCCTTCAAATGCTTCCTTAATATTTATAAATCAGAAAAATAATTTAAATTGAATCCTATTAGGTAAGAGGCGTATCTATATCTATATCCACATATTAGATATTAATTGTAATATTTCTTACTTTCTATAATAAGTATCATTCTCATAATTCATCACATATCAATTTGACATTTATCTTTTAATATTAAGGTTTTATTTCACACAAGTAACTGATAAAATAGTTAATAATTGATAAGTTAATTGATAATTGGTAATTGATAATTGAAAAGTCAATTGAAGTATTTTATAAAATTAATTGTTAAATTAACTAAAATTATAAAATGACATAAAAAATATATTAATAGAAATAGATATATAACTAAAATTATTATATTAATATAACTAAAAAGTTTAAAATAAAATATAATATTTAATATTTAGTTAATTATACTTTATAAACTTATATATTTGATTATATTTAATGATATTATTTATTTATTTACATATATATTTTTATATATTTATAATTAAAATTAAGGATATAATTATGTTAAAATTAAATAAATTATATTTTATAAAAAATATTTAAATTTATATCATAAATGGTATGAATTATAAATTAATAACATAAATAAAGATAGATTTTGAAAAAATTCAAAGAGATAGTAGCTTATAAGTTATAAGTTATTTTAGGTAATTTATTAAATCAAAATTTTTTCAATAAATTAGTGTGAAAAACACTTTTAAAAGCTAATTTATAGTTTATTAATTAAATTAATAAGTTATAAGTTAGATTATTTATTACATGAAACAGAACATAAATCAAATTCTAATAAAAATTTGAATTTAAATTATTTTTTATCTATCATTAGAATTTATAAATACTAAATTATTCTAGTCTTATGAAAAATTTTAAAAAAATTCTTCAAATTATATTCATATTTTTTTTCTCTTTACACTTTACTATTGTCTTCTCTAATTTTAAAACTTTTATCTTCATCTTTTTTTCTTTTTATGAAATCAGACTGCTTTTAATCTTTTGTAACTATTCGGTAAAGCTTCTACCATGTAATTCCTTTTTTATAATTTATTTTTCTTTTCTTATACTATTATTCTTCTAATTTGATTGTTCTTTTTAGGTTATGAATACTTTATTTTATTGATTTTTTATTTTTTTAAAGATTTATAGTTTAATCTATTCTCATTAGTTTGAGGGACTTTTAATGAATAAAAATTATAAAATATTTTTATAATTTATTCAATAGGTAAATTCTTTGATTATTTCACATTTAATAAGGAAAGATAATTACAATTTTTGTAGGAAAATATGAGAAGAGCAAATTGCCATGTGATGCTGTTTCTAATTTTTTTTTTAAATTTATAATTGAACTCAATAAATTTACAAATGAACTTAATAGCATATTCTATTTTAAAATTTGAAAATCCTTTTATCTTTATCTTTATCTAATTTTATTTGAAAATTTTCCACTTTTTTAATCTTCATTTAATTTAAATAAAAATCTTTTTATCCTTATCTTTATTATATTTTAGATTCAATTTAAAATTTATAATTTTTTATCTATAATGCGCTTTCTTTTCATATATATTTAATAAAATCTCTATTTACCGATACATACAAATAGATAACTCTACTCACAACTATTTAAAAAAGTTTAAATCTGATATTAAGTATATTCCTATTAATATCATCTTCTCTCTAAGAAAGTTTAAATTTAGTATCGGACAACATTTTTTACTGAATAACATAATGGTTCATCTTCATTTGATAGATTCAAATTATGATAATTGCTTTGTTCAATAATCTAATTAATTACATTTTTGTAACATTTTCTTAAATATTTATGTTATTTTTAAAACTTTTTTATTCATATTCTTAACATATTTTTCTTAAACTTCAATTAAATTATTTTATATTTATAATTATATCAAAGTTTTTAATTTCATGATCATTTTTTTATAAATTTATAATTTCATAAGCATAATTGTCATGATTTTTAAGAAAGTGAAAATTCATAATATTATTTTATGTTTATATAAGTTTTTTTTTTCAAATTTTGGAAGGAGTTTTTTTTCATATTAATTTTTATTACAATGTAACTTTTAGAAAAACATAAATATGAATTTTTTATTGGTATTTTTCTGTCAAATTTTTTTTCTCTTTCATGTGAATTAAAAAATAAAATATTTAATCTTAAAATGTTGAATTTTAGTTAACAAATAGGTAGTAATTTGTGGATTATATTAAATTAGCTGTCTATAATATAAAATTATTATTTCAAAAGTTTGTTTTACTATATACTAATATGGTAAATTAAAAATTTATTGCCATTACCAAAAAAGATTTATTCTTATTATAAATTATGTTATTAAACATTAATACTAGGGATAATAATTATCTTAAAAATATCTAATCAATGCAACAATTAAAATTAAAATCAATCTTTTTAGTAAAATAAATTTAAAATCAATTATCTACTTAAATGTTAAATCAAATGAGTGGGGAGATAACTTTTTCTTTTCCTTAAATTTCACTCAAATTTTTTTTTATCAAATACTTCTCCTTCCTCCATTTTACCTTGGTTTTTTTTTTCATTTTTCTTCTTCATAAATTTTCTTTGGAAATTCTATAATTGTTACTATTTATAAAATACTTATATTTTAAAAAAATTTCTATTAAATGAAATTGCTATTGACTTATAAGCTTACGATCTAAGATTATAGAAATATAAGTAATTTTTTTTTTAAATTACAACACATATTTAGAATAATTTAAAGTAGTTTAGCTTTGGTTTAACTTATAATATTTAAAAGTAAGAAAAAATTTTAGATTTATTTTATATGATCTAATTTATATAAAAGAATTTGTAAGTTCAATTTTTTATTATATTATAATATAAATTTAATTATTTAATAATATATATGTAATAAAATTATAATATTTTATTTTATTTTTTAAAATTATTAGTTGTATATTAATTATTTTATCTAATCCTCTTTGTAAATAATTAACATATAGTTATAATTTTATATTATTGAAATAAATATTTACTTGTGCATTGCATAGGTGATTAACTAGTATTATATACTAGTCATGATATTTCTCATCTCCTATTATGATAATTGTGATTTTCATAATTCACCACATGCTAATTTATTATTTTTAATAAAAATTTAATTTATTATTTTTTCTTTACCTAAAAGATAAATTATAAAATAAAAAATATTTATCCTTATAATATTAAATTAATTTCTAATAAAAATTTGAATTTGAATTTGAATCTTTATTTATCATTAAAATTTACAACTACTTATTTATTTTATTCTCATAAAAATATTTTCATATTATATTATGTTTTGCTTTTTTTTCCTCTACCTTCAATTATTTCAAAGTCATCATTTTATTTAAGATGAAAGTTTTCATCTTCATACACAATTATCAAATTATTTTATTCTCATAAAAAATATTTTAAATCCCCT
This sequence comes from Sindora glabra, assembly GCA_020226215.1. Classification (NCBI taxonomy): domain Eukaryota; kingdom Viridiplantae; phylum Streptophyta; class Magnoliopsida; order Fabales; family Fabaceae; genus Sindora; species Sindora glabra. The sequence continues at coordinate 59,705,300 of CM035230.1, read as the reverse complement.
TAAATTATATTTAAGTTTTATTTTTTTTCTTTCTAACTTTAATCACATCAAAACTATTGTCTTCTTTGAGATGAGAGTTTTCATCTTTATCTTTAATATCTATAAGTATTCTCTCTTACTATTTTTCTTCATTTGCAATTTTTCAATCTAATATTTTTATTATGTAAATTCCTTTTTATGATTTCTTTTACTTTTTTTATACTATTGTTATTGCAATTTGATTGTCCTTTTTTTATTTTTGTTATGAGTACTCTATTTCATTGGATTTTTGCTTTTTTTAAAAAAAAATTATAACTTAATTGGTTCTTATTAGTTTTATAATTTTTTTATATTTAAAATTGTAAAAGCATACATTTTTATATACTTTATATAATTTATTTTATTAGGTAAATTTTTTTACTATTTCACATTATTTAACAGAAAAAGCATAATTTTAAAGAAAATTATGAAAGAAGGACAATTGTCATGTAAACATATGAACAATCATTTATGAAATTTATAAATTTGTAATTAACAATACCTATGAATAGATTATTTTTTATTATATTAGATTTGTATAAAAATATTAAAAATATTGAAATTAACAAATACAATATCTTTTATTTTAAAATTTGAAAATTATTTTATCTTTATATGATTTTATTTGAAATTTTTTATTTTTTATCTTTATTTGATTTAATTAAAAATTTTTTAATCCTTATCCTCATCTCATTTTACATCTAATTTAAAACTTATAAAATTTTATTTATAATGTACTTTCTCTTTATCTTCATTTGATAAAATTAATTTTTTGCTTTTATAAACAAATTAACAATTCAACTTCCACTCATCTCTCCAACTGTATTTTGCACTAAATATTTATCTGTGTAATGTATAGAGTGACACCTAGTATTTTATAATTAGAGAAGATATCAATATAAAGAAATTCTTATTCAGAATTTAGATTTTCATGCACGGGTATTTTACTCTTCATTTTAATAATTGCCGAAAGAAAAAGGAAGTCTAATCATAATTTTCCTATTATTTTTTGTATGTTCTTAGGGTGAATTAACAAATACAAAGAAGACAGTTAACTAGCTTTTATTATAGGAAAAAACATTATATTTTACTATATCTCTAGTCTGTTGGTGCATGAACTGTGAACTAGTTCAGCACTAAATACAGATAATAAAAACAAAGTTAGTTTACCACCCAAAAAAAAAAAAAAGAAACATAATCAAAAAATATAATTAATACATCCTTAATTATCCAACACCGAATATAAAAACTTTTAAAAAAAATTCTAAAATGGGACGTAATATAGGATGAAAGTAGTATATCATCTTATCTTGGTCGCGTATGTAAAAAAGAGTCCTTTTAGTAGCCACAATTTTATTCTTTCATTATTTTAGATATCTTATAAAGAACAAGATAGTCAAAACAAACTACAAAGAAGGAGACAAAATCACAAGAAAAATAATAAAATATAAGCTCTCAAAGATGACAGGGCATTACGAGTAGTTTTCCTGCCACACGTTTGTCTGGTAAAAAATACACACACACCTTTTTGTTTAAGTTATTAACAATTAACAGCTCCCACACCACTCCTCGTAAAGCAAAGCAAAGCAAAGTACATACACAATTCACAATGACACAATCCGACATATACAAACTCTTCATATACATATATTTTAGCAAGGCTGTGTGCCTCACTGATTTTCTTAAAATTTTATATATTTGAAATATTCTTGTTAATCTTCGCCGACCCTCCGATCCGTCACCGCATATAATACAAGTTTTTCGATGAATGTACATTTGCAGAGCAGAACAATGTTGCAGTAAATCAAAGGAACTCGAAGCGCATAAGAAGCTTTACACTGTTGTACTTCTCTCCCTTGTGGTCATGCAGAGGAACTGCTCGAATTCCAGGTCTCAGCTCTGACATGGGAAGGCATGTTTGGCCGCCAAAGTCATCCTTCTCAGACATGTCATACTCATGAACTTCCACACGAAGCAGAGCCAATTCTGGAACTGTTAGCGGGAAGTCAAGTACCTCATTCCAAGTTGGCGACCAGTTATCCTCAATTGCCTTTGTTCTCTTCATCTTACTATCCGCAGGAACTCCAGCAATCCCCACCTGCACAAGTGTCCATTAAATTAATGTCGAATGAAAGTCACACGACAATTTAAGCCATGGTTGTCTTACTTACATCATCTGATGTTTTTTCAATTTTCGAATCATTGATCTAGGAAGTACATCACTCTCTGATCACTAACTAGGGCTTAGGGTCAGTAGTAGTAAATGTCTTTTCAATACTTTAATAAGGGTGGAATTTACAAACTAGTAAAGGTAATTTGAATAACATACATAATTTTATGTAAGTTTTTAAGAAAGTTAGTAACGGCGTGTGCCCCCACTGGAATGCATGTATGTTGCTCCGCCGCTGTTTAGTATAGACTCACCCTTGTATAGAAGTCTGGAGGTGAATATTGATCGAAGTCTGTGGGTCGGAAATCATAATACCAGCCATCTCCCATATAAACAGTCACCTAATAGGAGTCAAAAGAAGTATGAAGTATGAGCATTGTTAGGATTATTCCATGTTCTAAACTAACAGACACTGGCACAAGTCAGCCAATTGACAGAGGCTTAATCAATCTTGACTCTGTCGAATACTCAAAGAAATAGAGAACTGACCTTTAGAGTGGTCTTCACAGGTAACTCAACTCTAGGATCAAAGACCTCATTATGTGGACCTTTCTTCAGTAGAAAATCTGGTTTTTTAACATAACCACAATGGCCATTTGCTTTGAACATGCCATGCATCAACCAAAGTGCTCTTCCATATCCCTGTCATCAAAACATCCACATGCAGAACTGATTAAATCATTAAAGCATTGAAAATATAGCATCCCAGCAATATGAAAAACTGACAAAATTACACCAGTAAGAAAAAGATGAGAAAAGGGAGAGATAAAAAGGGAAACCTGCATGTTGAAAGCAACCAATTGAGCTCCGTGCATCCACCCGATTAATGGGTTATAATTTGATGAGTCAATGCGAATACCTTTTGGATACACTCTCAGCAAATTCCGCTGAGTAAACCTGTATTAACCCAATAATCAGAAGATTACTTCCTCTCACTCAATTCAAAATGTATGGAAAAATGGAAACTACTAGTACAGGGTACCTTTGGAGATCCTATTGTTAGTTTTAAGGATTAAGTCACGCATTTCTTAAAAGTTTCGTTGGGGGGGGGGGGGGGGGGAGGTAAACATTTCATGTCATAGGTTATAGAGGATGCCAGTTCATGACATACTGGGGGAGCCCAAGAACACAAATAAGGTTTTTTTCTTCAATAGAAATGTAAACAATTGTCAACACCTGACGATGTCTCTTCCATGTGTTACTGCAGCCTTTTCAAGCTGTTGCTCGCTTAAGCTTAAACGTCTCACTTGATCAAGATCTATTTTCAGGCAATCGTCTAATCCGCCTTTAGGCTTCCCAGCATGAATAGCAATTAAACGTCTATATTCGGGTGCCGCATTTTGATGCGTCTTGTCAATTTCTTCAGGTTCTTCCTCATCACTAAGCTCTACTTCTTCCACATTGCTCTGCTTATTATGATATATATTTAAAAAAAAAAACGTAAAGATAGTCAATAAAATATCGTTACAAATTCAAATTAAGAAAGACATCAAGAATCTGTTAGCAAAAATTCTCCTCAGACCTTCAAGGTTGGAACTTCCTTCCCCCAAGCTTCTTCATCACCTGAAGGCTTTCCCTTCTGTGAGTCATCCCCCTTTTCCTTTGCATCTTTTCCTTCAAGGTACTCCTTAGGTGGTTTGGTTGATATTATAATCCGCCCTTTCAGTGATTCAGGGGAAGGAAATTCCTTCAAGACCTCAGAGCCAGGAGAAAATAGCATGTCTCCAAATGTTTCAGTCACCATCTAAAACATTGGAAGAACATCAACCTTAAGGACATAATAAGGTTTCTGAATCACAAAATATATATATATATATATATATATATATATATTTGAAGCTGACTGACCTGAGCCACTTTAGCCTGAAGATTAGGAGTAAGGTGATCTTCAAGAGTAATCACAACCGGATATTCAGAAGCCACAAAAGCATACTCTTTGATGGACCTCAAACATTTGATGAGCTCTACAGGAGTAGTCAGCGTCCTATGCATAAAATAAATTCACATGTAATCTAACTCAAATTTAGGAAAGAAAAACTTATATAATCGTAATAATACCACTATGTGCATATAACTTGATCCAAAAATATAATTCCCATTCAAATGTTTACAGATTAAAATTCAGACCTTATTCAAAGGGCAAATGACACTTACCTCCTCTGGGATTCAATCTAATTACATTCACACTTCTATTTAAAAAATACACACTTGCCTCCCTTAATTTTCTTAAGCAAGGGAAGTGAGCATATGTTTAAAATAGGAAGGAAGGGGGGTTAATGTATATTTCTGAAAATAGAAGGCATGTCAGTGTAACTACATTAAATATTAGAGGAGGTGAATGTAATTTGTACTTTTTTTCTCTATGATGTTAGATAACATGAATTTCAAAATATGAAGCCAAATTAACATGATACACATAATAAGCCTGTGCCTGTACCTTCCATGAAGAACATCCACATTATCCTTTGTGGAATTAGGCCATATGTCCAATTCAATCACTCTTACTCCTTTCTGTAGTGCACGTATAATTGGTACGTCGCTACAGTCACTGCTAAGCTGATTCCCAGTAAGATAGGAATTATGACCCGTAAATACGAAATAGTGAGACAAGGGTTGAGTCATATCATGGTGCACCTGCAACACAAAATATAATTTCATGAATCAAAACATAATATAGTGTAGATTAAAGCCTGAAAAAAAAAATTGTTGAGAGTTTAGATGAAGTTCTTTCATATCAATTGAGCTTCATACCTACAAAATAGGCTCAAAAGTCAAAACCATTTCCCATTTTCCCTAATCATAGCATGGATGCTTTAGTTCAATTAAATGAAAATTTGTTGAAAATTCCATAGGAGACAATTCAGAAAGTGAAAAGACTAATTCTACATCATCACATCACATGATCATTTGGTTATATGCAAAGGCTAATCTTAGAGAGCTCCAACTCCATCACTAGAGAACAATGTAAAGGTAATACCATAGAATGAAATTTGTAGCAAAACATTTCATGCTTCCGGCTATTCCAAGCCTATCCTCAAAATGGATCCTATTTACTTAATGATCTTACTCTTCACACTTGTACATATATCACGATCCAAGTCAAACTATCCCCGCTCATTTAAAAGAGATAGGATCAATTGACTGAAATTGTGAGGTGGTGTGTGAGGAATTTGCGTGTACAACCAGCATTTTTCCCTCAGGGTAAAGTAGGTAGGTATAAGATTATCATCAACATTGTAAAAGAAAAGAGCAAACCAGTGGAAAAATTCACATCACACAAAAAATGGTTAAAACGTCCGGGACAAGGACAATAAATTGGAAAAAATCCACTCTACGAAGAGAACAAAAATGGAAACTAAATGATGCTAAACCTTAAGTTCATTGATTCACAAGCATATGACACAGAAAATTTTACTTTTTCTTTTCTCTTGAAAAAGAAAAAGAAAAATGCAAAATTTTACCCCAAGAGAAGGTGACAAAGCCAGGTTATTGTCACTGAACAGGTACTTGAAAAAAGTTTCAAGATTGAGACCCTTCCGGGGAAAATGCTTGAGGCCATTAATGATGCCCTGTGCTTCCTCTTCGGTGGTTTTCTCTTGTTTCTGAATCTCGATCAAGAATCTTTGAAGATGGGTAGCTGCCATAAACCCATTCTCGGAGTACCGTTCGAAAAGGTCCTTGATCTCCTGCGGCGCTTCCGCTACACCGCGCCTGAACCGCCGACTACAGCAGAAGCAGACTCTGTAAGTCTCTTTGGACATGATTTCTCACTTCTCACTCAAATTCCTCTCACAACAGGGAAATCCCAAAGAGAAAGAAAGATACAATCTTTGTAAAGAGAGAATCAGCCCGTGTAGATGGAGTGTCTGCTGCGTGTGAACTGTAAGCAGAAAGGTTGAGGAACGAGATAGGGAGAAATTAAAATGTGCGTTGTAGTCTGATTTTGATTAATGCAGGGGGGTCAGAGGGGCTCAGTGGGTCCTACACGGGAGGTACTAGCCAATAAGATGACAGGCATTTGGCAGCAAATGCAAAATGGCGGGTCCCACAGTTCAGAGTATGTGGGTAATGTAATCTATGTATGGATGTAGAATTTTCTATTTTCTAGTGTGATCTAATCTCCGTCTGTTATGTGTCCGAAGAAGGAAAGAGTTGATTGGTCTGTAAAGTATCAATTGGATAGTATTTAGTTTAAAAAACGTTCGAGTAATAGATAATGCTATTTTATTTTTGGATAAATTAAACTCTTAATTATATTCATATTTTTTTGCTTTTAAAATTATATATATTTTTATTATTTTTTAAAAATAAGCAAGATAAATAAGTATCTAAAATAAAAGAAAAAAATTAAATATATATAATTTTAATATGCATTTTTAAAATAAAATAATTATCCTTTCATTTATATCATGATAAAATAATAGAATTTAATTACAAGTTTTCAATTTAAATGATATATAATATTTTTTAAAAAAATTATATTTTACTATATCTAAAATTTAATCTCTAAGTTTTACATTATATTTATTAATTTAAACACCCCTATTACCAACGCAATATAATAATACGGTTAATTGATGCATGCATTTTGCGTGGCATTTTACTATTGTACAGTCGCATCCCGCATGTAATATAAAACAACCCTTGTTTCTGTCCTTTACCAGTACCAGTCCAGGGCAAAGCAATCATTGATGTCCCATTAATCTAGTTGGTTATTTCTTTTGTATATTTGAGAAAAATCGTCACCGTATTGCACAGTTTTTTTTTTCTCTTTTTTTTTATATTTTAACAAACTGAAAAAATACTTTCATAATGTTAACACCTATTTTAATTGTGATTTAAAACAATCAATATATCCAAAATATAAAAATGATACTATTTAGTGTATCTATAACTAGAGGTTTTATTGCCCAATGCTCACTTGATAATAGTAAACTTATAATTATTTTTTTCCTAATTTTTGCCATATAAAAAGCACAATTTCTATTATTTCAATTATTAACACATTGACTAAAAAGTTATTTTGCCACTAAATTGAAAATATTCTAGACCTGTGGAAATTATAATGATATAAAATATGCTTGTTTAATAAGAAAATGATAGAGTTGACCATAAAAATTTTAAATATTAACATATTGGTTGTTTTCAGCCATCCACACATATATATAGTTTAAAATAATTATTAAATGTTAGAAAACTTATCTACTTAGTAAACTGCATATTCTAAACTTATGCAAAATATTTTTACACCAAAAATATGTTTACTATTTTAGATATGCATTTGAAAAGAGTACCTTATATCTAAATAGGATTTTTAATCCCGGCTATAAGTAGAATATATGGTAAGTTATATATAAGGCTAATAATTGCATTTTTTGGTTTTGTTCTTTTTCAGCATGTTTACGAATTAAGTTCTTACCTGAAAAGCCCAAGCCAATACTCTTAATTAGTTTAGAAGCCACCAATTTAATTTAAGAAGTAATTTAATTTACGTAAAAAATAATTTTCTGTGTTCAGAAAAATTAACTTCCAGATAAACTTTACAAGATGAACCTTAAATTTATTCGATTAATAATAAAAAATTTCATATTTTGTAGGAAGTAATATTGTCTACTTTCATTTTATTAATTTGCGTAAATTAAATAACACTTGACACTCATTTTATATTCTCCATCATTAAATGATATCTAAATTTTTCTGATGACAAGAACTCTTTATTTCATTGCAAATGTTGTAATTAATGCTCTCTTTTTACCAGCAAAATATATCTGAGTAATTTCAAACATAATTATGATTGATTATTTGATTTTGGAAAAAAATTGAGTCAATTCCATTTTATATTTCTAGTAAAATCAAGATGAACTCATAGGGTAAATATTACACCGAGTGGTTTATTTAGAAGAGCAAAATTGATAATAAACTATAGAATTAATTTTGGGTCATATACACTAAAATATAATGGTAATTAATTCAAAAAAAAATTTCACAACAAAAAAAATCAAAATGATAATATACTCAACATGAATGGCTCTGAATCAACAACTATGATTTTGTCTTTTATCAAAAATAGTTTTGAGAATAGAATTAATTTTTACTTAACATAAGCTTGACTGGAAGCCCAATATCTTTCAAGATCTTTGTATATATTTGCATGACTTTGACCTTTTATCATCCATCCCAAACAAGACAAACAACTGTAGATGTAGTACGTGATTTGTGAAACTTAAGCAGCAGCGGACCGAACCGGTTCATTGTACACACCCTACCATACAAGTAAAGAGCAAGCAGCAGTCTCCTTCAAGAGTGGGGGCAACAAGAGATGGGGTAGAAGTAGAATTAATGTCTTTGGTTGGATTGTGATCTGTCTCCACTGCTAAAGAAAAAGACACACCAATGTAGTATCATTCATTTTGAGTTCTGATTCTTGGCATAATTTTCCCAGAAAAAGTGGTATATTCCATTACCACCCTGTGTGGCTCTGACAGACGCCATTCAACCTCGTCATGCAAAGGTTGCATCTAATTCATACCGATTTTGTTTTCTTACTCTCAGCCTGAATTGGTAGGAGACTCCAAGGTATTCCACTTGTATAGCTGTTACTTACTATAAGATCAAACTACAATGCCAGGGGTACAGGTTCCTTTTAAGGTTTGTATCTGTGTTGCAGGTGAAGATACAAGCAGCTGAAGGCATAGATGATTTGTAATATGTATGTAGAATGATATCTTCTGATTCTTACAGTTCATGTAAACTGAAACCGCGTCAAAAGCTTTACAGATTTAAGTTTCTCTCCCTTGTGGTCGTATAGAGGGACAGACCGGAATCCAGATTTTAGTTCCAAGACTGGCAAACAGGTCTGTCCACCGAAGTCATCCTTTTCATGCTTGTCATACTCTCGAACTTCGATTCGGAGCAAAGCCAGCTCTGGAACAGTCAAAGGGAATTCAAACTCTTCATCCCATACAGGAAACCAGTTGTCTGGGATTACTTTTGTCTTCTTCTTGACGGAATCAAATGGTACTCCAACAAGATAGACCTGCCATATGAATTTTGATCAAATGACGTAAAGATATGAGAACATCTTTTCCTTGACGGATTTTCTTTTCTCAATTTCTTGGTCCCGTCTCATAAGTATTACTATTGTAATATATCTTCAAGAAATTCTAGCCCTTAAGAATCACAAATTAATTTAACCCAAGGAGTTGGAATTATTCAACTTACTTTGGTGTAGAAGTCAGGCGGAGAGTAGCTATCAAAGTGCGTTTGGCTAAAATCTGAGCTCCAGCCATTCCCCATATATACATTTACCTATTAAGTTTACATGACTGGTTCAGAAGATTTCATCAAACAAATCAATTGACTTTCTTGCATAAAATAATATCTCACCCTTAATGTTATCTTCATAGGCAACTGCCGTTTAGGATCAAATACTTCATTATTTGAACCTCTGTTCAGTAGAAATTCGGGCTTTTTCACATAACCACACCCACCATTTGCTCTAAACATCCCTTGCATCAACCACAGCGATCTGCCATACCCCTGCTAAGAGAAAAGCACATGTTCGAAGGTTCATTTTCCTGGAGAACATGGGGTGATTGTTTTGTGGATAAATTTAATGCACTTGTGCTTTATATTGCATTAATCCACAGACTGTCATAACTATCAGAAGACCCATCTAAGAATATAACCTGAAACACGGGATTTTCCAACTTCATATGATTATCTACATGCAATAACCTTGCGATCAAGAAATCTAACTCAGCATATCAAACGATGTTACTGCTAGAAAGATATGGCAACAAAACACATAAAAAAACTGACCAAAAAATATAAACCCTAAGATTATCCCTTTACTAAAACGCTTGGCCTTAATAAGGACATAACCTGCATATTAAATGCAACCATCTGAGCTCCATACATCCACCCAATATGTGGCTTGTAATTTGAAGAGTTGAGACGAGTTCCTTTGGGGTAGACCCTGATGATATTCTTCTGTGTGAACCTGGAAGTACAAAATTATGTATCATATAGGTTTAGTGGACTGGGGGCTCTACAAGTTCCAAAAATATTTGCAGTTATTTTTTCCAATCTAAGATTAAGAGCAACCTGATGAGATGAACGCCATAAGATTCAGCAGTCTTTTCCAATGTCTGTTCACTCAAGCTTAGGCGTCTTACATCACCAACAACTTTCAAGTGATCCATTACATGACCCTTGGGTTTCCCAGCATGAATTGTAATTAAGCGTTTGTATTCAGGTGCACTTTGCTGGCATGATTTTTGGTCAGATTCATTCAATTCTTCATCATCTTGATCAGTTTCATACTGCTACCCCAGTTGACAGAAACAAAATTTCACAAATAAACAGAGCTCTGGAGTACCAAAAAAGGGAAAAAAATGAATTTATCTTTCTGCGAACCTTGTCATCGGCTTCAGATTCAGCTGTAAGGTCTGGGGAAGATAATCCTTCATCAGGAAACTTGCTTTCATCGTTCTCATCCCTGATGGCCTTGGATGCATGAAATTCTTTCGGAGGTTTTGTTGATATTAATATTCGACCTTTCAATGATTCTGGCGAAGGGAATTCCACCATACGGTCTGTCTGAGGATAATAAAGCAAATCTCCAAATATTTGAGTTATCATCTACATTTGAGAAGGAATATAAACTCATAAGGGGGGGAAAAATGAAAGAAAAGAGAAAGAAGAAACAGGATCAACACGGGGATTTAAATTAATCCTTGAGGTTGAAGGTGAACCAAAAATGGAGGCCTACCCCGGCAACTTTAGCTTGAAGAGCTGGTGTAAGATGGTCTTCTAAAGTTATGACTACAGGGTATTGAGATTTAACAAAAGCATACTCTTTTATGGACTTCAAACATTGGATGAGTGAGACTGGTGTTGTAAGAGTCCTACAAGGATTCAGATTAAGAAAATGCCTGTAAATAATTTCATAAGGTTACAACATTAAGTAAACGAGGAGAGCACAAGATTGAAGGGATAGAACGCAACTCAACATAGAGAAATGACGAGCACACATTCAAAGAACCACATCAATGAGCCACTCCCTCTCACAAAGTGGGACAATAAAACTACTCCCACATCCTCCTGCACAGGCCCAGTTGCTTTGTGAAAGGATGTGAGAATGGGCGATAGAATGTGAGAATAGCAAGACTCATGAGAGGGTGTAGCTCATGGATGTGTCCCAAGAGTGTGTCCCTAGTAACATTCCTCTATACAAGTGGACTTGAGGATCAGACAATACCTTCCGTGAACTACAATAATATCATCTTTGGTTGAATTTGGCCATAAATCCAGTTCAATTACACGCACTCCTTGTTGCAAAGCTTTTATGATTGGTTTATCACTGCAATCACTGCTCAGTTGATTCCCAGTTAGATAGGAATTGTGTCCTGTATATATGTAATAATGTGATAACGGAGCATCCATATCCTGATGCACCTGAAAGAAACATCATTTGTATCATCAACAAGAAATTCAAATCATTCCTCTTTCACTGTCATTCAGAGAACAAGTTTCTTGAACAGGATGCCCCACAAACATTTATGTGCCGAAGAACATAGAACATTGCAAAAGCTCCAAAGAACAAGCGGTATCACATGAAAAACGTTGGCTATATCATCTTACACACATTTTCTCTCACAAACTGTTATTCACAGCTAATTTGGTAATTGCGCAAATGAATGTACCAAGTGCTTATATCATTTTCTATATTATCAACTTTTGTATTAAAAGTTTTGTGATGATAACCACAACTTGAGCAATAATGTCATTGATTTTGGATTTAATCATCTAAGAAGCAGCCTGCTTACTATGGCTTAGATTAATTGCTCTTTCACTGTCATTTGAGCATAATTTCATATTCGGCTTTATCATTTGATAGGTTCTGTGAACGGTATTGACTTATAATGGTGGCTCCATAACCATAATACATTTAATTAAAAAATGTCCCACTTTGCAAATTGTATAAAGAAAGGAGCTACGCCATAAGATACGCAAGCTGCTTCTCGTTTCTCAGCCCTTTTTTAAAGTTGAGGACCCTTATGCAAGGATGTGGGTCCTCACTTATTGTCTTCTTCAATTAATTTCCCACTCTTTCTCCGGTTTGCTTTGCTTTCTGTTTTCATGTGTTGTGAAAAGAAGGCAAAATAAATAGGTGGGTCAAACCAGAGTGTCACACTATCGAATTACCACAGCAGTGAAAAATTTATCCAAAACAGTGAAACAGAAACTCTCAGGGAAAATCCAATATTTGCTATGTCTTATTGACGTGGTTTGATTGACGACAGACGTTGCAAAAGTATTAACCTTATCAATGAAAAACTTATGTTGAAATATGTTTTCTGGAAAATGATTTGCATCACAAAAACTTGGCTTATTTACTCACCAAACACTGGAACACACGATAACATTATTTAAGTATAAATTGAAAAGTTCGCATTTTTCAACCAATCTGCTTTATTGGCGATATACCGATAAAATGCCGCTTCAGCTGGTATCATAATGAACGAAAGGCACAAAAGCATTCGTAAAACCTCCTCATGTTTTCTCGGTGACCAAACAATAAGATGAGAAGCATACTTCAACAAGCACAAAATAGTTTTCAAATGACTTTGAAATTATAATGCACTGATAACTTTGAAATTCTATATGAAGGAAAGAAAACCTAAGAAGGACATTTTCTCGGTGAACGGAGAGAAGCTAACCTGGTACTTCAAGGCACCGTTGTAATCTCCGAGAAACAAAAAATGAAAAAAGTCATCCACGCTGAGTCCTTTTTCTCTACTCTGATCGGCACTATCACAATTCCGATTCCTCCTGAGCAATTGCAAAGAATCATCAACAATTCGCTGGACATCAGATAATGTCCAATCCACTTCGCCCTGGTGTTCCACCATGAACCGCCACAATTGATAGGCAGACATTCTGTCTGCTCCGCTGCCGGCGAATGCCGCAAACGCTTCCTTGACGTCGGGCGGTGGACCGGGCTCGGTGATGGTGAATTTTCTGTTAAAACACTTGAACACTTTGTAATTGTAAGTGCCCATTTTCTTATCTTCTGGTCCCTCCATTCAGCCTGTGTTTAAATTGATTTAAAATACAAAAACAGAAGAATTTAGAAATTTAAGATGAAAAGGATTCAAGCTTTAAGTCGTGGGTTGGTTTGTTTGTTTCAATGAGGAACGGAAAAGAGAGAGAGAAAGAAGGAAGCGTTAGAAGCGGGAGCGTTGGACGTCTATGAAAATGAATAATAAATACAGGGAACAAAAGCTGTCTGTCTGTATCTTGGTCTTAGTTTTTTTCTGTTTTTGTTTCCTTATTTTTGTTGAGAAGTCTGCAAGATCCAACCGTAGTCTTCCCAGTTATGGTTTTTACAGTTGAAAATTGCCATTAGTCGTTACCATGTCAAAAATTTTATTCTAGGCATTGAGATTCTTCATGATAGGTTTTAGGGTGTCTTTGACTTGTCTCAAAAGTTATATATTAAGAAAATTCTAAAAATATTTAATATACATCAACTTAAAATATGCTCAAGTATATATATGACTTAATATTACATTTGCTATGAGTGTAAATAGGAGACTTCAATAATTTTAGTTGGAGATATTGAACTATTGTAAAGAGAGTTTTTAATACCTAAAAGGTACGAAGGATTTTATGTTAACTTATAAAAAATTAAGAGATTTTAGCAGTTACTTAGACACAGATTATGCTAGTTATCAAGAAAATTCAAAGTCTACATCTGGATATATTTTTACGATGGTTGAAGGTATTGTATAAAAAAAAAAAAGCATTAAGCAGTCAATTATTACTACCCACCATTGAAGTAGAGTATGTTGCATATTATGAAGTTTCTCATTAAATTGTATGATTAAGGAATTATGTTTCTGAATTCCATCCTATGGAAAGCTTGTCAAGCCCTTAATCATATTATGTGATAACTTGATTACTGTAAGTTTCTCTCTCAACAATAAAAGCATCAAACAATCAATTGTTATTACTTACCATAGAAGTAGACTATATCGTTTATTATGAAACTTCTTGTCAAGTTGTATGGTTAAGGAATATTCATGTAAAATAGGCCTCATAACTATGAGTAATACAGGTAGCACGTGATTACAAGGCGATGTAAACTACTTAATATAAAGCTCATATTTAATGTAGGCTTACGTGAGTAAGCTTATATGGGTAAAAGCTCGCACGGTCATAGCCCACACAGTCGTGAATCTAACCAGTAAAAAATAATTTTCTTTATCATTTTTTCTCCTTACACCTAGGCCTAATCTATAAAAAAATTTAACTCAATTACTTTCTAATAAACCTAACCCAATTTCTATATTCCAATGTAAATTTTCTTACCTAAGTAATCTAACAAAAATTAAAATATTAAAATATAATTTATAAATTATAAAATAAAATAATTAATAAAAATAAAAATATATGAGCTACTCATGAACATGCCCACATCGCATACAAAGTAATGCAAGAAATTTTTTTTACTTCCTAGTTTTGCATATGGGCTTATGTAGGCAAGCCCGCAGGGGCTAAACTCGCATAAATTCACCTTGCTTATTTTACATGCCTATTAAGGAATTATGTTTTTGAATTTCATCCTATGGAAAGAATTATCAAGTTTTTAACCATATTTTGTAACAACTTTACTATTGTGAGTTTCTCTCTCAATAATAAAAATTTCACTCATTCAATATGAAATACCATTATGTGAGAGAGAAGGTATGCAAGTATATTACTACTATTGAGCACATTTCCATTAATCATATGCTTATAGATCTATTACTAAAAGCTTAAGAATAAAATTTTTTATTAAACATGTAAACCATATGGGACTGCGTAAAGCCTTTTATTATTTTAGGTCAATAAGAGTTAATATATATGATATCATTATAATATATTTATCTTGAGATTTATGAATAAAATTTTATATTGTCATATTTGTGCACATTTTGATTATAACATGTTTACAAAAGCATTTAGACCTTGTCTCATTATTATGCTTATGTTATTGATATTTGTTTGGCATCTTGGGTGAATACTAGGACATATTGTGCATAAATTTACACATAATCACATCAAGCTGTGTAATTCTTATTCTATACATATTGATAGTGTTAGTTAATGAGGTGTTGATGTCTAATATGTTTCTAATGCTAATATCCTTTCAGATATAGCATTTTATGTTATTAAATATCTATGATCTCAATTAAACTAATCAGTGTAAAAGTATCATTTTCATATTTACATTAATCTTTTCTATAACCACTATTAATAAGTAATGTAAGTCCAATTAAGAGATTATTAATAACTCTTTATATACTATACATTATTTGTCAATAGAAATGATTATTGTTAACTAAGCCTTATATGGCATAATTAATTAGAATTGGATATTTAGGCCCAATATTAATAGAATGGGTATGGACCCAATGATAGATAGAATCCATAACCTAATTGGCTTATTAAAAAAAGGTCTTTACTTCATTTTTTTTTGTCTAAGTTTTATGTTTCATCAATCAAAACCTTTTCCTTTTATTCTTAGGAAAGTTAACTGAAAAGACAGAGGGATTGTTAGGGAAGGAAATCTCCTAGACTTTATGGATGGAAATAATTGCCAAAGAAATTGTTAAGAAGAAATCATCAAAGAAGGCAAATAATCCATAGATGTTAGGTATTTATAAAAGTATAAATCGCATGAAGTTAATCATGTGTATTTTCCATTTTTATCATATTGCAATCAAAAGTTAACATCAAAGTGTAAAAATCAAATTCATATTTGATAATGTAAATTTTCTTGCAAAGGATCCTTTTGGTAGTATAAGTTTTAATTAGATTTGAAAATTTCCAACCTTGCTTAAAATTTAATTTTTTATTTTTTATCGTTGGCTATTTTGAATAGAAACCTCACCAAGGACTTTCTGATTAAAAGAAGGATGGTTGCATACTATGTAATATAAATATTGATTTAATTAGTTATATTTTTAGAGAATGTAATGTTACTATGAATCTTTAAACTAATCTTCCAATTCCCAACTCTTGCCCAAATGCTTTTCATCTAGATTTTATGGGCTAATTCAAATATAATCTCACTTTCTCTTATGTCAATCATAATCTAGATATTTCGTGGGCAAATGTATTTGCTTTTAGTCTCTAAAATCTTTGGCTATATAGAAATAAAAATATTTTTCAAAATAACCAAAGGGAAACTAATTTAAAACATGTCACATTGTGTAAAGTAATGAAATTTTAAGCTATTAAGGACATCAAAAAAATGCCTTTTCAATAGTTAATCAAGGAGGTGAAATAAGAACCTCCTCCTATTGAATGGTAGAAGTTAAATACAGATGGTCAAGCAAAAGGTAATCTAAGGCAAGCTTCCTATTCTACTATCATAAAAAATTATAGTGGTGAATGGATAACTGGGTGTTCAAGAGGATTAGGCATATGCTTTAATTATATAGATAAATGGTGTGGATTGAGGAATGATTTATTATTAGCCCTCAATAGGAGATTTACTCCCAATTGTTATTAAATTGGATGTTTTATCTGTTATTCATGTTTTTCATAGCTCTAACCCTTTACTTCCTTCTTCTATTCATAGTTTGTATAAGGACCACAAAGATTTACTACATACATGTGGACAATACACCATTAGTCATATATACACATACATATATACATTCATACATATATATATATATATATATATATATATATATATATATATATATATATATATATATAGAGAGAGAGAGAGAGAGAGAGAGAGAGAGAGGAAGCAAATATTGCGATAGACTTTATTGCTAAAAATGCTTTATGCTTTCGTAATGATATGAAGGTTATGTGTAATGCTCTTGTTGGAACTATTTTGTTTTTGTTGAATGATGTAATAGGCAACTGTATGCCCAGACTTGTTTCTTCCACTTAATGTTACGGGATTTTCCCTTTTCTACCAAAAAAAGAAAGATCATAAATGTGTCCATTTGTTAAAGTGAATAACATGGATTGGTGGCATTTTATCTAAGCAATCCTAAATGACTACATTTCTACAATTTTTGTATATTATAATTTGGATTAAATTTCGATGGAGTAAAAATGATTCTCACACATAGGGCTTAAAATGAACAAGCTATGTTTGTAACCCACTTGAATTTGATTCATAAAAAGTAGTTAAACAAAATTTAATATCTAAATGAGTGGAACTCTTATATTTGAAAAATTAAACTCAAAATTTAAAATACAAAATTTCTAATAGTCACAAGCTTAAATGAATTTTTGTGTATATTTTTATTTTTACATTTTTTATGGCTTTATTAGATTATTCATTTATTTGATTATTTGATAATCTTGCAACTAAAACTCTTCTTATTTCCATTTTACAAAAACAATTAAAATCAAAGAAAAATGTATATCTAATACATTAAACTTAGTTGATTTATATTTGGACTACATAAAAAAGCTAATGAAATTTCAAATAACAATATATATATATATATATATATATATATATATATATGTATATATATATACTATCTTGTGTAGTTATTAAGTTATATCTAAACATCATAGTATGATTATTTTTTATGGGTTACCAAAAAAAGTATGATTACTTTTTGAGGATTTCTTGCATACTACCTCAAGTTGAAGTAGTATTTGTATCATAAAACTCGTAATATTTTCCGTAAAGCATATTATTTCTCTTTAATAATATAAGTTATGATAGTATAACTATTCATATAAAATTTGTAATTCTTTCATAGCATCTTGTAATTTTTTTCATAAATCTTACAAATAAAATAGTGATTGTAGTAATATGAAAATTTTAAGAGTTGTTACAAAATCTCTCAAAAAAAATTATAAATTTCATGTAAAAATCTCATAAAATTCACAAGATTTTGAGGTAGTATGGAAGAATGCCTTTTATTTTCTATGGATATTTCCTAGATTTGTATGAAATTTATAGATATTGTTTTAATTATGTTGAATTAAGCTCGTTTTAACACGGGAGCTAGAATTTTAAGAGTTTGACAAGCTTGGGTTCCAACTTAATTATTTACTTTTACAAAGTCCAAGCTCCAACAAGGCAGATATTCAGTTCAGGTCAACTTGCTAATGTGGAATCGATAAATTAAACTTTCCACTTGGAGTTGATGGAAGAATTCATTAGCTGGAGAGAAGAAGCCAAGATATGAAGGAACCTATTCCTAAGGTGCGTGCATGCCCAGAGACGAATGGAAGATTTAGTGATCCGTTAAAACACAGATGCTCGTATTTCCCACTTTAAGAATCAGACTTTTGAAAGGAATTCTGCTTCCGTTAACGACAGATCATGACAACTTTATTATTCACATCATCCACGCATCATGCTTTAAGTATTCCTTTGGCATCGTCCACACATAATCTTCTTTTTCCAGAATTTTCTTTTCATATAATTAGAGCTTGGTTCTTATTCCATTGTAGGTTAAAGTGCACACACCCTTGAGAGGAAGAAGTGGGGCAGTACATCCCATTTACAGGAAAATTGAGCTGTATCCATCTTTGTGGTCCAAATGTATTTTACTGAGAAAAAGTTAGATAAGTGGAGAATCAATCCATGATGTAAACTTCGCCGGTAAGAATTTCAGGAAGATGAAATATCCAAAAGTCACCATAGTTTATTTGATGTATTTCTGCAATATTGAGCTCTAGAAAATTCATCTATGTTCATATATTAAGAATGTTTCATTCGCCACTTCAATCAGATTGCTTGTCACTAACAGACGTTCCATCGGTTAGACCATAGTTACCGGAAATATAGTCCGTGTAAGATCGCGATCCGTGTAACGAAAGGGAGTATGCTATTTTTTTTTTTTTTTACACAATTCTTTTTAGGCGGCATTTGATAGGTAAAATCTTATATTTTTAAGAAAATACATATTTTCAAAAAATATATATATATTTTCAGAGATGTGATTTTTGAAAGTTTTATTAACAAAAATATAACATCTCTATATTTGATTCATTACAAATTTTTTTAAAAAATATTTTGCTAGATTCTTATATATGTTATATTATTATATTTAATTTACATTTGATATTCTCAAAAAATTTTAAATTATTTTAAAAATACCCTTATCACATTTTTTATTATAAAATATAATATAATAAATCATATTTTTATTTAAAATTACTTTAATAATTAATTTTTTTGTACCTAATAATTTAAATTTAATATTTGATATCTAAAATTCATTGAAATATATATAAAAATATTTTATACTTTATTATATTTTAACAATTAATATATTGATTTAGAATAAATTCATGTTATTTTACATTTTATGTATAAATATACCCTTTTTTTAAAAAAAAATCAAGCTTATTGTATAATTCTTCAATAAAAAATTCATATATATATAATCTTCTAAATATGAAGAATAACAATAGAAAAGGAATTGGAGTTAAAAAAATTAATATCATTATATTTATTACTAAAAAATATATGTTAAAAATAAAACGATAATTATTTCTTGATTTAAATTAAAAATTATTTAATAAAATAATAAATAAAAAATTAAATATAAAAATAATTTTATTTTTTTATTTTAATATTAGATACCCACCTCCCTATATGAGAATATTTCAAAAAAAAGTTAGGACAAAATTATTTTTAGAAATGTGACATTCTTCAATATTTTTTTTTCAAACTTTAAATTAAATATAAAAATATAATATTCTCCTAAAATATTTCTGAAAATATTAAAAATACCTTGCAATAAGTGATACAATAAATGAGTTTTCAATATGTGGCATGCTAAAAAAACATAGTTTCTCATAATTTTCGTGGGGAGATTGACACCAACGGCTCATAATTCCTCACAACATGGTGCAATAAATCAAAGAAAAACAAAAAGGCAATGTGAGATTGTTCCTCTGTTTATATAAACAATGGTCGTTTGCTTCTGTATAAAGAAAATTGCGGTGTTTAGGTGAAAGACAACCTTCGAGTTCTCTATAACGTTTGCGAACAGCTAAAGATGAACATTCTAACAGCGGGATAAATCGTCATATAATGTATGGATCCTATATGATTGAGTTCACTCGAACTGAAACCGCATGAAAAGCCTTACAGATTTATATTTCTCTCCCTTTTTGTTATGCAGAGGGACTGACCGGAATCCGCGTCTAAGTTCCGAGACTGGTAAACATGTCTGTCCTCCAAAGTCATCCTTTCCCTGATCTTTCTCCTTTACTACTATCCGCAGCAATGCAAGATCTGGAACTGTTAAAGGGAATTCAAACTCTTCATTCCATACTGGGAACCAGTCGTCCATTATAACCTTTGTTTTCTGGCTAGCACAGTCATTTGGCACTCCAACAATACACATCTGCCAACACATGCATTTCTCGAGCTTAAAAATTCTATGCAGATTCCAGGGGGTTAGTGCAATATAATGCAAGAAAGGTAAGAAATCAACCAAAGGTTTTAAATTTGAAATAAGAAAATCAAGTTGTGCTGCTTGCACTTGAATTGTGCACATCTGGACTCATCACCAATTTGAATTATACACCCTGCTAAGTCATGAACTCTATCATGTTAATTTCTTTCAACTCAAAGAGAGATAAAAAAACACAATCTTCTATTCTGGGATCTACAGTTTTTTTTTATACAAGGATCCATTATTTTAATACAAAGAATATTTTTGTATTTATCTTCCTCCAAAGTTCACACCATCAATTTTTTTGAAAATTGAGGGAATCAAAATTCCTGTTTGGTTGATGCCATGTGTCAGGTGGGCACCTTTGTGCACAAAAACAATGGTGAAAGATAACTCCTTATTCAAAACAGCATATATATCACTTAATATTTAACTAACCTTTGTGTAAAAGTCTGGTGGAGAGCACGCATCAAAGTGTGTTCGACTAAAATCTGAACTCCAACCAACTCCAAGGTATACTTTCACCTATTAGAAATAACAAAGGTTCAATATCAACGGACAAATGAAGCTGCTGTCTAGCTAGTATATAAATATAATCATATTCTCACCTTTAATTTCATCTTCACCGGCAATGTTCTTTGTGGATCGAAGTCATCCTCCTCCTCTTCGTGCTTCTGCGTCAGAATTTGAGGCTTTTTTACATAACCGCACCCTCCATTTGCCCGGAACATCCCCTGCATCAACCAGAGCTTTTTGCCATGCCCCTTTTTTAAGGAAAACAAATGCAGAAATGTTAGTCTTGCTGGTGATGACTGGGTAATCTAACCATCATAAATCATACTGAAATATATAGTATTGCAACGTGCAAGTGAGATTGTTCTACAACAGAAAACGGCTGAAAGATGAGAGACTGCTATGAAAAGAAACCAGCAAACTGAAAATCATACATACAAATATACCAAAGAAGAAAGAAGAAAAAATCCATTTGTTTCAGAAACACTTTGCCTTAGCAATAATCCCCTAACCTGCATATTGAATGCAACCATCTGAGCACCGTACATCCAACCAAGATGTGGCTTGAAATTTGAGGATTGCACACGGGTTCCTTTCGGGTATACCCTGAGGATATTTCTCTGCGTGAACCTGGAAGAGTAACAAATTTGTAAACCTGAGCTCAAAGCTCAAAACTCAAGGTTTGCTTCCTTTATAAATCATGTACCTAACGATGTCGGTTCCATGAGATTCAGTCGCCTTTTCAAGTTTCTGCTCACTCCAACTCAGGCGTCTAAGTTCACCTTCAGTCGTCAATTTCTCTTTTAAACTACCCTTCAATTTTTTAACATGGATTGTAATTAGCCTTTTGTAATCAGGTGCTGCCGGCAGACAATGGCATGGTTTGCTATCAAATGATGAATTCACATCTCTCTCATCTTGATCACTTCCACTCTGCCATCCATTGAAATAATTTACATGAGCAAATTTAGGGCTTACGCATAAAACTGCAAATATAACTTTATGCACTTCTTTCTTACCCTTTCTTCAGTATCTTGTTCAGTCTCAGAGTCCGGTAATTCTTTTTCCCATGTTTCTTCTTCAGATGATTCGCTTTCATTACCACTCACGGAATGATTGGATTTTTCGCCCTCTTCCTTGACATTATTACTTTCGGATCGAGGATGTTCTTTCGGAGGTTTGGTGGATATAATTATTTTATTTTTCAATGATTCTGGTGAAGGGAATTCTGTCCAAGTAGAAAAATCTCCCTCAGGATAATAAAGCATATCTCCAAGAATTTGAGTTGCCATCTACACGAAGATGCAGACAATAACATTAAACTATAATTCATAATCAAACGCCCAAAACAAAATCAGGATTTCAACTGAAGAAAGATCTATCTCAGTGCTTACTTTTGCGAATTTAGGCCGAAGATCTCGGGTAAGATGGTCTTCTATGGTTATGATCACAGGGTATTGAGATGCAACAAAAGCATATTTCTTTATGGACTCCAGACATTTAATGGGGGAAACAGGATGGGTAAGAGTCCTGCATTAATTCCCAAGAACAAAAATAAATAAATAAATAAAATATGCATTTTCATTTTATCTTCATTTCCTGACATCTAAAGCCTGGACTTATTCATTTGCTTGTACCATCCATGAACTACTTTAATATCATCTTTGTTTGACGTTGGCCATAAATCCAGTTCAATAGCTCGCACGCCTCGAAGCAAGGCCTTCTTGATCGGTACATCACTGCAATCACTGCTAAGTTGATTCCCAGTAAGATAGGAATTGTGGCCCGTATATATGAAATAGTGTGA
Organism: Sindora glabra; assembly: GCA_020226215.1. NCBI lineage: Eukaryota > Viridiplantae > Streptophyta > Magnoliopsida > Fabales > Fabaceae > Sindora > Sindora glabra. The sequence continues at coordinate 59,682,340 of CM035230.1, read as the reverse complement.
TAATGGAGCTTCCATATCATGATGTACCTGGATTTACATATTGTTTTATTTCGTCAGGAAATACAACTTAATTTGACTATCTACATGTCAAATGAGGTTTTCTCGGCAACCAGACAGACTAGAAGGAGCTTACCTCGGATTTCAAGGGACCATTGTACTCATCGCTGAGCAGGAAGTGGAACATGTCGTCGAGGTCGAGTCCATTTTTCATACGCTGATCCGTATGAGTTGTTTCCAGATTATTCTCGTTTCGCATTTGCAGAAACTTCTCTAGCATATGCTCGGAATCTGACAAGCTGTACTCCGCCAGGAAACGACAGAGCTGGTCGGCCGAGAAATGGGGCCCACCTCCGGCGAAGTTGGAGAATGCGTCCTTGAGGTCCTGAGGTGGAGCGAGTTTGTTGACCTTGAATTTTCGGGTGAAGAACTTGAGCATCTTGTACTTGAAGGTCTCTGTGTTGTTCCCACGGTACTCACACTGTTTCTCAGTGGTATCCATGTTGCTTTCTTCTTTTCTGACTCTGTTTCCCAAAATCAGAATGAGTTTTGAAGAGAAAAGGTTGCAGTCTTGCAGAGAGAGATTAGATTCTCTAAAACGCGATTTGAGAGAGGAGATGAAGAAGTCTTGTGGAGTGACCTTGATATTTATATTTATATGAGGTCCATCAGTGTCTGTCTGTCTTTCCGGGTAGAAACTGCTTGGTAAGCCAATCTTCTGAAGTCTGGTGCTTGCTACGGTATCTCTGATAATTTGGTGTTCGAAATGATATGATAAAATATAAGTCATGAGATTATAAAAATTTAAATATTAATTTAATAATTTTATTTAATAATTTATATTTTATCACACTATCCGAATACCAAACTTTTAAAAATACCTTAAAATTCACCCTAAAGTCTTAATCAACTTTATTATAAGAAAATGTGGCCAGATGATCGGATCATGCAAGAAAAATATTTAGGACCGATTTCTTAATTTTAATTGGCATGAAAAGGTTGAAACTCAAAAGCTATACAAAAGTTTTATCATTGTGTGAACAGAACATTGCAGTTATTATTTTATTCCAAGTTGGCCATGTTTTGCATTGGGAGAACCGCGAGGGTTGTTGTAAAGTCAGACTAGGTAGGGGTTTAAAAATAATAATTTCTACGCAGAAGGAGGTTCTGTTAATTTGCGGAAGTACATCAGGAGAAGGCGATATCTGATGGGATGACTTTGATCGTCTGACTCTAAACTGCAAAGTGGTTACAGGGTCCAAGTTCCGGCTTTAAACTGGGGTTAGAGGGTCAAGGTTTGGATGCGGAGAATACGGGTGAGGCAAAAGAGAATTTTTTTAAAATTTAAGTTGAAATTGATTAAAAAATTATGATTATATATTTTATTTTTAAATTTTTTATTTAAACGAAAGAATAAGTTCAATTTTATAATTTTTTATTTCATTTTCTTTCTTTCCGACTAAATAAAACCTGGGAAAGAGAGAGGATAGGGGTTAGGTTGGCAGTAAAGGTACTTGTATTATGATAAAAGTGCATGGATTTTTTTCCAAGGCGGCGTAAGGCTCTAAAAATGAACGGGCTTCATACGTTTTCAAAGAGTTTATATTAACCACTGATTAATATAAAAATTACGGTTGGAATTATTGAAAAGAAATGGGTCCGTGCTGAGGTGAGTCCCATCGTTTAATTTTTTTTCTTTATTCTTTTCTCGTGTGAATTTAATCTTATTTCAAGGATTAGGTTTTCATTTTTGCCAAAAAGATTTTTTAAAAAAAATTAGAAGTAAGGAAATATTTTTCCATTCACATGGTCGTTTCGATTTATGATACAAGTTCTCATGCTTTGCTTGAATAATTCTGTGTGAAATTTAAGGCTCCGTTTCCTTCTTTAAGATTTTTGTAAAAAAAAATATTATTTATATTGATGATCTAAAAAAAATCTAAAGATATTGTAATAAAAGAAAGAAAATAAATTTCTTTTCAAAATAGTAAAACTTATTTTTAAAATTTTTTATATTTAATATTAAATAAATAAATATTTTTCTCATCTTGATATTTTATAAAAGATATTTTCATCAAAATAAATGAAGATAGTTTTTAAAATATTATATCTCTTACTATTTGATTCTTTTTAAAATTTTAAAATAAAAAGGAAATTAAAATTGAGAAACAATTTTTAGAAAAATTTTATCCTTACGGTCGATTAGATAGCCTTCAATCGTTTGTCAAGGGCAAAGTGTATGCATGCATGGCTCAACCATTGACTCTTACGCAAAGTTACACCTTTGTCGTAGCTTCAAATTGCGACTTTGATTGTCATAGTTTCAACTTTTTATTCCTTTCCTATGCTTATTTTGTACAAAAATATTGTTAATTTTTGGAGTATTTCTTTAACATCTTTTCTTTCCATCTCAAAATTTAATATAATCGAATACAAAAAAATTTCCTAATTTTCAATATATAATCTTTAAATTTAAATTAAAATACTCCAAATATTTTTAATTTTCAAATTTAGATAATATAATCGAATACAAAAAAATTTCCTAATTTTCAATATATAATCCTTAAATTTAAATTAAAATACTCCAAATATTTTTAATTTTCAAATTTAGATAAAAACATTTGGAAGTTTATCAAGTCAATATTTTATTAAAAGAAATTTAGTTTTTATTTTATTTTAAAAATTTAGTTTTCATTTTGAAATTTTCATATATATATATCATAAAGTTTGGCCTAAATCTTTAAATCTATATAGGAAAAAAAATTTATCAATTTATTTTTGTAAACCCATAAGTTTATTAAAAAAAATTGGGACAAAAATAAGATTAAGATAAATTTAAGTATCAAATTATAAAGTTTACAAATAAATATATTACCTAAAAATACTTTTTATATATAAATAAATGTCATTTATTTATTAATTTATTAATAAAAGTATTGATATCCAGACTTTTAGTCTGGATGTGAAAAAACTATCCTATTAAAATATTATTCACAATCACAACTTTTTACGATTGTAGGATAAGAATAATTAAATTATTAGATATTTATATATAATAATCAGAATTGGAGCTTAAATAAATTATTGACCAACCTTTTATAATTTTATTTTGCAATACTCACATTTTTTTATATTTTTTTTATATTTCTCCACCATTTCCGAATTACAGCCTAAGTAAAAGGCTTAAAATTTTATTTTTGTTATATGATCGGAAGAGTACTTTTTATTGCCTCCTTCTTTACTGATTTGAGTGACCTCTTTATTTCATATACAATTTTCGGTGCGTTCTACTGTATCTTCTGCAAAATTTGGGTTTCGATGTGCACGTGGAGAAATAAAAATTTGACAGTCGTAAAGTATGTCAGCAATGGCTTTTTCTTTAAATGTCACATAGTAACTCATAATTTTTATTTAATTACAAGATTAGCCCCCTTTTATTGTAAGATGATATTTCTCTTTCTAATTGAGTCACCGAATCTTTTGCTAATTGAAAATTCTTATTGTAAAATTAAGAATTTATTTACTTACTATTTTTAAAAATATTTTTTTATTTTTAAAGATAAAAATTTTTATTTGATAAACTACTTTTAAAATTTATTTTTAAGAATTGTTCTTAAAATTCTTGTTTTAGAAACAAAAAAAAGTTAAGTTTTAGATTTTTTTAAATTTGTTTTTTGGTTCTTAATAACCATTTTGTAATTAAATGAAACTTTTACTTATTTACTTCATCAAATATTATTTATTTATTTCTCTTGAATTTAAAAATAATTTTTAAAAATAAAAAATTTTAAAATAAATTTTAGAAAAAAAAATTTCCAAAAAAAGTAAAAATACATCCAATCCTTAATTATCCAACTTAGAGTATCCTATGCTGATAAAGGTAACAAGTTACAATTGAGGAACAAAAATAAAATGCTCCAAGTTGGATAATTTAAGATTTATTTGATTGCATTTTTACTTTTCTTTAAATTTGTTTCTTATTTTTTTTTAAAAATTATTTTTTATTTTTAAAAATTATTTTTATTCAAAAAATAGTATATAAATAATATTTGATGAAATAAATTAGTAAAAATTACATTTAAATTACAAAATTTTTATTAAGAATAAAAATAAAAAAATATAAAACTTAAATTTTTTTAAAATATGGTAAGCAAACAAACTCTTAATTTTACAATAAAAATTTTTAATTAATAAAAGAACCGGTAACTCAATTAAAAAGTAAATATCATCTTACAATAAAGGAGGTAATTTTATAATTAAACAAAAATTATGAGCCATTACGTTGTATTTAAAAAAAAAGTCATTGCTGACGTACTTTATAATTTATAATTGTCAAATTTTGATTTCTCCGCATACACAAGGTTTCGGAACCCAAGTTTTGCAGAGGACACAGTCTTTCACAATTTTTCAGTTCCAAAAGTAAAAGATGGGACGGATTTTAATTTGTCTTTATGCTCACATAATTGGACTCTTTATTTGGCAAACGTGCGCGTTGAATTATTGAACACATGCATCTCTAACGTTGCTTTAGATTCCTTCAAGGAAGTTCCAATTTATTAAAAGAAAAGTGAGAAAAAGGACACCCCTGTAATATATCCCACAATTTAAAATTAATGTTTGATTAGTTATATGCGAAATCTTAGTCACACTCCATTTTCTCCATTACTTTGTGAAATTATTATTTTGTAAAAAAATTAAAGTTAAGTCTTTTAATATCGGAAAATATTAAATGAATCTCACACATGTCTCAAAAGATTCTCTTTTTTTTTTCTGGATCATTGAATTAAGAGTGATAAGATGATCCAATAATTTAGATCGGATGAGTCGTGTGACGATTGTGTGGACAAGTTTTGCATAGGCACTGTGTAGTTTAAGCGGTTAATAAATAAATTAATAATTAATTAATTATACAAAATTTATTTTATAAAATTAATTATTAAATTAATTAAAATTATAAAATAATATTAAAATATATTAATAAAAATAAATGTATAAATTAAAATAATTCATATTAATAAACGGTATAGATTAACATAGATTTAAAAAAAATAAAAAATAATAAGTTATAATTATAAATTATAAGTTATTCAAAATAATTTATTAAATTAAATTTTATTTTTTAATAATTAGGGAATGAAACATCTCTAAAAATAATTAACTTATTTATCGTACCAAAGGAGTCATAATTTTTTCTAATCACCAAGAGAGACAAATAATCATTTTAAATATTAAAATATTATTGAATTTTTCTTCCTGCAATAAGTATTATTATATTACAATTTTTGTCCATTAAAATTCGTCTGAGCAGGTATGCTTTTCGAAGTTTTTATATATTTGGATTTAGATTTATCTCAAGAAATATTTATTCAGTGTGGTGTTCATCCAAAATAAAATGCCAAGTTAAACCAAATTAGTTAACTGATGGCATGTTTTAGCGTGGAATGGTCACTATAAGCTGTCCCAAACAACCATTTTTTTTTTTAATTCAAATACGAGGAGCAAAGGGGTTGAAGTTTCAACCCCAAACTTCTAAAATGAATTTGTATTTTTATATAAATGTTTACTATGGTATTTTTCAAGATTTCAAAGTTTAAAATAACATGATAAATTCTAAAATTATTAAGTTAAAATCATTCAATTACAACTATTTATTTTTTTAATAAATATGATCAAATAATTTTAATTTAATAATTTTAAAATTATAATATTACTTCAAAATTTAAAATTTATAAAACACTATAGAATTTACGTAGAAGATGACTATGATACACCCTAACATAATGATATACTAGTGATCCACTAGATCTAATTATTAATATTTTATCTTATAACTTGTCAAATTTAATTTTAAAAAATATACTTAATGTGCAATCAATTTTAGTGATGCATCTGCACATTATTATGCGAGTAATATATAATAACCTCTCACTTTTTATAATTATTTTTTATCATATTCAAGAAAATTAAAGACAAATGTTTTAATGTGTAGCAAAATATAAACTTTCAAGACACATTTGGAGAATATGATAGGATAAATACATATGATAATATAGTATAGAATAATAAAAGGATAATATAAAATATTATCAAATATTTGATAAAAAAATTGTATAAATAATTTAACTTGATAATATAAATTTATATTATCATGTGTTTGTTATCAAATACATATACATATAACATACATGTATATATGACGTGATAGTATTAAAAATTTTATTCCGATAAAATTAGCTTTATTTTAAAAATAGTTTCTATCATAGTTATTTTACAATATTTGATAATTATAAATTTTAATATTTTATGATCAGTTTAATGAATAATCATTCATATATTTATTATATTTTACCTATTTTATATGTAAATAATAAATATTAATATTTTTAAGGTAAAAATAGATTAAGATTGAATTAGGAATAATAAATACATTAAGGCTAGATCAATTTTTTTTTATTCTAAAATGCTGATATTCTTAAGAATAAATTAATATAAATAATAATTATTAATGGAACAAAAGTATATAAAAATAAGTAAAAGATAAATTAAAAATATTAAGATTTATCCTAATTCTATCTTATTATGTTGATGTAGAGGGAGAGGATTAGTTTATCTTATATTAATCAAATTATTTTATATCATTTTGTGTAAAGTCCAAACATATGAATAAAATATAATAGTATTTATTTAATTATACTAACCTATGTCTTTTATATAATGCACCAAACGGGTCCTCAGTGCTCTTCACAAATTCCTATTTACAAAAAAAGCCACAATTCTCTTTAATATGAAAAAATAATAAAGAAAAAGATCCAAATAGTTTTAAAATCATTCTTTTTTTTTATTCATTAAAATCCGTCAAGAACAGTACTATGGCAAAGGCCGAAGCTACGTTCACTGTTTTCCATTGACGATGCAGATCAGGTCCACTAGAATCTGGGCCAAACTCCACTACGATACTAAAGCATGACTCGGCCTGTTTACTATGGCAAACCAGTCCAGATTTAATAATAAATTCCCAACTTCTAGTTCTAAGAGAAAGTAGTCCCCAGAAAAAAAAATTCTAAGAGAAAATTGTAAATAAGAAATTTTTTTGGTTACTATAGGAGTAAACACAAACAATTTGTTACAGCTGATGGATTTTAAAATGTTTTAAATTGAAAATAAATAACTGCAATGGATTTGAGACCAAATATGTCTTTTATTAAATTTTGGTTTATGAACAAAATCAAATAATTAAAGTGTAAGAGTGATTAAGGATAAGTATATAAGAATGGAGGGAAATTTAGGGATAACTTTTCTATTTTACTTTTGGACTTATAATTCCCAAACTAACCTTATTTTCTCATTTTGACCAATGCCATCATCTTCATCCTCCTCATTCACCTTACGCAATCATTCTCAAATCTTCATATCTGCATTTTCCTCTTCTTTTCACAAGGAGGAAGGTAAGAATTCTCACATCTCAATCTTATAGTAATTTCCTTTCCATTTCTCCTTTTAATTTCAAGTGATTGGATTTCATTTGAAATCAAATAAGGTTTTGAAAACCCTAATCTCAAATTCTATGATTTGAAATGTTAAGGAGCAAATCAACTTTTAACTATGTCACCAATAATCTCTCCTATGACTAATAAGTAAATATTTTAGTTATAATTGTTGAAATTTGTTAATTTAGTTAGCACTAGATTAAGTTTTCCTTAAAACTTGCTTGATTAGGGGATTTATGCCAAATAATGTTGTTTGATGTGAAATTCCTTATGCAATTGGGTTGCATGCATTGGTTTATGAAATTGTATGTAAAGGTTGAATTTTTGGATGGATTCTTGGTGGTTGAAGAGTAAATTTTCTGCAAAAATATAAAAATTTATACTTAAATTATTTGGTGAATCAATTTATCAGAGTTAGTATGCAAAAACCTCCTATGATGAATTGATTCACCTTTTTCCAAAAAAAAAAAACTTTTTGAAGTAGAATTAATTAGTGAATTGATTTAGTGAGTGGTAAAAAGCTAGTGACCTTACACTAAATTGATTCAAGCCTTCCAAAGTTCAATACTAAATAACCTAGATCAATTCTTCAATTGATTCAAGGCTTCTAGAATCAAAATAAATTACTTGAATCAATTTTCTAATCAATTTAAGTCTTATAAAAGGTTACTAAAAGCTTTGAATCAATTACCCTAGCATAAAAGTGGATTTTTATGATATTATCTCTTAAATTAAGATGTTTATGGTCTTAATACAATATGTGCATGTGGAAAATATTGTGAATGATTATATACTTATATCATATGCATGAAATGAAGAACTTAGCACAACTTTTATTGAAAATTGAGTTTAATTTTTGCAAACTAACATCAATTAGGTATATTAAAGCTATGCATTAAGCTATGATACGACTAAATATGTAAAATGAATTATGAAATGGTTGCTGTTATAGCTTGAGTTAAATTTACCATGTTGACCATGAAAATTATGACAAAGCTGATATGTTACCCTTATAAGCTAAACCTCAAATCCAATATATACTTGTGAAGGATAAGGATAAATGGAAGTTATAAAGAAATTTACTCACTTTGTATTTATATGTTTTATTGAATGGTATGGCATGCTTTAATTTGAGATGTGAATTGATAGAAATTAATAGCACTTGTATATATGTATGTTATATAATACTAATGTTTTAAATTGCTAAATTGTGTAAAGTGCAAGATAGGTAAAAAAGGAAAAGTAATCTACGTGGTAAAGTTTAGCTTAATGTATGTTGCTTCCTTTGCTAGAATGTTTACACATATAAATTTCTTTTTTAGAATGTTTACTCACTAAATCCCATATTCACTCTTTTGCATCTATTTTATAGATCACTAAATAGATGCACCTTTACCTCAACAAGGTTAGAACATTGGATTTATCATTGGTTGATTGGGCAGCAAATGGGTATTTTGTTTGTAATTAGACCTAGAACATTAAACCATTTCCTAAGGACCTTGCTTTTGTAAAAATTATACATCAAGATGGATAATATAAATGCTAAGAATTTTGAAAAGAATATCAATTAAACCCATTTATTCTCAATAGGAAATAGAGATTATAAGTGAAACTAACTCCTTTTTTTGTAATTGAACTAGTTAAGATATTTGGTAAGAATTTATAATATGATTTCTGCCATATTCATAATTGCCTTAGTTCAAACCTAGATTGCTTGAGTAACATATAGTGTAGGAAGGTTGGTGGAAATCAATTTCACACTGGTCATAACTTAAGGAGGGTTGTGACACAATTAGTTCTTTATTTATAAAAATTATAATTATTATATTTCTCAAATTTTATAACTAGTATTATTAATTCCTTATTTTAACTTTTGCAATATTTATTCATCTTTCCATTCATTTATTTTAGTATTATAAGTAAATTATGAAAATTACGCTAATAATTAAATGCATGCTTGCTTTTTTATTATTTATTTTAGTATTATAAGTGAAGAGAGATAAGTAATTATAACAAAAACAAATGTAAAGAATCAATAATGTTAGTTATAAAATTTAATAGACGTAATAATTATCACCTTTGTAGATAAAGGACTAATTGTTTATTTACTTTTATTGGAGTGTATATATAAATTTGAGGACAAAAATAATATTTAAATATGAATCATAAATTGGCAAATACTAGCCATAGCCCTAAAGGTTATTATTATTTTCAATAAATATCCCTTTTTTATTATTATTTTCAATTTTTTAAAGAATTTTAGGTATAATATAAATTAACAACTTGGCTTTTAAATATATTATAATTATTTTTAATTAATATTATTTTATAAGATTTTTTTAAAAATTAAAAATAATAATAAATGAAGAATATTCACTAATTCTTAAACATAGCCCTAAGGAAAACCCTTGTAACTTCAAGTGTTTGAAACATGAAAAATGATACCTATATAAATTTCCAAACTTTAACACATGATGGAATTCTAATTAATATGGTCTTAACTATTTTATTTTTTCATAAAAGTTGGAGTGACTAAACTATTAAAGATACATTAAGGATAGTAATTTTTAACTTGATATGAACATAAGGTATTTTATATAAGTTTTAGTTGTAAATAGGTTAACCCCTATAATATAAATGGTAAATGAGTCAAGTGAAGATTGACTTAAAATTAAATAGGTTGACACGTTAATTTGTTTAATAACTTATATTAAAATTTTAAAAATGTTATTTGAGAAATAATTAATAAATAAACTATAAATAATTATATGATAAAAAATGATGTTTATGTTGCAACAAAATGACAATAAAATCTTGATAAAATATTTAATTAATTATTAAAAAAATTGTGAGAAATAATGAGAAATTAAAAGTGATAAATGAATTTATAATATCAATTTTATTAATTAAAATTATTAAATGAGTTGATTTGATATAACACAATTATTATTTGGGTAAGGTTTGGATTAAACTTATTCAAGTTATTATTATTCTCTAACATAACAAAAAGCTAATATCCTTGAGATGTACTCAAGTAACAAGAATCAAATCCTAAATCTAGAAGAATCACAGAACCTTTGAAAGATATTAAATAGCACTTCATTTGAAGGTTATTGTCTTACCTACATTAAATATAATTAATACCATTGGATGTTTACACACAAAAATTAAAAATCAAATTTTGAATATAAGAAAGGAAAAAAACCTTTTAGGAATATCAAATATCATTTGAACTAAGAGATATTTTTGTTGGGATAAGGTAAAGATATGCTTTAAAAAAAAACACTAATAATGGATATCCTTTAAAAAATAAATTTTAATTAATATGATCCCACTTATTCTAAATAAATAACGTTTAATTTAAAAGATATTCTTTGTTGTGCTAGGACAAAGATATAGCACTAACAATTGATTAAAAAAAATCTTTAAAATTGAAAAAAAAGCTCAGAGCTTTACAATTATGCTTGTAAAAAAATGGAAAACCACTCACAAATCACAATTGCTAGTTTTATCAAGGAAGAGAAACTGACAAAATTATTAAATAAGACATTATACTACATAGATCAAGGCAAAAATACCGTTTTCCTTCCTTTTTTTATTTAAAAAAAATACCAATTTTAGTTATTGTGTACCTCACATGAGAGCTTCAAATGACCTCTGAAAACACTAACCCAAACCTGGAATTCAAGTGTCTGATAACAGTTTTTAATGCTACTGATACTTATTAAAATGTCATTAACGAGAATACTGATACATTGTGACCTAATTTTGTTCTGAGCTCTGATTTTTTATCATCATGAATTGTGCAAATGTAATGAGTTCTTGAAAGATGTTTTATGTCAGAACAGTTAGTATCTTGCAACAGAAACTATAAAAATGGACAAACAGGGGGCATCTGATTCTGAAATCATACTAAAAGATGATGGCAGGTCTGCAAATTTTGATGAATGGGCTCTGTGTCATACTGAGACTGAACAAATGCACCTCGACACAATATTTGCTCTGACTGGAATCTTTCATCGAAATGCTTGTGCTAGTATTTCAATCAAATATACATACCTGCTTTACTATCACCAAATTTTGCAATAAATATTATGGTAAGGTAAAATGTTTCTTGTTTTGTTTGATTTCACTTTGACGGCGAAGAAGTATGAATTTGAAATCTCCAACTTATTGCTCGAATCCTGCCACTAGCTCATTGATATCACTTTATGGGATATATGAAGGAGTCTCTTCATGTATAATTAACATTTCTATAATAAATGTGCATGTTATATGGAATCAAATAATAATATAATATGTAAAATTGGAATTCCAGAGGTAAAAAGGGCACTAGATCATATATGCTTATCAACAGTTCCGTCCTTATTTCCATCAGCAAACAATTAAAACTAAGTTTTTGGTGAGACAATAAATAGAAGAACCATTCCAAAAATTGAAATATCAATAAATTTTTCCCATTTTAACAGGAGTTATCATTAAGATTTAAATATCTGTTTATTAACAGATAAAATTCACTCCAAACAAGCATGTTTTTCACCATTAATACTAAGTTTTAAACGCAGTTTCAATATGCTTTTACAGAGCAAAGTAAAAGTTGTTTTTTACTGCTGTTGTATTTGTCCAACTCTTAATATCAGAAGGTATCTCAGGTAAATCAAACAAAGAAAATATCCCAGGCGATTGAAACCTAAAAATTTAATAATTATCTCTTCCCACAAATATCTGCCACTTTCAAATCCAACTACAGAGTCCACAACGTAATCCATCAATCAATCGACAACGTATCTTGATAAAGTTTATGTAAATATGATATAAATATCATCTTGCCTCCTTGTAAGCATTAGATTCTTTTGAATTGAATAGTTTTCTATAAATATCAGGATCTGAAAGTCATACCAATATGATAATTCAAAACAGAGAAAAATCCACAAAAATATCCAGCTGAATATAAAAATCTCTCTGGCATTTGACCTGATAAAGATATTTATCATTCCTGCCTTCTTCATCCTCACAAACTATACTGTAGGTCAAATACAAAAATCAATAGTTTCTGTCCACCTAAGAAGAAAGTACAAACGAGAACTTCATTTTCTATAATCTAACTTCACCATTTTTGCAGCAATAACAAGCAAATGGAGCTCAAAATGCGCATGCATTCCTAAATCTACCCCTTGGGACATATATATATATATATATATATATATATAAAGAACCTTTATTTTCTCCTGTAAATTTATTAGTTTCCCCATTGTTGCAGAATTCACATGAATTTTGTAAAATGCAGGACAAGGGCCTCTGCGTATTTGCAACAACTGTTTTATTGCTTCCGGGCACACTGACACAACCCCACTACACTTTCACCACAGAAAACTTATTTCTAATTGGCCAAAAGAGCCATAAAACACAAATAATACATTCGACAGGGCAATACATTGCTTCGCCTTGATCATCCTTATTGATGATGACAACACATCACCTGGAATTAGAGCACCACAATTATTCCATCGCAGAAACATAAGACCACAAAGACACAATCTGAACTAATATAACTTATTCCCAAGAGACACACACAAACAGATAAATGCTAACAATTGTAGAAATTTGTAGTACCAAATGAGATCAGAACACAGTTATGGGTGTGTTGATTTTAAAATTAATTATTGTCATGAATTTGCGTCAAATTTGTCAACTTTCACGTCCGCCGCCGGAGTTCCTGGAGCGTTGCTGGCACATGCTGGTGAAATTGGAGTTGAGATCAGAGTATATATGAACAACCTTGGAGATATTGCCATTAAGCTCCTTAATCAAAGACACGTTTTTTACCATATTGTCGGGGACCCTGGATTGGTGGTTCTCGTTCACTCGTTGAATCAGGAGCCGATTGCGGTCCAACACCGACTGCACCTGACGGAAGCTCTTGTCGAACGTGGCCCACACTTCGGGGTCACCGTCTTCGGCGTCCTCGACCTCGCCGTCGGAGTCGCCTCTGGTGGTGGTGATAGGAGGGTGGCGGGTCTTCTTGGGTCGGATTTTGCGGTGGCGGGTGGAGGGATCTTCCATGCTGGACTCCGCGGCTGAAGAGTAATCAAGTGTGCTCATGTGCATGCAAAAAATGGAGTTTAGATTGATGCAGTTGTTATTTTTGGATCTAACATTGCAGATTGAAATTTGGGCTTGGTTTGGTGAATTTGAGAGAGGAAGAGGCCATGTATATAAGCGTTGCATCTGAATTCTATCTAGGACAAACAAGAATGTGGGAAGGCTTACGCGATCAAGGGAGTGCGTGCAAAATGTATGACTGAAAATATCCATAGATATTAGATATATATTAATTAATTAATTAATTTGGTCACTATTCCCTCTAAACTGTTTTCACTATTTACAAATTACACCGGAGACAGAATCATCTGAAGAGCAACACTTTAAAATTAAAAAAGTAAGTAATTATAATTTAAAAGTTAATTTTTCAATTGATAGTTCTTTATTAAATTTTAAATTTTATTAAAAATTATAATATTTTACTTTACACTTTAAAATATATCTTAGTCTTTAGAAGACACGATTTAATCAAGATTACACCTCTATAAGGTTTAGTTACATCTTTTCTACCTTCAAACATATTTATTTACCTCTTTTTTATGTATATTTATATTATTACTTTTTATTTTAAATATATACTTATTTCTCTTATTTTTTAAAAAATAAAAGTGATTATATATATTTAAAAATAGAATAAATATAATTAAATTAAATTAAATCTCAAGGTAAATAAATGTAATTTACTCTATTTGATATAATAAGCAAAACTCAAGGACATACCTTTGTTTTCACTTTTTTTTTATTTGCATTCAATATCCCTACACATACTACCATGAGATTAATATCAAGAACGATATTTTTCATTTTATTATATTCTGCATTAAAATAATATCATTGTTTTGTTTATTAGTGCTTATATCTAAAAATATGAATTCTGTACGTTTTGATTTGTACCAAGTCAATATTATAAGCCTGTGGATAAAGCATTCTATTTTTAAACCGATCTCAACTAAGTGAAATACTAAACATCCAATTCTTTTAAGAATCGGCTACTAAACATCATAGATGATCAAATTCGTAAGTAATTTTTAATAGATGTATAAAAAGCATATATTTAAATTTTTATAAAATATATAATTTTTTTAACAAATATACCCATGTAAACTCATGAATAAAAATTACATAACACATACTTCTTCAAAGCTTGCATATTTTATGGAAACGTTGTCAAAATATCAAAATTTATTTATTAAAGTCACAAAACATACGGTAGAAAACAAGTACAGAAGCAAAACTTTTGTTGTATCCTAGAAAATGAAATCAGGAAAGGGGAAAAAGTCTCTTTCTTATCCAATAATCTTATCTTCTATCTTTAGCGGTTGCGCTGGTAGAAGTTTTACGTCATGTAATTGTTCGTTTTTTACTGAGTCATGAATTTGGAAATTAAAGCAACGTTTCTTTTGGTAATAGAAACAAAAGGAAAAAAGATCATATGATTAAGAGTGGAAACAATTTTAAGTGCTAAGGTGTAGTTCAAAATTTATTAATCTCTTTTGATCTGTTTATAAATTAAAATTTTAACTTAACCTAATTTATTTATAAAATTTAAAAAGTTTAACTTGAGTTATTAACCTATTTATACTTAACTATTAAACATCATAAATAAATTTCTCAATAAAGAATAATAATAGTTTTGTTAAATAAATAAGGTATTAAACAAATTTTTTACTCAACTTTTGAAGAGTTCTTAATTACTTAAATAACAAGTAATAATTATATTTATTTAAAATGAAAATATTAAATAATACAATAATGTAAACTTATTACTTATAAACTTTTAAACTTGAAAATATTAATGACGGAATTGAGAATGAAAAACAAAAGATACAATAATAAAAGAGTAGTAATAATTATAATAAAATTAATCAATTAATTTAAGTAGACTAAATTAGAGTAACATTTTAGTTAAATAAGTTAGCTTAGTTGACCTATAAGTCAATCCTAAAATTAAATAAACTAAAACTATTTAGTAAAGAGTTCAATATATTGGCCAAAACCTAGATTGTTTAATTAAATAAACAAGTCAATTCAAACCTTTAATAAGCCATTTACAAATGGTTTGATTTATTTCCACCCTTACATATGATTAAGAAATTAGAGTTTTTAAAATAGTTTGTAAATAAATTAAAATTGTTATTTTAATAAGAAAGAGATAAATAAAAGTTATAAAATTTAATTAGTAAATTACATATGAACCTTATTTGCTTTCTCCCATGAGTTATTTACTTTTTATAATACTAAGATATGTCAATTACTCTCTTATACTTATTTAATGATGCTTACAGCCCTCCTGCTTAATTTTTTGTTAGATATCCTATTGAAATCAATATATGATTTTCATATCATTTAATTTCCCTCTAATATTAAAAAAATTCTAATTTTAGAAAAGTCTATTATCCTTCCTTTTTTTGATATATGAGAATTATAATATTAAAAAATTAAAATTACAAATATTAAACTAGATAAATTATCACAAACTTTATTTATATTCCTTTTTAATAAAATAAGTATTACTTGAGTTGTTGAATTCGAAATGTTCTTAGTCGAAAGAATAACTTTTCTTTACATATCTTTAACATTGATGATTTCTCCACAGTTATTATCTCCATTGTTAAATTGATATACAATTATTGTTAGCAACCAGTAATAACAAAATAGGAGGAATGATACTATATCATAAAACATTTTGTGAAACCAATCTCTTAATATTCATACATCAAAATTCCCAACCTATATTGTATATAAACAACATGTGTTTGATTTTTCCCTAAGGTATGCTATAGTTCATTTTTCTCCATTAGTACAAATAGCATCTATTTATTTTGACTTAATTTTATGTTTGAAACAATAAAATTACTCTCATCACTAGATTATTTTTCTTGTAAGTCACTATTAATAAAGAAAAGCTAAATTATCACATTAAAAAAAAAGCTAATTCATACCATTTAAGCATGAGAAATTCATAATGAAATCTTTTGTTAATATCAAATGAAATAATCAAGTTTGAAAAATTTTACTTTAATGAAAATAATCTTCAAAATAACAATTAAAATAATGAACAAATTAGAGGGAGGATGTTAAGAGAATTTTCTAATTAACATCTATTCTTTTTTCAATATCAAAGGAAAATTGAATGATATGAAAATCACATATTGATTCTATGAGGAAAAATTAATAGAAGAGAGTTATATGCATACTTAGGTGTGTATAGAGGAAGGATAAATAGAACATTTTCAATATTGTAGAGAGTAAATCATATATCAAGAAAAGTATAAAAAATTATGTATAATTTACCCAAGTTTAATTTAAAGATTCGTATATCTTTCAAGAGTGTTCATCCCCTTGAAAGAGAAAAATTTTTCACAGGAAACAGAGGGGCCATGTAATCAAAGCATGTATTTCACATATGGTAGCGTATAGCCAGATACGGAAGAAAAGCGAGTGGGGATTGCAAGTGGGAAGAAAATATCTAGAGGCTGGAAGTGGTCTGGATGGAAAAGCGAAAAAGTGCAAGGACACATACTGCCACGGTGACAAAAAGTGCCGTCGTTTTTGCCACCGTGTAGCTGTTGATGTCTGCCATTAAATATCTCCCACTCCCAACGAAGAACAAGTACCTATCATAAAATAATGCAAGCATAGAATAGAAAATGGTCCCCTGCGACCAGTTCCACCACACCTTATTGTGTGCCCAAACTTGTATTCTATGCCCCAGAAAAGGCAAAAGTGAAAAGGGGTCGCAAAAAGGGCCAAAGAAAGGTCCCTTCCCTTCTCACAACTTACCTTCAGCTGGCATTTTTTTTCCGGATATTTTTATCAGCAAAGAAAAGTATCGTGGTGTTTTCCCTCTGTTTCAATAGACTTTTCTTAGAAAATGCTATTTACTTGTTTACTTTAGAAAGAAATAATCATATTAAATTTCCAAAACGATTAAAAATGAGGTTTTAATGATTCTAATATGCATTTTTTGCTGCATCAAATACAGGGCATCTAAATAGACAAGTGATTCATGTTGCTTCTTCTACAAGTCGCCCGAAGTAGAAAAAAGTATTAATCAAAGTAATTGATTGCACAACGATGAAAAGAAGGCTACTGCTTTAGTAGCATGCAAATGACATCATATAAATGATTTGCATTACTTGATAACGTATCGATGATCTGAAATAATTCAAACCAGCATGCTTCATTTGATGTAAGAAAAATGCATACTACATCATAGAAACAGTCTTAATTAATATTTACACAAGCATATTCTACGTAATGCTTTTTCTCAATTAATGTCTTGGTTCTTTTACCTAACTTGAAAATCATAGGCTACAAAATCAGACTGCATTGAGTGCAAGAATTGATTCGGGTCTTGTCAAGGATTTTTATTTTGTTTTTCTGAAGAAGGATTCAATTAAAGAAAAAGCTGGGTACCAAATACAAAATATTTACCGGAAGGAACAAAGTCAAAAAGAATATGGATATTACTTGAGTTGAATAAACTGGCTTCACATAATTGAGAGTAAGATAAGAATTGAAACTAGTCAATGACGATACCCCCAGCATATTGTACATGACTCATACAGTATACAGAAATTTTGACGAGCATAAAAGAAAAGGTGACAGCAAGTCCTATCTAAAAGCAATTTTAGGACGACAACTGGAATCAAGAAGTCTGTTGCTCAAAACTAGTTATGGCATTGGTAGAAGGCTAGTAGCTAGCATTTTTCTGACTACGGTTGTTACCTTGTACAAATGCCGCATATTCACCGAGAACAAAACGGAACGAGTATTAGATCTGTAGTACTGATGATATAACTGCCAGATGATGAAGTAAACAGACCTAACGACAAGATCACTTTGAAAAAATTCATTTCTAAGTCTCTGTAGCACAAAGTACAAGTTGACTTTGTATGTTGTAACTATCTTATTCACTGGCCAAACTGTTTGTATTCACTCTATAAGAAAACACTGCAACAACATACTGAGATTATTTTATATATATAAAGAAAACATCAATAATTTTAACAATTTTCTTGTGCATTCCTAGACACATCTCTCAATGGGCTTATGCCTATGTTATGCACCGATATGCCCTGCCACTGCTCCATAGCATTGACATGAAAGATGTCAAATATGGCTAACGAATAACTATACAGTTGATTTTCTCTTCCTTTCGAGAACAGAAGCTTTTTGAAATCTAGAGCCCCCCATTCGCCACTTCTTGAAGGATGTCATTGAGGATTGAGCTGCCACATACACTACAGAAAGTGTGACCAGAAGAAAATCAAAATTAAGAAAACTGGACAACCCCCTCGAAGAATATGCCAAAAAAAAAAAAAAATTCACAATGCGGACTATACAGATGAAGATAGATCTCACAATTGGTCTCCTCTTTTGTTAGAATTGACCAGAAGTTGGAAGCTGCTGCAAATGCTGCAGTATGTGCCTTGGTGAGGACTTCCTTGTATCTGCTCTTAAATGCAGACAAAAGCAAAAACCCAATGGTTCTATCACTAACCCTGCCATCATAAGTAAGATAAATGAATTATTAAAATGAAAATTTTAAAAATTATTTTTGATAGTCCCATGAAGTAGGATTGAGGACAAGGAAAACACAGAGACATTGCTACAGAAGAGATAACAAACACATCTTTTAGATGCTTTAGAAATTAAAACAAATTGAATCTGGATCCTCCCCATTAATTGTAGCTGCAGTTGTCATATTCAACCGTCAATTAGTGTGGATTTTATGGAAATGCAGAGAGCTCAGCTCATTTAAATGGCCAGATGCAGCAACTTTAGCTGCAGTTACTGCGGCAAATCCATACACTTTAACGTCAGACACGAGGTGGCTATAGAATCTACTTTTCTCAGCCAAATTAATAAATTTCAAGTCTCAAATATGCCTGGCTTAAGTGGGGACATTGTATCCTATAGTTCAAACTTGAGACTTCTAAGCTCATGCTAGACGGGACAGTTGATGTCACCGACAAATATTGTCTGAGATAGGACTCCGTAAGTAATAAAAAATTTCACATAATGCAATCAATTTAACAAAATTATGCACATTGGAGAGACATACAAGGGTGCTATCTTGCATCCAAATTCGTAAAAGAATGGGCATCGTGATTTCAGATCCACATATGCTGAGTCAGCCTGGATCTCTAGCCTTGTCCTAATACCAAAAATCACAAACTATTAGAAACAATGCAGGAAAAAGAGGAAGGGAACTCATGATTTAAATTTATACAAATCTAATAACTCTCCTGACATTCCAGACTTCCAGTAGTAAAAACTCGGTTGCAAATGTAGATTCAGATTCGCAGGCAAATGCAGTATTAATTACTACTCGTTATAATAATCTATTAGGGTCACGGAACTTGATCAGTGTATAACTTTGCTTTGTGGCTACCCACGTATCCTCACACACTTAATGAATGAGAAGTTGGTTCAAAGGCTGAATGATGGACATTAATGAAAAGATAACGAGGTCAAATCATGTAAAGCCCTGGTCAGTCATTCTATGATTTAATATGTACCCGGTTACTCATTGTTAATCTCATAATGTCCTTTTCTATGACTATTTATGCGAATTGACCTATAACTTGCACATAAAAGCATCACATTACTTTTGATTGAAACAAGGGGGAACGTTGACTGATACCGCTTGTCTCAACTGTAATTCATGAGCAAGCCAGAAAGGCAGCTCTACTTTGGAACCCACTTCGATCTGAAAATAAAATGTACTAGAAACATGTTAAATTAATTAAGAGGTAATGCCAAGCAGTGACCCAGTATCAGCAATTCTCACATTGTTTGTTTCAGAACTCGGATCTATTCCTACTCCAGATGCAGCCTTATGAAAAATAACTGAGACAATCTATGAGGAGAAAAAGGCAAATCAAGGTAGTTAAAATACGATATTTGGAAATGTAATATAGATATAATAATTTTATTATTTATATTAAAAAGGGTCACCTCTGCTTCTACGATAATATCATCGATATCATAGTATCTTGCCATTCTAGACACCAACTTGCTACTCTTACGCTTTCTCTTGATTCCTTGAAGCAACTTAGTAGAGAACTGAAAGAGTAGCTTAGAGCTTGTGATTCTGCTGCTGAAGCTAAAAATCGTGGGTCAGAATGCCTCCCTGAGCTCAGAATACATTGAATTTGTTGGTCTTGTTCCTCGAGCAGCGAAATAACTCTGTAAAAAGAAACATTTTTGTGATTATTTGATCCAAACGGTTTCGAATTGGGAGAAAACTCCCCATTATTAACATATTCGAAGCTGATTCATAAGTTCACGCAAATCAAATAAATGGAAGGACCTGGATAAATCCAGAATCAAAAAGGGATTCGACTGTAAAATCTAGTCGGGAAGAAGATACAGAAGATAGTTGAACCTGCCTAATGTATTCGAGTAGCAGCGGTGTTGCTAATCTGAGACTTCCGTTGAGCCATAATTGAAAAGAGGGCACACCATACGATCCAAGAAAACGGCGGGAGTTTAAAATAGTTTTTTGAAAAAGGGCGGGTTTCTGGGCTGTTTTTAATTAGAAAATCCGAAAAAGTTTATGGGCCTACACGTGCCATAGGAAACCATAAAATGGAAACAGACTGGACAAGAAGTAGCCTGAAGAGCCCTACGGGATAGTTCCGGACCAATAGAAATTTACTCCCACTGTGCCGCCAAGCAGCGTGCACAAAGGGGTGGGAGTCGCCCATCCCCAACCTCCCCCCGCCCCCTCCCCGGGCCGGGGGGTAAGAAAAAAAATCGCAGAATTTTACATACATATCTGAATTTTTTTCTACAATTTTTATCCTGAGATGCAACATTTTTTTCACTAGAACTTACAATTTTAAATTAAAAAAATTCTATTTTTATCCCTCCTCAAAATTCACAAGGAAGAGAAGATCTATTTTCTTTATATACATGTCAACTGTGAAATTTACTTTATATATCCTTTTATTATCATAGAAATTATACAAACATTGTAAAAAAATATGTTAATAAATCTGTACCCATGCAAAAATCAGTAAGTTTATAATTTTTCCAAATCCTTATCATTTTTATCCCTAATCCTATACATAATAAGCATTACTGACTGCAGGCACTCTTGATACAATACAATAATATTCAATATTGCCTTAAAAGTATTACTTCCTTCATATCATAGATTTGAACCTAGGACCTCCACATATATATGTGTGAAATAAATTACCAATTTTACTGTTAAAAATATAAGCATCACTAACTTGTTAACTCTGATTAAATGTTTAATTAATTGCATCTTAACTATCATATCAATGAATAAGCTACAATGAAAACCAGATGAGTCCACATCGTCAATGACGTAAATAAGTATGAGCAAAAATCAGCCTTGACCTCTGCTCATCTTTAT
Source organism: Sindora glabra (assembly GCA_020226215.1). NCBI lineage: Eukaryota > Viridiplantae > Streptophyta > Magnoliopsida > Fabales > Fabaceae > Sindora > Sindora glabra. The sequence goes on along the minus strand of CM035230.1, from coordinate 59,660,359 downwards.
TTGATCTGTATATTACAGCTATGAATATCACCCAAAATAGATTTCTCACTTGTAAAAGATGCCGTAAATCAATATCATGAACTGCTAGTTTCTGTAGGATTTAGCAGGTTGCTCTTGAATGGAGGGCAGAAGAAAATATAAGGCAACAAATTAGTCCCACTGAATCTCCCTATAAAAAGTCCACTCAGATGGATTCAATGTAGTTTTCCCGTCAGCCGCAACAAGATCATACGGCGAGTCCTCTGCAAATTCAGTAGGCATGGACTTCCAATGCAGGCTTGGCTCCCAGTCAGCTTCCTTAAGCACCTTCAGTATTTCCTTCACAACAATTTTACTTCCCTCAGCTGACAAATGGATCCCATCACTGCAAAATTCATTGAAAATAAAAATACATCAAATATCAAAGACTTGGAGATGTTTTAGTGTACATCTAAATTTGCAGATGCTCAAATCCAGTGAGGGCAAGGATAAATGGCACGCTTGACAAGCGAGTGACTTATTATATAAAAGTAATAATTTGATAGAAGGATTAAAGGTTGTATTCGTTGATGTTATTCATTAGACATTTTATGATGAAAGGCCACAGCCCTGGAACAATGAACCTCTTAAAACAGAAGCTGGTACAAGAAGATGCCTGAGAACATGTTGCAAGTTCGGAACATGTCCTAGAACTGCATGGTATATGGGAAGAAAAGGACCACCTCATTGGGTCAAGTCGACTTACGTGAAACAAGCGTTCATCCAATCTTCTCTCTGTTGTAGTGCAGTAAAAAGATCAACAACTTTCACACTCATTTCTTCGCATAGCTTTACACAAGCTTCTGAGTAGCTTTGGCATAACGCATTTGTTCTTACGAGTTCACTAAAAATTCCACTGGTTTAGAAGGGAAGAAAAAATATCAGCCTTAGAACTTAACGCGTCATCTGATACAAGTACAGAAGGGAAGCAGGATCAGATCACCTTGTAATTCCACGAACTTTATCCTCATTGACAGGAGGACAGCTAAGTGCAATGACCCGTGTCGTTTCAGAGAGGCTCTGACAATCAAGAGTCTCATCATAAATTGTGCATTTAACTTTTAAAACCATAAGTATTTGTAGGCAAAGAACCACCCAAGTTGGTGATTATAACTGCACATTGCAAGCTGTTCCCCTAATCTCTCTTTTTTATCATCAATGTGACTTCTTTAGTTTCATCCCCCCCCCCCTTTTCTGTCCCCATCTCTCTTTCCCATTTTATTTGGTAATTGTTGACATCTATTCCCTCTGGCATCAGAAATATGAATTTATCCCAATTCGCCCATTCTAGAAAGGGAATGATGTCCAATATTTCCCACAGGAAGCTTGAAGTTCATTACTGTTAGTATTTTGTATTGATTGAGATTCTACAATTAAATTGTTGAAAGAATCTGACCATTACAGAGAAGATAATGACAATGGAATAAATACCTGAAGATGAACCAAAATCTTTCTCATGTTTTCAATGTATTCAGGAAGAGGTACATGAGGGCCTAGGCCAGATGGGTGAGGCCCCATTGAGTCATTACCCCCAAAGTAAACTATAACAAGTGAAGGCTGTTCTGCAGCATCCTGGGAAGCAGGAAAAAGGTTTCATATAATGTAAGCTGACTTTGTTGATAAGCAAGCACATAAAGACCAATTAAGAGATAGGTTGAATAATAGACAGATCCTATGTTAATAAATGAAATGTTTCCTTAATAATACCACTCCAAGATTCTCTAATCCACGTTAACTTTTATAAAAGACCACTACCCAGATAATTCTCTCTGTCACATTTTACGATATAAATTGATTCTACTTGATACCCTCTCTGAAAAAATGCAGTATGCATGCAGATTATCACCATGAAAAGAAGTTACAGAGATGCATTTCTGGACTTTTCCTTCTTCAACAAAACATAGTCATAATGATGATAGAAGAGCACATCTACATGCTGGGAAACTTTTGGATATTGCTTGTCTAGAGTCTTATCCACAAAATTCCACCACCAAAATAACAATTGGTATGCAACATATTGTGATATAAAATTATCATTTCAAAGCTTATGAGGGGTACAAAATACTAATCAGTAATCACAGATATAGCATAAGCTACACACTTTCAGCAATGTTATGCAAAATTGAGAATTTAGGGATTTAAACTCAGAATCTTAACACTTTAAATGAAGCTTGATAGTTAAGTCTCAAAGGAATTTACATCTAATTTTTCCCAATGTGCGTATAGGGTTTCATCAGCTATAAAGTCAGTTCATTAGGACTTTCCACTCCCTTTGCATATGTGAAATGTAATCCCCAATAAGAAACCTTGTGCGTGCATCGACTTGTAACTAAATTGCTACATTAATCAGCTATAAATGAACAACCTGAATCAGTGGCATCACTTCGGTTTTGACGTAGTTTGTATAGCATGTAAAGAGAGGAATAGAACCTTGGGAAAAACTTGAGAGAGCACTTGGAGTGCACGCCGTGAGTTCCATCCAAAGTATCCCCGCAGCACTATGTCTGCCTGCAACAATTAGAGAGTGCATTTCTACAAGGATCTAAATCTGACTTCTACCAGTTTCAGAGGAGAAGGATTTTATTATATCGCATAACTTCTACTCAAATTTTTATGAGCAATACTTAGAAGTTCACTGTGGCATGCAAACATGGAGGAGCCAGCAGTGTAATTGAAGTAACCTATATAATATCCCAGTGCCACGCTCCAAAGTTGTGATGGAGTATCATGGTCCGGAGCCAAAAAAATATTAATCATCACATTAACTATCAAATCCAAACTGTTTCTATTCGTTTAAAGCACAATAATGCATAGATTATACATCAATTCTGTGGTACTGAATGTTGCTTGACCTCCATTAATGATCAGCATATGCACAGTTTCCTCAAGAGTCAAGAATTTTGTCTGTGAGACAAGATATGAAATCGAGAAACACCTCAACAATAAATTACAATTTATAGAGAAGCTTCTGAGTCAACAACCAAAGAGCATGTTCACACTAAATGGGGGGTTAATAAATTAGAAGCAACGCTGTCCTCTCTCTTTTCAACCCACAAAGACAGGACAAAACAATCCTAGATGAAGGGTTTTATTAATAAGAAAAAACCAAACCAAAAGCTTAATCCACGGAACAATAACATCCAACATATCATATATGAGAGAGATAAAGAAAGAGAAAACTATAAAGTGATCACCTTTCGCGCGTATATATCAGAAAGAATGGCACCCCAACCGCCATGGCTGAAACTGAGCTGAACGATGGAAGATCCAAAGAAAACGAACCGAGGCCTCGCTGGTCCAACCATGATTGCCTATAGCTACTCCGCCACCAATGCTCCTTCGCTGGCTTTTGGAGATAATATCACCAATGCGCCTAGAAAAAGTGTTTGTCGGTTTCCTTTGAAATGACAAAGACACAATCTATAGAACCCCACGGTCCTTAGTTTTTTACTAGACTAGATCCACTGCTCCAAAACAAATAAAAATGATTTCTGGTGTTACTCCTAAATTCACGTCTTCAACGTCTGCAAAAGATTGGAAGGGAATCCACATTCCATAAATGTTTGGTTTGTAGTTTAGTGGGTACAGCAAAGACATTATTGCATGACCTTGGCATACTGTTTGTTTAGGTGAAAAAAGTAATTAAACATTGAAAAAAAATCTAAAGTGCACCGTGCATATAGCCGTACATACACCGTTAGAATTTTTATATTTTATAGTAGTGTGTTTCGAATGATTGTTAACTTGATCCATACTAACATTTCTCTAATTTTTTTTTATTTCCATGTAGTAATTCCAAAAAAAAATGTGCATAATTGCAACTTATGCAGAAACTTTTATTTTTCATAATTTTGTTATATTATGTTGTAATTTAAAAAAAATTATAAATTACTGAAAAATTCTTGTATTATAATTGTAACATAAAATCTTTAGAAATAATGATATACAAAATATACAAAATGTACAAATAAGTAAAACATAATGTAAAATTATAAAAATAATGAAAAATATACAAAATCTTCATAAATGTAACATAAAATCTTTAGAAAAAAAAATGGGTGCAAGAAACTTGTGATAATATGCTTTGTACTCGTGCAACACATAAGTAAAACATAATGTAAAATTAATATACATAAACAATTAATTAAATTTAAATCTTTCTTGTAACAATAGAATAATGACTTTATTAACATGCTATGTCTGTGGAGTGATTTTAATCTATGTTCTGAAGAGATTTGACAGTGAAGATTTGAGTAGCAGTAATAAAATGATGCTATTTATTGTAACATTAGCAAAAAAATTCACTTAATTAAAATTATTTAAAATAATTAAAAGTATAATTAGTAGTAAGTAAGTAGAAGAAAAATTTATTAAAAATATCAGAAGAAAATTCATTAGAGTTATTAGAAACCCACACATTTAAAAAAAGAAGTAAAATAATATAAATATATACATATATGCATGGGTTAAAATACCAAAATACGGCTATTTCATAAACTTTTTTTTGCTTTACCGTGGTTTCGAAAATATTTACCAAAGTACGCCGGGCGCCACACTATATGATGTCATTGGGCGCCCGCTGAAGGTGCCTTTCAACATGGCACCATCGCGACCTGGGAGAAGCCTTAAAGCTGGGAGGCACCATTTCACTTGGCGCCTCCCCCAGCCCCATTTCATAAATATTGCCGCACAGTATAAAATTTCTACATCCGCATTACTTACAAGGCCATGTATATCGTACATAATAATTAAAATATTCACTTCCTTCTGTAAAATTTATAGTAAATATTATTAAAATGGTGTGACGTTAGTATGAAGCCATAATTTTATTATGTTAAATGTTATTGTAAGTCGCACCTCCAAAATAAAGAAGACAAAAAAAGAATTCACATATATTTTGATAAAAACTCATTTATATTACAAATCTACTAAAAGTTAGAGAAAGAGACTAAAAATACCCTGTTAACTATAAGAAATAATAATTATTATCTCCAAGCTCGTAAGATAAGTTTAAAAAAATTACTAAAATAACAAAATAAATTAAAAAAAATGCATATATTATATATACTTCAAATTCATGGGGCAATCAACATGAAATCATACAAAGCAAGAAAATTAATAAAAACAAAACAAAAATAAAGAATTAAAAAATTCAACCATGTATACACATAAATCCATCTATGTATATTGGTCCAGTTTATACAATATCTATCCTATAATACAAGGGATATATACAATATAATTTTTATTATTATGTAAAAAGGATATAAAAAGGAGGGGGAAAAAGAAAAAAAAAGAAGAAAAAAATTTGGTTTTTATTTTTATATTTTTTATACAAAAATATAAAAAATATATTTTTGTGTATACCCTGTTAACTATAAAAAATATAAAAAAAAACCAAATTTTTTTCTTCTTTTTTTTCTTTTTTTCCCCTCCTTTTTATATCCTTTTTACATAATAATAAAAATTATATTGTATATATCCCTTGTATTATAGGATAGATATTGTATAAACTAGACCAATATACATAAATGGATTTATGTGTATACATGGCTGAATTTTTTAATTCTTTATTTTTATTTTGTTTTTATTAATTTTCTTGCTTTGTATGATTTCATGTTGATTGCCCATGAATTTGAAGTATATATAATATATGCATCTTTTTAATTTATTTTGTTATTTTAGTAATTTTTTTAAACTTATCTTACGAGCTTAAAGATAATAATTATTATTTCTTATAGTTAACAGGGTATTTTTAGCCTCTTTCTCTAACTTTTAGTAGATTTGTAATATAAATGAGTTTTTATTAAAATATATGTGAATTCTTTTTTTATCTTCTTTATTTTGGAGGTACGACTTACAATAACATTTAACATAATAAAATTATGACTTCATACTAACGTCACACCATTTTAACAATATTTACTATAAATTTTACAGAAGGAAGTGAATATTTCAATTATTATGCACGATATACATGGCCTTGTAAGCAACGCAGATGTAGAAATTTTATACTGTGCGATAATATTTATGAAATGGGGCTGGGGGAGGCGCCAAGTGAAATGGCGCCTCCCAACTCCAAGGCCTCTCGTAGGTGCAGCGCGATGGCGCCATGTTGAAAGGCGCCTTCAGCGGGCGCCCAATGATGCCATACAGTGTGGCGCCTTGTATACTTTGGTAAATACTTTCGAAATCGCGGTAAAACGAAAAAAAATTTATGAAATAGCCGTATTTTGATATTTTAACCTATATGCATGTGTATGAGTGTGTATGAGGTTCAAACCCCTAAGAAATGTGAGCCTAGGGAGGTGTTTTGCTATGAAGGGAAATTTTACTTTAATGAGAGAAGTTTCGTGGAGTTATTACGAGTGCTTGAGAATTGTGATATATAACATATTTAAAATTTTTCAAAATTTTTAAATTATAGGAGCATAAAAAATTAAAAAATATATATTTTAGAAAGTAAAAATTGAAAGGAAAATTTTAACACTAAAATTGTAATTTTTTTACTTTACTTGGTACACAATATCTAAAAATATGATAGAGAATTATGAATAAAATGGATGAATTTTATAAAATTAAAAATAATTTTGAAGTCATTAATTTTTGCTTATTTTATTTACATAAAAATTTTATTAAAAAATATCATTTTTATTCGTACTCCAATATAAAATCATACTTGTATCTTATTAAAACATGAGAAAAAAAGTATTGTGTAGCCAATTTTCTCCACGTACTCTATTACAAAATCTTGCAAGATTTGAAATTATAATTTTTTTTTCATTTTCTTTGCTTATAAAAACCCAAACTATTTGCAAAAAAGGACAAACACTCCATTCACATCCTTTCATTTTCGAACTAAAGCACAAATCAAAATCCCTTTTTTTAAATAAATATTGTAAATAATACTATTACAAAAGTATCCATTTCTTCTCATCTTTTTAAGTTTTGGTTCCTATTGAGCATAATAATAATTTTTATTTCTGAACTAGCAATTTTGAGCAAGAGTGGATTGCACTCTTTTATATTTTCTTTGGTGAAATCTTCCTTTCTTATATTAATTTTAATTCTTTTCTTAATGAAAATAATATAATTCTTGATATTTTTAAGTACTTATTCAAGAATTTTTTAAAATTTCTATAAGTGAAAATTCTTCTATTTATTTTTTATTTTTATCTAAAAAATGCATATATTTACAATATATATTACTATATTTTTTATGTAAATGGTGTTATTATAATATATATATATATATATATATATATATATTAATTATAAAAAAATAGAAAGGTAGCTCACAATTCCAATGGGATAAATCTCAAAATGAATAATAAATATGTGAAAGGTGGCTCACAAAACCACAATCCATTCCTTTATAAATATATATATTATTTATGATATTAGATTGGTCCAAGACAATAAAATTTATCCAATAAAAAGAATATTGGTTGCATATGTTAGGGCCCACTTGTAATTGTTGCATGAATAAAGGAGACGGATTTTGGAATGTTAAGAAACAAAGGATAAGCTTATAGTTCTGTTATAAATTATAAGTACTTTTTTTCTCAAAATTTTAACTCCTTAGAAGGAAGAGGAACCCACAAGTATATAGTGAGTTTTGAAAATAGTTAGAATGAATAAATGAAATATTAAGATGGAAGGAAATTATAGATAGTACAATTTTCATAAAATTCACCCCTTATTTCTCTAAAATTTTAGAAAATTATAAATATGAAAATTTAATATAATTTGGATTAATATGCCCACATATTTAATTTTATTTGGATATTTAAATAATGACTATAGTAGAGGTGATATTTTAACCCTACCGTGAAATGATAGCCTATCTGATAAATTAAAATAATGTTAAAAATCTAAATGGTTATATTTACTATAATTATCTAAAAAAGATAAATCAAATAGTATCAAAAGTCAGAGAGGTTATCTTCACTATGACTGCCCAAAAAGACATATATTATCTTGAAATGCGAATGAAAAAAATTATGACTCGGTGCCTTTTTTATACGAACTGATTTAAGTAATATATTATTGCTCTAATTTCTCATCAAACTTGAAATTTTTGGATTTAAATTCAAGCTTTTAATAAATTTAAATCTAAACAAATTTATACAACTTTACTTGAATAGTTTATTTTTTTACCTAAATTTAATTATATAAAAATCTTATCTTTTACAAATAAATCAAATACTAATTTTTTATTTTATTTTACTTATCAATATAAAAAATTTTAACCATTAAATTTATTAAAAATATTTACACAATCATCATATAATACTAATAATTACAATTACCAAAAACATTAAAGCATTATACTTTTTCCTATAATCTTAACAATTACTTTTGTGATTAAATTTTTTATTTATTATACTATTCATATATAGTATAAAAATAAAAATATATTTTTAATCATTAATGTTGTTTAGACTTATTAACAATTTGAGTTATATAATATGAAATTCAAGCTCGACTTATATATCAAACGAACTTAATTCATTTAGGCTTAACTTATTTAAAGTCAAAATCAAATCAAATTTTTTACGAATTGATCTCAAATTGTTCATGAGAAACTTAACTTGTTGCATATGCAACCTTCATCTAACAATTTTCTTCTAGATAATCTAGAATTTAAAAACAATCATTAAAAAGAAGTATTTGTCATCCTCCGACCATTCATTAACAATTGAGAGATAAAAGTTCATCACATTTGAATTATGAAACAACAAGGCATGCTTAATTAAAAATCAAACAGAATTATTTGCATCTCCCTTGAGGCAGGACCCATTTATAAGCATTTCCTTTTAATTTAGGTAGAAATCAATGACTTCCTTTAATTTAAGCCAAAAAAGTTGTATTCACTTCCCTGTCATCATTTATTTCATTTGTTTAGCAAATATTGATTGCTTTTCCATGCTTAATTACATGTTTGGTAGCATTACATCTTCTTATTATATTTCCTTCCAATTTCTTTAGACAATTTTATCAATTTTTTAGGAAAAACATATTTTACTTTGTTTAAGTTAAAAAGAAAAGGCTTTATACGGTTTGCAATGCTATTTCTAAAAATAGAAGTCATTGGTTGAGGAAGCCATTTTTAGTAAGATTGCCATCATAAGTAAGAGTGAAAGGTGATGCTTAAAAGGGTAGAAAACATGGCTTCCTCGAGTATTAGTGAAAGCAAAGACAATGGTGGATTACATTTAAGAGTTTAAAGCACACATTATTTTTATGGAAAGAAGGCTTAGGTTAAAATTTTTAAAATAGATAAAAATTAAAGGAAAATGTTCTTCACCTATTTCAAAAAAAAAAAAAGATGCCACTTCTTTCAATAGGATACTCTATCCACTATTGAAATTAGTTGTGAATCCATTATGAAATGTAGTGATGTACCCAATAATAATAATCTGATAAAGGAATGGAAGATGGAGATGAAGTAAGAGATAAAAGCTTTGGAAAGCAATTTAAGAACACTAAAGTGTTTAATGTGATTGTATTGATTTTGAGCTTTCTCTATTTTGAGGATATTATTGTTAGTTTTATTGGTGAAGTATGATGTATTAGTTAAGATTTTATTTTATTTTTTGATATATTGTCATGATATAAATTGTAATTTGACCCAATAATTGAATTGCCCCAGTTATTAAGTTCTAGATGATATTATGATGCATAGTATTAATGACAATAATTAGCAATGATAATTTGATGAGATAATGATCATTAATTATAATTTCTAATTATACTTATCTACAAAAATTGTTAATATTATGATGGTATTATTGATTTTGCAAATAATGGAGGAATTTCATGAGACAAGAATGCTTAATAAGTGTAGTGAAAGATATGCCCAATATATGTATTAACCATAAAATCTTCATCATGATATAATTAATATTAGATATCATTATAAATTGGTTATATAAGCAATACAATAGAAATTAATTATCAATGTAAATTGCACATTATGATTAATATAAATTGGTGATATAAGCAATACAATAGAAATCAACTTTTCCTTTCTAAAATTACTATGGTGAAATTGATAGTGTGATTGTAATTTCATTTAATGAGATTGCTTGTTTTAAGTATAATAAATATATGTTATAAAATTAATTATAAGGAAAATAAGAATTTGCAACCAATTAAGAAATTTAGTCCAATAATTTGATTGCACTAAAGTTAGTATAACTATTGCATCAACACAACCATAAATAGAATAAGTTGGCATATAATGTATTAGGGATGATCATCGGTCAGTTAACAGCAGTTAAGACTATTTTTTAAGCCGACCGTTCTTAATCAAAATGAATTTTTTTCAATCGATTAAACTCGATTGTATAATTTTAACCAAATTTAACTAATAAGTTTGATTTTAGTCGATTTAAAATATGAAAAAAAAATTTAAAATAGCTAAATAAATTAATTTAAAGGTTAAAATTAGTTTATAAACACATATTAACACCATAATTCTATTAATATAACTATAATAAAAAGTAATCAAGTGTTAAATTATAAAAATGATCAATAAAATTTTAAATAAAAAATTAATATAAATTTCAGTTAATATCAGTTAAGTTCGATTAATTGCAAGTATAAATTCTTAACAGCACTTGTATGATTATATTAGAAGAAAATAGAGAAAAATATTACTATCAAATTTCATAGCACTTAGATTTCATTCAAAATAGGCATTATATGAAGCCCTTTTTCATAAAACTATTACTTTGCACAAATCAATCATTGCAAGTAAGACATAAATTAAAATAATTTCAAAGTTATCATAAAAAAATAATTTCAAAGCTTTTAATTGGAAGCATAATAGCCAGAAATTTCAAACAACCAAAAAAACTTATAAATTAGAAATTCATTATCACTTAATACAATTAACCTTTTTCCCACTGGTGGCCCTAACTTTTACTTCTTTTTTACTGTCACTTTTACTTGCTTTTTAAGATAAAATAGAAATAATGAAAAACTACTAGCAGATGCCTCCTCCAAGTGATAAACAACATAAAACTTTATTTGAACAAAAACTAACATACACATATTTCATAAAAAAAAGATCGAACATACTAAACAATTACCTTATTTCCTTGTTTTTTCTTTTCACTAGCCCTCCCCTGTATATGTGCTTAATGGCCAAACTATTTGTAGTTCTAACATTAGATTGTGTTTAATCTTCATACATATCTAGCCCTACTATGCGCTTCATCAGTGGCCTTACTTTTGCTTCTCTTTAGCTTTCCTTTTTTATTTTCACAGATTTATAGGGTCATACTTAAGAGCTAGGATTATAACAGTCTCATTATCCAAATGAGGCATTGGATGAATAACCTTGGTGTATGTTATCATATATCTTTCCTTTGAATACCATTTATTACAATACCTTTGTGGGTTAAAGCTTTTGTTGTCATACATGCAATCAAATAACACCCAAGCATTATAATCATGTAACCTAGTTAACAAATTAACCACAAATGTCGTATGACCATTTAACACTTGATATTTACCATCTCCAACAAGTGTTACATGGCATACCTTCCCTGCCTAAAAAGTTGCACCCAAAACCTTCCTAATTCTAGGTGTAATGTAGTTTGCATACTTTACTATATCTCTTATACAATTTTCCTATCAGCCTTATCCTAATTAAGTTAACTAAAGCTAAAATTATATTATTTCTATCCTTCCCTAGCTGGTTGTTGAAAGATTCGCTTATATTATTTATAATGTGGTTAAATTTTAAGATTAGGTTCATTGTATACCTTACCCATATAATCACTAGTCTAGTTAGCAACCAATCGACGACACTAACATTAATTATTCTAATTTTTTTCTAGTATCTTATTAAAAAGAAATTGGTTTAAGGCCAAAACAATACCTAAGGCATTAACAATACCTTAGAACTAAATCCAAAAACTTTATTTTAAAGTTGTTGAGCAAGTAACAATAACAATACCTAAGCCTTATATATAATTATTAAAGCTATTAATTGTTCTAATTTTTTTCTAGCATTTTATTAATTGTTCTAATTATATATTATAGTCACTGATCTAGTTAGCAACCAATTGGCAGCACTAGCATTAATTATTCCATTTTTTTTAGCATTTTATTAAAAAGAAATTGGTTTAAGGCCGAAACAATACTTAAGCCATTAACAATACCTTAGCACCAAATCCAAAGACTTTACTTTGAAGTTATTAAGCAAGTGATAATAACAATACCTAAGCCTTGTATATAATTATTAAAGCCATTACTTGCTCCAAGCCCTATTTGCATATAACATAAAATATTACTTACTCAATAAATATCAAATGCAATAATTTATTCATATTATGCTATGGAAACATAAAGGACACAAAAGTGAGGTTATAAAGTAGTACTTTTGTTGGTCACTTATGATAGTAAAGCTTATAAGTGTACAATATTCAAGCATAATAGAGAATGCTTTGTGCAAATTATGGAATAAATAACTCTATATCTCCTTGGACTTGACTTCTATAATAACTACAACAATAGAGAACTATCATAACCCAAACCTAATCTTAACTATTGTGGATCATGTTATCTAATTTCCACCAATCTCAAATCTAATTATACAAATTTAATCAAATAAAAATATCTCTATTTTTGTGGTGACTTAAATTCATTTTAAAATTCAAAATAAAAATTGATATAGTTTCCCCTTATTTTAGATACTTCCCGAGAGCCTCACACTTTCAATTCTAAAACTTTTAATTTATGCAAACTTAATAACACATAATACATATAAAAAATAAATAGTCTCAATACATTGGCTACATAGATGTAACTAATTTCTACCCTTAATCTAAGATTTAGCCCCAACTATTAAGTTCTCCTTAAAATGCCATAGGCTCCCACATGAGATATGTAACTTAATATTCTTAAGTTAAATTCTAAAAGTATTAAAAAGAAAAGGAATAAGTTATAAAAATTTAATGAATACTTATCTATACAACAATCATTGTTAATTATTAACTAATGACAAACTAAATAATTTCATTATATATATCAAGTAATTTTACTAGCACTCATACCTGATAACTTTAACTTGCATATATATCAAGGTACTACATTTTCTTACTTATTCATGTTCATACACACAAAGGTAATAGAACCTTTGGGATTCTTTTCAACCCAATAATCATTCAACTTATTCATAATAATAAAGAAGAATTACTTTTAAAAGCATAGATGGAGCAAGGCTCCCAATTATACCATCTTACATATAGTCATCCATAATTCACATTTCAAAGCTAATTAATTTCAAGGAAACTCATTTACATTATAACATCATCTCATAATCAAGCACATAAACACGTACATTTATCACATTTTATCCATATTAGTATCATCCAACACACATTTATGCACTTTATTATTCTTAATTCACTCTTATATACTCCCTTTTTTTTCTATTCTTGCTCCTTCTACACCAACTTTATACTCTTCCATATCTCTACTGAGATATTATTAACTTATCATCCTAACATACTTCCCTAATCGTGGATCAACATATGTGCACATTTCAATCTAAAGATTCATCATATTTCACATAATCTCATTTATAGCATATAAATTCCATTATTCATATAATTATTTTGAAAGCATTTTAAGCATGATTCATACCAATGACATTAATGCCATTACAAGATACATTCATATTTCTAATATAAACATAATCATAATGTCCTACATCTTTCAAATGTGGTCATAATCCAAGCACAAGACTAAATATCCACTAAAGTGTGTGTGTGTGTGTGTGTGTGTGTGTGTGTGTGTGTGTGTGTGTATAAGCACACATAATTAAACCTTAAACCCTAAAACTCTAAAGCCTATACACACATAATTAACCAAACAATAATCAATATGATAACTTTATCATATTATTCCTAAAGAAATAGTTAAAAATATCTAACAAGAAACAAATAATGCACCAAAAACTTTATCAAAAATTACAAAACTAAGCACAATAAGAGATAATCAAAATCACACTTTTTATGTTCTTATATACAGAAAAGTCCACTTACATTTATCAAATTTCATAGTCATATGAATATATGATCTAAGTAGGAAATAAATAAGAAATGTGAAAATTTTAACTAAAATAATGATTTAAAAATAGATATACATTCATTTGATAATGCTTATCCTTTCCAAAAACTCCTAAAATGTCCATGCTTATTTTTTACTTTTCCTATTCAACAATCTTATAGTGGTAATCCATAAGCATGTTGATATTACTTATCCTAAAAAAAAAAAAATTATTATTCTGAATTCTATTCATAATATTCTAACATTTTAGGTCAATTTTTTTCTAGAGTTAACTTTTAAAATAAAAAATATGTCATTATATAAAGGTTTTTAGATCATTCTTGTACAAATAAAAATATTAAAATTTAATACTTTAAAAAGGCTATATTCATTTGCTTTTATGAAACTAGACATTTATTTTCTAATTTTTCTAAAGCCAGCATCAAGTATTTTAAATTCCACACAAATAAGGTTTCCTAGATCAAATTTAAATCATCACCAATATTGAAACTTAATAATACAAAATAACTTATTTCTTTCCATAATCTAAAGTTCAATGATGGGGAAATGACATTGGAACTTCAATGAAATAGGAAGGGTCAAACAGCCCTGTGCTCTATTATTGTTGCTATTTTTAACCACATCTAGTAGTTCTCTTGCACCGTTGAGCTACTTCCAATAAAAGAAGGCACATGTGTAAAATGAGGTGGTTTATGGCGGTGGTGCAATGTCAGAAAAGGTTGTAAGCAGCCAGTGGAAGAAGAAAAAGGAAGTAATCAAAAGGGAAAAGAAAAAAAAAGAAAAAGAGAGAAAGAGAAAGTGTTGAGAAAAAGGTATTAAAAAAGGAGAGAGAAAATTAAAAGTAAGCTATAAGTTATAATTCAGTGTATCAGATGCATTACAAGCTCATCTTGTTCCAACCTTAGCCATTCATTTTAAGTCCTTTTATAAAAGAAATTATTAAATGTAGTTTGAATGTACTAGTATTAAAATAACCCACTAATTTCTACCACTTATTATTCATATAAATTCCATTCCTATTAAGTTTCCACCTATCCCTAATTTTTAAACTTTTGAAATAAATATCCTAATAATCTATAAATTCATGAATTTAATTATTTACTAAATGAATACATATATTTTATAAATATTTTGTTCTTGATTTCTAAATATTTCAATAAAAATTTGGATAACATTTTCATCAAATAAAATTATAACAATATTACTCGGTGAAAATTTGAATATCTATATTTTACCATAACATGATTTGAATAATAAACTTGTAATATTTAATATTTAAATATTCACTTCATTCTTAGTAATTGCTAGAATGGAAAAATAAATTTGAAAATGACTAAATACATTAAATTATATTCTTTTCAAAATTTTAAAACTCATAAATTTATTTAGAAGAAAGTTTCAGATGTTATAGGAACATACCTTTAATCCTATCTATGCCTATTATACTTAGTAATATCCTTTTAAATGAGCCTTTCTAGTCACAACCATCTATTCCTAGTCACACATTGCTTTTCTTTATAGCATCCATATATAAAAAGATTCTCTTGAATTATGGAGTGACAAACATCTAAGGCCTATCAAATTCCATGCTAAGGCTAGTTTGCTTTAACAACTCACATCAAGCAAGCAATTTGTTGCAAGACTTGACATTGTAACCTTTATTTTGTGCATTTACCTTTCTTCTTACCTTATACAATTGCATATGATAAGTTTTTATTCCCTATTGCTATGTTAATTATAGACTCATGCTTTTATAACTCAACTTCAAGTCAGCAAGCAATTTCTTCTTAAGCTTATTTGAAATTCTTATAAAGTTTGCATTTGTATTCTTAGTTCTTCTAATACAAGAGTGCACTAGGTTATACATCTTAGTCTTGTATGTTCACTTATCAAAGTTGGTGATGTATGGATACACCAACTATAATTTTTAGCAACATATTTCTAGGTGACACAACCTCATTTTTTAGCATTTGTATTTCAAATCCCTTCAAAATGATAAAGTCTATCAAAGCATCTTTGAAGGTATGGACATCAATAAATAGAAAACCTTCCTTAAGTTTTACTTTTCCATCTAGTTGTCACATAAAAGGTTTACTTTTCATTCTCTCATTAATATGTGCTTATTTTCTTGCATTATCGTTGCCATCATGATTCCCTATATCATTATAACACTCTTCAATGTCATTAAACCCTTCACTTTTTCTTTATAATCCTTTTTTCCTCCATCAATGTCCATATTAGTAATGTTATCATTGCTACCATTTTCTTGACCAACTCAGTATCATCAAAGTCACTAAGGAAAGAGTTACCATTACTACTAACCATATATTTTCAACCTAAGTTTTCCTTGTATGTAATATCATCTCTAATGCCAAAATTAGTACTAAAATGTGTCTATCTTACATTTTCTTCCTCTAATTCCCTACTTTAACTTTCATCGTCATGCCCAAAGTTATTAAAATCATCCTTATAATCTATTGTGTCATCGTCAAATGAAATAGTTTTACCTTTATCAATCACATCATTTGCATTAGGTGTAAGTGCCATTTAGGTTATGTAGGAAGTGAATAACTTTATTATCAACTGCTCATATAGAGAAAAAAATTGATATAAATATCAATTTCAGTTGCCATTTTGTTTAGTTTGAACATTTTGAGAATTTCTCTATCTCTAATTATGCATTTTAGTGACTTATCACACTATACTTTGTATTTCATCTCGATTGTTAAGCCAACACCCTATTATTTTTTAAGAAGCCATATAAAACATCATTCATTAGTTCCAAACATACATATCTATTTGGATTCATATCATAAATTTTCACCACCTTACTTCTAAAATGTAGCTTGAGGTCAAAAAATCCAAGTAACACCATTTTGTAACTTTTGCCAAATTGAAGGTAGCATGTCAGTTAGGTAAAATTGTAGACATAAAATTGAAGGCCATTCTATAAATTAAGTAAAAATTGTATATATCTACATGTAAGTTAATTTTTAATGTAACCATACCATATATATACATAATTTTACATAACCTATGCCATATATATACATACACACTTTTTAGTGCCTATATTTTTACAAATACTATAAATTAAGAAATCTAATTTTTATTGTAGCTTTGACATGCAAAGAAACCATAACAAAGAGTATAGGCATTAAATGTATACAATATTTATAAGCTTTTATATAAGTCATGTTACACTATAAGAAGCCCATGAATATTAACAACCTAAATGGACAATTAATTATTACAAATGTATAATATAAAACATGTCCTTCCTTTTATATTACACTCCTTTTATATTGAAAGACAACAAAAATAAAGACTTCCAAATGACATTTAATGCAACTATGTTAACATTGTCTTATAGTATATGTTACCCATAAATAACACTAACAAATATTTATACTTTACTATGAATCTTATTCTTGCGTATATTACAATTTTATAAGCAAAATTAGTGAAAAAAATTATAGAGCCTACACAGTTCAAAACAAAGGCCATTTAGAGTGAAACCATACGAAATGTATAACATATAAACCCCATAACAAAGTATCACATGGAAATAGAAGCATTTCCTAGTATCAGAGAAGCAAAAAATAGTCCTCAAAGAAAACCAACTTAGAAATACGCCAAATGCCTTGTAGCTAAAAAGTTTATATTTTTTACATTAACATTAATTCCAGAAGTACACACACCCCTGAATGATGATAAAATTTTACTTAAATCAATTGAATAAACACCAATAAAATTAAAGGGTTCTCATCTCAAACAAGCATCACAATTCAATTTCAACACTCTTGCAATAATACTTGCCTTTTTTATCTTTTATTCTTTGCAGGATGATTTGTTCCTCGACCCTATGCTTGTATCTTTCCTTCATTGTCTTCATCACAAAATTTAGCCAAAAAGGCTTTTTCAAATTCATCGACATGTTATTTTTAGTGAAAGAAAACAAATTCATGGAAAGCATTTTACTTAAAGAAGAAGCCTTCAATTCACCCTTCTGACTCAAAGACAACATGGATAAAATTAACCTTTCATTTAGCACGCTTATGGCATCCACCTTTCTTTAGTATTAAAGGAGGTCATTAATTTTTATCCTCAACCTAAGAGAAGCACATGTAAATAGGCCATACCCCAAGGGAGGCGTGAATAATTATCCCTAAAAATTAATAAAATAGTTAGTCACATTTACCTTTTGTTTGAATTCATAAGAAAAAGATGAAAAGAAAAAATATTGAAAATAAATTTTTTGATATTTAGATATCATGAAAAACTTGATATAAAAAGAAGAGAGGTTGAAAAAGTACCTTGATAATCAACAAAATACTTTTTTCATCAAATAAGAGCACAAAAGGGATAGAAGTTTTAACAATTATAAAACTACCTTTTTATTGAGTTTGTTAAAAAAATTTATTGACTTGTAACTTTTATGAAATTTATTACAGGAACAATTTTTTATTTAATAAATTACTTCTTTTATTTTTTTTACTTTTTAATTTAATTAAATAAAAATTAATATATTTATTATTTTCTTTCTACTTATTTTTCATACATTTAAACAAGTGAAATTTTTTTCATATTTTTTATTTTTTATTTTATCTATTTTTTATACTTTTTCTCACTGCACCTAAATATAGGTTAATGTTATTTTACAGTTTTCTAATTTATTGTTTAGGGTTTTAATTCATAGGACTTTATATGTACACTTATAACTTATGCTTTGAAAAAAATTAATCATAACAAGATAATGCTAAAAATTGATATGACTAATGAATTACTCCCTCTGGGTTTTTTTATATGTCATTTTGGAGGAAAATTTTTATTTTCTTTTATTTGTCATTTTAAGAATCTAATGAATTATTAATTACTTTTTTTTCAATTCTACTCTTGCAATGACTAGGAGAGAGAATAATTGAAAGAAGAAAATATAGTAATAAAGAAAAGAGATAAGGGATAATTTTAAAAATTAAATTGAATTTTAATAGAATTGAGATTATTTAATAATTTTCTTAATTTAAGTGCCAAAACTAGGATTTTAAAACTTGGACCAAATCGGTTGGTTCAATCGGTCTAACCCAGAACCGAACCTTGGTCTGATTCAGGCAATACCAGAAACTCAGATAACTAGTCAGATTGGTCTAATCCATCATTTAATTAGTAAATCCACTGACCCAGTTCAACCTGGTTCGGATAGGTTATAACTTAATTCAATTTAAAAACTTAAAGTTGCAATGAAGAAGTCTCGAGCCTAGGACCTCCAAACTGTGCCTCTTATCTAACCGCTTGTACTAACATCTCGTGTTGTTGATATGCAAACATTATATAATATATGTATATAATTTTTTCTATTTTTTACATTTTACCTCATCTGAATTTTTATTATAAATAATATTATATATATTTATGTTATATATTATGTAATTAAAGTATTTTTATTTAATTAATATTTGATTTAAAAATTTTATTAAATTAAAATGAAATATAATTTTAATATTTAGGGTTTAGGATTTAAAATATAATTTAAAATGAAATATAAAATAATATTAAAATTGTGATAATATTTATAATTAAAGTAAGATTAATATTTATTAATTTATATTTCATAGATATATTTGTACAATTTAAATTAATTTAATTTTTTTATGCATATATATATATATATATATATATATATATATATATATATATTATCCGGTTTAATCATCCGATTGAATTGATTCAATTTTTACCTACTCACTTTACCGGATCAATGACCGATCCAAAGCTAAGAACATTGGCCAAAACCTTAAATGAGTAATAAAAAAAAAAATAGGGGGAGTACAACGCTCTTAAATAATATAAGGAAAATATGGCGAAGTAGGTGAGGGAATAAAGTCTCCGTCAGACTGACTATTTCACGCTGAATTGACAAAATAAATATATAGAAGAAAGTCGGTATGAAATTCATAAAGAAATAAATATGATAATAAATATAAATTTTATTTTATAAATATTACATATAACTCTATTTCCGAATGTACAATAATTTATAATGTAAATTAATAATCTGGTCTTTAAAATTTTGGAATAAATTATGTAGAACTCTCATAAACTTATTTTTTAACGCATGATTTACTCCTTATATTAATAAAATTTCTTTATTATTACATACCTTTAGTTAATTAATAGTACAAAAAATCTTTTCTGTTAATTTTCATTTTAAATCCTTTGCATGTAATCTTCATGTGTAAAAATTTTCCCTTAAAATCTTTCTTTCTTCCTCTATTTTTAGACGTTTTGCATTTCATTTCATCAATTTACAAACATTGCATTTCATTTTACTGATTTAAAGAATATATAAGAATTTATTGGCCAAATTTAGAAGTTTGATTATTAAAAATTTTCTATTTAATTTATTTTATCACTGTAATTTTTACTATTCTAATTAACTTTATGATGATAATTCCTGTTTTTCTTTTATGATTCTTACGAATTATGGTCTAAATTGTTAGGCTGTACTGAAACCTTACAATAATTATAAAAGTCATGACACGAAATATTTCTAAAATGACAGAACTTCAAACTAAATTAACTGATTTTTTAAAGGATAAAAAAATGATTCTTCTTTTGAGTATTTAACCAATTTAAGTGAATCATTGATTTTACTAATTAAAATTTTCAGTATGAAAATTGCTTATGCATTTCCATTGTAGAGCTTTTAGACAGTGATTTAGATTGGAAGATGAGGCCTGCAACTTGTTATGATGATAGATATAGAAATGGAAACAAATGAAGCATTACTAAAAGTTAGAAAAGAAAAATAAAATGTAAGTACCAACAAGGAACGAAAGATACACTTCAATTCAAAAAAAAAAATCAATCCTACAAAAATAAAATTCTTTTCATTGAATATGTTTTTCCAGATGAATAGAATGATCTTAGATATTATCTAAATATTCTTTAAATTAATATTTTTATAAGAAACTAAATCAATACAATAATTTTAAAAATTCTTTCATAGTTGATATTTGATGGAATGAATATTAGAGACTTTCTTGAAATTAGGTTATTAATTTCTTTTGATATTAATGATAATTTGTTATATGTGCGGTTTCAATTATGAAATCAAAGATAAAGTCAATGTAGGAGGGTTATTTTCATCATAAATTAAGTAAAAATAGGTAATAAGTATATTTTAATATATAGGGGATAAATCATGCATCAAAATAAAACTTAGAAGGGTTTTATATAATTTAGCCGAAAAATTGAGGTGTTTCAACTCAGTTTTTAAAGAATTTTTTGCCTTAATTAGTTTTGAATGTTTTCAATTTGTTTTAAAGTGGTCATGCTTTAGTTTTTATTAAGTAAATTAAGGAAGAATCATATGTAGCGCATAATAGTATTTTATGTGAACAATTGTTCAATCTCTACTCTCATCCTTCTTTTATTCTACGATAATCACTGCATATTCATGATTTTCTTACTCCCATTAAAAAAACTACAGCTCACATCCTCATTTTACTAGTATAGACACTTATAAAACATTCTACCATAATTTTTTTCTTAAATTTTTTTGCTTTAGAAAAATCACTTTTGTTTCTCATTTACTTTCCAATTCTTCCTCTTTTGGACATCATTTAACATCGTTTAACTATTTTGAGCAACCTGGCACTAAGGTATACTAAAATGGAAGTTGCACTTCAAAATTGTTGCAGTAAACCTCCAATATTTGAACAATGAGATTAGACATTTCAATTTATGAACATTATTTAATTTAATTCTTATTCAATAGAAATTTTAATTTTTACATCATATATAATAATATAAGATTTACGTAAATTATAAACGGTCACGCCTGATATAATAATTTATATTCTATCTACATGAGACTGTTCTTAGTTTCAATATGAAAGATTGACGACAGGACAACTTTGAAACAGCTTTAAAATATTAAGGATTTAGTTGAAACAAAATAAATAAGACTAAGTTGAGACGCTTTAAATTATTCTAGTACTAAATTATAAATTTAGCTAATTTACATTGACCCAAAAAAAAAAAAAAACCGGGAGCCCGATTAAATTATTTCATTACATACATTGAATGAGGAGCAGTTGGGAAGACCCGCACATGCACACAAAAAATTGTTGGATTTTGCTACGGCAAACTATTGAAAATTTTTTTAAAATTTATTTTAAAGGATATGAATTATATAATTTTTACACACTTATGACTTTTTAATTAAAAATATTAATATTTATAAATTTTACATGCAATAAATAGATAAAAATTGCAAATTTATTCCTTAAAATTTTATCAAAAATTTTATTTTTTTTAAAAAAATTACAAGATATTATATAAAAATTATTTATAATAAAAGTTGTGGTACCCCCATGCAACTCTTTTCGACAGTTGTGTAACCTAATTTGTTAGTTGGGGTGAGAAATATTGAATTGTAAGAAGTTGACACGTTTGGTGGGATGGAGTTAGTTAGGTTCTCCTTTTTTTTTTTGGTGAATAAGAGGAGCTAATAATCCAAAGGAAAGGAACAAATTACTCCAAAATTAATTTAAGGATAGAAACCCTAATTATATCATCACGAAGAAGTGGTTGACGTTCAGCTGGTTGGTTCCAAGAGCATCATCAAATCCATCTCAATTAAATTACTCTTAATCGCTAGTCAATTTGCACATTTATTAACTTCTCTCTATATATAATTTATTATTACTATCTAATCTCGATGGATAAGACTTTGGCATTGTAGTGTTAGATTTCTATTCTAAGATTTTTGTTTTTAGAAGACTTTAAATCATTGATCAGATATTGGCAATCTACCTTCAAGATTATCTTCTTAAGCCTCATATTCCAAGTTAGGGATAATCCTTCTCATATTCCCCATAGCTCAGCTATGTACGGGTCACATAAGTAACATGAAACTAATGATCCATTGCCCATTGGGTCATCCAGCAGTATTTCTCCTTGTATTTACTGAACCATATTCTTCTTTGTGACACTGTAAAGAACGACGGTGAGTTGGCCAAACCTGGAGGGCAAAAAAAAAACCATTTAACTGTTGCTTACTTTAATTTGGAAAAATCAATTATTATTTGAAGTTGTAATTTTATCTTATAAATATAAAAGATTTTACCCGCAACAATGTTATTGTTCATTAAAAGGCAAACTAACATTTACCTATCAATTAACGAAAGTTCAAATCTTATAAATGACATTTAGAAGTGAAGAAATCTTTAATATTCTAACATCAGTTATTACTTAATTGTTAAATAAAAATAAAAATTTATTAAATTAACTTATTATATAAATTAATTTCTAAATAACTAGTAAATATAAAATAACATTAAAGGAAATTTTCCTTTTATCATTATATTAGTTAAATTCCCAGGCAATGAGATTCTTTTTTTTAAGTCAAATTTAATACATATATATATGTATACGTTTTATATTCTATAAATAAATATTATCAAAAAATTATTATAAATTTAATATAATTTATACAGATAAAAATTATAATTAGAAATATAAAAATATATACATATTTAAATTTATATATTATTCTTTTCCTTTAAATTTTTTTATAAAATATTATATTTTATAAATAATTTAATATAAAACACTGAAATTAGTAATTAAATAAAAAAGCTAAAGTCTTTGATTCTGTAAAATCTATATATTTTAAAATTAAATAAACACAATATTTAGTTTCTCATTTATAAAAGTGATGACTGTTATATCTCTCAAATTTTATAAATAGGATTATTAGTTCTTTATTTTTACTTTTGTTATAATTATTAGTTTATCCTTTTATATGTAAATTAAAATAAATAAGAAAAAGAAAGAATATAACAAAAAAGCATATATTCAACATTATTAAAGTATTATTTAATAATAAATTTTAATATTTTTTATTTATTTTAACATTTTAAGTAAATAGAGAGATGAATAATTACAATAAAAATAAAAATAAAGGACTAATAAAGTTAATTGTGAAATTTGAGGACCAAACTTGTAAATGACAAACTAAATATTGTGTTTCTTCTTTAAAATTAGACTAAAAGTACAATAGTTACTTATTTTACTAATAAATATATTATGACTTATTATGCATGAATAATACAATGATTTACAAAATAAGCATATACAAATAATTTATTAAAAATATAAAATATATTTGAATAAAAATTTACATAAAATTGATTTTAAATTTAATATATTTTAAATGTTAACCAATAAGAATATTAGTAAAATTATGAAGTTAATAATTTAAAGTTTAATGTAATTTAAAATATAATAAAAATCTATTGTAACAATTATTAAATTTAATTAAAATATGAAATAATATTATTGAAAATAAAATATTTTAAAAATATATTTAGGATATAAAATTTAAATATATATATATATATATATACACACTATAAATTAAATTAATTTTAGTGAAATAAAGCGATAACAAGTATAAAATATATGCTCATAGCATTATAATTATAATAATATTAGTTAAATATGTAAGAGTATTATAATGATTTGTAACATGGGCATATAAAATTAATTTATCAAAAAATAAAATATATTTAAATAAAAAATAGATAATTATAGGATTTTTAAGAGAAATATAAAGTATGCTTTATTAGTAGATTGCAAAATTTTTTATTTATTTAAAAAATGATAGATAATTAAATAATTACAATGTATTAAATTTAGGAAAAAATAAAATTAGAATAATAAAATATGAAAATAGTAGAAATTTTATTAAATTTTTTTCACATGAATTTTTTTGAAGAAAAATATTTTTATTTTTGATAAAAAAATTTAAAGGTGCAAGAATTTTAGAGGAATATATATATATATATATATATATATAATGATAGAAAATTATTATATATTAAATTTATTAAGAAATTAAATTAAAATAATAAAATTTGAAAATGAAAAAATTCTATTTAATGCTCTTTGAGATAAATTTTCTTAAGGTAGTTTTGGAAAGGAATTATTTTTTTTTAGAGAAATTTGCAGGTGAAAAAGTTTTAAAGAAAGACATAGAAGATATGTATATTTATTAATTTATTCATTTAAAAGAGATTAAAAAATAAATTAATCGAATAAAATATGAAAATAACAAATATTTCATTAAATGCTCTTTAATATAGATTTTTTAAGGTTGTTTCGAGAAGAAGTTTTTTTTTGTTTTGCAAGAGAAATTTGTAAATGGAAGAATTTTAGAGAAAGTTATAGATAGTTAGATATATAAATATATTTAAAAAGAGGATAGTAATTTTTCACAAAAAAGATAAAAAATTAAATAATTATAATATATTAAATTTGAAAAAAATTATTACTCTAATATAATTTGAAAATGGCAAACATTCTATTATATGCTCTTTGACATTTTTTTTATATTATTTTGGAAAAAAATTGTAATTTGAGAGAAAAATTTACAAGTAGGAAGGTTTTAGAAGAAGATATAAATAGATATAGATATAGATAAAATATAAATATAGAATATAAATTTTTCAAGAAAAAATATAAAGTGATATATCATTAACTCTCTTCTAATTTCATTTTCTATTCATATATTTTTAAAAATATTTTTATGATGAATATTAAAATTAGTTCAAAAATAATTATAAATTTTTTAGATAAATATTAAAAACAATTTATTAATAAATTGTGAAGTTTTTTCATTTATTTAAAAGATGATAAAAATTAAATAATTATAATATTAAATTTTAAAAAATTAATTAATTTAATAAAATATATAAAAATGATATATATTCTATTAAATATTCTTTATCATCAATTTTTTAAAGTTATTTTGAAAGAAAAATTTACATTTGAAAAATATTAAAGTAAGAAATAGATAAATTAGGATGGGGACATAGGGTAGGGAGAAGGAATAAAAGTTCGAAAAATTCTTGTATTATTTAATTATATCATGTAAATTTAATTATAATTAATAAATTAAAAATATTTATTAATTTTATAAAATTTAATATATTAAAAATTAAAAAATTATATTTTTATTCATATTAAAAATTAAAAAATTAATAAATATATTTCATTTATCATAATTAAATTCACATGGTGTAATTCAATCATACAAAATTTCTCCAAGAGTTGGAGGACCAAACTCCTTCCCACGGCAATTTCCTACTTTTAGGCTTTATTTAGTTGTAGGAGAAAATGAAAAAGAAAGAAATGAGGAAAGTAAAAAAAGGGAGAGAAGATATTTTCTTTAAGTGTATTTAGTTAGAGAGAAAATGAGAGAGAAATTTTTTCTTTTTTAGATTGTGTTTGATTGGAGAGAAAATAGAAAAGAAAGAAAAAGGGAGATAAGTCATTTAATTTTATTTGGATGAAAATAAAATTCAAATCAAATAATATTTACTATAATAAAATAACTATAATGCTCTAATTACATAAAATAAAATTTTAATTATACTATCAATACATGAAACTCATCGGCTAAAATGAGTTTGTACTAATTCATTTACATTAAGATAATTGAATACACATGCACATATATATATTGAGTTATTAATCAACATATGTCCTTTTAAATGACAAAAATTTTAACAACTTATCAATGTAAATAAATGAATGATCAATCTAAGTCTAAAATTGAATGATTGTATTCAGACTCCTGAAAACTGGGGCAATAACTCTCCGAAACAGTTCACCATCCCATGAATTTGTTCAAGGTATGTGAAGATGCAACTTTTATGCACAATACTGCTAACATGAATTCATCCCATTGTATCCTGTGCGTTATAGCATTTCTGTGACCCAGTTCTTAGGGTATTAATATTTATTATTGTTAGCAGAGTAACAATTACCTTGACAAAATTTCCTTTCATTTGTATATTAATTCTATCCAATCCATTGAAGATTCCTATCCACTTTCACAAAGAATTCACTTGCTTCTGTTTTTCAATTTTTCGACCTAAACTATCTTTAAAAACCCTTCTATCTGCACTTGTGATCAGAGGCATATTCTTGTTTGTTAAGACTGAAAAGCTTAGCCGAAGAAAATGCTATCAGAATGCAACCTGGATCTGGTGAAACCCATGTGTTGTAAGTATTTTCTGTACTTCCAATGATTTATGGATGTACAATTTGTTTAAATGAAACTAATTTATTTACAGTATTCCAGATTGCCTTGGAGATGATCTACTTGTTGAAGTCCAAGATTCCAAGGGGAAGAATCTAGGACATGTTCTTGTCCAAGTGGTTGCCATTGCTGATGATCCGGTGGTTCTTCAATTGCTTGTAGTTTATATGAATGAAAGAATTACTCGTGTCTGTCATGAATGACGAATATTGATATTCAATTTGAATGCAGGCTGACAAATTATGCTGGTGGCCTATTTATCATGAACCAGATCATGAGCTTGTAGGCAACTTACAACTTATGTAAATTATTCAACAAGTTTAGCTAACAATGGTCATCTTAAAGTAAACTACTATGAACATTAAGTAACACACAGGTGGAAGTCTCAATTGTTCTGAGCTGATTTTCCTTAAAGCACAACCATATTATTGTGGGTGCATAATTGACTCACGATTCATCTTTTTTATTATCTTTTCTAATGCTTTGTTTAGTTAAGAGTAAAATTGGAGGAAAAAGAAAATGGAGAAGAAGGAATTAGGTTATTTGGACTAGAAAAAAATGACAGAGAAAGAAAATATGATAAAAGATATTTTCTTTTGTTTGGAATGAATAAAAATTAAAAAGAAAAAATATAATTGAATTAATTGACTATAATATTCTTATAGTATATTATGTAAAAATAATTATAATATTAATTTATCGAATTCAATTAAAAATTAATGATATACTAATAAAATATTATATAATTAATCAATGATAAATTTTTATTAAATATTTTGAATTAATAATACTCAATTTTTATTAAATATTTCCCTTAAATATTTTCAATAATATTATGTGAGTTCAAATTTTTTTCACATATTACTATTTTAATAGGGCACATTTGCTCATCACATTCCAACTTGCAAAGGTCAATAAACATAATATCAAATATTGGCCACTTTACGATTATCTATAAACCAATATTTTAGCAATGTTCTTTTTTTAAAAAGCACTATACAAACTAGTTTCCTATAAATATTGTCTAAGGCACACAAAAACAACATAACATATGATGAAATACACAAACATAACTTAGTACAATATGTGAAATTTCATTTCAATTGAGTTCTAATTTCTACATCTCATACACAAACACAAAATATAACATTAGATCGATTGTCCATTCATATCTTATTACTGATAACAGGGATATAAAAAGACATGATCAAATAGCTCACTCCAATCATATAATGAATAATACACAATCCAATCATATGTCATGTTATCACATTTCAACTTGTGAAGTTTGATAAATGTGATATCAAATATTAGGTACTTTGCAATTATCTGTAAGCCAATATTCTAACAATATTCTTTTTTTAAAAAAGCACTATACAAACTAACTTCCAATAAATATTCTCCAAGACACACAAAGATAACATGACATATGACGAAGAACACAAACATAACTTAGTATAATATGTGAAATCTCATTTTAGTTGAGTTTCAATTTCTACATCTCATACACGAATACAAAATATAGCATTATATCGATTGTCCATTCACATACTAATGTTAGTAATAAGAATATAAAAAGACATGAACAAACACCTCACTCTAATCATACCATAAATAATACACAATCCAGATCAACCCAAAGCAACCACATCTTCATACAACGATGAAGTGAAAGTACTTGCAATTCACAAAAAAATATGATTAAAACCTATCCTTCTTCTAATATTGTAAAATCAAGCATTATAAAAATAGTAAATAAGGACTAACATATGAAATGTGAAAGCAAGTATAAAGACACAATTTATACAAACTGTTCAACAACTAACAAACCCACAACACAATAATATTTAATCACATTACCACCAAACATTTCACTAAGAAGGTGTCATTTGGTTTTACCATCAGTGATTTAACCAACTCCTGCATTTATCATGAGTTAGTACAACATCTGTAGTCGTACATGTGGCGGAACACCAAAAAATTACTTCTTCGCTTTCTCATTTTCACATAAGAAGCTATAACATTTTAGCTAAAATTCTTAAGATACTCCTATATTCTCCAACTCTTGCCACACATCTACCTCACTGTAATAATGAGATCTACTGTTCTCCAAGATCGATAGCCTTCTTTTAGTTATCTAAATATGCTTTTCGCCCACCTCTTTCATTACATCAACCAACTTGTTGATTCCCATACTCAGTTTTTCATACCCCTTTTCAATCACATCAACCATAGCCACCTTTCACTTAGAATCTCTAGTACCATCATCAATAAGTTTGCATATAATACTTGCTTCCAATTGTAATAGGTGCATTGAATGAACAATATAGCAGACCATGGGAACAATACACATTTGACATAATCTTTCTCACTCTTCTATCATATCAACATTAATCAATTTGTCTATTTCCAACCACTCTTCGTGTATATCATCCATATTATCTTCCATTGTCACTTGTAAAATACTCCCAATGTGTAACTATTAAATAAATAAGCTAAATGGTTATCATGACAATGAAGCTATATATCCTACATAAAAGTGAAAAGAAACCACAACAAGGGCCAACATGCTATGCATTTCAAAAAATCAATGAAATGAGAGTAATGCTTATGTAATCAATGAAATTTCTTTGAACACTATTATCGAACAATATAATGGTGTGGAAACAATAGTCAAACATATATCCCGAACTATAAGTGTAGATAATATGTGGAATGGATGTAAATGTACCTTCTATATCAAAGAGAAGAGTATGGATTTGGTGCAAATTTGTCTGGATGGGACTTTTCCTTAAATATTAATTTTTACAATTGATTACCCACAATAACATGCTATACATAAAAGTGAAGAGAAACAATAACAAGGGCCGACATTTTATGCATTTCAAAAAATCAATGAAATGAGGGTAATGCTTATGTAATTAATGATATTTCTTTGAACACTATTATCCAACAATATAATGGTGTGGAAACAACAATCAAACAGATATCCCGAACTATAAGTGCAAATAATATGTGAAATGGTTGTAAATATACCTTCTGCATCAAAGAGAAAAAAGTATGGATTCGGTGCAAATTTACCTGGATGGGACTCCTTCCTTGAATATAGATTTTTATAATTGATTACCCACAATGATTTCCTTCAAAATCAATAATCTGTGTGAACAAACACAATATAAGAAACTCATGCATCTCGCACGATGAATAAAATGTAATGAACATAAAATGACCTTCTTTATTTTGTTCTGGTAGAATATGATCAGAATTGATTAGCTTCTCAAGTTATATAAATTTAAAAAAATTATTCAAAAATATTACATTCACCTCAGGTTTTCATGAGTTGATCAATACGTATACTTCTTAATTTATATATAGCACATATGAATGATAAGTATAAATGAACCTGAATTAATTCCATTTCAAACATATAAATTGATATGAAGTAGATAAGTTATGTTGCAATTTAATAATTTGAACACGTTCCTTTAACAGATGACATTGCTGACATTGTCTGTGTACGAAGGTAACCATTGTTTGTTCAGATGAATCATAACATCAAATTTCATTAACTACTACCAAATAGGTTCCGTTATACTGGAAGAAAACATAAAGAAAGAAATTGTTCATTAAACAAGCACTAAAATCATCAGTGCTTAGCCAAACAATCTAAACCGCAGACAATTGGACACTTATCTGCTTGTATGTACGAGTAAAGAATGTATAATATTATCCTATCAAGTGAAAGCATCTTCTTGTACACACACATATATATATACACAAAAGTAAATATTATTTATTGTTGGATTATTGAATAAATAAAACAACCTTTACTGTTTTGATTATTTTATGATTATAAATATAGGATAACAAAGGTATTCTAATCAAAGGTATTTTCCGCCAATTAAAATAAAATTTCACGCAATGAAGGTTTGTCAGCAAGCATAGAGAGCGATAACAAACTATATATTCCTCCAAATTCCCCTGCTTTGAAACTTAACATAAATCATAGTATTTTAGTTCATCTACCGTCATGGCTACAAATAAAGAAAGTTGATTCATCCATTTTTTTTATATTTATAACAATGGATAGAAGGGAGGAGAAGGAAAAAAGGGTTAAAAAAACGGAAATGGGGCTGCCAATGAAAGAGGAAAATTGGGCTAGGAATCGGGTCGGTCATCCTAACAACCTGGGTACCAGGCAGAGTTCGACCCAGATCTGCCCGGCCCAGGTTAGGAGGTCCCTGACCCATCCCCAGCGCACCTCCTCCACCGACAGCAGCATCGTCCAACCTGCAACCCCAGCCGGACCACAGATCAACGGCTAGTGCGGCGGCTGGGCTCTGCCTCCGGTGTCGCAACGACCCAACATCACCGGACGGCATTTCTCCAGCTTCTGTTCCCTATGTGTACTTGCACGCAGCAACGCCAGACGCAACAATGGAGGAGAAGGAGCAAAGGTTATACCAGTGGGGCTTCTATGCACGCCGGCGATTGCAGAATCAGGGCTTCAACGGCCTTGGACGGCGGTGGAAAGGTGGGGACAGATATGTGGGTGTTGAGGGGCACCTGTGGGAAACTGAGAAAATGACGCAATTACTCCCCGAATTTCTTCCCGTTTGAGAGAAGGAGAGAAATGCTGTGGGCCCCACTTATTTTTACTATCAAAATTTCTTCCCCCTAATTTCACTCAGCAGCTAAATAGGTAAAAACAAAATTTCCTCCCCATTTTCTTCGCACCATTTTCTTCCTCTTCTTATTTCATCTATTCCAAACAACCCAAGGAAACAAGATTGGAGCAACTGATTAGAATAAAAAGGTCTCTCGTGATAATTGCCTATCACTTTAGATTTAAATATCCTTTCTTGGAAGTTATCATTAGGAGTATCTGAGAATCTCTAGAACTGAGTTTACTTGCATAGCATTGAACTTTTGGAACTGGAAAAAATACAGTAGCATAATGCAGGAAAACGTTGGTCCCACATCACTCCATTCATGTCTGAATTCCATTCCTCAGAAACTCAATTATGGGTAACAGTAATTGATGTGAGAAAATTGAATTTGACGTGAATGGTAGGATGTGGAAACATTATCACTCCATAATGTATTCTGACCTTAACTGCTTTCATCTACTGTGCAGTCTTGATGATACATTTGCATCACAGATGCAGCAGGTCTTGGGAAATGCTTTACAATAGACAGATCTGGAGCCACCCAGCTCCGTTGTGGAAGTTCGTTCCATGCTTTATAAGGATGATACTCCCAATCATAAGGGCAACACTTTCTATTATTAGACTGATACTTGCACATACAATACAAGGGAATACTTTGTTAAAAGAGGAATTCAGGTAAGAGTTCCTACATCATGGGAGATTACTACAGCTGGCGTGACAATTCCACACGCTGGTTTATGCTTCACCATGAGAGTGAGGGAATGGGCATTCTTAGTGGGAAGATTACCAGTTTAATTTAATTACCATTTGTTGGCATCTGAATTTAGATTATTGTTTCCTCTAATTTCTTATACAATCAAATCTGAAGAGAATTTCTTGTTGAATGACTGAACTTCCCAAGTTGATATTTATGCGCAGATGCCACTAGATTGGTAAAAACTTGTTGGCTGCAACTTGCAAGGCTTGCCGCAGCTCATTAAATCTGGCAATTTTGTTATAGGTAAGTGGACATTTTGAATTCTGGGTATGGAGGTTTAAGATTGTCTTAAGGATTACATGTGTCCTTTAGTCAGTTTTGGTTAAATGACTTTAAATTATCGTTTATTTTTTTATTTTTTTATTTTGACACATCATACATATCCTGCAAACATACACGAGTCAAGCAAATATATTTTATCAGTTTTGATTGTAATATTAGAATATATAAATTCATTAACAACATTTTTTTGTTGAGTAGATGAAAATTCAAGTTTTATAAATAGAAAAAATAAATATTGAAAGAAATTTGTTTTCCAAAATAAATTCAATCCGGCAAGATTTTGAATTAATCGGATCCAATATAAATTTATTGGATAATAAGGGTCTTCGAACAATATCTATAATCCTCAAATCTGTGTGATAATTGTTCAAGACAAGAACAGACACAACGCAACAATAGCAACGTTGACAAACCCGAATTGGAGCTTACAATGGAGACCCATAATAGAGAAAATCAGGCGGGTTCCAGGTCGGAAGGAGGACCCGCCGGAAAACCTCATCGGGCTGCAGTTGACAGCGACGGATCTGGCGCCGCAAGACATACCGGTTGCGGGCGGTCTCTGCACGCGAGCCGTCCGAGCTCAGCGACGCACGACTGCCTGCAACCGGATGGTCGGCAGCCGATCTGCAGCAAAAAGCCATCAGTCGACGGAAATGGAGCCAGACCACTACGGGTTCATCACTTGTGTGATATACAACAGCAGAAGCAAACAGGGGCAGAAGCAGCAGCACAAATGGAGCAAAGCAAGCACAGACAGAGTAATACCTGTATTACGGAGAAGCAGAAGTAGAAGCGGCAGACATCGGAACCAGAAAATGGAAGAAAAGAAGCAGCACCATGATGAGCTTTGGAAAATCGGAGGGAGGCACAAGCAGGTGGAAGTCTTGGAAGAAGGCAAAGTGCAACAACAGTATTGGAGGACACGGTTCTTTCCTATTTTCTCCCTGGCTGAGGAGAGAAGGAAAACACCCTGGGCCCCGCGATCTGCCACCCTGTAATTTTTTTTCCCTTCATTTTTCTCTTACAACTTAAACAGTAGAAAATGGCGTTAACTCTCCCGATTTCTACTCCCAATTTTCTTCCCCCCCCCCCCCCCCCCCGGTTGGCAAACGGGAGGTTAAAGGCGCGAGTAATTGGCACTCGGGCCAAACCTCCAGGTCAGAGGACCGGAAAGGATGTTCAATTTAAATTATGTTATTTTATTAAAAAATATGAAATAAAATATTTCAGAGTAGGTTCGTAGAAAATTAAATTTTTATATTTAATTAATATAAAAATTTTAAACATGAATGAAAAGTCTCATAATAACATGGGTCTTAAAAAAAAATTTTCATGATGTAAATATAAAAATAATAAAAAAATTAAATCATCATTGTATTTTAAATTTATCTTTTATCTTAATTAAATTTGTAATGTACAATTTTATTTAAAAGTGGTACATGAATAAGTTAAGATAGATATGGATTAAATTAAAAATATGTATGAATGGGTTAAAATAGATATGTGGAAACAAGTACGTAAAAAATTAATTTTTTTATATCTAATTAATATAAAAAAATTTAAATATGAATGAAAAGCTCCACAAAATTGACTTGGGTCTCAAAAAAAAATTTCTCACTAATTGATGCAAAAATAAAAAAATAAAAAATTTAAATTATCATTGTGTTTCAAATTTATTCTCTACCTCAATTAAATTTGCAATGTACAATTTTATTTAGAGGTAACAAATGAATGGGTTAAAATAGATATGAATTGGATAAAAAATAGATTGATCATTATTAATCTATTTATCTATTTATAATTCAATATAAAATTTTAAATGAATCATAAATGATCTATAACCCTTAAATATATAGTTAACTAATCCATCTATTTATCTATTATATTATTATTATTTTATATCTTATCGTTCTTATTGATATTATTTTTTACCACTATTTTATATTTATTAGTATTATTTCAAAATAAACTTATACTATCAAAAGTTTTATTCTTTCATTTTATTCACTTTTTAAAATTATTTTTATCTCATTTTCTCAACATTAATTTTTAAAAATTATTTTAATATTAAATGTAGTTGATTAAATATTTTAATTTTAATATACATTAAATAAAGTTTATTTAATTTAAAATAGACATTACAATAAAATTAAAAAAAATTAAAATTATGAATTATATGTATTCTTTTACAATAATAAATTGTACATTTAAGATTATATATATCAACAATCATATTTTAATTTATAAAATATCACCTAAAAAATAAAAATTGACTCTGTTGGTGTGTTAATATTTACAAAGTATAAACAAGAATTTAACATATAGTTATATGATATATTACATGTGACACGTAATATTATAATATTTTTTATTTAAAAATCAAAAAAGGTAATTTTATGATTATTTTTTAGTTTTAAAAGTAAAAATAATAAATTATTATAAATTTTAGTGCAAAAGACTGGGCTTGATTTTATTTTTTTATAAAAAAAATTGATATTATCACATATATAATAATACTATAATATTTTATTTTAAATATATTTAAATTATATTATATTTTTAAGTATATTTTATTATAATATTTTCTTTATTTTATAACATTAGTTTATACAATGTACAAATCTATTTTCTGTGAATATAAATAGAAAAATAGTTATCCATGTGTTAACCTAATATAACCTTTGTTTTAATAGATCAATAATAATCCGATCTATATTTACTCTAAAGTTAAAATGAATAGATATGGATGAATAAAAATAAGAATAGATATAGATGGATAAATAGATATAAATTAAGATTGTCAGGTCTAATTTTACTTGAGTTGAAACTATGGTTAATGATTCATATTTATATGTTAGGTTGCTATTATGTTAAAAATTAATATCAAGTTAAATAAATTTAATTAAAATCCATCTTGAATATTAATTGTGATATATAAAATTGACCTATTTATGAATGTGTTGAGATAGGTTAAGTTATTTAATATATTTAGTAATTTTAATAAATAAAATTTATGCTACAAATTCAATTATCAATTTTAATTATTTATGATGTGTCATCAAAATTATTTTTAATTATGAATTAAATATTTCATTAAATTTTTATTTTCTTTTTATTAAAACATAAATTTAATCTTTTTATCATATTTAATTGTTTATAATTTATCTATTAGTTATTTATCAAATAGTATTATTAAATCTGTTATTTCACAAAAAAATATTTTCCTTTAAGTAAATAAAACTAATATATATAATATTCATATATAAAATAATTTTTTTGTCAAGGAAAACCATTCAATTACATTCATCAGGGCAAATTCCACAAATTAAAATAATAAAAATTACAAAGTAACCTGATAAAATATATAATATAAATAAAGACTAAGTTCCTCAAATAGAAATTATAACCACATATAAGTTAAAAAAACTCAGATCCACCCAACTTTCAAAAGA
This sequence comes from Sindora glabra, assembly GCA_020226215.1. NCBI lineage: Eukaryota > Viridiplantae > Streptophyta > Magnoliopsida > Fabales > Fabaceae > Sindora > Sindora glabra. The sequence goes on along the minus strand of CM035230.1, from coordinate 59,623,978 downwards.
AAACCCCTGCATTTACACAGATCTAGTTTTCCATACCCTCAGTTCAATTCAAGATCTTGCAAACAAAATTCTGAATAGCTACTTAAAGGAGTATAGCCACACCAGCAAGAGTTTCCATGAAAAAAATTTGAGAAGAATATCAATATACAAAATACAAAACATTTTCATAAATTTCATTTCAAGAGAATAAAACTCCACTGTGGGAATGCAAAACCAAAATGAAACTAAAGGAAATAGCAAAGACCCGGCTCCCAATAAATGAAAAATGCTCTAATGAATAATTGTGAATAATTGTTATGAAAATTATGTGTTTGATAATATTAATGAGGTGATCATTCAATAATTTTATAATATAAATTTTCATATTAAAATAATTATAACATGTGACATTTTTCTATCTTATTATTTAATTGATATCGTTACATTATAGTAAAAAGATGCTGTATTAAAATCTGTGGATAGGAGGGAATTTAACCGTTTAAAATGTGATTTGTTTTCATCATTTTTTTAATGCAAACAAAATTCATCGCTTTGCTGGCACTTTTAATAGTACAAGGACATATAATATTACTTTAAAAATTTTATTTTCCTCAGTTATGAATTTGAATTTTCAACTGCATTAAATGAATTACTATTCTTACAATTATTAAAAAAATATTATCACTTTATTTCTTGTAAATCCAATCAATATTTATTTTTATACTTTTATTTTAAATGTAATTCAATATTGAGTAATGTTGAATAAATCATTTCATTTCTCATAATTAGATAGGGATTGTAATTTATTACTCAATCTTTTTATATCTCGTGAAGTTTAAAATTTAGTTAATGCATATTTAACAATGTAATCGTAATATATATTATTAAAAAAATTGAAGGTTATGTATTTTTCATTTGCGCATCCTATTCTATATATGTGGCTTTGCCGAATGCAAAGATATCAGTTTATCAGAATTTAAAATTATAGAATAACAGTATACGATATTAAAGAGAACTCTTTCTTTTTTTAAAATATAGTAGGAATGGGAGGTTCTCCCAATCTTTCTAAGCGGAATACTATTAGGTTTGTTGGTGGAAGTCTGTTAAAAAATTATTGTCAAATCCAGTTAGACTGACTCAAAGGTTATTGTCACAATCAATTTATCCAAATTCTTGTAACCAATTGAGTCAAAATAGCATTGACAAAGAATTCTTTCTAATATCACTCAAAAAGAAAAAAAAATGTTATTTAGAAAGGAACTTTAATGCATGAAAAGAGTTTTCTATTACATTAAATTTCATGATGAATATAAATTTTGCTCACCTTCAAAGAAAATGGGCTCAATTACAAATATCGGAGGAATAACAAATGAAGTGTGTCATTGCTTAAAAATTCTGGGGATGTATTCCACTGTACATTAGATTCACAAATATTTTTGGAAAAATTGAATTATTTCAAGTTAAGTCGTGCAGCAAAGCAAACAGATAACCATGCATGTCAACGGGTTAAACTGATTTAAAATGAACAGCGTAATTTTGTTGGCTTTGTCCGATTAAACTTCGGCAGTGATAAACAAAATCAACAACAACCAACCAATGCACAAAATACTATGTGGTGTTTAGAACTTATAGTCACAAAACCAGTTAAAGGATTTCTAACAACTTTTCGGCTACTCCATGCAGAAGAAGAGAGGATGCATAGCAACAGAATATTCCCGATGCAATCGAAAATCACCACCAACAATCAAGAAAAAGCCGTTGCAGACATGTTTTGTCCGTTCTTCTCCGTGTATGTTTCATCTTCATCAACAACTTCATTGTTCTTTTTTTGAACCTTCTTGCCTTATAATAAAGAATAATGCAGCATAGCAGAAGATAAAAGGAAAAACATCAATTCAGATAATTAATATGTCGGATTCAGCGGCAGCTGCAGGTTGGATTGCGGGTAAAGTGTGTTACGAGCAAAATGCAAGTAATCCCAATGAAATATGGAAAGGTGATAATGTCCTCTCAATCGAACTTACGGTTCTGGCTGCCCAGGTTGTCTTCACTGTTTTAGCAACTCGCTTCTTCTATTACATTCTCAGGCCAGTGCGTCAGCCTCGTCTTGTTGCTGAGATGCTTGTAAGTACATTTTGGGATGAGTTTGATGTATTTTTTTAAAAATATATAATAAAAATCGGACCTTCTCCTAACAACTCAAAATTTTAGAGATGTCATTGGATAGAATGCACGTGAAACATGCAAGATGGACCCGTACATTGATCATTTATCAAGGTGCTCTTTTTTTTTTTTTTTAATAATTCTAATTTGTTGGGTACTCTAAATTTACATGTAGAGCGGTTTTCTGCTGAATTCAGCATTACTGGGGAACACCAGTTTTTTCAACAAGATCTACCCTCTAAGTGGAGTCCTAAGTGTTGAAACCATAGCACATTTGGGAATTGTCTACTATGTTTTCCTCCGGGGATTGGAAATGAATTTGGACACCATCCTAAAAGCAAAGAAGAAGGCCACAATCATTGCAATTGCTGGAATCATCATTCCAATGGCCATGGGGACAGGCTTGTTTGCTTTCTACCACAAATTTTACAGAAATGATGAATCCTATATAGCCAATGACCTTTCAGCTAAAGCTTCCTTGTTCTGGAATTTAGCGCTAACAATCACAGGTTTTCCAGTCCTTGCAAACATCCTGGCTGACCTTAAACTCCTCTACACGGGCCTCGGAAGAGTTGCCTTAACATCAGCCATGATTACTGACATTTATAACTGGTTTCTGTTCATATTACTGATTCCATTTGCCATTAACAATGAGGGATCTGTCTTCTCAGTGATCGGTACCTTGTTGTTCATCCTCTTCTGCTTCTACGTGTTACGGCCTCTGCTTGGCTGGATAATTGACAGCAAAACCGACGATGACTCCTGGGAGGATCAAGATTTGATCTTTGTGCTTATAGGTGCTTTTGCATGTGCGTTTCTTACTGATATTCTCGGGACACACTCCATCGTTGGGGCCTTCGTGTTTGGTTTGATTTTGCCGCATGAGAGATTTGCTGACTTGATGATGGAGAAGTCCCACGAGTTTGTGTCTGGCTTTTTGTCTCCACTCTTCTTTGCTGGAACAGGCCTCAGATTCAACTTGCAGATAATTGCAAGTGAGGAACATTGTCTTCTGATATTGCTTGTCATAATTTTGCTATGCTTAGCAAAGGTCACGAGCACTTTAGTAGCCACTTGGTTTTTGGGTATGCCAGCAAGAGATGGTATAGGTCTTGGATTGCTCATGAACACCAAAGGCGTTTTGTCATTGATTATACTCAACATTGCCTGGGACAAAAGGGTATTGTTATTTTTTTCAAAATCTTCTTTTGACTAATTACTTGATTTCTTCCACTACTAATTCATTTTGTTTTGAGTTTGTTCTTGATTCATTAGCTCAAGTTACTAACTAGGTCAATTGTGTGTGTGTGTGTTTTCCTAGATATTGAATCGTTTATCGTTCTCAATTATGGTGGCTGCGGTTTTGATAATGACTGTATTAGTGTCTCCAATCATCAACTTCATTTATAAGCCAAGAAAAAGATTCGAGCAGTACAAGTTTAGGACTGTACAGAATCTGAACTTTGATTCAGACCTTAGAATTCTAGCTTGTGTCCATAATACTCGCCAAGCTACCGGCATGGTCAGCATCCTTGAAGCCTTCAATTCCACCAAAATTTCGCCTTTAAATGTCTTCGCAATTCACCTTGTCGAACTCACCGGACGAACCACGGCCCTGGTTGCTGCCCATATGGAGCATCCAAGCAGCCAAGATGGACTAAACCTCACAAAATCACAAGCAGAGTTAGAAAGTATCAGCAATATCTTTGCAGCACTTGAAGAGTCACACGATGATGTTAAGGTTGAGACTGTCCCAGCAGTTTCAGCATATGCAACAATTCACCGAGACATATACAACTTAGTTGAGGAAAAAAAGGCAGCCTTAGTTTTACTTCCTTTTCACAAAACAATGTGTGCTGAAGGTACTCTGGAGACAACAAATGCTACTTTTGAAGATATAAACCAAAATGTCATGCAAGATGCACCTTGTTCTGTGGGAATCTTCGTGGACCGGGGTATCGGATCACTGTCAAAACCTGATCTCAAAATCATTGTGCTCTTCATAGGCGGGCCGGATGACCGGGAAGCCCTGTCCGTTGCTTGGAGAATGGCGGGGCGTGCCGGAGTTCAACTCAGCGTGGTGAGGATTCTTTTGCTTGATGAAGCAGCAGAAGTGGATTCATCAACCCATGATGAAGCTCATGGATTTTTATCTGCAGCAATGGATAGGGAGAGGCAGAAAGAGTTGGATGAGGAGTATGTAAATTCCTTCAGGCTCAAGGCAGTGAACAATCAGGAATCTATAACCTATTCAGAGAAGGAATTGCACAATACTAATGATATTCCAGAAATGCTTAATGATTTGGACCAGAAATGCTATGATTTGTACATTGTTGGGCAAGGAAAAGGCAGTAACTTAGCAGTGTTGTCAAGGTTATTAAAATGGTGTGACTGGCCAGAACTGGGAGTCATAGGCGATATATTGGCTTCACAGCCTTTTGGTTCAGACTCATCATTGCTCGTTGTGCAGCAATATGGGTCTGGGGGAGATAATTTTGGGCCTCACACTCAGCAACCCAATGCTAAGGATGGTGCCTCTGATACAGTACTTGTTGTGAAGACTGAATAGTGGGATTGGATAAGTTTGATTAATGACCCAAAAAAATTAAAAAATAAATAAATTTGGTTATTTTACTTGAAATGAACCGTAATTTACTACTGATAAAGTGATATAAATTTGCATCAACAGAAGGATGGTTCAGAACTTTTTAAAATTATTTTTAAATAGCCTCCTTATTTTTATATTTTATTAGTTTAAATTTCATCTATACATCAAATAATACAAATTTACACTAATTTAAAAGTAATGCTCTATAGATAATTTATTTTTCTCTTAGTTCTTCAAAGATAGGATCTGGGTTTGGAAGGAAATACTCAATGAAAAAAGTCAAATCAGATTAAATCGGATGACGTCAGGACATAGAGTATGGATTACTAAGAACTAACATGTTATTTTATCCTAAATAAGGTTTCCAGAAACACATAAAACTTATGCAAAATCAGTCCTCACAGTTATAAGTACTGCCTAAGAAGCCACATATTTGTTGCAAAACTCTGTACGTATATATCTGTGTGCGCATTAAATTGCACCTAAAATTAGTTACCTATTAAATATAAGATATATATATATAACCAAACATATTATAAATCAATGTTTGGTCTGATATATAGTAGGAGTGAAATCTTACGTGGAGATATAAAAAATATAACACACTAAATAAAAATAAAAGGCAAATCTCACCAGCAAGCTAAAATCTCCAATTGTGAGATCAATAGAGATTTTTAGCAACTTTACGAGAGGACGATAAAAAGAAGATGTGAAAGGGATTTTGTTGTTCTTATCTCATTTGCAAATGGCTTAATGTGGGGTCCATTGTGTCTCGCATCCATCCATATTGGTAGCCCATCAAATGCTTCGACAAAATTCAAATTAATCCAAAGTGTGGCTCAAGTCACCCACCTTTCGGCCTTTCTAGAAAGTACTGCATGTTTTAAATGAGAACATCTATCCATTCTATCCTAATCTAATCCAATGATATCCCTAATTAATTAAGGTGTGTCCGTGTATACGTGCCTTCCTATCCCTTGGCTAAGAAGAAAAGAGTCCCAGGCCAGAGCATACCTTGTATTCTGATTTCTGGTGTTCATTCGTTTTGTGTCCCTTTTTTTGGGACATTCACTTCAAATTACGTGGCCTCATCACATCTTTTTATATTTTTGCGACCGAAAGCTACTTTGCTTGCTTCAATTCGACTGACCACAACAATTATCAAATTATGCACACGCTAAAGAGGGATAATGCCAATCACATCACGTAACCGATCTGAGGGCCGTGTGGTCTTAGTCTTGAAGGGGTGCGGAAGTTATCTAGCATTTCCGAATGAAACCAGTACCAAATGCAGACCGTTCTATTCGAGGAAATATCTCTTTCGATTCTCTTGACAGACTATCTTTCCATCAATTATGTCGTTCGATGAACAATGTGAATATTATTTTGATTCTTAACAGATAATTTAATATAATATTTTAATTTATTTGTCAAAATAAATGTTAAAAAATAACAGAATTAATAGTTTAGTATCATTATTTTTATTTTACATTTGCTTACTTGATTTGTTATTTTATTTGTACAATCTCAAATGATAAATTATTAATAATTGAGTATTATTATTTCTTTTATTTCTTTATTGAGAAAAAAGAATGTTTAACTCTCGCCATATATTTATAAGATTAAAAAAAAATTAAAAACAAAAGGCTGAAATTGAAGTAGAAGAAAAAATTATCTTTATACCAAAATCAAAATCAGAGAATGATGATAAGAAAAATTGTAAATTGAAAGAATGCGAAACAATCTATAAGTTTCAAATTAGAAAATTAAAAACGAAATTAATTTTTTCAAAATTAAAAACTAATAGATTAACTTCACTCCCTTAATTTATATTTTTTTCTTAGATGTTCTCTTATTTGAATATAAAAATAAGTTGCTTTTATATTTTGATTTCGGTCTTTACTTTTAAGATTTTTTTTAACTTTATAAAAATATGATAAAATTATAAAAAAATTTAATACAAAGATAAAAAATAATATTAAATAATTTATTATGCATCATTTGAAAATATAATAATAAAATAATTGAAAAAATAAGAAGGAATAAAATAAAAATAATAATATTAAATTATTAATTACATAGAATAGATAAAATCTGAGTCCCCACTTGTTTTCACACTAACCGGACCATTATTCCCCCATTTTTCTCAGTCGCCGAAGCAACGACACTTGATTCGTAAGAAATCAATTTGTCGCAAGTTCCTCACAACCCTGGTTGAAAAAATGGAAAATTACTATATTAAGCTTCGACCGAAAGATATGTCATTCTCTCTCTCTCTCTCTCTCTCTCTCTCTCTCTCTCTCTCTCTCTCTCTCTCTCTCTCTATATATATATATATATATATATATATATATATATATATATATATATATATATATATATTAATCTATATATATATATATATATATATATATATATATATATATATTAATCTCGGAGATATATTAAGTGACATGCTGTTTCTACGTTATAAGATTTTGTATTAATAATTAAAATTAAAATACAATAATTAAAATTTATAATCATTTATAAATATCATATAATCACTTAAAAATGATCATATCACGTTATATTTTAATCATTACAAAGGTACGCTCTTGTAAATCGATCTTAGCTTAAATGCATACAAAAGATCACCAATTTTATTAACTGCTTAAGAAGGTTTACAATATTTTTACAGAAAATTGTGCTTTTATGTTAAGTATTAAAATCTATAATTTGCACCACTTATAATTTCACCTAATTTATAATTAAATTTTTATAATATAAAAGTTTATAACTGAGTATTTAGATTTATTTTTGGCCTCTGATTAAATAATTTTTTCACTTTCGTTAAACCCAGTAATTAGTAACTGATTATTGATGTAAAATGCTTTATCATTTTTAACAAATAAATTATAGAAAAATAGAATATTGTATGAGATTATTACATTTTTAAGGATAAACTACATGGACCATGTGCCTTGCTATTTCTATTTATATTTAAATAGAACGTAAATTAGAGAAACCTAAAGCATTTTTATTGAATTATCGCATTTTCAAAGAGAAAGAATGCATCATGTGATTTTTACCCTCATTAAGTATTGATATATGGTTGTCCACGTGTATTGATTATTAAGAAAAACTCAATTCCATTCGAAAAATAGACAAAACAATCTAACGAAATACTCTTGAATTCAAAGAAATTGGATGAAATTATAAATCGCACGGGAATTTTCTACTATAATAATTACAAACAGACAACCATCTAGACGTGAATGAAAGAATTACCCCATATATTATCATAGATTAAAAATTTTCTTATTATAAATATAATTGATACTGCGACAATAATTGATCAATTCAGTAAAAGTTATTTCGGTTTTAAAAGTATTTCAAATTTGATAGAAAAATGTTAAATTTGATTTTTAAAAATATTTTTATTGTGGGAGATTCATGATTTATTATTTCTGTTTTGAAAAAAAGATTGGTTTTGCATTTGATTAAAAAAATAACAATATACAAAATGTTTAAAAAAAGAATACAATTGAGACTGCAGTCCATGCATGCGTGCGCGGACTCTAGAAGGTAACGGAATGGTATCAGCATTTACACATGACATTTGTAATCCGACCATCAACCTGGCGGCTTGAGCCGGCATATCTGCCATGCTTGACTGCTTTCTAGAATGTATTCGGCTATGTTTGATTTGAATCTAAATAATGTCTTACATATGACAATTGCTGAAATCAGACATATGACCCACATTTTTGTAAGATTTTGAACTTACTTTTTGACAACAGGGCTGCTCCTGCTTGGCAAAGCCACCAAGAAATTTGTTTTTCATTTGTTCTAATTTTGTAATTACGTATGCTGGGTTTGGTGGATCATCTCTTTTACCATTTCAGCATCACATATATGGATCACAATTAATAGAGTTCTGAATTATCTTCTTTAGTTTTTTTTTATGTCATAAGCAATGACGAAACTGCAAAATATCGTGCTACTTGCTTCCTCAAGAATCCAAATTACTTCTTTCATGTCAATCATTGAAGTTAGAGTTTAAAAGCTGACATATTGTGTTTTCAGAGTGTTTAAAAAATGAAAACCGAAAATATATTATTTTCACAATGGGCACTATACCTTAAGTAAGATCTTCACATTTAAGTATGGAAGGTAAATTATACATATTAAAAAATGAAAATTTACACTTTACTCATTTAGTTGGTGAAAAATATTCGAATGACATTATGAAATATCACCTTTTTTCTTTAATGACTTTTGATATCTGGTAGATTTTGTTGTATATTTTTGCATTTCTGATTAATTTAAAATTAAAATTTTTTTAATAATAATTTTTTAATTTATAAATTTTAAATTTTATTAAAAAATAAATTCCCAATTATTCAAACCAATCTTGATCGTTCACGATTCGTCTCTCAACATTATAATAATATACCGCTTGGAGAGCCCTTAATCATTTCAGACTCTTCGAAACTAAAAAAAGCCTGTTTGTTTCTGCTTTCTGTTATTTAATTAAAACTCGAGCGTCATAAGTCCATTTGGGGTTGCCACTTACTTGTTTGATAAAGTACTCAAATTCGTGGATCTACCATTGAACTTGTTACAAATCAATCGCCATGGGCCACCTCCATATAAAAACACATGTACGGTTCTTATTATTTCAACAACTTTCTAATTTATTTTATAAGAAAATTAATGGCGTAGTATTTTGATTGAGCAATCACAATTATTGCCACGCAATTATTAGTGCCTCACGAGTCATTTACGAAGAGAATTTCATAGGGATATGAAATCCTCTGCATTAAGTTAATGGTAAGCACACTGTTTAGCCTTTTATTTATAAAAGGGATTATTATTATATTTTTAAAATTTTATAACTACGATTATTAATTTTTTATTTTTATATTTATTATAATTATTTATTTATTTTTTATTAATAATATTAAATAAATTATAAAAATAAATAATATAATTAAAAAATAAATATCTATTTGACATTACTAAAATAAAATTTATCAATTTACTTTAATATTTTCATCTATTTTAACATTGTAAATAAAGTGAGAAATGAATAATTATAATAAATGTAAGATTAAAAAATTGATAGTACTAATTATAAAATTTAAATGATATAATAATTGTTACCTTTATAATTGAGGAATTAAATATTATGTTTATTCTTAAAATAAATAAACTTCATGCAGTAACTACAACTTTAGTTGTAGGATTTGGTAATCCAAATAGTGATTTTTTATATTTTTTATGAGTCTCATGCCACAGCCCTTTATTTACCTTTAATTAATGCAGAGTTTATGAAAATAAACATCAATCGCTCATTTAAATGATCAAATGCTTACAGATATAATTACTGCATTGATCAAAATTTATGTAATTTAATATTCAAAAAATTATTTTAAATGACTTGATATAACACATTCATGTACTTATGAATTTCTCCATCTGCAAAGCTGCTAACAGTTATATTCCAAATTTTGTAACTAATATTAGTAATTTTTTATTTTATTATAATTATCTGTTTATCACTCTAAATGGATGATAAGAAAAATAATCAAAAAGTCAAGATACACTCAAGATTATCAAACTAGAATTTATTAATCTACTTTAATATTTTTTATTCATTTTAATATTGTAGGGAGAAGGAAGAGATAAACAGCAGCGGAACAAAAAAATTTTTGGAAGCCACGTGCACATAAAAAACGCTGCTCTTGTACGTAGTACCTAATATATGGATTCAAAAGAGCATATATCAGTATATTTTGTAATTTTTGTTTGAGAAAAAGTTAGCAACTTTTTTCATAAAAATTTATAAATTAGTAAAGTTTTCATAATACAACACTTTATGAATAGAGTAATAAGTTTTCATATATTTATTATATGTAAAGTTTTATAAAAAATTGTAACTTTTGTGAAAAAGTTAAAAGATTTGTACACAAATTCATTAAATTAAAATTGCAAAATATAAGTTTTCATAATTTAAAAGAAAAAATTTGATAAAAATCAATAAAATTTTTTGTATGAATTACAAGTTTTGACGTGACATAAATTGGCAATGTAAAATGATTTTTAAATCATGTTACATAATACTCCCCCAACTTTAATCATTGTTTTAAAGAATTTTTTTAAAATTCCTGTTTAACAATTGTTCTAGAAAATCAAGAAAATATTTGTTATGTTATTTTCTAAAATATTATCCTTATTAATTTAATAAATATTTAATAATATTATATATCAATTAATTTTGAAAAAAAAATTAAGTCGGTGTTGTTTGGTGTAATTTATTGCAGTGAGGTACTCAAAACTCACTTTCTTTTATTTAAGTGTGCCGGCTTACAAAAATTTACCACGATACCCAAAAGATAAAAATAACACATTTACAATGCATTTGAAGAAGACTAAAAGAACTAAAATAGAAACATCTTTTGCTATACATTAAAATTAGAGAGTTTTTAATTTAATACAAATAAAAAAATAAAAGACTAAAAACTTATAAAAATTAAAATTGCAGGACTTTTTACTTTATAAAAATTAAATTAATATAAAATTTTAATTATAAATAAAATTTATAAAAATTTAATATTTTAAGAATTAAAATAAATTTTTAGTTAAGATAAAAATAAAAATAAATAAGAACTTAGAGACATAATAACATATTATTATTTAATAATTTTGATGTTTATTATACTTGATTTATCTATTTATTTGAGATTTTTAGTTAGTATTACTGTTTGGAGATGAAACAGTAACATGTTACTGTTTGGAGATGAAATAGTAACATGAACAGTAACATGTTATTATTTGGTGGTTTGATTATTAATTAGAATTGATTTATTCATTTATTTAGAATTTTTAGTTAGTATTGTTATTTTAGAATGAAACAGTAACATGTTACTGCCTGAAAAATAAACAGTAACATGTTATTTCACAATTTAGTTATTAATTAGACTTGATTTATTCATTTATTTGATATTTTTAGTTCATGTTATTATTTTAAAACGAGATAGTAACATCCATTTCTTTAACAGTTTGATTATTAATTAAACTTAATTTATTAATTTATTTATAATTTTTTGTTAATATTACTATTTTAGAAGAAAATAATAACATGTTACTATTTAGAGAATAATTAGTAATAAACTATTAATTGATAGTTTAGTTATTAATTAAACTTGATTTATCCATTTATTTAAAATTTTTTATTAATATTACTATTTTGAAAGGAAATAGTAACATGTTACTGTTTGAAGAACAAACAATAATATATTATTATTTGGTAGTTTGGTTGTTAATTAGACTTGATTTATTCATTTATTTAGAGTTTTTAGTTGGTATTACTATTTTAAAATGAAATAGTAATATCCTCTTCTTTACTAATTTGATTATTAATTAGACTTGAAATAAAATAGTAACATATTACTATGTAGAGAATAGATAGTAACATGCTATTATTTGATAATTTCATTATTAATTAAACTTGATTTATCTATTTATTTTAAATTTTTGGTTAGTGTTCTTATTTTAGAACAAAACAGTAACATGCTATTATCTATTTATTTGAGGTTTTTACTTGGTGTTACTATTTTGAAATGAAACAATGACTATTTTGGAATTAAATAGTACTATCCTCTTCTTTAGTAATTTGTTTATTAATTAGGCTTGAAATAAAATAGTAACATATTATTATATAAAGAATAGATAATAGCATGCTATTATTTGATAATTTCGTTGTTAATTAGGCTTGATTGATTTATTTATTTTGAGTTTTTAGTTAGTGTTATTATTTTAGAATAAAACAGTAACATGCTATTATCCATTTATTTGAGATTTTTGCTTGGTGTTACTGTTTTAAAATGAAACAGTAACATGCTATTATCCACTTATTTGAAATTTTTGCTTGGTGTTACTATTTTGAAATGAAATAGTAATATGCTATTATTTGATAATTTGATTATTAATTAGACTTGATTTATCCATTTATTTGAAATTTTTAGTTAGTGTTACTATTTTGGAATGAAATAGCAACATTCTCTTCTTTGACAATTCGATTGTTAATTAGACTTGGAATGAAATAGTAACATATTACTGTATAGAGAACAGACAATAACATGCTATTATTTGATAATTTCTTTATTAATTAGACTTAATTTATTCATTTATTTTAAATTTTTAGTTAGTGTTACTATTTTAGAATAAAATAATAACATATTACTGTCTAAAAAATAAATAATAATATGATATTATCTATTTATTTAAGATTTTTACTTGGTGTTACTGTTTTAGAATGTAATAATATCATCCTCTCTTTTGCTAGTTTGGTTATTAATTAGACTTGGAACGAAATAATAACATGTTACTGTCTAGAGAACAGACAATAACATGCTATTATTTGGTAATTTCGCTATTAATTAGAGTTAATTTATCCATTTATTTACGATTTTTGTTTGGTGTTATTATTTTGAAACAAAACAATAGCATGTTACTGTACATCTTACTGTCTCAAGAATAAATAGTAATAACATGTACAGTAACATGCTATTATTTGACAGTTTGATTATTAATTAGATTTAATTTATCTATTTATTTAAGATTTTTGGTTGATGTTACTATTTTGAAATGAAATAGTAACATATTACTGTCTTGAGAACAAACAATAACATGCTATTATTTGACAATTTGATTATTAATTAGACTTAATTTATCTATTTATTTAAAATTTTTTATTGATGTTACTGTTTTGAAATAAAATAGCAACATATTACTATTTCATCTATAAATAGTATATATATTATTCTTTAGTAATTTTATTTATTAAGAAAATTGTTATGGCACTACTAGATACTAAAAAAGTTAGGGAGCAAAAGTTTAATATAGGATTTAAATGAATTTGAATTGATAAAAATAAGATCAAAATTAAAAAAAAAATCATTGAAAAAGACTTTGTTTACCAAACCAGTGTGGGCAAAACATCTTTAGCATTTGCAAGCATGTAGATCTCGAAAAGTTACATAAAATAAAAAAAATCACTTAAAACGGATAACCAAGTACGAAGTTATGATCATTCAAAGTTTTAAACTCAATTTACGCGTTTTTAATCAATTGGACTTCATTAAACCCACATTTCTGAGTTTTTTATTAAAAAATTATATGAAGATGATTGAAAACGAGTGCTCATCTGTAAAATTTGGTTAACAAGTGATGAATTTATGACTTTTAAAATTTTTTAATTCACAACCGCATTCTTATAGTTAAAAACAAGATAATTTCGATATATGACATTCATAAATCATAAAATCGAAACTTATTTGAAAAAATGTCAAATACTATCACCTCTTTGAAATAAAGTTTACGAAATGCCACCTCATTGCAATTTATCGATTAATTTTTAATGAATAATATATTAATAAATTACAACCTTTTATTTAAAAAATAAGATTATTTATTGCTCACTTTTAATTCTTGTGTGTTAAAAGGAATGAAGAGAATTTGCCTTTGGAGGGGCCCCTTGTCCTTACCCGGATGAAGAAAATATTTTATTTTGAATTAACATTTGCAGGGGCTATAATTTTTTAGCGGTTATAAATATAACAAGTGTACAAATGTAGGAGAAAACATAGGGGCTTGGGTGCTGTTACCCTACCAAACCTCAACTTGGTTCAATTAAAAAAAATAAAAATAAGGGATTATGAATATTAATTATAAAATATGAAGAATATAATAGTGTAATGATTTCAAAAGTTTTTGCTCGTGGAAATAATATATACATAAAAATAAAAAATATTATAAAAGAATTAAATATTTAAATAAAATAAAATGCCAATTTATTTTGTTTTTGAACGTAAAATATCATTTTTAATTTTGAGTATCTTATGTATAAGTGCTAGTGTATATAATAAGTTAAATTTCAAATATTTTTATCTTTGTTTATAGTTAAATTTCTTCCCTTTTTATTTATTGAAAAAATTTATTTGAACAATCTTATGTAAGTTATGGAGCCAATTATTATTATTATTATTATTATTATTATTATTATTATTATTATTATATTGTTTGGAGGCAATTGACCCCCATAACAACAAGCACAAATCTACCCAGCATTTTATGGTCTTCATTAATAAAAGATTAAATATTATGCTTACTTCGTGTTAATTTGTACAAAAATGGGCAAATAATTCTGCTCCCATTTTGGTACAATCTTGTTTGTAAAAATTTAATACAAAAATTGTAACATATAAATTTTACTTGCATAAACATTTACTTAAAAACCTTTTCATATTTATGTGAAAGGTTGTAATAAAGTAAGTATCCATACTAATGTCTTCAGCCAAAAAAATAAAAAATAAAAAGGATCCATATTAATGTTTTTGTTTGGCGATGCTGTAGGCAGAACCAAGACAGGTTGATTTGACGCTGTAACATTATGTTTTCCTGCGTTCTTTGAAAAAAGTGGCTTAGGTGAAGCTGTTTATAGTAAAATTTTCTATCTTTTATATGAATATTCAGTTCTCAATTAATTTAATAATTAATTAATTATTATATTTATTGAATTATAATTATTAATAATAATTTAAAAATAATACATATATATAATTATGATTAAAAATTTTGCAACAAATAATTATAAAATTTCAGTCAAAATTTATTTAAAAGTATATATATATATGTACGTATATATGGGATACCAATACTAACGTTTTTAGCAGCGACTCGAGTATGACCCATCAAATTATTAGTTACCTCAGTTGTAAATAATGAGACAGATGGATAAGTGCATTCCTTCCCACTAATGACGACACAAATACAAGCTAAATTGGATGAAACCCAGTTAAAATTTCTTAAATCAACGAACTTACCCGTTACCAGCATCCCAATTACAGAATCGTTAAATCGTCTTCCCCTCACAAGGAGTCTACTTTCTCTGCGCCGAAAAATTTTAAAATAAAATTATTACATAGTTCCCGATATCCTATAGGAGCAAAGCAGATCACAGAACTTATCCAGAAAGAAACCAAGAAATCTTTGTTGCAGTATTATACCACTGACATAACAGTGATAATTTCTTACATATTATTACACATTAAATTAATAATTTTTTATAATATATTATGTAGTAATATATTTATTCTTTATTTAATGGTAGGAAAACATAAAAACAATTCACATGTTGCATGTGATCACATGCTATCAATCTTCAGTTTCCACGGTCTCCGCTGGATTAGCCCAAAGTTTTGTTTGAAAGAAAATTCTATATTTTTTTATTTAATTGTAGAGAACAAAATTAAAAAATAAAATATATAATTATAATTTTTTTATTTTTTTTATTTTCCCTTCTATTCAAATTTGAAAATTTTTTCTCTCCTTTCTATTTTCTTCCCCGTTGGGAAAATGCATTTCGCCCCACGCTCTAACGCGGTTCTATAGTGACACGCGGCAGTCTCAAAACAAAGATGTAGATGTCCATGTGAAGTAGGCTGCGCAGACAATCACCGTCGCCTATTAAAGGGACAGGAAAATGAACAATACAGTTAATTGTGCTTCAACTTCAAGCTTTTCGGTATTGCCGTTGGTTCAAGGTTGGGGGCTTCATATGACCGAATCAGGTCTGCGTGTAAAGTTAGGGTCAAAGCCAAGCTCGCACCTTCCTTCCTCCCTTCTCTTCTATCTCTCCTTCTCTGGCCTCTTATCAGTTAGATTCCCCTTAAAACCCTCACACTCTCAAACAGCTTTCAAAGTCGAGAAACAGAGGCAAAATTTGAAGAAAAAACAGAGGGAATCAATTGAGCAAAGATGGGATTTTCAAAGGAAGAGAAATCGAAAAGGATAGTGAGAGGCGTAAAGACTGTGTTTTTCATAATTAGCATGGTTATCTCGCTGCTTCTATTCTCAGCACCGATTCTTCTTGTTATTGCTGACGCACTGGTTCCTTCTGCTCTGCTCTCTGCTCTTTCCCCTTCTACTTTCTCCCTCCAAACGCTTTCTTCCGATTTCCACGACTACGATTGTCGCTACTCCCTCATTGATATTCCCCTCCTCTCCATCGTCAGATCATTTGTCATATTTTGTAAGTATATATAAACAACGAAAAATTTTCAACCTTTTAGTACAATTATGAATTCACTGCAATAATCTGTTTGATCCATTTCTGATTTCTTAGAATTTTTTTTTTGTAGGTGTTTATAGTTTGTGCGATGGGCCGAGACTTTCAAGAGGACCTTATTTGGGAATCACAACGATGTGCTGTGTTTTGTCTTTGATTTTTGTGTCCTTTAAAGCTTCGTATGTGTTTGGTCTCTCTGGTTCGGATGGAGGAGTGTACGTTAGAGCCTTCAAAATTGCTCTTTTCGTGTGTTCTTACGCTTTGGCTGTTGGGCATGTCGCTGTGGCCTACAGAACAAGTTGCAGAGAGAGAAGAAAGCTTTTGGTTTACAAAATTGACATTGAAGCTGTAAGTCCGGTCCCCTCTGTCGTCATCCCACTTGCTCTATTGCTTTGCCTCTTCAAATTTCTTTTTTTTTTTTTCAAAGGGAAACTGCTTTGAATTTTTAATAACGATCATAATATGGGAAATGTCATAATTTTTGTGTGGCGGGCCCGCCGTAAATGGTGGGTTGGGCAATGGAGGATATTATGGGGTCCCACATTATGTGTCCTAAGAAGTGAAGGAAACTTCATTAGTTGCTTGATTAGTGGTTGAACTTGGTGCTCATTCTGGAAGGTCAATGTACAGATGAGATGAGCACCAAACCTAAGGGGGATGCTTCAAGCTACAGTTCAAATTTGGCGAATTAGAAATCAAAATTTGCTGACTTTTCAAGACAGCCCAATCGGACTGCTGGGAAATTAATTGTTAGGGCGACTGAGGATGTTGGAATCCTGGTCAAATTAGTAGCCTATATATTCCTCTTTCCAATAGACTTACGAAACCTTCAAATTAATTAATGTAATATATATATTTGAATTTGTTTACCTCTCTGTTTAGAACATGATAAACATGAATCTGGAAACTCATGTGGTTGGAACGGACACCAATTTCACAGAGATTTGAGGCTTAAATTACGGTAACGACTATGTAATGTTATTAATAAAATGCTATAATATAAAGCTGAAGTGTCAAACTTCACATTTGATATTGTGATTTGAATCAAAATATGTTTCATATGTTTTATAATCACATTTTCAACGTTGGATTCAGGGTGTCTGATTGTAACGGGCAGCCGCCTGAATTGATGGCCATGGCTTCCCATACCATCCTTATAATATAATACACAGAAACATATAGTAACTCATTTGATCATGTGCAATATGATATGATGCTATTTTAAGAGATAAAGAGACTAAATATAATATTTATGTTTTGGTTTTGGATGCAGATTTCAGCATGCAAGAATGGGTATCCGTGGTATCCGAAGATTCTTGAAGTGGAACGAATCAAACGAAACAGCATCATTAACACATAATACAAGGATACGGAGGGAGCATTATAGGAATCTAACATAAGATATTTACATTTGGGATCTGTTTCTTTATCAAGTGTCAAGAATGTTCAGGTAATCATCGTCTTAAACTGAAGTTGAAGCCTTGCTTTTATGATTGTATTTTATCAGTCCTAACCCTGATTGCTGCTCCTTTTTGCTGTAATTACAGGTTTATCCGAAGGATTGCCGGCCACCTTGACACTGGAAATGCAAAAGTTAACATGCATAGATCACTGAAGAATAATTAAAAAAAAAAAAGAACTATTATTCAACAATACACATCAAATTGTACATTGGTGCTTCGGATCACCTCTTTGGTTGTTTTTTTAAGTATATATTTTTTGAAAATTTCACCTTTTGTATTAGCATGAAATTGTATATAACAGTTGGAGTAGTTTGCAATGGTCAAAGGCCTAATGATGAATTGAAAGTATGAAATATGAAATTATGAAGATGATTGTGGGTGAATAGTTCAATCTTCAATTGATTGAATCATTTCTTACCATTTTTTTTGGGTAACCATATATTCCGTTGAGACAAACCGGATTACATAGTTACAAACCGAAAAAGCAGGGATTGCACAGAATTAATAGAACCCAACACAAGACATTGCACCCGCAAGCAAGTCCAGAGAAGAGGCGTGTCAGTTGAAAGGAGTATAAAATTGGAAAGAAGGCCCAAGCATTAAGCCGCGTACTCTGCTCTGAGTCCCAAAATGTCCTTTACTTTGGTAGTTTTGAGCCCAAACAGAAGATTAACAATTTTGATATTTTCACATTGTGTGTCCACCCATGACCCACCAGCTGAGGGCCTGGATTAGTGGCAAAGCGTTGTATCTCCTACTCTCACTTCCACATTCTTTTGGGACAATACCGGACTATGTACAAAATGGACCCACATCCAATGTGAAGATGTAACATTCTCAGGTTTATTTTTTTAATGTAAAAACAAAATTATTCGAAGACCAAAATCTTGAACCATATTCAAAAATGGCAGGAGGTAGATGGCTTCGATTATTTTATTGAAAATTAGAATTTATTGAAAGTGCTTAAGAAAATAATTTTTTGAAAAATGAATGAATTTTTATCATTTTGCAAGATAATAGATAGGAAATACTTGCTCTTTTCTTGACACATAAAAAAAATTATTTTCTTAATTGAAAAAAATATTATGTTGACCTTAGCCCCATTTAAAAATATTTTGATGATCACAAAATATTTTAATCTTTTTGGAATAAAATCAATATCCATGAAGAACTTGGTATTTATAAGACATTTTTTTAGAACAAAATGTACAAGAGAAATATTATATGGGTTCAATATTAAGAAAACATATTTATTAAAAACTTGTGTCAAAATTGATCTTCTAATGAAGTTAGAATCACACTTTTGGAGTGAAAACTATGCTTTTAAAACAAAATTTTCAAAATGATAAAAATCAGGTAAATCAATTGATTAATCAATCGATGCGAAACATTTAAAGAGTAATATGATATGCCTCAATTGATTAACTAATCGATTATAGGTATTTAGAGAGTAAACTAGCTTACCTCAATTAATTAACCAATCGATTCCATATCTTTCAAATCTCTTGTTTCATTTAAGCATGCTTTCCACTCAAATTAATTGATCAATTGATTTTACACATTCAAAATCAAATTGAGATCCGGGTGAATTAATTAATCAATCGATTCATTATATAAAAATTTAAAATTATAACTAAGTGAATCGATTGATTAATCAATTCACCATGATATTTTTCAAATCATTGAGAGCCAAATCAATCAATTAACTAATTGATTAATCAAGCTCCAACTACTTTTTAATGACTATATTTTATGAATAATAGACTTTTAAACCTTTTAACTTCTATATAAAGGCTTAAGCTCGTTTTGAGAATACAAGATAAAGCCTTCACTGTTATATTGACACAAGATTTTCTTCTCTTTCTCATTTTAATCATACAAATTCTTTGAACTTGCAAGATTAAATTCCTCTTATTAGTTTTTCATTATATATTCTAACTTTCAGAGTTTATAAGTCACTATTTCAATTCCAAGTCATTCAATTGTTGCATATTAAGGTAAGATATTCTAAGAACATTAAGAGTGTGGAATCTCCTAATGAATTAATTTTTTGAGAAAGGAATATTAAACAAATTAATGAGAAAATAGAGAACTATATCAAGGCTTTTTCAAATGTTTTTAATTTTGAAGAGATAATGGATTTATTTTCAAAATTCAAGTCAGGTAGACTTGATAGTGGATATAGTCCTTAGAAGTATTAAATCTTTAGGGCCAAACCATTATAAATTGCTATTCCTATCTCTTATTTATCTACTTTATGCTCTATTTTTCTTATTTAAATTGTAATTATAATATACTTATTTCATATTAAATTGATCATTCTTGTAAATATCATTGGATTCCTATTTTCAACTTTGGATAAATTGCTGGTGATTTATCACAATAATTTACTTTGCTTTTGATTTGCAAAATTTTTTATACCTAATTGATCCACTCTTCAACAAAATCTTGAATAACGTATTATATATGCAAAGGTAATTTAAGAAAATAATTTCTTCAATTAAAAGAAGAAATCACTTCTTTTTAAATATATTATTTTTTTGGTTAAAATTTATTTTTTATCAACCAACTTTCTTATTACAAAACAATTTAGAAAAATATATTTTCACTTGAAACAAACAATACCTATCAGTCAGTTTCTTTGAAAAAACCAGAAATGTTATTGGGCCGATAGAAGATTATATAGACGCCGCCGAGGATGTGAAAATTATATACGTGCGGCTAAGGACGTGAAGCTTAAACTTGGAAAAGCTTTCTTTGGGCCTGTTGTTAAATTGCGGAAGGCCCGTAGTAACTAATGACTGGACTTCAGTTATGTAACTTATGTTCCTAAGCAAAAGAAACCCCCAATAAATATTTTCTCAAAAAAAGAAAAAAAAACCAAAAAGAGTATAAAAATATGAATTTACTAAACTAGTTAACAAAATTATATTATCCTCCCAAAACTAATACAATTTACATGGCGACGAGGTGGACTCAGTATGCCTAGGCTTAACTATAATAGGATACCTCTTCTGAGTTCTAGTGGTCGGAAAAAACACCAACTTATCATCCTCCGCCGGAACCCAACTATAACGAGTGACAATGCGGTGAAGGAACACGGAAAGCACCACTCTCGCAAGTTCGAAGCCAGGGCACAGCCTCGATCCTCCTCCGAATGGTGTGTACAATTTGTTATTAACTCCTTCCGATGATGTCTTGTTCTGCCATCTCCATGGATTAAAGCTGCGTGCTTCTCTGAAGTGCTCCGGGTTTAGATGCACTCCTCTGAACGATGCGAACACCTTCCATCCCTTTGGAATCGTGTACCCTTTTATCTTTATGTCTGTCATTGCTCTCCTGAATATCCCACTTATTATGTTCCCTACTCTCAGTGTCTCGTTTACAACCTAATACAATGCAAGAAGCACAATTCATGAGATGATTTTAAATCGTGGTTACATTACATCACATCGCAGTTGTAGAAAACATAAATAAACAATGACGTTAGAGACACTAAGAGATGTTCTCTTTCCCGTGAAGTTAATCTTAACAAAATGCAAAACCCATTTTAAAATAAAATATTCTAAGAGTAGAGAGAAATTATAACATATATATTATATGATAATTTATCAATAATCAAATTTAATAATGTACTGAAATTTCATTGTATTAATGATGTATTGTAACAGTCTCCTCAAGGGTATAGTACGAGCAATAAGTTTAACGTCTTCCATAACTAAATATGATTCTTGCAATGGAAATTTACAAATCCAGAAGTATGCACAAACGTAATATCAAGATTGGAATTTATAAACTTACACATTGAGTGAATGCCATGGACTTATAGTCACTCCACTGCAGAGATTCCTCTGGGTCACTCTTCTTTGCTCTGATTTGGTCATGCTCTTCCTGCTCAAGAAAGGATCCCATATTAATTGGCCATACATGCAATCATTAATTGTTAAAAACAAACCTGATATTCTTCTTTCCATGCTATTCTTATTTTTATTTATATTAAACATAAATAACATTTTTAATTTATGTCTCTTTTAAAATCAATCGACCATTTTCAGACCAGTCAGCACAAGCAATTCTCATTTTAGTCCGCGACTTCTGCCTAGGAACCAAGGGTCCAAACTCCAAAGGACACACGGCTTTGGCACGAGTAGGGGAGAAATGACAGAGACATCCTTATTTTCTCAACTGATCAAGGGTGGTTTCGTCCTTGCACGTAATTATTCTGACAACTTTGATTTCCTCAACAAAAAAAGTCCGAACCTGGATGTCTATAATTTTGTCCTTCAGTTGGGCGAATTTCTCCCCTACTTTTGACTTTTGGGCACGTACTTTGACCATATTTTTTGACTTGATCCTTGGGAAAAGTAAAGCGGTAATTTACCATTGAAAATGACTTATAAAAAAGTTACTTTTTGCGAAAATTTACTTATTTTTCATTACGAGATGTTACTTTATAATTATGCAAAATTACTTATTTTATTCGAAAATTTTAAAAAATTTACATATAAAATTATAATATTTATATTACACCTTTTTAAAAAGGAAAGACTCTCGTAAAAATTCCAGCTTTTGAAGCAAGAATAAGAACCCATCTGAAGCCGGACGGAGCTAGAAAAGTTTGGTTGCCGGGGAGGGGGTGGATTTCTCTAATTTAGACACAATAATGTGAGTTCTAATAAAAAATATAAATATAAATTTTCTTCTTATTTTATTAAATAAAAATTAAAGTGCAGATATTACTTTATTAAATTGTTTAAGAGAGTGGTAACTTTTATATTAACTAGAAGCTAAACCATATTTTCATTAAAAAAAGATAAATCATAATTAAAAAAGCATCAATACCAATATCCCGAATTGAAGGAAAAATTTTCTACACAACAATATAAAATCTAGTTATAAAATGAAAAAATAAATTTTCTTCTTATTTCATTAAATAAAAAATCAAAATAGAGACACTGCTCTGTTGAATTACATAAAAGAGACGTAAATTTTGAATAAATTAAAGTATTTTGAATAAACTAAAATTAGAACACCACATTTGAAAAATAAGTTATAATTTAAGAAGGAATCGATATCCATATCTCAAGTGCACTGTAAGTATTTTTAATATATAATAGAAGAGTAAGTATTTTTAATATCTAATAGAAGAGAAAAAATTTTGGGCTTGCAGCGTCCGTCCCTGCCCAAGCCTACTCTAATCTGATCGCCTGGCAACATCCTGCACCTATTAGTTTACTGAGAAGGCAGCCAATTAGCCAATGCATGAAGTTTAAGTTTTTGACTGCGGTGAAAAAGAGACAGGCTTTCATTACAACCTTGACATAGTTAAGGTGCACTAAACAACAAAAACAGCCATCGAATCTCTTGGTTTCTTGTCTCTTTCACCATCCAAGAGAATAACAAGTCAATCAGATGACGATAATGAACCACCATGCTCATGTGGTGGGGTTCCTGTATCTATAGCTATGCCAATCATACATTGCTCCGTCAGCTAGTTAGCTTATCTCGCAGTAAGACCCATCACCCTAAATTCGCAGAATCACAACATAATCTTCTTAAGAAAACCGACAAAATATGTTTCTTTCACATCCAAAACAACTCACATTCTATCACTTTCTCTACAGTTAAAGTTTGAAACGTAAGTTGAGAAAACAATGTAATTAAATTACAGTCGCGAAAATGACATATTGGGGAGAAGGAAAGGATAAGATGAGAAGTTTTTAGGTACCTTGAGCTGAGCCAGGGCTAATGGGGTCTCAGTGAGGAACTTGACGGCCAGAGTCATGATTGTGGAGGTGGTTTCGTAGCCGGCGACCAGCAGAGCTAACATAAAATCCACTATTTGCTCGTCCGAGAATTGGTCGCCAGTGGCCAACAATGCTCCTAACATGTCATTCTTTTTCTCTCCTGCGGCTTCCCTCTCTTTCCTCCTCTGCCTCACTATCAACGTCAGTGCCTCTGCCACCTTAGTCCTTGCCTTCAAAACCCCCATCAAAAAAACAAAAACCTCAGCACTAATTGATTTCACGAAATCAGTTTAATCGATAATTAAACAAAAGATTTGTGAAAGAAGGCTAGGAATTCAAGAGGGACGCTGACGCACCTTAATGGCTCTGCGGTAAGTAGCAGAGAGGAGAGGCAAGGGAAGGGTGAAGAACCCTTCAATGACAAGAACATATTCCTTCCTCAAACTCTCAGTCCATTGACCTGGATCAAAGCTCATCAGCTGCTTCACTGTTAGCTCGAATGTTATCTGCATCCCATGGATCCATTTGATTAACGTTAGACAACATAATATATGATCATCGTTACTTTTATATTTGACAATATGTTAATGCCAAAGAACGGTGTTTTTTTTTTCCTAGATGACTATTAAATATTGAATATAATGAGTTGTCACATACATCTGCATGCTCCCTAGCTATGACATGACACGGGAAAAAATGTAAAATATACAATGTACTTTATGTGTCACGTATGTAAGAACAAAGGAATCTGAGTCACCAACATTCAATTCCTTAACGTAATCCACACTCCCGAGCTATACTTTTTTTCATTTGATTTGATTAAATGAATCAAATCAACCCTTATAAATAAGTGCAAGGTAAGATTTGAAATTGAAATTGGATCAGGGCTGTTAATTGGATATAAATAGTATAATTTAGTATATTTATAAAATTTTATTTAATATATGTAATTTTAAATTCTACTTTAATTGTATATAATATTTTTTATATAATTAATCATTCTAAAACCCATTGGAACAAAACATTGAGAGAGGGAGAGAGAAGCCTTTTTTAACTGAACAGAGCTGTGAGCTCAACTCGGACGATTCATCGGTCGACCCAGTAGATGATGTTTGGTGATTTGGGAAAGTTTTGCACTTTCTTTGTCTCAAGACCTAAACTTTATTCTCACACCCATCTTACATCCATGCACGCACAACAAAGAGATGTGTTATATACTTGAGTTGGTTACGCTTCACTTGGAGTGTAAACTCAATGTAACAACAGAACTTGTAAAAGAGGATATTTTCAGTTGAGAAATTACTGTATGAGAGTGATCCGTACCTTCTTAGCTTCCTCCATAAGAAAAACCCGGTCGGTCCAAGAATCCAAGTTGAGCCGGATCAAACGGTCTATATCGACGAGAAGGTGATCCTTGATGATGGAGGAGTTAGCAAAACTCATGGTCAAGGAGTGCATTCTCTTGTGAAGAGTGCCCTTCATGAGCAACAGAGAGTGCTTGCCCAAAAGGTTCGATATCGAACCGGGGTAGCTGCAATCAAATAGCTTCCCTTCGTTCTGCAAAATAAACCGGTTCGTCTCTGGGTCGACGGAGAACACGGTTGGCTCCCCGAAAACATGGGTCGTGAAGATTGGACCGTACCGGTTCATCCTCTGATCGATGAAAGGCTCTGGGTTGTCCGTCTTATATGCAGAGATGAGTTGCAAGGTCTCGCCGATAAAGGGTATCCCCAAGCTCCCAGGCGGCAGCCGTAGACGGCGGTACCGGGATGACCGGAGAAGCACGAAGAAGATACTGCAGAGTATGAGAAAGCAGAGGAGTGTCAGCAAAGACTCCATGGTTTAGTACAGAACTGGAAAGCTCCCACTAACTAGTATATATAAATATAGCTATATATGTTTTATACCGTATGTATGATATATGAAGGCCACTACGGTATATATAGTAGGAACAAAATTACTGTTCCATCCATTTTTTCACCACCTCTGATTTACATTATATTATAATAATTACGTTGTTCATAGTTGTCGCCAGAAAAGGTAAATTAATATATAAAAAAAATCAAGGGTGATATATGGAATTTCAAATTTGATTCTAAATTAAAAATTATCATTAAATATATAATAAAATATATTTATAAATTTTAATTCAATTAATATAAAATATTAATAATTTAATTTTAAATCTCATTTTGATCCATATAACATTTTTATATGAAAATAAACTTACTAATTACTAAGTTTTGTATTATGTTTTATATTTATTATTTATAACTACTTAAATACTTTAAATATATTTTATTAATTATGTGAAAATTTTTGTAAATGAATTTTATAAATTCAATTTATATTTCTACTTCAAAATCTTGTTAAGCAATTGATATTTTCAATCATAATTGCTACTGACTAGGTTTTGAGGCGATAAAATTTACTCAAGTTACTAAAATACTTAATAAGCCCTCTGTATACTAGAATATCTAAAAGTAAATATAATATTCTGCCTTTTATTTATAAAAAAAATGATTATTATATTCTTTAAATTTTATAATTAATACTATTAATTTTTAATTTTATTTTTATTATAATGATTTATTCTTATATTCACTCGTAGTATTAAAATAAATAAAAATATTAAAATTGATATTATCTTGACAATATTAAATATGTACTTATTTTTATTATATTTTTATTTTTATTATTTATTTTAATATTATATATAAATAAAAATAATTAATTATAATAAATATAAAAATAAAAAATTAATAATATTATTATAAAATTTAAAAAATATAATAATTATATTTTTTCAAATGAAGAATTAAATATTATATTTTTAAAATGAATTAATAGAAGGAAGAATTTAAAATTTAGTAAGAGAAAGAAATATAAAAACAAAAAAGTTCTAAAATATTAATGGAACGAGGATAATACTACCCGTAAGTCAACTTTTTTTTTTTTTCAATTCTTTTCTTCTCTGCCTCTCCCCGACTCCATCCAAGCAATATAAAATTTTAGAAGTTAAAATTTTCTTCTTTTCTTTCTTATTCTCTCCACCAAGCATCAGCTAAAACTTTTTACACATCACTCAAGTGGCTTGTTAATGTTTCCTCTCATGTGATTTTAACTCTACTTCTCACATTAGGAGAAATTGATGATTTTCTCTGATATTGGTATATTAATAAAATTAATCGTTAATATGTCCGATATTTTAGAAATTGTAAATTTAAAATATAATTAAATTTAATAATATATTAATATATTATTATATCAATACTATAAACCTCTCGTATAATTATTATAGAAAATTTGATATTATATGTATACATATATAGATAGAGAGAGAGTCAAAGGGATCGATGGCGGTGATCTCAAAGAAAAAAAATGAATGAAAAAATTTTAAAATTACTCTTAAAATAAGATACTGTACTTTATTTTAAAAAAAAGAGAAAAACATAAAAAATAGAATGAGATCAATTTAGTGGAGGTCATCCCACTCTTTATTTCTATTTCTCACTTCCAAAATAAAATATAATATCTTATTCCAGAAATAACATAAAATTGCTCCACTGACATAGGGGGAAAGCAGTGAGGGGTTTAGGGTTTAGGGGAAAACTTGGGGAATGGCTTTCCCTTCTCCCCCTTTCTTTCATTCCCCGGTAGATTCTTTGCTTGAGATCATTATACTCAATAATTATCCAAATATATATATATCATGCACAATCGATAATTTATTAATATACACGCATTTTTATTTTATTAATTCAATTAATTTGTTGTAATTTAACTCTTAAAAAATTAATATCTATTTTTTAGTTATTTAATTATATCATTTCTAAAAAAATAAAAAAAATTAAATCTTATCCACTAATTTTTATATTTTTTTCATTTAATTCATTTATAATTTTAAGTAATAATTTATGTATTTATATTTTTAATTATTAATACTTTGTCCATCAAAATTATTTTCATTTAAAATTTAATAAAAAATTTATATGCATTATATATAATCTTTACTTTCTAAAATTTTAATTTAATTTGATGCCTTCGTGGAACTAAATTACTCTTAAAAACTCCTATTCTATTAGAGTTTTATCTTTTATAATTTAGACTACAATTATTAAATCGAGGGGAAATAAGATTTTTTTAAATGTAAATTAGCTTTGAATGAATATCAAATTAAGTTAATTTAAAAAATTAAAAATTACATGTGATACATATAAATTTTCTATTAAATTTAGATAAAAATAAATAAATAAATTATTGACAATTAAAAGTATGAATAAATTAAGTAAAAAATAAGGAAAGTATTGAATGTTAAAATATAATTTCCTCAAAAATAATAATAATTTGATCTTTTAATTATTTAAGGGTAATTTCGAGAGGAATTTGATCTTGTAAGATGTTGAATATTTTCATTAACATCAAATTATACTCAATCAAATTTTTGTTCCCCCTTATTTATTTTTATTTATCATTTTGATGATTTTTTTATATTTTACTTGTCAATTTGGAAAATTAAAAATTTATTTTTTATTTTTTTGCTTATTTTCCTAATAAATACACAATTATTTTATATGTAAATTGAATTTTAATAAAGAATAAATTAATAAAATATGATTTTTATGGTTGAAGTTATTTATTAATTTTTTTAATCCTTTTATATTTACATTAAATAATAGATAGAAATAGAAAAGATATGTGTTTATCATTTAAAGTATTAAAAGATTATTATTATAATAAATAGACAAAGATCTTGGTCGCTGTTTGAGTTACTTGTGCCTTTATATCATGTCGATCGGAGGAAAAAATTTAGTATTAAAATTTTCAATATTATTATTTATTATTTTCGAATGAATTAAAAAAATTACTTCTTTAATTTCAAAAATAATTCCATTGCAACATTATAATTATTAATTTCTTTAAATATAATAAAAGCAGTACAAAAATATTAATGTGTTGCAATAAGAACAACAAATTTTTCTCGTTGAAAATAAGCCTCACTGTAAAAACAGTGGGGCCAAGCCCAATAAATGATCCTGAATGTGCAAACATCAGAAGTTTATCGCCACTAAAATTTCTATCTAATAATTAATCTAAAACAGAAATAATAGTTTTTTTAATAGAAATGATAAATATATAACCATATTAAACCATTGTAAATTATTATATGAGAATATTTGCTGTTATGCTGTTACTTATTTAAGGAAAAAAATAAAAAAATGAAAGTAGATGTAATTAAATAGTTGAATCACTAACTGAATATTAACAATCTTCCAAAAATAAGATTACTAGATTAATATTAATAATCTTTAATCAATTAAATTTGTATAGGGTTGAAATAGGTGTTAACTGCTTGATTAATATCGCTACAATAAAATTGTCTTTTAGTATCACCACATTCATATCAATTAGTAAGAAAATTGATATATATATAATATAATATAATATAATGATATGACAATATTTTTAAAAATAAATACAATTTATAATATCAGTTCAAAGAAAAAGGCAATGTTATAAAATAAAATTACTTACTACAAGGTATGGAGTTGGTGAGTGAATTGAAAAAAAATTCATGACAATTGTTTAAACAACTGATGTGAAAAATGAAGTCAAACCATTATATTCAAAAAATGGCAAAACATTAGAGATTGATTGATATCACTAGTATAGAATTGTCACTTAATATCACCACACTGATATTGATTAATAAGAAAATTGATATATATAATGATGTGATGATATTTTTAAAAATAAATACAATTTATAATGTTAATTCAAATAAAAAATTGATGTTATAAAGTAGAATTATCTACTCCAAGATGTAGAGTTAGTGAGTGAATTGAAAAAAAAAACTTTTTAAATAACTAATGTAAAAAAATAAAGTCAAACCATTGTATTCAAAAAATAGCAAAACATTAAACATTGATTCTTATATATAGTCGTCATTGAAATTTTCACCTAAGAAATGTTTTTGTAATTATGTATAAAATATTAAATATTACTTTTAGTATTAATCGACGTGAAAACTTCTAGGCATCAATTATGTATTAATAATCGATGTTTAAAGTTCTATCACCTCCATATACATCATCTTTGCTTCTCATAATCACAAATAAACTTTTGTTGTATGACGATTTGCTCTCTACTTTTTTATGCTTTTCACTTTCTCTAGCATTTGTTTAGAGATTATATGCATCAACCTTTAACCATATTCAACTATCTATCTTTGGTATTTTCTCTAGTTGACCTATGCTTCAAAAGCATTTTGTGTTTTGATTGTGATTTTCAAGGTTAAAGCTTAAACATTCTCATTTATTGTTAGAAATTTTTAATTTTTATAGTCTAAAATCATTCTTCAATCGTTGGTTACATATTTTAGAAGTATTATTTAACATAAAGAATTAACATACCCAAATACAAATTATGTTTTGTGCTCATATTTTTTAAATATCATTTTTGCTTGAATGTTATATTTATCGAGTAATTTTCTACATTAGTATGACTCTATTACTTAGATGTTATTTTTTAAAATATTATTTTGTTGTGAGTAAAGTTTTATTCTACGATCAAACTAAATATGATAAAATAATTTCCAATTAGTCTTTTTTATTTAAGTTGTTACATGCATGTGCTTGGTTATTTATTAGATGTTACTTGGAATATTAGTTAAATATTTTTATTGATTTGGTTAACTATCTTTAAGCAGAAATGACATGTATGTATCTAGGAATTCTAATAAAAGTGGTGAGAAAAAAAGGGGCACTACTGACCTTACAATTGAGAAAGACATAGTTCTCAAGCGTGCCAAAAAAGAAAGGCTAAGAGTAGACTTTAATGATAATAAACTTATATATAGGCCTAATTGAACTAATTTCACCAACTACCTTAGCTATTTGATACACAACAAGGTACCCATTACCATTAAGGAATAACATCAAATGAAATAAGACATCAACAATATCATTTAGGAAGAGTTATTAGTAAGGAACCTTAATATTTATTTCTATTTTAACTTTTATATGTGTATAATAAGAAGTCTTAGATTGTTAATTATATTTTTTGTTTGTGGGTTATTTTACAAGTTATGTTTAATATTTCCCAAATTTACAAAAAAAAAAGTTCATCAATGAAGTAGGGGCTTCAAAAGGACCTCCCTCTATAAAATATCATTAGATCAACCCTCCAACATATAAGAAGTTTGTGGAGATATGCCATTCAGAGGGCTTCTAAGTTTTTATGACTATCTCAGCACTATTGTGTTTCTTCCACTATTGATAGGAAATGTTGTCTTCTCATCATTTATTTTATTTTCTTATGAACAAGCCAAAAATACACAAAATAAGACAAACTAAGCTCAAAATATGTACAAATATAAGTTGTCCTAGGAAAAGTATAGGAAACTCAAGGAGAGCATTTTCATAAAATGGACTCAAGTTATTGAAGAAGTTATTACTTAATCCAGTAATCAAGCATCTACCTTTGTCACCCCCTATTGAATGACATGAGTTATGAGTTAGAGTTAAAGTCAACAACAAAGGCAAATTCACAATAAAGGAAAGTAGATAGGTTGCCCAATAAATAATAAGTGATGTTATTATTTTATTTATCAAATATAAAATGTGTTGTTCATTTACCAATTTATGACTAACCATGTTTGAATATAATGTATTAGGATAAGCTCACATAGCAAAACACCTAATGAGAGTTTCATCCAAGAGGTGTAATTGTCAAATGGACCTATCTGATCTATTCATGAATTGCTTTATATGGACTAACCATAAATAAACTAGACTAAGTCTAGTTAGTAAAAATTACGAACACTCTAAATGAAAGTCTAAGTTCTAACATTTGCGAACTGTAGACTTGTAAACTTGGTTTGCGAACATTATATTTTTTCACAAGAATTTAAAGGCTTTTAAAATAATTTTAAATTAAAAATAACAATTACAAAATTTAAAAATTATACATTTATTATATTCTTAATCCATACCAATAACTCAAGATTAAATAAACTATAATAAAAATTTATTAACTTTGAAATTATTACATTACTTTAGAAATAATTTATTTCAGTTAGGTAAAGTTGAAAGATATAAAATTAAGTTTAAAAGTGAGTATTAGCTTGGTTGAATAAAGATTTGTGTTATATATTAGTTTAGTTTCAAAGTAAAAATGTTAAAAAAAAAGGAAAAGAAAAGATATGGACCAGTTTATGGATCATCCAATCCTTAATGACCAAATTGTTTTAGGTCTATATTTAAATAGAGTCGTATTTTATAAGTTCTAGTTTACATTTTTTTATGGACTTATAAACCTATTTGTGAACCCAAGTTTGTTTCAAAGGCTCTACTAGGAAGGAGGATAAACATATTGAGTGTTACTCTTAGAATTCACGAGCTTGCCGAATGTGTGAAGGGTGTTAGAGGAATAATTAGCATTAAAAAACACATCAGGGATTTGCAAACATTTTCATAATGAATAACTATTTCAGTGAGAAAGGGCGAAGCTACATGATTCAATTTTGTGGCCTATGCTCGCGGAAGTTGATCATATTGATAAGTTATTAGCCACCTTAAGAAAGGAAGAAAAGGTATGGATGACAACCTTTATACCACAGTAAGGCAATTGTTGCCTTATTAACCTCAATCCTTTCACCCAATTGCCATAAGTAAAATTTTGTTCACCTTATTATTTGTTACTAAACACTCTCCAATCTTATTGTAGAATTACATTGATGTTAATCAACTAGTTTATTTATCATTGCAAACTGAACATAAGTAAGTACTTAAAATATCAAGAAACCCATAGGTAAATGGTAAAAGGCATGGTTTCCTAGATAGTGTGCTCTATACCATTGCATAACTAAAGGACTCATGTAAAGTTATGGTAGATATCATCATTGAAAAGTTAATTGGAGTGCCATTACTAACGGAGGAGATAACTACGATGGCCCACGTGGTTAGGTTCCTACCTAACTTAGTTAAAGGCCTTAACTTCATTGTTTATAAAAGGTGAAGTTTTCCATTGTTTTGATATCATTGCCTACAATTAAAATTATTTAATGTGACTAATATTTTATTTTTTCTACAATTTATTTTTAGCTACTTCCATAGAAAGAAAAGGGTTAAAAGAAAGTAGAAAGAGGTTATGACTGAGAGTGATAAGTTTAAAAAGTTAAAGACTTTGATAGATTATCCTTAGTAAAAAAAAGATAAGGGTGAGAACATCTCGATAAGAGCGCCAACCAAAATGAACATGAAAATGGCATTCTCCTGTTCAAAAGGGAGATCTTGCAACTTTTGAATTAGGAGAAGTTAGATATTTCCACTATCATGATGTAGAAGATGAATGTTTATGTTCACTTTTTATGTCTTTCCTAGTTTTTATACACATGTTGGACAATATGAATTCAAATGCTCATTCATTCTAAAAATTACAAGGCACTTACAGCGTAGTGCTAAGAAGAGTAACTTAGGTTCCTACATCAATTTTCAAGCTCTAAATAAGGTATAGGAATTGAAGACAAGCCAAGAGTTATAGAACCAATACATAAACGAGACCATAGCAATAAATAAGAAGTGATAATGCTACATGGCATTATATTACTAAAGGTATATGGTTGCAAAGATGGGGCTTACTTAATCTTTAATTATATTTTCTCCTTTATTTTTTTACTTTGATGTTAATAATGTTGTAGCCACCACCGGATGCTAAGTGCAATTTATTCAAAATAGAAGACAATCTAACAACTTAATTTGCCAAGGTATAAACTATGCAAGGAATTTAAAAAGTCAATGAAAATATTAGTGAATATTTACTATAGGATGCAACGCTCTCCCACAAAGATTAAAGTCGAATAGGTAATAAATATGACATTTTTATGTATGTTTAGGTACCTAATATACTGATTGATAATCATTAAATGAAATTAACACTATTTTGTATTGGTTTATTGCAATGTCCTAAATAAGAAGACAATGTGGAGTGTGGATACTATATGTGTAAATACATAGCTAGTGTGGTTAAACATATGAAAAGTAATAAAAAGCTTGATAAGGTAATTTGTTTAAATTTCAATTAGATAGAAACTTATAGAAAACATGTAATTTTGGCTTCCTATCAAGTTTTGCATATAAATATGCAATTCTTCCAAGGTAACATAGAATCCTATAGTGCATTAGATTTAACAGTCTTGAAAGAGAAATGAGTTGCATATGTATTAAAAGAGATATAAGCACTGACATGAAGAAGCATTGCCAAATATAAACTTTAATTCTATTTAATTGTAAATAAAAATGTATATATGTATGCTTGTAAGCAATTACTTATAAATGTATATATTGTTTTGTATGCATTATAAAAGTTATTTATATATATTATTGTGTGATTTAATATTATTTAAAAGTTGGTGCTTTTTCCACTAATAAATGTTTTATTGTTTATGTAATAAGTTTAGTTTCTGTCTTTGGAGTAATAATAAAGGTACACTTCATTTAAAAGAAAAAATAAGTATACCGCATTAATTGTTTATTAATAACGAACATGGTTAATATACAATATTGGTTCTATAACAATAATTAACATGAAAGAGTAAAATTATGCTCGGGAAGTTAAAGCAATAGATTGATAAAATGGAATTCTATAATGATTTTATAATATAACTAATATGAAAAAGTAAATTTATCACTAGGTTTACAATGTTAGTTTTAACTTATAATCAACATAGAATACTTAAACTACACTATTTTTCTCTCCTTAAAATTTATGAAAATGAAAGAAAAAATTTAAATTGGAATCCTGTCTTGGGCATCATATTACAAATATATTATATAAAGTATCCTATGAAATGATCAAGCAATTAATTTTTTTCGTAAGAAAGAAATCATTACATTTTTTCATATAAAAAATCATCTTTATTCGAGTTCAACCATTTGTTAACTCTAGCTAGCATCTTCTTCGCGATGTTAAAGTTTATTTGAATGCTTTGTTTCTCAGTTAAACCTAATTAAGAACATCTACTTATTGTATAATGTGTTAATTTATTTCAATTTTTGATTTTTGATTTCATTAATTAATGTTTTGGTTATGTCAATTTCTTAAAGAAAAGGCAAATGATTTTTTCCTTATAAAAGAAAATTAATAAGTATTTCTATATAAAGGGTTAGAATGACACGAGCAATTCAAACAACACATGATGCTACCAAAATTTAATGGCATAAGTCAAGTAATAACTTTCTCTCCAACTAAAATATATTGTATTAATATTTCACCTACAATATTAATTTCAACGTTCTTGTGTTCTTATTTTGCCACAGTGAGATTTATTAATATTTTTGTTAATAACCATGTTATTGGAGAATAATGTAAGCTTCTTCTCAGTATTTAGAAGTATTATTTTTAGTTTTTTTTCAACATTTATGTATTATATATCTTCTACTATTCGAATCCAAATAAATGTATCATTCTTCATCTTTTTCCAAATTGTTATATTTAGAATGTAATTTTAACTATAAAGATATTAAGATAAGACTTAAATATTGTGGCTACTGCTTGCATAATAGTATCAATTGCTAAATTCTATAGTTAAATTTAAATATTGATTTAGGGATAATAGGATTTAAGTGAAT
This sequence comes from Sindora glabra, assembly GCA_020226215.1. Lineage (NCBI taxonomy): Eukaryota > Viridiplantae > Streptophyta > Magnoliopsida > Fabales > Fabaceae > Sindora > Sindora glabra. The sequence continues at coordinate 59,588,273 of CM035230.1, read as the reverse complement.
TCTTGAGGGTTTAAAGAAAAAGTAAATAATGTCAATTATTTTATAAACTCATTGTCCTATTGCATATTACACATCAATTATTTAAAAAAAATAACATCTTAATCAAAATTTAAATTATAAAAAATTGATTATTAACATCGATTATTACATCAAAATATTAATGTTGTATTTCAATTATAGAACAATATATTACAACTAAATTCATTGATTTTATTGAAAAGAAACCAATGTTATTATAGATATTCAGAATTAATTTGAGAATCAATGTTGAATGTAGTAAATATACAGTATTGTCCACACACACGCACACATATAACTGCGAATAAAAATCAATGTTAAATGTGTTAAACATCCAACCTTAAATATCATTTGTATAGTAGTGTATATAAGTAAGATTAAGGAGATGTGAGTGTATCCAATTTTGCAATTCAGTGAAGTTTAAAAAAAAAAGGTCAATTTATGCTTGAACAATTAGTTGAAGTATCAGAATTGTGTGGGAATTGTGGATTACGTTATTTGAGCATTATAAGCATGGGATCCATATTAGTAATTTTCAAACCTGATTATGCCCAATTCATTGTATTTGAGCAACAATACCTCACATCATTGTAATCTTATCACGCAAACACTTACTTTAATTACTTGAATGATTTCTTCTAAATTCTTACTTTTCTTGAATGGTTAAGTTTTTTATATTTAAATGAAGTGCATAATCAATTCTATTAATTAAAAGGGTATCTTATTAACTATTAAGAGCAATAGTTTTTTTATAATAACAATAAGAATATTTAAATTTAAAATTTTTAACATATTATTAAAAATTTTTGTATTATAGCTAATGACTCAATGGAAAAGAAAATTGTGAAAAATGCTTAAATTGACTTTTTTTAACATGAAAAAGAGGTAATCCTTGACCTGCAAGTTGGTACCATGCATGATGCACATGATAGAAGGTCAAAGTTGAGAGGGGCATGTCATTGGAGACCACAAAGCAGCATGTGCACTCAATTTAGAAGGACATAAAGCTGATGCAAACGCCTAATAGCCACATGGCTCACGCTTGTTTATGAATCCTTTATCGCTTAATACCTCACCTAAACCACTACCCAAGAATAAAAGGATGGTCCGACAAAGAAGCATCTCAAATATGAGGATTATTTTTATATAAAGGATGAGAAAATAAATTTGTTGGATTTTTCATTATGAATTTATTAATTTAATAATAAAAATAAGGTATAAAAAGTTTAATACTCATTAATGTATCATTAATATAATAACAGACGATTCTCAATAATATTTCAACCTACTAAATATTACAATATAAAAAAAATTATTATTCCTAAATTCTAATATTAATTCTAATCACTTCTTATCAATATTAAAATATTTTCTTGAATCAAATACACAATTAAAATTGATAGGAGTAATGATTCTTATTGAAATTCATGATTAAGGTTGATCATAAGTAGTTCATGATATATCAAGAGATTCATATTTATCATATATCACAAGTGGATTGATAAGGTAATTATTAATTTTTTTATCTATATTTTAATATTATTTTTTTACATGATTCAATTAAGATTGTTATTATAAAATTTTAATTTTAACAAAATTATAATTACTAACATTTATATTTGATGATTTGGTTGGAATATAATTGAAAGTTATTTATAAAGTATTAGTTTAGTAGGAAGTATATTAATTTTAAATAGATTTTAACTATTAATAGATATGGATTAAAATTTTGGTGATGATATTTATTGAGAGGAAAGAAATTTTTTAATACTCTAATTCTTGAAGTAATTATTCATTTCACTCAATGATTTACTAAAACGAATATAATTAAAAGTTATGTAATTATTTAAAAGGGTCATATAATTACTTTAAAAAATTATGTAATTTTATTTTTTAATCTTAACTTTTTAATAAGAAATGAGATTTGATATTCATGATTTACTCCTTTTACATCCAATAAGCCTTACACGCGTACAAAAACATAGGAAATTTCTAACTTTTACATCCAATATTAACAATCTCTGCTTTTTTAATTAGACAAAGAAATTATATAATTAATTTAATAATAATAAAATAATAAAAATATATTAAAATCAATTTACAACTATAGACAATTATTTCAATTAATAAGTGTGAAAGAATTAAGCTATTTAAATATTTTAAATTTATATTTATTTATTAAAATTATTTAAGTATTATTAGTTATTTTATTATTATTAAATTATTAGTATGGTTTTTTTGTTCAAATAAAATAGCAGGAGTTGATAACCTTTATACTCATGTGTAAAGGTTAACAAATTTTACTCTCTCATTTGAACAAAAATACTATGCTAATAATTTAATAATAATAAAATAATAATAAATAGTATTATAATTAACTTATCATCATTATTAATTTCTTAATTTAATGAGTACATTTCTTTTAAAAATGAAAAAATGAATAAAATTAATTTAAATATTTTAATTAATATTTTTTATTTAATATTTTTTAATATTTTTATTATTTATTATTAAATTAATAGATAATTTTTTAAAAAAAAATTAAGTGCATTTATATATATACATATTTATGGTGTGGGCCTTTCCTTCTCCTTTTTACATTTTGCATCTCAATTCCTTATAAGTGATTGCATGTGTATGCTTTGTGTCACAAGCTAGCAGTTGTGACAATTCGATAAACAAACATGCTTAGATTAATATGAAAATTGATTGAAAATTTTATCTTGTTATGGTGGTCCTATAGCTAAATTTTGAAATCAATTCAGCTAATGTACTATTTTTTAATTTTCTTAAGTTTAAGGGTATTTTGATCATTTCAAGATAGTTTGAGAATTTGAAAGAGTTTAAGAAGCCTATATTTGTGATCCTCTCATTTTTATCTTCATATTAATTGGTTTTCATATGAATCAAACACCTAAAGTTTTAAGAAAAAGACTTATAATAGTTCAAAAAAAATATGTCACTCTTGGCAAGAGGGCTTTTATTCAAAACGCTCTTCAAAGGGTGAAGTGTTATGAAGGTTTAGTAAGGTACCTAGATACTAAGCTTAAGATTAAAGTGTGTTATCTTGTGATCGTCTTTTATACACTCAAAATTATAGAATGAGACACATATTAAGTAAACGAAGTGTCCTCCTCCCTATTCATTTATCCCTTTTGACTGTTAGTACTAAGAGGCTTTATATATAAAAGGATCTTAAGGTCTGGTATGCATGGTTATTTCAATGGCATTCACTTATGGCTTGGAGACTTATGAGTTTCATCATTTTTAATAAGTGTGCCTTAAGTGGGTTTAAGTGGAAAGACTGATATGTTCACTAAGAATGGCTATCATGCACCACATGATTTTGGCTAGAGAGTTACTAACTAGTGACATTTGGTATTGAAGCCTGATTTGTGCCGAAAGGCCAAGATTAGGTAGGCTGTGATTAGTTTAGATGTAGCTTATCCAATGTTACATAAGGGATGTGCAAAACTATCATTCTCATAAACTTAGTAGTGTTGTTGCGAAAAACTTAACCAAATGGTGTAAGAGATTGGATTAGCTCAGAAAGCTATTATGCAAAAAGATGATGTTTTTGAGTTATCATAGATTAGTGCAAGGGTCCAAGCATTTGTGCCAAAAGGCTATTTTTTTATTTGTATGTAAGGAACATTGGTTATGTGCTTATCCGTAATAGTGGCATTGAGAGATGCAAACTATCGTTTAGAGAGGTGAGTGAATTAATAACCTATTAAGTAGAGAAAGTCTCAGTCTTGCTAAAGGGCTTGACTATTGCTTGAGAGATTAATATAACCAGAAGGTGAAGCCTTTAGTCATGTAGAAATATATGACCACGTTTAAAAGGCATAAGTGGATTGCTCTAAAAGGAGTGGTCCAAAATCATATCGAGGTAGGCCAGAGGGATCATTCATTTTGCTTAGAAAAGCATTACTAAAAGGCAAAATGGATTACTCCAAAAGTAGTAGTCCAGATCGTTGCAAAGTGATTCGAAGGGATCATTTATAATACTTAGAAGAATGTTGCTCGAGGGAGTATAGTCGAAGGGTTAATTAAAGATTCAAAGGAATTGATACTATGTGCACAATCTGTAGGTTAATAATATGCATGTAATCTTCTCATATGATTTTTTGATGTAGTTAGGTAGGCCATATGGTTACTTTGCAGAGTGGTAATAATGACTTAGAAAAGTAGTAACAAACTAGCACTAGATAGTCACATTATTGAGGGATTTTGTAGCAATGACCATAAACATAGGCGAAATGGACCTCAAACTATAGTAAAGGATGCTCTGTGCTTAACTCTTTGCAAGGTATTGAAGTGGATATGATTAAATGAAGTCATTAAAAAATGTATAAAGGAGGGGTCATGAAGACAATGATGTTAGAGTGCATTAACTCTAAGTAGGCTGTGATGACTAATGAGATGTTAGAAGGTATCATTTCAAAAAGAATCAAAGGATCCAATCAAGTATGAAAGTGCCATTACGAAGTGTAATGAATTAATTGAAAGCAAATAAACGAACTTGGAAGCAAGGTTATAGGGCCTTTACATAGATCAAGTATAAATCTTGTCTCTTATATCGATCATATGAAGCATTTAGTGCAAGATACTTGTTAGTAGGTAATTCATAGTGTTGTGCATTATTATGAGCTATCAAGTTAGCACACACTTTTACTATGAAGGTGACATTTATATAAGCTATAAAAGTAATGAACACACAATTGCATAGGCAACTACCTATCAAATGAGTTACAAAAATAATGAGTTCCGGAAAGCTAGTGGATAAACGACATTAGAAGGCATTGGGATACTTTGAAATAGGGCTATAAAATGGGTCAACTTATGTGAATACAGGCTGGGTCTGTGACGGGTCAATTCATATTACTTGCATTCAAAAATGCGTTCAATTTTAGGGATCTAAACTTGCTAAACCCGTGACAGGTACAAGCCAATTTACTAGTTTTAACTAAAAACCCGCAGACTCCGTGGATATAGATCAGTCCGTTACATCTAGGTCCATGACAGGTCGGTCCATATTACTCGCATTAAAAAATAGATCTAATTTTAAAAATTCGTATCCATAAAAATAGGTCACGAGTCAATCTGCGAACCATTACCCATTTGATAGCCCTACTTTGAAAAGAGACTATAAAGTAGCTTTTTGTGAAATTTGTGGAAGATGCATTTTGTTAAGAGAATACCGATGTTGTGAAGGTAACATCCTAAGTTCGAGATGGGAAACATTCATAATGCTCAAAGAAGTAGGCATTGAGTGATCAAAGGAGTAAATTAAAGGAGTAGGCTGAAGACCACCATGAAGTTTCGAGAAAGTAAGTATATTTTTTATAGAGTCATGTTAAATTGAGGTATTAATGAAGGCATTAACATTTGAAGTGGGAAAGAATATCATAAGCTGATAATTGTGATAGTTTAACAAGTAAATTTGCTCGGATTAAGATAAGACTTGATGGAAAAATTCACATATTGTGATGGTCTTGTGGCTGAAATTTAGGATTAATTCAACTAATGTACTTTTTTTTATTTTCCTAAGTTTAAAGGCATTTTAGTCATTTTAAAATGGTTTCAGAATTTAAAAGAGTTGGAGAAGCTTATATTTATGATCATCACATTTTTATCTTCTTGTTGATTAGTTTTCATGTGAATCAAATGCTCAAAGCTTGAGAAAAGGGTTTATGATAGTTTGGAAAAAATATGTTAACTCTTGGCAAGAAGATTTTTGCTCAAAATGTTCTTTAAGAAGGTGGAATGTCGTGAAAGTTTGGTGGGGGCACCTAGACATTGAGCTTGGGACTAGCGTGTATTGCCTTTTCACCATCTCCTATACACTCAAAATTATGAAATGAGGTATATACTAAGCGAACATAGTGTCTTTCTCCTTATTCAATTATCCTTTTCAGTTTGTAGTACCTGGAGGCTTTTTATGTAGAAGAGATCTTATGGTTTAGTAAGCACAAGGTGCTTCGGTGAGATTCGATTGTGGCTTGTGGATTTATGAGTTCTATCATTTTTACCAAGTGTACTTCAAGTAGGTTTAAGTGAGAAGGCTAGTATGTTCACTAAGAGTGGTTAGCATGTGCCATACAATTTTAGCTAGAAAGCTGCCAACTCACGACACTTGACCCATAACACAGAGAACATTGAGGCCACTATCGTCACTGATCAAGATCGTGAAGGGTAATTTTTTATAGAAAAAATTATAAAATACTTTATTTAATTTTGATGTAATTAAATTTCATATTTTTTCATTTTAAAAATTTGAAAAATAATTCTTTAAACTATAGGAAATTGGAAATTAACATGCTAAGCTAACTTAATTTATTATTTTATTAAATTACATGACTTTTTATTGATTGTTTTAAATAAGATTCTTATATTATAATGTATTAGTTTATTTTATTATTTTTTATAAATAGTTTCTATGTTATATAATTAATAAAAATTAAATTAGATATATAAAATTTTAATTAAATAAAAAAAATAAATTATGAAATTATACATGCAACAATGATGATGTAAATTCAAATATTATAATATTATAATTTTTATTTACAAAATTCAATAAAAATTGATGTAATTTGATATAATAATAAATTAAATTGATAATAAGGATTAATTTTAAATTTTATGAATTTGAAGAGGTGATTTCTAAATTTTAAAAATAAAATAAAATTTAAGGAAATATTTTACATTTTTTCTTTAAATTTAAGGAAATACTATATATATATATATATATATATATATATATATATATATATATATATATATATATATATATATATGGATAGTTTTTTTATACCTAAAGTTAAATTCAAGGTATCAATACCTTGACTGATACACTAATAATATTTTAACAAGTGGATTTATATTTATAATTTTATATTTATTAAAATCACTAAAACTTATTGTTACAGGTTAAAAACTTATTAGTAGAATTTATAGATTTAACCATAATTAAACAAATATTAAAATTATCAAACTATAATATATTTATACCTTCACATTTAAGTTTATAAATATTTTATGTACATATTATTATAATATTTGTAATAAGTGTGCATAAGGTTTAATTTTATAATATTATAATTTTTTATTTGTAGGTATTTTAGTATTTAATTTTGACTATTTGATACTTTTTTTTAATTTCTAAAAATGTATTTTCAAAAATTATTACTCAATTGTTACATAAATACCTTTAAATACTACTTATTTATCTTTTATTAAAATTATATATTTGCTAGCACCCTTAATATATTGTAATATTCAAATGTTGTTAGTGTTGTTTTTATGGCTTTTTTCTTAATATTTTGAATTTGAACCCAAAATTACATGTCTATTATGTAACTTGATAATTCTATTATAGAAAATTAAATATTTTTTTTGTCCAAAAAATAATTATTCTATCCTATAATATATATTCTTTTAAATATAATATATAATATATTTATTTAATCTTAAATATAGTACATGTATCATATATTTAGTCCTAAATTTACACATTTTTCATGCGTAATAAAAATAATATCACATAAGATTTATTTTTATTTTTTCAATAAGTTGTCAATAACCCTCTATCAATAAACTTTTTAAATTGGATCTTAAAGTTTTTTTAATTTTATTTTAGTCTCAAAGTGTTTTTTTAACAAATTAATAGTTAAATAAAAAGTAAGTTAGACTAAATGCTTTTTTTTCTCTACACAAATTTAAAATTTTCTTGCTTCAAATGTTTATTTGTTTTCTCTCTTTTTAATTCACACACACATCTCTTAAAATTTATATTTGTACTTCATCTTAAAAGTACATAATAAAATAATAATTTTATCAAATTAGATAAAAAAATTAATTATTGTAAAAAATTAATAAAAAATGATTATTCATTATTTAAACATTTCATGAAATAAAAAATTACTTTTCACTATTTAAGACCACTTATTTGTATCAAAACAAATGCATATAACACTTAGTACTTCTATATTAAATAAAGAAAATTATTCCAAAAAATTGAAAAAAGCTATATACCATCCTCTCAAATACTTTATTTTAATTATGTTATTGACAATATTATTTTTTCAACAATAAAATCTTTATTTGTTATAAATTTGTTGAAGAAAATATAGTTATGTATACAATATACTAAAATTATATTTAGTCAATTTTAGAATCCTTTCCATTTTAACTAATTAAATTTTTTAATAAAAATCACGCTACTATTATTTTTAATGTAATATAATATTTTTATTTTTTATTCTTTTAAATTATTTAGATTTATATATAAAATCCAACAATACCAAGAAATTGTTAGTAAAGAATTAACTCTTATACATACATATTTACTTATATATGTATATTCAAATACGTTCCACATAAAAATTAAAGATTAAAAAATAAAAGTGATTTATTATTATAATTTTGACCTAATACAAATAGTCAATTTTTGAACTTAATACATTAAATTATTAATTGTATTTTCTTTCTTGATGTTAATCTTTATTTTCTTTATAATTTTAAACCTTACAAAGAAAAAAATAATTTCATCTCATTTATTTCTTTATTTTATGTTATATAAAAATGATTAATAATAATAAATTAAATCAATAAAATAAGTATTTTATTTGAGATAATATATATTGTAAAAGCTTGTATTTAATATAATTTACAAGATGAGAAAAGTTAAAAAGAAATGCACATATTATATTTTTATAAGTATATGCATAACACTTTAATTTTCAAATAAAACTTATTTAATATATTTTAAACACATTTAAAAAATTTAATTCTAGATACATGTAAGAAAAATAATATGTATAAGTATCATTTTTTTCAAAAGTATTAATCAATATTAAATTTTTTATTGAAAATAATAGTAAAATTTATTACGAAACTGAATATTTTAAAAGATTTTATTGTGTACTAATGTGTTAGAAATAAGTGAAGGAAATTATTCAAGAAAAAAGAGAAGAAATAAAAAAAATAACCTCATATAGTAAAAATTTAGATTCTTAATTTATTAACTATTAATTATATTTTATATTTTTAAAATGATTACATGGTAATTTTTTTAAAGTATTTTAATTTTAAAAGTTTTAAATTACAATATATTATAAATAAACTTAAATTAATAATCATTCAATTATGTTTATTATATAGTAAAGAGGTATAAAAATATACATATAAATTAATATAAATAATTTACTTAAATTACTTATTTTCAGTTATGGGTGGATCTAAAATTAAAAAAAATTTATAGTTCAAAATAAAAATATCATATTATTAATTTTTAACCTATTAAATAAGTATCCTAATCATAAATCTTAATCATTCATTTTAGTATCATTACAATTTAATGGTTCTTATTTTACTACAAAGTCAAGATATCAATACTCAAATTAAAAGTCTGGATATATTAAAATTATCCATATATATATATATATATATATATATATATATATATATATATATATATATATATATATATATATATATATATATATCTCAATTCTAGAATTTGTCGAGTATATGCAGTGTCTAACTAGACTTGCTGGAACACTATCAGCAATCGAACGAATACTTGATTGTTGAACGCAGATTCAAAGAAATGGAGATATTAGAAATACTTCCATATGTACACTGCAATTGAAGTCGTTCTTGTGCTCTATTGAAAAACTCTTCTACAAATTAACGGTTAAATAGAAATAAATTGGGGGTGACGAAAATTGAAACATTAGAATAAAAATTGGGATTAAGGATAAATTAAGAGTAAAATTAGATAATATTAGAGTTAATATCTTAACATGTGATTAATTCTATTAATTTGAATAAAATTTTAATATAAATAAACAAAGTGTTGACGATACAAAATATGAGTGATCTTTTATCTGCATTTTAAATTATAACAGACAAATTATAAATAAAATCATATTATAAATGTGAGGTGTATATTTTTTTTCTTTAGGAGATTGGCATGTTTGCCCATTTGCCTCAGCCAACAGGCCTTGATGCAAATTTTTTTGAACAAACAAGTGGCAAAAAAACCACTGATTAATATAATTGATCTTGATTTGCTATATATTATAAAAAGATTGATTCAGGCTTAATACTAATATAATAAGAATCAAGATCTATTGCAGATAAAAAAGTCATTAATTGAACGAGCCAATTGTCCCACCAAGTTCGTTCAACAAAAGAAGTAAAGCTGGTTTCTCTTCATAATTGGCTTGTCTTCCCAAGATTGGCTTCAAATTAAATAAAACCCCACTTTTTCAGAGTCGGTCATACTTCACAACAATAAGATAAACAAGTCAATTAACTAGCTACGCAAATTGTTTTTAGTAGGATTTTTTTTTTAATCTAGGAGATATAAGATATACAAGAAATAAAGTTGTGTAATAATTTTTTGGTTTCCTCCGCTATTGGTGTTTGTTGAATTTTTTTGTTACATACAGGGAGAAAATTTAAATTTAAAGTTTTTTTGTATATTATTTAAATTTTTTGCTATTAATTTTTTTAATAAATTTGTTTGGCATCCGGATATCATATTAAATGCTGATTAATTTGAATTCAAATTACATAGAAACATATTAGGAAGTAAAGCTCTTCCAAAGAAATTTTTATTTATCATCCAGTAACAATATTTGATAAATTTTATTATTTTTGTTTGAGGTTCAAGTCTTATTATTAATATTTAAATGATTTATAAGGATGACGATAAACTCTGAAAATTTCTGTTAAAAGTGGAGCAATCCCCCTTTTTTGTCCAGAATTTTATATATAAAGAAAAAAGAGGAAGATTATGGTATTTTCAAGAATTTTAAATTTTAGGTAGTGTGGTGTAATCTCATCAATTAAATGAGATTAGTTAAAGTTTTGATAATCTCATTCAATGAATGAAATTCTGCCTTACCACTCAGGTTTAGAAACCTGAAAAATGCGAAACATATAAATCTCTAGTTTAAAATATCTTTTTCCTGATATGTTTTATTTTTCAAATGTCTCTCTCACGTGGTCACTTGTATAGTGAAAAAGAAATATACTTCTTGGGATGTGAGTAACGCTACTTTGAGCCACGGACATGCGTAGTGAGCTGCCCCACGTGAAAATTCTAAGAAGACAATAAAAATATGCAGATTAGGGAATAGGAAGGGCATGTAACATCACAAAAATGCCAATTACGCTTTTAATTTCTCCACATTTTTTCTCGTAATTATATATATAACATATAATTTGAATTAAATCAATTTTATATTATTTTTAAAAAAATGTAACAAATTTGAATCATATCGTATGATATGTATTTGTGAGAAAGAATAATCTTATGAAACAGTCTATCATTTGACAGTAAGAGTGTTTTAAGGTACGTTTGTATGTATTTTTAATTTTGTATTTTTAAAAATTATTTTCAAAATTTTTTTTAAAAATTATTTTTTGATTGAAAAAGTTATTTTGGGATTGAAGAAAAATAAAGAATAGAGAGTAGTAAGTGTTGAAAAAAATTTATTTAATTATAAAATTAACATTCAAACTAAGAAAATAAATTCAAAATACATTTAAAAGTTATTTCTATTTTTTAGTTACATATTTAACGTTATAATTTTTTAAAAATAATTTCTGAACATAATTTTCAAATAGATTCTTCTATTTTTTAAAAAAATAAAAAATTATTTTTAAAAATAGAAAATAAATAGACTCTTCATTATTTTTTATTATTAAATGAGATTAATGACTATTTCAAATATTAGAATATTATCAAATTTCTCCCCTTTTCATAAGTATTATCTCCTGATGAGAGTGTTTTAATTGCCAAATTTGCATTGTGATTAATGTGTTTTTTTTTAATTAATGCTTCTATATTTGATATATAGTATATATTTGAATGCAAAATAAGTAATTCAAAAATATTAAAAAAATATGACCTAAAAAAATTAATCTGCCTATAAAGTAGCATTATTGTCATCGAGCCATTATAAAGGTGGATTTCATGTTGAAGCCGATGGTCCCCGTAAAGGGACATGAAGCCCTCCATCCACTAGACAAATCCCATATGGAATTATGATGACCCCTAAGAAGTAACCCATCTACTTTTCACGTCCCTTGCTGGAATAAGAAGCTTTTTGTTTAATAATCCTAGTGAAAAGAAGCCCATCATATTTGTCGTGAATATTGAAAGTGCCTTCTCTCCCTTTTCAGGCTGTACACAAACCTTATCACACAAACATTAATCAATTATTGGCGCTTTAAAAGAATATTCTCCACGAAATTTTATTAATTTTTTAATTTAATAAAAGAACTTGATGACCATAATATACATTATCAATTTGGTTGATAAACTCACTAAATTTTCTCTTTTTTTTCTTAAACTTTGTTAATAATCTTTTTAAACAAACTCAGGAATATTAATTTACATCAAACATAATGAATTCATAAAAAAATAATATTTTCATTGTATTTCACCATAAAAAGAAGAATAAAGTTTTTGGCTACATGAATAAAGGAAAATTTTAAGTAAAAGTTTCTAAATAGTTATTATAAAAATTTCATTCAAATTATGATATTTGTATTAATTATTCTATTTAAAAATATTATAACATCGATAACTATTGATCACATGAAAGAGATTTAGGACACATTTTTTTTATTTTGCCCATGGCCTCACCTTTCCTTATTTTTCATTTCAACCCCATTCCCACATCTTTCCCAAACTCTCCCACATCTCATTCTTCTTCATTTTCTACTTATTCTCCTCTCTTCTCTTCAACCACCAAAGGAAGTATTCATCTCTATCAATCTTTCCTACTCTTCCATTCAATCAAAGTAAGTAAGGTTTTCTAAGCTTCAATTATAGTAAGGGTTTCCTCCATTATCTCTTAAATTTGGGTGATTTAAGGGTTGGTTTAAGAAAGAGGGATTTTGAAGCCCTAACTACAAACTTTTGGCTTTTGGATGATTAGAAATTATAAAAACATAATTTCCTTTATATAGTGCTTCCTTCATACAAGGTGATTAAGAATTCTTCTAGTTTTACTTATTTTCGAAAGACTGGAATAGGTTGAGTATGACTTTTACTTAATTTTTAATGATTTAAGGTATATTTCTTACTATTAATGTTTGGCATGAATTAAAGGTTTAGTCTTATAGTTATAATGTTGTTCTTGCATTTATTGGTGGTTGAATTGAATATATTGCTTTGATATTGAAATTTGAGGGGTTTCCCCATGACTAAACATTTTTTTTTATAAATACAAATTTTTCATGTGTGAATTGATCTAGGAACCTATTCATTAAGTCTAGAATGCAAAAAAATGCATTCATGAATCAATTTTAGAATCAATACACCCATTCCAAAAGCAAACTTATGGGAGCTAAATCAATTCATGGCTTCTAGAATCAAATTTTTCCATCTTAAATTGATCCCAAAATCAATTTTAGACTTACAAAAAGCTATTGGAGGTTTGAAATTGGTTCTCTAATCAATTCTCCTTGCTAAAATATAAATTTTACTCTTAGAATCAAATGTAATTGACCATCTTAAGGTAAGCTTATGTATAAAATGAACAATGAGCACAATAATAAGGATTTTTTTATGAATAACACCTATACCTTAAAAATTGGTTGAAAATGATTATAACTAAGATAAATGATGTTGACAAAATACTTGGGGCCATAAAAAAGGCATTGTGATGTTATAATGATTATATACATATTGTATATGCAGTTGCATGGATTGTATTTAATTTGTATTATTGATAATTGTTATTTATGATCTTGTTTATATATAGATTTACATTTTAGTTATGAAATAAAAATGCTAAGACTGCACTTGTTATAATCTTAACTATTGTGAAACTTATAAGATTGTTAATTTGGAGCGATAATATATATGTTATGCCTCCTTGCACCGAATTTGCATGCCCTTTTGTAAAAGGATAAGCTTAATTCTAGAAAGACAAAAATTAACTTGTGAGAGATAAGGTTGGATAGAAATCACAAGTAGATTTACATGTTTTCCTTATTTATATATGTTATAATTTCTTATGGATAGTATTAAATGAAAATTTGAGTTTCCTTTATGACTATGATGATGTGAAGATGTGTTGTGTGACTTAGTTTGGGGTTTTATATGGCATATGTTAGTAGTTGACTTTTGTTAGACGAGGTGATCCTTTGAAAATATTCTCACTTCCTTGGTGAAGGTATAGGAATTTAATTATTTTCTTTAAATAACAATTTAAAGAGTCCTCTTTGAAAATTTAAATGTAACTTTTATATCACAATATAAGTATATTTTAATAATTCTTTATTAATTATTGCTAACTCACCAAGTTTTATAGAAATTCATTTTCTTTTTCCATGATTTTCTTTAGGTGACCTTTCCCATTAGGTATTGAGCTATTGTTAAATGGATTGGAAATAGGTCTGCTTGAAAATTTAGCATTAAACCTTGGAAGTAGTTAAAATAGTTATGCATGAAAATTTATTAATACATTCTTTAATGGATTTTTGAAAACCATATATTATTCTTTATGAAAAATATGATTGCATGTGAAACACAAAATTATATGCACATAAGAAATGTTAGTAAGCTATTGTCCAAAAGGACTCCTTAGTTGATTATGTGTCTTGAGATGAGTTTTGAAATTTTGTCTTTGAATAAAACATTTAGTAAAAGCTTGCTAAGTATTATTAATAAAGAAATGCTATATAAACCAAAAATAGGATCTCAAATTGAATTCCAAACATAAATTAAGGGTTGTCATAAAATATAGAATAGTGAGCAAATTTTTAAAGTTCAATTCAATGGATATAAAATATTCACAACTCAATTTTATATCTCATATCCTGTACTTATAAAATTTTTATTATTAATATACATATGCATATTTGTAAGAATTGATATAGATAAATCTGTGGCTTAGAGATAGATCTGCACCTAATATTTTTGAAATGTAAGATAAAATTCCATTTTGTTAGGGCTTAAGATGGAAAAAAATAAAATGTATATTCTCTCACATTAATACTATTTGCATATTGGAATTGAGCAGGTCAATACTAGTATTAATTTATAACTATTTTTTTTAAAATTTAGCAATGATATATACATAAAAAATGAAATCTAAAATTGAATTCTGAATGCAAATTAATAGCTATCATTAAATATATAATGGTGGAACAAATTTGTAAAACTTAATCTGGTAGATATAAAAAATTCAAAACTTAATTTTGAATCTCATTTTTTGTACATATAATTTTTTTTATAAAAATCAATATCAATTTATGCATGAATAATGAAGAGGTTGAGTAAAAATAATTTTTCTTAGGCACTAACATTTGATATTATTTTGTGCAATTTTTCTTTACAAAGTAGACTATATGATTTTATAATTATGTCATATAATTTTATTATAAATTCACATAAAGTTATACATAATAAATTACGAAACTTAGTATATAATTTGCATGATAGTTATCTTAGATGTAAGTAACATCTTACTAATATAATAACTATAATTTTTCCTAAAATATCTTTTCCTTCTAAAGGCATGTTACTTTAATTCACTAAACAATTGCTACAATCATCTCATCTTCTTTTCATCTTTATCTATTGTTGATTTATGCAATACAATAAGGAGATTACTTCTACTCCATATTACAAATTCCTTTGTTGTCAAATCTTTATTCCAAAGCTTATTCTAATCATTTAAATTTTTCTTTCAAGTTTTTAAGCTCATGCACCATCATCTACTTCTAATTATATTGTCATCATTTAGTTATGGATTTGTTAGATTGACTTGTCATTTGTCTTGTAACAAAATTTTTGTACTTGAATGAAGTACTCGTTGAACTCTCCATACATTGTCCAATTTTTTTATTATGATATATATTTAAATAATAAATAATAAATAGTATTTATACTATAGGATATAAAGTTTAAATTTAATTTACTATTAGTATAATTTTTTTTACATTATTGGTAAATAAGAAGTTATTTTTTGTGTATAAAAAAGAATACAAAAAGTGTAACAAATACCAACCTAAAGTACTACATAAAAAAAGCCTAAACTAAACCTGAAAAATAATAAGAAATACTAGATAACAAAACATAATTAGAAACTGAACATAATATGTAGGCAGCTAACCTTAGGCTTCAAATTTCATCAAGAGCTTTGATTAGCAATAGTATCCTCAAAGAATAAACTTACCACAATAATGGTAAAATAAATCAGAACAAATAAGATTGGATGTGTGTTGATACTTGAACCTCTTGTATAATATCATTTGCTTAGAAAAGTGCTTGAAGATATGCTAATAAAGTTTCAAAGCTTTATTGAAATGCCTTGGGTGAGATACTTATAAAAGCTTAATAATATCATAATTTATGATTATGGATTGAGACATATGAATCCCTAATTTCATATATGATTTTAACTAGTTCTATTGTAGTTCTTGCTAAACTTACTCCTTCAAACTTGCTTTTTCAATTGTATTATCTCCCACATGAGATTAAGTTTCCGATCATTTGCTTAAAATGATGAAGAAAAGGTTTATAACTATGTAATTGATTATGAGCCCTCTATACATGGGTCATAGTTGACTAAAAACTTCTAAAGAATAAGGTATAATTTAATAGTTGACTACATACTCAATTATGATCTTTTATAAAGTAAGCCTTTTAGTCGTAGTTAACTAAAAGTCTTTCGAGTCTAAAACTGCAGTGGGTTGTTAACTATATAATCAATTATGATTCATTAAAAAGTAAATCTCAAGCCATAATCGACTACTACATGGTTTTTGCAAATATCTAGTGTAATTTTGCTATTTATTCAACCATAAATTCCATCTTAATGCATTTTCTATCTAACAACCATATTTATATTCTTATATATCACGATTCTTCCAAGCCATAATGTTATGACTTAAATCTAACCATGATTAATGTGGAACCCACTTTCTAATTTCCACCAGCCTATTTTAGTTTTATTATTGCATTCTTAATAAATTTATGGTTATTTTTAAAGTAAAAAAGAAGATATTAAATAAAAAGGCAAATGTTTGCATTAATTTCCATAAAAGAGGGTTTATAAAAGATAAGAAAGTTAAATTTACTTATTATTCTCCTTTAATGAGGATAAGCTAGTCTAATTAACTCATAAAGAATCTAGTGTACATTTCTTTTATTTAAGCTTATTAATAGAATAATACCTTAAAATATGTTCTATAAACCAATACCATGTGCTACTATATAATCAAAACAAAAGGCTTCCATGGAGTCTTGCTCTAAAGAAGTGGTGGTGAAGGCTTAATCTCTATATTTATAAAATAAAATATGAAAGAGTGAGTATAGGGCTTAATAAGTAAATACTCAAACATAAACAAACAAACTAAGATATTAATCTTACCAATCAAACCATCATTTTATAAAATTCAACATAATAAAATATTCATAATAGTAGCCAGATCATTCACAATCAAATTATTACTTTTATTTCTAAGTAGTCTTAAGGGGCTCAATCATAACTATTGTATTAAGATATTATTACACAAAGATAAATAATAACAATTAAATTTCAAATTTATGTCATAGGGTATAGTAGTTGATAATAAAAATACATATTTGCCCTTATGGTTCATAATTAACTTTATCTTTCATAAGCTCTTTTATGCATTCTAAGTTAACCTTATCCTTCACTAGTTCTTTATTAGGAATTGGTCATCTAACACTTTAACCATCTCCTTATCACATCCCCCATCTCATAGCATAGGTCATATTCATCACACTAATTAATTCACCTTATACCTTAATGCTTAGTTACATAATATATTCCATCACTTAAACAACATCACAAGTTAGTGCACATCATATTTTATATCATATTTTACAATCTAATTCTTTCTCATATCACATCTACAGCCATAGTCAACCTAGCTTTTTAAAATCAACATGCCTTAATATATACTTGTATAACATATTCTATTTCACAATTACATACACAAAATCAACTAAATTATATACTATATGTCATATTACTCTTAAATCTCATTTCATGTCATAGACAACATGAAAAGTTTATTTCTCAATGTCAATTATGGTATAATAGCTTTATAGATATTACAAAAAGGTATAAAGTTTTATTAAATCAAAATAAGTTTAACTTGCAAAAACAAGACAAAAAAATGCTTCACAAAGTTCTTTAGCCATTTAATAATATCTGGAAATAATAAAGAACTTCAAAAACTTCTTCCTTATTTTGATGAATTTTGGGCTTGGTAAGAGTTTCACAAATAGCTTCATGAAACTCTTTACGACTTCTAGTAATATTTTTTCATAATAAAGCACTTCGTGAATCATTTCCTAACCCAATGAAGTTTAGGCCTAAAAAGCTCTTTGTAAAAAGCTTTGTATATGAGTGCAATATGTTCTTCAGCAAGTTTTTTCATTATTCATTGAAAAATTAAACTTTTCAATGCATTTAATACTTAACTAAACACCATGAAGTCATAAATATAAGTTATCCCTATACCATTAATGTTGTTTTTATCATTATATTTCATTTATATCATCAATCATTACTAAAATCAAACATTTAAGGTTATAAAGCCATAAAGCTCAAAATATTGCATTTCAATTCATTTCTCTCAATTTCATCAAGAATTGATAAAGTGTCAACCTACCTTGCATGAAAAAGATTATAAGGAAGATAGATTAAAGGCTTCTCAACCTTAATCATATTAAAATTTGAAAGTTCTTAGGCTAGGGTTAGAAATCTTTAATGAAAACTAAACAACTTTAAATCCCATTATTAACTAAGAGGAACCAAAAAGAATTCCTAAGAAAAAATAATGCTTTTATCTAGATTTGATGAAGAAATTGAAGGTAAATCTTACTTTACTATGCTTAATTAATAAGAGAAAGAAAAAAAAATAGATGGTTGTATGAAAGTTAGGGAATTTAGAGGAAAATGAAAAGGAAAGAAGTGATGGCTAATTTTAACCCATGATAGTTAAGGATATTTTTGAAAATTTTTTCCTAAATTTCTTGTATATTTGCATATTCACTTATGATAGCTCAAAACTTTATACTTTAAGATTTAATTTAATTTCTTTCATCCAATTATATTAGAACATATATTCCCACACTTGCTAAAATGCCAAATTTTATTTTATTTTGTCATCTATACAAAAAAACTCTTAGTTTAATTGATCATACTAATTTTCACAAGCTTAGCTTATATCTAATAAGGTTATCTTGTACATGCTTTACTAATAGATTCAAGATAATTTACATAATAGATTAAAATGTTTACTAATAAGTGTGTTTGTTCAAAACTACTAAAATAAGGAATTTAAACCTACTTACTTACCTTAATGATTTAAGGCTAAGCTAGCTTAACTAACCCAAACGCCTCCAAAGTGTTCATATAACTAAGAATTTAACTGCATACTACAAGACCTAAGAAAATATTCTTATTTACAACAAATTATTTTTTACAATTACCTTGCACAAAATAAGCCTAGAGGATTTTACTCCTATTATGGTGGTGATGAAAAAGCTTTTGCAATAATATTTGTAAAAATTATATATATATATATATATATATATATATATATATATATATATATAAGAGTAAGTCTTAAACTCAATAAGTAAGAAATTAACTTAAAATAGACATAGAAGAATATATACCATATTTATACCATTTAGATTATTCTCTAATACATAATTATATAATTGTATGCAATAATTCTAATGACTAACAATATTTTCATTTAAGTAAATGATAATATATAAATATGAATAGAAATGCAATTAAAGATTCTTATAACTTCTACTCAACCCAATCTTGTCCTTCTATTGTCTACCCTATCCTTTCACAAACATTTATTAGATTTGATTTTATATTACAATTTAATTAATTCATCTCCCTCATTCATAAATCTCATCACAATAATATCTCATACTAGGATTTTAGCATAAAAAATCAAATATAAGTACATTTATATGCTAAATATGTAAATATATAAACCATATATTACCTTAATATCATAATTTTTTGTAAAACATGCAAAAGTGAAAATAACAAAAGGATAGTCTATTATATAATCGACTATGATGATCTAAAAGCAAAATTTAGTCTCTATAATTAACCATTGAATTGATCATATCCATCCAAAGAGTAATTTTAAAGGCCATAATTAACTATATAATTAATTATGGGCATCTGGACAGCAAATTTTTTCTAAAATAGTTGATTACAAACCTTCTGAAAGCAATTCTCAAGGCTATAGTTAACTATTGGATCAAATTTCTAAATTTAACATTAATATATCTTTTCTAGAATTTGTCTCAAAACCAACATCTATACTTATGTTCCAGCCAAAAACCACAAGAAAATCATATCACAAACTAAATTCCACATCAATTCATCATTAAATGGCCAATATTCTCCTATTTAGCTATAATTAACTTAACATTATTCAAAGCTAAATAATTTAAGTAAATTGTTTACTTACCTAAGTTTGAAGGAGGTACTAGATGTTTAAAATTAGTACAAACCTGCCCTATTTATTCAAGAATTTAAAGAATTAAAATTAAATGCCTAAGAATCCTATTTTATTCATCATATGAAAACTTAAGAAACACTTCCTCAAAGTTTTAAATTAAGATTAGTTACCTTAGTTTAACTAAAGATTGTTAATAGTTTCTTATATTGGTTAGCTTGTTCACACAAGATCAATTAGAAGAAAATGAGAAAAAGTAGAAGAGGAGGAGTAAAATGAACAATGGGATGTTAAGAATTTTACTTTAAGAAATATAAGGTGATAAGGGATTTTAAGAGCATTTTATGGAATTGAAAGTAACTTAAAGGTAACATTAGGAAAGAACTTCCTAAATCTCTTTCATATACATTTACTTAATTCTAATAAAACTTTAGCTCTTAATTATTTTATTTCCCCTATTCTTATTATTTTTTCTCATATTCTACTTAAAATCCTATTATTTTCTATAAAATTCACATTCTAAAAATAGTTATAATAATTAAATAATTATTCTCATGCACGAAAATATTCTAATTATTTTTTATTTTCCAAGAGGTGTAACATTATCAATCATTAATGACATAATAAATACACCAAAATCATCAGGGGTTTGAATTTAAACATTAACATCTAACACATTTCTTATGCATTCATTAAAAACTTACAACCTTAACTTAAATTAAACAAAACCAATATAATCTTCGAAATTAGGTGGAGGTTCACACACCTAGTATAAAGGAGATGACAAAAAGTTGGATTTATTATTTTTTAACTCTAATCATTCAAAACCCCAAAAATTTCAATTTAAGGTTTAAATTCTTCCTTAAACCAAAACCTTTCAATCATTAAATTTCAAAAAAGAAATGAAAGAATAATTAAGGGAGATTAGTATTCAAGAACCTTTACCTTAATTATATGAAAACTTGAAGAAGATTAACTCTCTTGTGTGTTGATTTGAGATAAAAGATGAAAATGATGAAAAAGATGAGTAACAGAGGATCATGAGAGTTAGAGAGGGGTTTGTTTGGAGAAAATGGGAAGAAGGTTGAAGTTTAAAGGTAAAATAAGGTAAATGGCTAAATGTATTTTTGAAAATATATTATCAATATCTTTCATATTCATATACTCACCTTTAAATACTCATAACCTTTAAACATTTTATTTTATTTATTTTTCTCAGCCAATTTATACAAAATTCTCACTTTAAAACTTAATTAGCTAATTCTTTTTTTCTTAATATCTCATTCATGTTATTCTTATCATAATTTATTCATTCTACACAAAGTTTTTATTTTAATTATTATTGTTAAAATTAATTAAGTATTCCTTTTATGAAATAAAATTTTGGAATTCTGCAAAGATTGTAATATATATTTGAAAGATATTATGTTAACTTTTTTTTAGCAAGTTTAATATTATGGCTAATAAATGGATATTATATTACTTTGTGATATTTGTATAAATAGTTTATTTTTCTA
Organism: Sindora glabra; assembly: GCA_020226215.1. NCBI lineage: Eukaryota > Viridiplantae > Streptophyta > Magnoliopsida > Fabales > Fabaceae > Sindora > Sindora glabra. The sequence continues at coordinate 59,566,227 of CM035230.1, read as the reverse complement.
ATCTTTAGTGAGTTCATATAGAAGATTATTTATTTTATGAATGAGTTCATGTTAGCCTTTAGTTACCATTCTCATAAATTAAACCATTTGAGTAAATGTTAACTTAATAAACTCTTAAATTTATTTTTTCATACTTTATATTTTTTTAGATATTGAAGTTAGTGTGCTATCACCATTTCTACCACATTAAAAAATTCTTGCTTTTTTAAAGGTTTTCCTATTATTTTCTAAGCATGGTAACATTTGAATTGTAAATCAAATTATAATCTTAGGCATATTTGTAAACTTATTAATAGAGTCATGATTGTAGGTGATAGGTTTAGAATTGTGTTGGCTTAGATTGTATGAGAAACATTAGTCATGAGATTTAACTAGGCTAACTTATTCCTTGTGTAATGAAGATATATAAGTTAGTCTAACTTCTCTTTTGATCTAACCTCTTATATGCTAGGATATTTCAAATTAAATAGAACAAATTTGTAGCTTCCCTTTTTCAATTTTGTCCTAACCATGACGAATTTATTATCATTTAGTATCCTATTCCTTTATTATTAATCTTAGTATTAGGCAATGGAATTACATTTAATGATTCTGCACTACTTACAGTTATAGATAGGGTTGTGACATGTACTAACCCCAATGAATTAATTCATGTATGAATCTTTGCCTTTAACCTAAAAAAATGTTCATGCATAAAGGATTTCTTCTAAATCTTAATCTTTATGAAACATAGTGTCATTTAATCACTATAGAATGAAAAATATATATATATGTCTAATTCAACAAGAAATTTACATCGAACTATATTTTATAACATTTTCATTAATTTAAGCAAATGTGAATAAAACCTTGCTAAATATCAAACTAAGTCAATCAAATCACACAAGATTAAATAAAATGTTTACTTATAACTTGTGAAAGAGACAATTGATGTTGGAAATGATGATTGGTGGACATCTAAACATTAATGAATTGGAAATTCAAGTTAAGGCTTAATCTCCCCTATCATCCAAAATTTAAATATCAAACCCATTGAATTTCCAATCATACATAACTTTTGAAAAAGAAATTCAGAAAAGGATTTTGTGAAGATAGATTAACTTTACTTGGATTAGAATGAAACTAGAAATGAAGATTGGTGGGCTTGTGATAAGAGAATAAAAGTTAAATGCTTTTTTTAGATGGAAAAATGAGGGGATGGTTGAAGAATTAAGGAAAATAAAGGGTGTACGTCTAAGGGAAAATGGGAAAAACTCCCAAGGTTTCCTCTGTACTTACACTTATCCTTAGCACATATTTCTTTAAATCGCACTTACTTATCCATTCTTAAGCCAATTCATATAGAAAAATTTATTTATAAATCTATTGTAATTAATTATTTTTATACAAAATATTTTTAAATTCTAATAAGAGTAATAGTTCATTGCATAAATATAATCAAGGTTGACTGACAAGGATTCAAAATATGTATTGACAATGTAAATCTTTTAAAATGTTACTAAAAAAAGTAAGTTAAAACTGAATTAAATCATTTTAAATTGAAAATTTTGTTTAGAAAGGATTAAGTAACATTAAATAGTCAATTATAAGCATATTAAATTATAATTTGATTGGAAATAGTTAGAGCTAACAATGCCCAAAACCAATTGAATCGAATTAGTGCTCACCCCAATAATGACTAGTTGCACTAATTTTTTTAAGAATTATGAGTATATATATAAAAAAAAAGATTACATGATTATATATAAAATTTACAACTTTTTTTTATTTTCACCCAAATATCTTATATCTTTTTTATGGTGTATGCTAAGGTACCCTATGTGGTATTAAACCCATGCTGATGTGGCAGTATGGAGAACCATTGGATGAGATTATGGTATTCTCATCCAATGGCTCTCCATGCTGCCACATCAGCATGAGTTTGGTATCACATGGGTACCTTAGAATTCCCCCTTTTTTATATGGGACCAATGTTCGGGATAATAGTAATAAATGGTAATTCCTTCCTAATAATAATACCTTAAAGGGTTGAATCCAAGAACTTTTGAGCTTGGAACATTTTAAAATTTAGCTTGCTATCACTAAGTTAATCAATTATTAATAATAAAATATAATTTTATTAGCAATTAAATTTAGTCCTAACAATTTTTTTATAAAAATATTATATCATTTTCATGAAAATGTACATTTATGAATTATGATGTTTTATAATTAAGTTATAATGTAACTATAACATCATGTTGTACCTATGACAAGATTTATAATATTTTAACTTAATATCAAATATCAAACTACAAAAGGGTAAAATTAGATATTGTAGAATTAGAGACGGATTATACATATTACCTTTTTGCAAAATTATACGGGAGAAAATCCTTAAATTAAAACATATATTTCATTAAAGCTGTTAATCAAGTTGGCTTGGCCTCTCTACTAGTCGATATATGCAGGCTAACTCTTAAATGGATTTGATAGAGGTTCTAATCTAATTCAAAGAAGTTGATGGATAAATAGGTTGATCCATGAACTTTTTTTAAAAAATTTTGAAATTTTAAATAAAAAAATTTAAAATCATTCCAAAATATATACCTATATATGAATAAGTCAAAATATATATAATATCAAAAAATATTATGCATGCATAATATAAGTAAAAAAAACTCATAAATAAAAATATTATTTCTAAATAATTTATTACATAACTTTACATAAGTAAAAATAAGAAAGAGGAATGTAATTTTATATAAATTAAAAATATAAATTTGTATAAAAATTAATGACTAAAAAATTATATTAGCCAATTTAATCCTTCCACATTTACATGGGCCCCATAAACTAAATCAAATTTAACTCACATCTAAACGAATCTCAAATTTAAAAATTTAGATTCATGAAAGCTCGCAAATAAATGAGCTACTTAAGACCCAAGCTAAACCAACAATTCTATGGTACCGTTTGGTTCATGAAATATTTTTAACATTCTTGGTATAAATTTGTATAAAAATTAAGGGAAAAATTCAGGTCGGTACCATTTGCTGCAATTTATTGTAGTGAGGTACTGCAACTGAACTTTCTTTCATTTGGGTATTGCCTCCAATGTTAAATTACCACAAAGCCCAGAACACAAAATGATGCATCCATTGCGCGAACTAGGAAGAGGAAAAGATACAAAATTGAAATGACAAAATACAATGCCCAGAAAATGAAACAACGTGCATCATTTGGGGAAGAACAAAAGGCACATAACAAAAATAACAAATCGCATTCCATCAAAGCGTAGTACTAGTGAACAAACTCAAGATACTGCATGAAAACACCATTCAAATCACCAGAAAATACCATTAAACAAACTCAAATAACACTGAACAACTGGAAATTAGCATTTCCTGACATTGAAAACTTAAAACTAGTTCAAACAGTAACTTCACATAAATCAAAAGCATTAGAATGGGTCGTCAATAGGTAAACCTACATCCTCTTAATATTGATTCGAGTATAAGCATTATTCTACAATTAACTTGATGAAAAATATTACTGTTTGTGTGGATTTGTATATATATATACGTTGAATCGAAACCTTAGAAGTTAGAACGATTAACACACGTCACATACTATTTTATTGTACGTTACTATCACTAATCTCACATAATAACTGCTTGTATGAGAAATAAAAATATGGCACTGTACATATTTTTTTATTTTTTTGGCATTCTATTCACATAGAAACAAATAGAAATACCTTACTCCTCTGATGTCAAACAATAACTTGCTTTTCTATTGGTTTTGCTTTTAATCATAATTGATTTGTCAGTTTATTTTCATATTATGTTGGATGTTACTGTTTCCAAATAAAACAGTAACATCTCGTTTGAGTTACTATTTCTTAACAGTAGCACCTTATTTTTATCAAGGTTTCATTATTAATCATACTTCATTTTGTCTATTTCTTATGTTTTTTTGTTGGTATTTCTGTTTTACACCAAACAGAAGCATGTCACCATAATAAAACAATATAAAATAGTAACATATTATTTTTTTGACATTCCATTGTTAATCATACTTCATTTTATCTATTTATGGTCTTTTTTGCTTGCTGTTGCTATTTTAAACAAAATAGAAACATGTCACTAAAAGAAAATAATATGTTACTATTTATTCTAAAAATATAAATAGTAATATATTTTTATTTATCAATTTCTGTTGTTTATAATGCTTGATTTTTCAATTTTTTGAACAAAAATACAACAAAGCATCCAAACAAACAAAAGAATATGAAGAAGAAACTTAAAAATTCTAACAATATAGGTCTAATCTGCTGGCATGTATAAGGTATATTGATGACCTTCAATTTAATGACAAATACAAAATGGTGCTGCAACAAAACCTATTTAGGATTCTCATTAATGCAATAATAACAAAGGATCTTAATCGCAGTATGTGCCAGAAAAGCGATCAAGAAATACAATCAATAATTGTAATCTTCTCAAACAAGAATAAACATTTCCTAATTAGGCGTGAACATATGAGAATAACACTAACATCGGTGAAGCTAATTTTTAGAATAGAGATGGAGATCGACCCATCAAGACAGCATCTAGCAAGAAGCCATAATCAGACTTCAACACAAGGCATTTTCGTGGCTAAGGATGCATGACAAAACAAATAATATTTAATGCACTCAAAAGAGTAGTGTGACAGAGACTATTGTTGAGGATGTCTTGTGTCTTATAACACTAATACTGCTGGTGACCCTGTTTGTACAAGGGACATACACGAGTGGTGACCCTATTTGTGCCTTGTAACATTAATGTTGTTGCTGCTGGTGACCCTTATAACACTAATGTTATTGGTGACCTTAGTCATACATCAAATGTGTAGAGGAAGTAGATGACATAGCACAATATGGGTGGTTCCAGCACATAGATGAGCAACTAATGATTTTAATTACAAGGGACAGTGCCCCAAATGTCACCAGTTGTGTCATACTATTACCGGTAAGTTAAAGTTGTTAAACTTGTTTTTACTTCATGTCAATTTCTTTGATATTGTCTTCATTCATTTCTATTCATTTAATTGAATGTTTTTGCCACTTTTTTTGTATGTTTTTTAGTAGTTTTCGTTCATGTTATTGTTTGGACACTAAACGGTAACATATAACTATTTTATATATAAAGTATTACCATACGTTTTTTGGCAGTTTGATTGTTACTGTGACTTTATTTATTCATTTATTTTAAATTTTTTATTTATGTTATTGTCTGCATACTAAATAGTAATATGTTACTATTTTTTTTTGCAAATAGTAACATTTTGTTATTTGCATCTTTTTTATTAATGACACTTGATTCTTCAATTTAATTTGAGTTTTTGGTGCATGTTATTGTCTATATACTTGATTTGCCTATTTACTTTAAGTTTTTAGCGCATGTTACTCTATGAATATCAAACAATAACATGTTACTATTTGTCATGCAGATTGTAACATATTCATTTTTTAGCTAATTTTTTTAAATGACATCAAAGGTGCCCTTTTATTACTTCATTCTTAAATGCAGCTTTAATTAAAAATTAACATGACAAAATGTATAATGCATTATCGACAATATTAGTTATGTGAGATAACAAACATGTTTAACAGGCATCATATTTAAGGAATGTCAAGATGTCTCAAATGGGACCTGAAGCTTTTCACACGCCAACTGAGGGATCAACTTATCTACTAGCTTCAGGTAACCTTTGGAAGAAGTCAATTTATTATAAAAAAAATATGTCAGTATAAGAAAATATGTTACTGTCTGTTTTGAGAATAGTAATATATTTTTTATCTATTTTTTATGTTAATTATGGTTGATTTTTTGTATTATTTAATTTTTATTCAATGTTATTATTTCTAAATAAAATAGTAACATGTTGTCTTGTCCAGACTTCTATTATTAATCATTCATCATTTTATCTATTTATTGTATTTTATAGATAGTGTTGCTGTTGCTGTTTTAGACCAAACAAAAATAACTAACTAGAAAAAATAGGTTACTATTTGTTCTAAAAATAATAACGTATTGTTATTTATCAGCTTTTATAGTTAATCATGCTTGATTTGTCAATTTTCTCCTAATCTTTACTTCATGTTACTATTCCCACATAAAACAGTAACATCTCGTCTAATGTTACTATTTCTGGTGAAAACAGCAACACTCTTTTTTCTTGAATTTTTTTTTCTTAATCATACTTAATTTTGTTTATTTATTGTGTTCCATTGTTGATCCTTTACCCATGTTACTATTATGTTACCACTTAGTCTTTTATCTTCATGTTATTGTTTATCACCAAAATAGAAATATATCGACTAATTATACTAATGAGTAACCACTCTTATTTTTTAGGATGTCAACAGAGAACTAGAGCCAATAACTGAAGAAATACAATTCCTTTACAACCCTGACACAGAACTACAACTAATTGAATACCATAACAAAACAAAAACATAAATCACATCCTTCCAATCAGAGGAATTAGAAAGTGATAATGACACAGGAATGGACCAGTACATAATTCAATCACATACAACAAAACTGGACCAGTTTATAAATATTGCACTATCCCACAACAACATAAAAATAAAGCACAACAGCTGAGGGACCAGCTCTTCACTATAAATATCAGAATAAATGAATTGACTGATGAAATGAAGTCTCTCACAGAGAAACTTTAGAGGTTAGAGCAAGAATTATAACAAAACAAAAAAATAATCATAAAACTCATATATGAAAACACAAGGCTTTAAAAGGAACTGTCCAAAAAAAATAAAACAGATAGAAAACCTCAAAGTGGTCATCAACACATTGCAAAATCAAAATAAATAGTTGAATGCACAACTAACAAAAATAAATGTGCATGTGGATGAACAAGAAAAAGTAGAAACTACAGAAGTTGAAGAACAAAACAAAACTGACCAAAAGCAGAGTTTGATGATCACAAAAATTAAAGAAAAAATAAGAAAAACAAAACGTGATAAAGACTTTCACATACTCAGGCCCAAGAAAAAACCCACAAACAAAAAGAAATGCGACAACAAAAAATTACTACTAAGGAGGACATTGGGAAGAGTAAAGAGACTCCTGTAGTAATTCATGATGAAACAGCAACAAAATTACCTAAAAAGAAATAAGCTCAAAAGGCAACAAAAAATACAAAGTGGCTAGCTGCAAAATACCTGACCCCAATATGTCAGGAATAAAATGGTCCAAATAAGAAAAGCAAGAGACCTATTATAAGTTATATCCTACTTTCTTGCTGATTCCTTTCATTTACTCAATATTACTATCTACTGCCTCAACTTATTCCTATGACACATCACCATTTGAAAGATTTTTGTATGGACATCCTTTAGCATGATATGTTCATAAATTTAGAAGAGTTGATGGATGTAATCGCAGAAAAGGCAATAACAAACAATGTGTGTATGCTCTGGACTTTTACAACATTACTATTTTATCTTTTTCCTTTTTATAGTTATGTTACTGTTCTAGTCAAAACAGTAACATGGCAGTACTGAGTTTATTCAAGCTCAAGAATATGATGTTACTATCTGGAGTCCAAGCAGTAATATGGAATTACTCCTGCTGTTAAAAATTGGGAATATTAATGTTACTATTTGAAGTTTAACTTCTTCTTAATCAAATTATCTGGTAAAAAGAAATGTGACAACAAAAAACAACTGTTTGGGAGGATACTAGGAAGAGCAAAGAGGCTCATGTAATAATCCATCATGAAACAATAGCAGAATTACCTAAAAAGAAACAAACTCAAAAGGCAACAAAAAATATAAAGTGGCTAGCTGCAAAATACCTGACCCCAAGATATCAAGAATAAAATGGTCCAAATAAGAAAAACATAAGACCTATCGTAAGTCATATCTTACTTTCTTGCTGATTCCTTTCATTTACTCAATATTACTGCTTGCTGCCTTACTCGTTCTTATGACACATCACCATTTGCAATACTTGTTTGGACATCCTTCAGCATGACATGTTCATAACTTTAGAAGAGTTGATGGATGTAATCGCAGAAAAGGCAATAACAAACAATGTGTGTATGTTTTGAACTTTTACAACATTACTATTTTATCTTGTTCCTTTTTATAGTTATGTTACTGTTTCGAGTCAAAACAGTAACATGGCAGCACTGAGTTTATTCAAGCTCAAGAACATGATGTTACTATCTGGAGTCCAAGCAATAATATGGAACTACTTGTGTTGTTAAAAATTAGGAATATTAATGTTACTATTTGAAGTTTGACTTCTTCTTAATCAAATTATCTGGTAAGAACTAACCCTTCAATTTCAGATCATAGATAGTCATATTTACACTCTAAAGTTGACTTCCACATACAGGAAAAATAAGATATTTGTATTTGATAGCTTTTGCTGGGTAAGATATTAAATCCATTTCCTAAATATAAAATACAAAAAATACTTTGGTACGAACTTGTGTTCAAACTATATTGACAGTCTTATATTATGAGCGAAGTCCAGCTATATCAGGACGCTAGGCAATATAAATTCGATGTAAATATGGAGGAAGCAATGGCTACAGAAATTATTCTATTCCTAATAAACTCGAAGGGTGTCAATGACTATAGAAACCCCAATTACTACACATTGTTCGTCCATAATAACATGGAGTACAAGTGGACATATTTCAACTTATTAAGGCCGAAAAGAGAGAGGGCTCCAAATTCATAATTTCGTGATGCCAAAATGGTGGTGAATGGTATTAATACTATGATAAAATACTAATTGTTATTACTTTTTCTTGTTTTTTTCAAGTTTCATTACTAACCATTATTGATTTGTCTATCTATATTATTTTCTAATTAATGCTAGTATGTTACTATTTCCAAACCTAATAGTAACATCTCATTCTAACAAAAAATAACATGTTATCTTTGGTATGAAGACAGTAACACTTTTTTTCCTTTCGAGAAAACATATCAAGTGTGATGCTACTCTATGATATGTTATTTTTCTTGATGTTACTGTTTCATCTGAAAATACTAACACGTTATTTTGTCACAATTTAATTGTTAATCAAACTTTAGTTGTCTATTTATTTTAATTTTTTAATTGATTTTACTATTTTCATACTAAATAATAAAATCTCAAAACAAGAGGCAATCTGTTACTATTAGAAAGTGAAAATAGTAACATGTTATTTTTTATCGATTTTCTTCTTAATGATGCTTGATTTCTAAATTCATTTTCAAGTTTTCATTTTGATATTATTGTTTTCACACCAGATAGTAATATATTCCTTTTTTCACTAGATACCTTACCTAACTTCTTTATTTAATAACAGATGGACTTACTATGAGAAAAAGATGAATGAAATCCTTCAAAAGAATGAAATGGATATAAGAGTAGAACCAGCCACTACAAAGCCTCCTTTTGAAATCATATCATATGAAAGGTCACCACAATAGGAACATTCGTCATAAGTAACAACTTTTTTAATCCAAAAGTATCCCTGATTAGGAGGTATCCAAACTAACTCATTCATCAAATTTTTAATTTCAGGCAAGATTATGGGATTTTCATCTGCAAACAAATAGAAGATATATTCAACAATAAAGAGTTCGAGGGACAATTTCTAGTGGAATCTGTGAGGAAATATAGTGCAAGATTAGTTACTAAATTCCTCATGGATTTCAATTCTTCCAGCTCAAGTTAATGCATTATGCATATATGTAACATTCAAATCATGTAAAATCATAGACTCAATTAATTATGTAATATTCAATTGTAAATGTTAATAAAAGTATATTATATTCTTATCTCCAGTTTATGTTAACATTCAGAATTGATTTGCCCTATGATTTCTGAACTTCTACCTTGATGTTACTGTTTTTTTATCAAAACAGTAACATATAATTGTGTATTACTTTTTATTCATATTACTACTAAAACTAATAAAAATGAAGCATATTCTTCTTTATAGTCTACTTTAACATTCAAAATTTATTTACTCTATCTTCAAAACTCCTACCTTGTTATTTAACAACATAAAGTGGCCGTCTACAAAATACCGCTTGAATCAAAACAGTAACATACAACTAATTTGTTATTTTTCATTAATGTTTTCTTCAAAACTCCTACCTTGTTTTCTTCAAGCTTTATTGCTAACCATTATTGATTTGTCTATCTATATTATTTTTTGATTAATGTTAGTATGTTACTATTTCCAAACCTAATAGTAACATCTCATTCTAATAAAAAATAACAGGTTACCTTTGGTATGGAGACAGTAACACTTTTTTCCCTTTCGAGAAAACATATCAAGTGTCATGCTACTATATGATATGTTATTTTTGCTTGATGTTACTGTTTCGTCTGAAAACATTAACACTTTATTTTATCACAATTTAATTATTAATTAAACTTCAGTTGTTTATTTATTTTAATTTTTTAATTAATGTTACTATTTTCATATTAAATAATAAAATCTTAAAATAAGAGGCAATATGTTACTGTTAGAAGTGAAAATAGTAACATGTTATTTTTTATCGATTTTCTTCTTGATGATGCTTGATTTCTGAATTCATTTTCAGTTCTCATTTTGATATTACTATTTTCACACCAGACAGTAACATATTCCTTTTTTTACTAGATACCTTACATAACTTCTTTATTTAACAATAGAAGGACTACTATGAGAAAAAAAGGAATGAAATCCTTCAAAATAACAAAATGGACATGGAAGTAGAACCAGCCACTGCAGAGCCTCCTTTTAAAATCATATCATATGAAAGGTTACCACAACAGGAATATTCATCATAAGTAACAACTTCTTTTCTAATCCAAAAGTACCATGACTAGGAGGTACCAAACTAACTCATTCATCAAATTTTTAATTTCAGGCAAGACTATGGAATTTTTATTTGCAAATAAATAAAGGATATATTCAACAATAAAGAGTTCGAGGGACAATTTCCTGTGGAATCTGTGAGGAAATATAGTGCAAGATTAGTTACTAAATTCCTCATGGATTTCAATCCTTCCAGCTCATGTTAATACATTATGCATATATGTAACATTCAATTCATGTAAAATCATAGACTCAATTTTATATAATATTCAACTATATGTAATATTCAACTATATGTAATATTCAACTGTAAATGTTAATAAAAGTATATTATATTCTTATCTCCAGTTTATGTTAACATTCAGAATTGATTTACCCTATGATTTCTAAACTTCTACCTTGATGTTACTGTTTTCTATCAAAATAGTAACATACAATTATGTATTACTTTTCATTCATCTTACTACTAAAACTAATAAAAATGAAACATATTATTCTTTATAGTCTATATTAACATTTAGAATTTATTTACTCTATCTTCAAAACTCCTACCTTATTATTTAACAATATAAAGTGGTCATCTGCAAAATACCACTTGAATCAAAACAGTAACATGCAACTAATTTGTTATTTTTTCATTGATATTACTACTAAAACTAATAAAAATACAGCACATTTTATTTTCAACATTTAGAATTCATTTACCCAATGTTTATGAGCTTTTACATTGGTATTACTGTTTTCAATCAAAATAATAACATCCAAGTAATTGTGTAGTTTTTAGTTTTTAACCAAACAGGAACATGTCAAGTAATAATATTAACCAACAAGTACTAATTTTCAGTTTCCTTTAACATTAAGAAATCAAATAATTTCAAGTTTGGTTGATATTACTATTTCGAATCAAAATAGTAACATGCAAATAATTTATTATTTTTTCGTTAATATTACTACTAAAACTAATAAAAACACAACATGTTCTATTTTCAACATTTAGAATTCATTTAACCTATGTCTATGAGCGTCTAACTTAGTGTTACTATTTTTGATAAAAATAGTAACATCCAAATAATTATGTAGTTTTTAATTTTTAACCAAACAAAAACATGTCAAGTACTAATATTAACTAACAATCACTTAGATTAATGTATTTAAACCATATTGTTGTTCCTTTTTACATAGAAAGCAAAAAAAATCATAATGAATGCAATTGTGCCACAAAAACAAACTCCTTTCAAGCTGGCTCCTTGCAACTTTTCTTATTATGATGTCTCAGTTTGTCATATCTTTCGCACCTAATTTTCTTAACACACTCATCCCTCAACCTAATTCTCGTCTTCTTAGGTCTGCCTTCTTGTCTTTTTGAAATCAAAGGTTAGATAGCTGCTTCATCACCTATAGCAACCTCCTGCCTTAACATTGTAAGAATAGGGCATATCACATGTTCATAAATCATCCTATATGTGCTCACATGGAAATAATTCTCAACAATCTCATTCAAAGAAATCTCATATCTTCTTATAGCGGCAACTGCATACACATAAGGAAAGTTATCCAGTTGTCACTGATTACAAATGCAACTATGCTGGGAAATATCTACACACATAGTTAGATCTGCTAACACCTTAAAAATAGTTTCTGATGACTTTCTAATCACCCAACCTCTGCACTTCCTTGAATGTAATTTTAATCTCGACAACCAAATCGGATAAATAACACCATTCCAACATTGTGATTCTGACCTTCGTTTAGCAAACTACTTCGACAACTTCGAATGAATATTATCAACCATATTTGTGATTGGCAACTTTCTTGCATCACGAATCCATGAATTGTAAGATTCAACTGTATTTGATATCATCTCATCATAATGACAACTACGGTTAAAAGCATTCGACTAACACTCTAGTGTAAGCCCTATGAGAAAATTCTCAGCATTTTAACCTCCTTCTTGTTTGAAAATTATTATGTTCTCAATGAATGCATTTACTATTGAGGAATATGCACACATTCCAAATAAGTGAACTATATGCTCCCTGAAGGAATTAGAAAATGTAGCACCACTAAATCTGTCCCTTAAATTCTGTTTTAAATGATGAAGACAAAAGAAATGAGGTGCTCTTGGAAAAACCTTTGGCATTGCTTCAAGCATTCCTAAATTACAATCGAAAATAAAAGTCACAATTTGATCTACATTAATTATACTAGATAACTATGAAAGGAACCAAAACTAATTTTTTTTTATTTTCAAAATCAACCATAGTAAAAGCTTAGAGGAAACGACCCTAAAATGGAACAATCATACTAAATAGAAATATAAGCCATTAAAATGAAAACAACCACACTACTTTCATGTTACTGTTTCTTCCCCTAACAGTAACATAAATCTAACGGCCAAATCAATACATCTAACTATCAATATAACTTACACAAACTACAAATTTATCAATGTTATTAGTTTGCTTTTCAAACAATAACATCGATAAAACTCATAATAAAATATTTAAATAAGGGCACATTCTATATGAAAATACAAATAAAAGAAAGGGCAAAAAAATAAAAGGCCATCCATGTTACTGTTTCCAGATCAAACAGTAACAAGGGATGCCATATTATTGTTTAACCTGTAAAACAATAACACTAACTAAAGGACACAAACAGCATCATTCCTAACTCAAAAATCACTTACCTTGATTACCATCCCTGCTCATAGTTGATAAGATAACCTCCTTAAACCTGGACTTAAAAAAAATCTCATCAATAAATAAAAGTGTTCTGTAAAATATGAATCCTTCAATGTAAGCACAAAATGCAATAAATATCCTTTTGAATCTCTTGTTACTATCATCCACATCCACTACAATGTAACTACCCAAATTCACTTCCTTCATAACACATACATACCAATTGATTTGTCACCAAATATCATACCCCTTGCTTTCTCTATTGCACGCTATGCCTTGTAATAAGGAATTATCAATCCATAATTGCTTTGAAAATGATTTATAATTTCACTGGCTATTAATGATAAGGATCCCTTAACCACTTCAGAAATTAATTTGGAACCCATCCTCTTTGAAGTTGAACTATTTAATACAAGACCACAAGTGTGATAATTCACTAACTTCTTAATATAAAAACACCTATTCACCTTGGACAATAAAGTTATAACAGCCCACTCACAACTTTTCGAATGCTTCTTTAAGCATACAACTGCCACCTTCATTTTTGTATTCCTAACATAATCAAATGAAAAATCTCTCTTAATCGAATACTTGCACAATGCATTCCTAAATTCAATAACACCACTAAGGAACCTCTGCCCAATGTGACTTACTCCACCTGACTATGAATCGGACAACAAAACCTTCCTACTGTTTGAAGAATACAAACTTATAACCAAAGCAGTATCACACTCAATAACATCTGAAATAGTAACTTATCTCTCCGAAATAAAAACACCATCATAAAGCAAATGTGATGCAGAGCTTGAACCAATATTAACATTGATATCCAAATATTTTAAGTCCAAAACTCTAACCAAGTTAATCATATTATCTAGTTCTGACCTATTCCTCAGCAAGTAAACAGGATGGCCAAGGAAAGAATATGACATGAAGAAATCATCAAGAAATAGATCCTTAAAATTCGCACACATCATCTGAACTAAATCATTGTATTCCATTCTAGTATTAATCTTTAATACCACAGTTTCAACCCTACACTTACATACGAGTAATAGGCATTGTTCCATTAACAAAGTAAATTTATAAATACCTAATAACAATGAAATCGAAAAAATAAAGATGATCAATGGAGGCAATTGCAATTGAAAAATAGAGCAAACCAATCAAATGTAATCGAAAAAATAAAGGCAATTTACAATGACTTCAATTCCAACATTTTGTGATAAGAATAAGCGAGAAAAGTATGAATGAATGAAATAGGTTAGAATGGCGCCTAATTACAAAAGGGTATTTTGGGAATATGAAAGTTATAATTCATAAAACTAGCACCTTTTTAAAAGGAAATCTAGCGCTAGCACTTCTTTGAAAATAACTTTATGAAATGCCACTAAAATGCAATTTACCGAAAAATTAATGACTAAAAAATTATATTAGCCAATTTGACTTGTCTATATTTACATGGGCCCCACAAACTAAATCAAATTTAACTCACATCTAAATGGATCTCAGATTTAAAAATTTAGATTCATGAAAGCTTGCAAATAAATGGACTACCTGGGACCCAAGCTAAACTAATAGCTTTATGGTGGCGTTTAGTTTGCAGAATATTTTTAACATTCCCGAGAATATTTTAAAAGAATATTACATTTTCATATTTAGTTCAAGGTTTGAAAAAAAAATACCTGGGAATGTCATATTTCTGAAAATCTTTTTGGCCCTAACATTTCCCCAAAATATTCCCATGGGGGAAGGTGGGCATATCAGATTCCCATGAAATGGGAATGTAATATTAAAATATTCCTAAAAAAATTTATAATGAATCAAATATAAGAATGTTATATTTCCATTAATTAAATTTTCAGGAATCACATTCTTGAGAATGTACACTTTCCTGAAAATATAAGATCTCATGAGCCAAACACCACCATAGTTTCATATATTTTAGGTTTTTGTAGGTATAATTATCTGTTGCTTCATTCTTATACTAACAAGATAAAGGCACGGACTCAATAAAAAATATGGACTGTTTAAAAAAAAAGGAAGACTGTTTGATGTTTGTTTTCGTATGGTTTTAATCTCTTGTATACAATACTTGAACACTGAATGGAAAATTGAAAATGCATAGCATTTTCCTTTTCTTAATAATTTGGCAAAAATAACCAATTAAGTAGTATAAACTTTTTTTAATGCAAAGTATAAATTATTATTAGGTATGGCAAAATTCTAATGCATGGGTAGAAGTCGTAATCTAGTTTTGTCGCTGATCGATTCATCCTCATGTAAGATCAAATAAAATGGCAATAAAATCAATAAAGTGAATTGGGAAAATAAAATTACATTATTTGTATTTTTTAACTAAAATTTTATTTCAATACTTAATTAATTTTTTAATCTCATTTCTTACTAAAAATTATATTAATTTGATACTTGAAAATTAACTCTATTTCAAATTTTAATTCCTCTATTGTAAGTGGATGGACAAAACTTAATGGTTTGATTAATATGGCATCGTTAACTTTTACATGACCAATTGAATGATAACATGAAGTTATTAACTCCTACATAATTCGTTAAATAGTGACTA
The DNA here is from genome assembly GCA_020226215.1 of Sindora glabra. NCBI lineage: Eukaryota > Viridiplantae > Streptophyta > Magnoliopsida > Fabales > Fabaceae > Sindora > Sindora glabra. Next base: position 59,550,093 of record CM035230.1, on the reverse strand, counting down.
GTGTTGTTAATTTTAAGAATTAAATTGATATCAATTAATAATAATGAATGACTAAATTGATAAAAATTTCATCTTATAAAAATAAAAATTGGTATTTAGCCTTTTGATATAGGAGGCTGATATAACCTTTGTTAAGACCAATTAATATTTAGCGAGTTATATAGAACTAATAATACTATGTCAACTAAACTATTAAATTTTTCTGTTCATTCATGATAGAGGGACTAATATTTAATACAAAATTAACTTTTAGAAACTAACTTGATACCTATTTTTAATGAAAGGTAAAATTAATAAAAAATAATCTTGCAAGAATTAAAATATATTTATTTATTTATTTATTTTTACTTCATTAGTCAATTAAAAGGTAGAGGAGGTGGTGTTGATGTTGTTCATATAGGTGGCAAGATAATAATATCAACAAAAATGGTATCAATGGTGGTGATCACGACAAGAACAATAATGACAACATTATGAAGATGATGATAGTAGCAACTATTGTGAAAGTAGTAGTGACAATGAGAAATGAATGTTTTTTATTTTCATTAAGTAATATAATCAGAAACCTTAAAAAGAATGACGGATCAAATAAGAAGATTTAAGGTAAATGAGGGTAATAAATTTCATTACATGTGATGTGAGCCAAATACTTAATAGGGAATGAATTTTTAATTTAATTTCCACACCTATAAAATCTATCAACCAAAAGCTATCTTATTGGATAAAAATTGTATACACTTAATTAATCAATTTATTATTATTGTTAAAAATGTCTGCAATAATTTTTTTTCATAAATTTTTTTGGTTGATAACATGGATTGATTATTTGAACATAGAAAACTCTTATATACCAATTTATAGAAGAACTTTTAATAACCATGAAATAAATATCAATATCACTTAGCATAAGAGTTTCTCGCCATCTAATAGCTAGGGGTGGCAATTCAAGTTGGCATGCTAGGTTCATATCAGGTTGAGTATGGTCTCAATTCGTTTATGTGTCAATCTGAACATGACTCATTTATTAAATGAGTTAACTCGACTCAACTCGCATAACCCAAAATATTCATAATATACTTATATAGTAATAATATAACTCGTTTAATGCAACTCAAACTCATTTATCAATCTATTTATATTAAATTTTTATTTTATATAAATTAATAATTAATAAATTTATATATTATATAATTTATTATTATGAGTTACATGGGTTGGATTAACTCGATTAATAACCCGAGCAACTTAAATGGATTATGTGGATGGATCTGAACCCAATATGAAATTTATTCAAGTCAAACAGGTCAACCCATTTATAATCCAAATATGATTAAGCTTAACCTGAACTTGCATAACTTGTATCGTATTATTGTGTCATATAAAAAGTTATCATCCTTACTAATAGCCATTTGAAGAACTTAAAATTGTTTTTCATAAAACTCAAAATTTTATGTTATAAATTTTGTCAATATTTTTTTTAATGGTGGATTACATTTAAGATTGGGATAATAATACTCTTGTTTCCTTATATTTATTCTTTTACTCAACTTTCATTTATAGATTATAAAATTTTAATAATGCTATGTATATTAAAAATAAAATTTGAAATTAGATTCTAAATATAAATTAAGAGTTATCAATTGAATAAAAGATAATGAGTTAAATTTATAAAATTTAATTTAATGTATATAAAAATTTTAAAATTTAATTTTGAATCTCATTATATATGTAATAATGAAAAATCTTACGGCATTGTACGTAGATTCCATCAAATCCACAGTAAATATACTCTCAAAAGAAAAATCTACCGAGGCATTTCCCTAAAATTGCAGCCTGAAATTAGCGATCCTATCTTTAATTATCACAACTATAGTTGTGAAAAGAAATAAGAAAGAAATGGGAATAAGGACACGTACTTGCCATTAAATTTACAGGCTCTCTCGCTTGTTTGGTTGCCGAGAATACTATGCGTTGAGGTCCCCAATTTTATCTCCTTGTCAATCTGTGGCACCACAAGTCTGCAGCCAAACTGACTCTCGTTAACTTTGCGTCGTGCGGCGCTTAAATGTCACTGTACACCCATTTAAAGCCAACTAGGGCCACATTATGTTTGCATCTTTGTAAAATATCAAACTTATAAATCAAATTTATGTTAAAAGTAATTTTTGAATGAAAATGAAGGAGTTGAAATCTAAAATTTCTGATAAACTATTCGTACTTTTTGTTGCTAAGTGATGGCGATGATAATTACTTAAAATGTAAGCTTTTTTGGCATAATAATAATAAATTTTTTTATCTTTATCTTAATTTTAATCCCTCTAAATAATAGTTAGATTGAAATGGTATTGGGCTTATACTTTTAAAATGGATCATTTTTACTTATTTCAATTTTTTTTTGTCTGAAACCCCAATATCAAACAATCATATTGAATCCTAACTAATTTAAAGTTAACTAGTTGAGTTATATTGGACTTCTTTCAAAAAATTCTCCCCACATCTATTTTTTCTTTTTTTTTTCCAGTATCGCTCATTATATTTGGATTCTGAATACATATTTTTGTTAGCAAACTTCACAAATTTATTTATTTAAAATTAGACTGCTAGTTTATTGGTTAAATAAAAATGAGAGTGTAATTATTTTATACATGTTTGGTTTTTTTAAAATCTTTTAAAAATGAAACTTATGAGTGTATTTTGAAAGATTTAAAAATGTTATTTTATAACAAACTCAGTATTATAGCTGCCGCCACTCAAATCATTCGCCGAAAGGCTGGTTAATACAAGGACGGTTCTTTATTGCGAGTAAGAATATGTTTACCAACAAATAAATTATAAACTAATTTTTAAAAATATTTAAAGAATTAATTTATTTAAAAATTTTAATTTGATAAATTTTATAAAATAATATATATATTTTTAATTTTATTTTTATTTTTAATTAAATGATTGTTTATATTTTAGTTATATAAATAAATATACAATGCTATAATATATAATTAATTAAATATTCAATAATTATATTTTTAATTTAAATAATAAATAAAAATAAAGAAGTAAATAAACATATAATATCATAAATATAATTAAATAAATTTTAAATAATTATATTTTAATTTTAAATATGTTAATTTTTTTTAATATAATTTTATCTTAAAATAAATATAAATTAATTTAATATATATATCTATAGATTTTAACATGTCTTTGTTATATTATTTTATATTTTTTAATTAGTTTGATATTTAGTTTTAATAAATATTTCTAATATAATTTTATGCTATCAATTACATCAAATAATTCTAATTTTATTAGATATTTTTAATATAATGAACTAATTTATTAATTATATGCTATTGGTTACTTTGCCAAGTACTTAGTTATGGTGGCCCTTATATGTAATATTTTTTTAATAAAAATTTTAGTTGATTAACATTTTTAAAAATAATAAGTTGTTTCATATAGATAAAAATTAAGAGATCATTTGGTTAGTGGTAATCTGAAAAGGGAAAGGAAATGGTGGAATTTTATTTCTTTTATTTTTTTATTAAAAAGAACTCATTCCTTTTTCTCATTTTTTTTAATGAGATTACCTCAAATGAAGCAACAGTAATTTCCTTTAATTTATTAAAAATTTCAATTCTTTCATTTTGGATTTCAAATTTATCATCTTCAATATAATAATATATTATTATAAAATAATAATATAAGTAAAAAATAATTATTAAATAATAGTTAATAGATAAATAATAAAATATAATAAAATTAATTAAATAAAAAATAAATAATCATATAATAATTATTATAATAAATATAATAAACTATTTAATAATATAAAAATTAATAATATTAATAAAATATTAATAATTTAATCATAATAATAAATATTCATAATAAAATAATAACTATCATGGTTATAAAAAATAATAAATAAATAATACACTAATAAATGAAATAATAATAAAAACAAAATATTAATAACTAGAATTAAATAATTTTGAAAATAATAATATTAGTTAATATAAAATTTTTAATAACATGAAAATAATTAATAATATTAATAAAATAATAAATATAATAACTATTAATAATAATTAATATGATTGAAATAATATTAATTATTATTAAGATATTGATAATAATTAAAATAATATTATAAGATACTAATAATTAATATTAAATAATTAAAATTTTATAATATTAGTAAATAAAATAAAAATAATAAGATAATAATTGTAATAATTATTTTAATAATAATTATAAGTGAATTAATTTTTAATATGATAATTGTTAGTAAAGTAAATTAGAAATACTTAATTTCATTTCTTATTTGAACCCAATAAAAATGGATAATCTTGATGTTTTCAGTTCTCTTTCCTCCTTTTTTATTGATTTCTTTTCTTTTCTCTAATTGAATTAAACGGATCCTAAGTTTTTTTAAAATATTAAATTTCTTAAAAAATTAAATTATTTTCTAAAAATGTTAAAATTTATTTAATTAATAGTAAAAAATACTTTTTAAGAATTAATTTATTATGTTTATTTGGTTAAATTTTAAATTTTTCAAGGAGTATTATAAAATTTGTCTATTATATCATTTAGAATAATAATACAATAAATTAAAATTTTTAATAAATTCTGATTAAGATAATTATTTATACTTATAATTATTTTATTATTTATTTATCATGTGTACATATAAAGTAATTATTAATTAAACTGAGTAGAAATAAATTTTTATTTTTAATATATAAATAAATGATATTTAAAATTTTTCTTATTGAATGAGTCTAAATAATTATTTTTTTATAATTTATAAGAAGTAACTCTTAAAAATTTTACTTCCTTAATTTTGTACAATTAACCTTGAATAAAATAATTTACATATTTATTCACCCAAAAAAATTTACATATTTTTTCGGCCGTTGAAAAAATGTGTTTTTTTATATAATTTTTTGGCCAATAAAATACGCACCAACGTCGAGTGACGGACTCCTCCGGCATTGTTTCACGATTCATCCTCCGTCCCTCTGTACTTTCGGGTAAGTTAACTAGTGCCTTCGCCCGTCCAAATTTGGAAATACTTATATTAACTCGTGTAAGATATATTAATAAGGTAAAATATTCTAAAAATAAGCATTTAAAATTAAATAAATATTAATTAATAATAAAATAATTTTTAAATTTATAATTTATTATTTTCTTATATTTTTATTTGGTATTGTAATATATTTTACAATTTTAATAAATCAAAATTCACGTATCAAGAGAAATGGGTTTCACTGTTATATTGAAATTCATTTTTTTGTTACATATTGTTATATTAAGCATTTGAACATTATAAATAAATAAATTCTAAAACTAATGAATAGTATTTTTACTTGTGAAAAAAATAATAGACAATAATAGCAAGAAATTAGTTCTGACAACAAGAATAGAAAATTTTCTTTGACCAGCGTAATGTGCCATTTGATTTCAAAACCAGCATTTAAGACGATGAATTTGAATAAAATGTTTTGAAAACTGGAAAGGGTGCGGGTGGAAAATTTATTCGGAAAAATATCTTATATAAAAGTATAGTTATAAATTATTGAAATAATAAAAAGTTAATTAATATATTTAATATTAAATATAATAAATTTGATAAAAGACATACTATTACAAAATAATTAATTAATATTAAATGTTTAAGAAATTATATGTTAGAAAATGAATAACATGTATTCAAATATCGTTGCATATGTAATTTTAATATCTGTTTGTAAATTATTATAAAATATAATAATAATGCTAATTTTTATTCTAAAAAAATCAATATCATTTCTATATATATATAATCTTAAAAAATAATATTAAATATCGTCTATTTTCAAAAATTTACGTCTAATATTCATAATAACACATCAGTTTATTTAAGTAACTGATGTTATATGTCCACTCACCTCACCCAACCAAACCTCAACCTTAATTGCTTATTCCCCTATCCCAAATCCTAACTCTACTAATTCCTTACTTCTTCATCCCTTTAATCCTATTTGCCTAAATTTTTAGCCTTAGTTCCTTACTCTTTTATTTTAAATCCTAACCTCATCTCCTTATTCATTACTCATTCATCCTCCTTATTTTTCCTATATTCCTAGTTAGATATAAAAAGCTAATTAAGGCCAAAAGGGGGTGAATTGACCTTTAACAAAAATTTTAAAATAAAATTTATAATATTGATTTAATGAAAATCATAAAGTACAATAGAAAAGTTCTTCAAAATTGATGAATATGTAATTTTAAAAATATGAAATATTTCAATAATAATTAAAAATATTTTTTCAAAGATAATTCAAAAACATTTCTTTACTTGAAGTGATGAAAAACTGTGAACTTTTTTTTCTATGATGCAATGTAATTTTCAAAACAAAACATAAGTAAAGGAATAGAGAGAAAATATAAATTTTTTTATAAAGGTTTAATTGTCTAAAAAGAACACTTTTTGGGTCTACTCCTCTTTTCTTAAACTATTAGGTATCACTTAAGGTATCCACTAACTTTTTATCAAGTTACAATACTTAACTTTACATAATTTTTTCAATCTATATTAGGATTTTCATAACTACCTAACTTTATAAGATTCACTAATCTCCACTAAGATGTCAATCATCATTTAATTTTACAAAATTCTCATAATCTCCATTTGAATTTTATAACCACTTAACTTTATAAGATTTACCGATTTACCAATTTCCACTAACATTTTAATCACCACCACTTTACAAGATTCATCAATTTCCTATTATGATTTCAATCATTACTTAATTTTACAAGATTCTCATAATCTTCACTAGGATTTCACAACCACCTAACTTTACAAAATTTTTTCCAATTTTCACTAGGATTTCATTTCAAGATACAAGAAAGATTTTTCTCACAATTTCTTAAAGAGGTTTCACAAACTTTCACTCAATAACAGTCTTAGAATGGATATATAAGTTTTAGCTCTAGAGTGAGAAGAAGATGAGAGTTAAGATTTTTCTAAAATGAGAGTTAGAGAGAATTTACAAGTTATAGTGTAATGCTTTTATGTTCTCTATGTCTCATCTTAAAATGCATGTAGCCTATTTATAAAGAAAAGTATGATGAACTAACTTGGACTATAAATTATCTTTTAGCTCTAAGGTTGAATTTAGGCTCCAAATTTGGAATTTGAACTTTTGGTTCCAAACTTTCTTTAAGCTCCAAGAATTTGAAAATTGAAAAAATGGCTCCATAATGTATTAGCTTGCCTTAAAAGTTTCCTAAAATATCATATGATTTGAAAATATTATGTATGTAATCTGTATGTCAGATTTTCAACCATTTTTTCACTTTTTTTTAATTTTCACCTAAGATAGCAATGACATTGCTATTTGAATGAAACTATATTTTCTTCTAAAAATCTGATCTAGCTGGCTTGTGCAATATTTGTACCGCCAAACTATTAATCCAATTGTAAGAAAGGTGTCATAATAGTTTATATAATTTATTATTAATTTTAGTACATATTAGATAATTTAAAATTTAAAATTTCCTTTCTTTTTGATTTTCCTACTCTTAACCAATTAAAGGTTCAAAATAACTACTTAATATTGACCATTAAATTTTCTCATCTTTTATTTGAAAAATAAATATTATATTATAGTTAATAAAATTATTACTTGAAAAACAAGTTTAACATTTTTAAAATAGAAATAAATAAGAAATTATAAAGCATTTTTTCTGATGTGGGAAAATATATTTTTAAGAAGTCAATTGGGCTTTTGTAAATATGAAAGTATGATGGCCTAAAGCCCATTAAACATTTGAAGGGTTTGATAATCATAATTCATTAATTTTTGAAACCAAATAAGTTAGATAATAATAATACAAATAATAAACCCAAGTTCCAACTTACAAAAATGCTTTATAAATGAATTCAATTTATTTTCTATTTATTTCCTTATTCTCCTTTTTTTTATAATGACAAACTTTTGTAAAGTTTTGTCGAAAAGAATTTCAAATCATATATCATAAAGGGTATTAAAGCTATATAAATATATCAATCGAAGTATCAAAGCAATCAAATATGTGAGAGATATTAGAGGTATTAGAGCATGATTTAGTTTCAAAGGTATCAAAACATGTTAGAAAAATTATATCATACATCATACAAAATTGTTTGCAAAAATTATTTTTTTATCATGCAAAATTATTTGAAAAATAAATCATGTAAGGTTTTAAAATGCTCTACCTAAATATAATATTTTCATGTTCTCCCCCTTTCAGTATTGAAAATTTACTCCTTTTAAAAATATGTGTATTTTAAAATTTCTCATTTTTTAAAAAAATTTGCACTTTTTATTGACCAAAAAATTAGCTTAAAATCTTTGCATTTCTCTTTCCTTTTTAGCATTAGAAAAATAGGTAGAAAATAATGTCATAGTAGAAGTAAAGGAATGATGAAAATAGTATTAGAGCTAAAAACATAATATAAAAGTAGAAGGATTAGAGTAAAAACAGAGAGAGAGAAGCAAAAACATAACAGAGAGACAAAAGTATAACAGTAAAAGTATGTCATAGGTTAAAAAATATACGAGAAGGAATCAACAGTGATGAAAATTAGAATAATGAAAGAAAAGAAATAACATTAAAAATTAACAGTTTCAAGTAAGAAGATATTAAAAATCAGAAAAAAATAATGAATAGAAGCATAAAAAATGATAGAGTAGGATCTACTAGTAGAGAAGGCTTTTAAGATAAACGGTGTAAATTGTAGTATTAACATCATTGAAGTTATTGAGAAAATCTAAGAATTTTTTAAAGTTCTTTTCAAGGTATGGATACAAGTTCTTGTAAGAAAATTTGAAAGTTCCTTAGACCTTTCAAATAGTCATGGTAATGCCAAATACCAAGATTTACAATCCCAACTCGGAATATCATGACCTAAATTTAATTGTGATTGATGTGGATCCTACTATTCAGTTTCTACTAGCCTTCAAGATCATTCATACTAATTCTATCTAACCTAAGTTTTTCTATTTCTATGGTGACTCAAAACTTACTATAAATTTTATGGAAAAATAAACGAAATCTGCCCTATTTTTAAACATTTCTCAAAGGTCATATATCCTAAATCATACAACTCAATAACCTAGAAACTTATATACAAATAAATAATTCAATACATTAAGCATATAATCAATCTTGTCCCTATCTCAAATCCCTAAATTTGGTTCCAATAAAATCCTAACTTATTCTTAACTATCAAGTTCTTTTTGAATTGCTCTAAACTCTCACTCAAGCTCTGCAACTTAATATTCTCAAGTTAAATCTTGAAAATGTTAAAGAAAGAAATGAGATTTATAATCTTAGTGAATATATATTTATAAATTGACATATTATTAGTAAATAATTACAATTAATCCAAACAACAATATAAAATAGCCTTTAAGTGGTTTCCAATACCTATATATAACAATTTTACCTTATTTAATAATCTAATAATCATACTCCCATACCTATCACACACACACACACATAAATAATAGAACCTAAAATAAGGTTCTTTATTATTCCACCATCACTCAATTCAATTATAATATAAAAGAGAAGTCAATCCAACACTGTAAGTGAAATGGGACTTTTAAACATATTCTTTCATACATAGTCATTTGTAAATCCATAGTTTCAAATATCAACCATATTAAAAATTCATTTATGGAAAATGCCTCATTCTAAAGTAGCCATTGTGGCTTAACCATAACTAAGTCATTATAATCATATTGATAGAAATGTTCAAAGACATTAAATCATAATTTCACAACAAAATACATTGTAGTTTATATACATGCATCCACCTTTTGACTCCCGAGTCAACCTATAAACTCTTTATAAGCTTTTTATCTTTATCCTTTTAAGGTTTGCCTTATACCCTTTATAAGTTTTTTACCAAAAATTTTTAATCCAATATTCATATCATTGCCCCCTAGCATTTCACAATCTTAGTACCACTTATGGCATAATTCATAATATAACTCTTGCATGGCTATAAACATTCAATCACATCATAAGATAATTTGTATTATATTTTCCAACATATTTCCATCATAAATATAACAATGCATTTTTAATCTCAATGCAACGGTACCATTTAACATTGCAATTCAATCACAATTAATTAATAGTTAATGATAACACTATCATGTCTTTTAAGCATGGCCAGTCAACAGTCACTCAAACTAATAACAATTACCTTATCATAGACATTATTTATATGTCACTCATTGTCTCACTCTTTTTTTCTTTTATTCAGTAAGTTATAATGACATTTTATAATTGTATTAGTATTTCCTCTTTTATTTTTAATTATTAAAAAATTCAAAGTCAAATCATAATATAATAATACTTTAGATCATCAACTTCAACATTTTCCAATATTAGTTTTTAAAGTCAAAATATGCTCTTACATAGTGATTTTTAATATAATCGAGCTTATAAGAGTAAAATATTAAATTGTGATGCTTTAATAAACTCTATTCATACGATTCTACCATCTTATATTATCATTTTCTTATATTTTCAAAATTATCATAAAGAAAGTTAGAGATTTTCATAAATAAGAACTTTCTATATCAAGTGTAAAATAATCAAAATATTAGAATTTTACATTCTAAAAAGGCCTAAATTATATTATATTATAAAACTAGACACTCAATTCTTAATAATTTCAACTTCATTTTGAGGAAATCAGATATCATATTTTAAGGATTTGCTTGAATCAGACTTCGAACATTGAAAATATTAGATTTTTATGATACTAATTTATTCTAAGGATATTAGCCAAACACTCCAGAGCATCAAGTCTCTATTTTATCAATTTTATTTAGGTAATTAAAATAAGATAATAAAATAGGATTCTTTTTTCTAAATCCAACATATGATAGTTGAATTATTAAAATTTTATTTTATAAAAATATTATATTCACATTATTTTATAAAATTATACATTTAGTTTATAATATATTTAACTTTACTTCAATAAAGTTACCTAATCATATTTTTCATATTCAGCTCTAAGCCATTTTTATCATGTCGATATCATTTGTACAATAGCAGCACAAATTAAATCACATCATCATATATATACATATCACACAAATTTCATATATCATAGTATCACAATCATAATTTAACCATAATATGAGATAATTAACTTGTCACCACAATTATCTCTATTCATAATATCATAACTTCAAATTCATTCATGTTTCAATACAAGCATATTTAACTATTAAATTGTAGTTCACCTTTCTCATGTATGGTGACAAGTCAAGTACAATCACAACCTCAATTAAAGCATATAGTCATCACAATCAAACAATAACCTATGTGATATCTTCATCATATCATTTATAAAAGATCAATCAGTAGTAATTAATAAGAAACAAATGATGCTTTGGAAGCACCATTACATGCCATAATCTTTAGCATAATAAGAAGCAACTAAGATCACAAGTTTTCCCATACTCATTTAATCTTATGATTTTATAACATATCATCTTAGTATATAGAATAAATAAAGTATACGAAAACTAAGTGTAATAGTTCCTACAATAGATATACACTTATTTGGAAATGCCCATTTGCTTCAAGGATACCCTAAGTATTCCACTTTTATCTTGTTCCATTCCTTCTTCCTTCATAATTTATAAGGATAATTTATAAATATTAGTATTACTCATTTCATTATTACCTTATTATATACTTATCATATAAATATCATAAACTACTTTACCTTTAATATTTAGAGATCTAACACTTTAGGTTTGACTGTTATAAATCATGAAAATATAATATAAATTAGGTATAATATGCTATATGGTCACCTTATTTGTAACCTTTGAATGATATTGTATGATTAATTCAAAAATTATAAATTTATTAATTATAAAACCTATTTCACATGAAATTAGACTTAATTAACTTTTCATAGACGAGTGATTCACCTAAAATAGTTAAGATTTAATAGTATTGTACTTTTTTTGAAGATAAATACAAGAATTCCATATTTTTAAAATCCTAAGTTTCTAAAGTGTGTTTACTATTTTAGTGATATTTCAAAATATATAAGATATTAATTTAGAACTAATTATATTTGAAAGTATACTTAATTACTTTTTCAATAATAGGTGATTAACTTAAAATGGGTTTAAGATGAAAGATTTATGCCTTTTTAAAATTAGCATAAAATTCAGCGGATGATGAATTGATTGCCTAATCAATTCACTTATTGTGAACTTATATTTAGATAAGAAGAATTAATTGCATACTTGATTCTTATGCAAGGATTCACTTTTGGATCATGAGAATTGATTGTACACTTTATTCACACATGAAAAATCACATTTTTTTAATGAAAATTCCATTGTTCACATGATTATAAATGCCTTCCAAATATATGTATTACGTACCAAATCTTGATACAATCATTAAAACACATATTTAATATCTTATATCACTCCTTTTATCATTTATTACACCCACTACATTAAATCAAACATATTTCTAGTAAAATCATAGAATAACTAATATTTTATCAATACCATCACATAATCACAAATCCATGAATTTAACTAGATTATCCAATCACCTTGTATGAAAAAGGACGTTAGGAAGTTAGTTTGAAGATCTTTTAACTCTAATCATATTAAAATTCATGGGTTTTAGAATTCCTAACAAAACTAAATAATCTTGAATTTCTTCATCAACCAATAAGAAATGAAAAGAATTTTTTATGCAAGCAATATTTTTACCTTGATTGGATAAAGAAATCAAGAAGAATTAATACTTTTTTTACTTGATTGATAGAGTAGTGGAAGAGATTGTATGGTGAAAGTTAGGAGAAATGGAAATATGAAGAGAAATGAGAAAGATTAGGGGTTTGGGGTTGAGATAGTAAGTTAAAGCCTCAAAGACATTTTCAAAAAATGCTTCTAAATCTTTTTTATACTTATACACTTACTTATATTAGTTCAAAAATTTATACTTCATAACTTTAATAAATTTTGCTTATTAAATTTCCACAAAATTTATATTCTCATAGTCTCAATTTTATCAACTTTATTTTATTTCATATTTTACAAATAAAATTTCAAACTCTAATAAATTTACCAATTAACTTATGTATTTCTTCTCACAAAATAATTTTTAGTTTACTATAATTTAAAAGGGGTATAGCAAAAGCTTTTTTTTATGGAATGAGATTTATCTTGAAAGATCATTAATTTTTTAGTAGAGCAAACCATATTTATACGCCAAGGGCAAAATAATTAAATGTCGATTATTAATTTATAACTAACATCATAAGTTTGACCATATGTCCTAGTGTAATGACTTAAAATATCAGTTAAGTACTAAAATAATATGTAAATTGTTAATAAATTATCACGATGATTGAATTAGACTAATATGATAATCACCACAAAAATCAATATTATAATTTACTATTTATGAATTGTCATGGCAATTAAAATGAACTTACACAATAGTCACTGTAAAAAAATAATGTTGTAAGTTTCTTTTTAAATGTTGTTAGTGTAGTCATCTTCAATTCCTTTTATTTAGACTTCTTCATAAATGCCTTTTTTTTGTTTAAATATCTTCAGTTTCATTTATTTAAACTCCTTCATAAATGACATTCATTTAGAGGTCCCTAGATTTTAAGAAAATGTCATCATATTAGATATAGGTATCTCAAAATTAACATTTTTATATTTGTCATTTCTTAATAGAAGCTTTTCAATTATTATAGATTTTTATTATATAAATAATTGAATATGATAAGAAAGATATTTTTGAACCAATTTAACATAGAATGTTGTATTTCTTTTGATATATTTTGTTAATTTGTGTAATCCAAATACTTATTATAGAATTTTAAGGCAAAAATAACATATAGATAAGCATAAAGAAATAATTTTACAAATTCATATAATTTTAATTATCATTACTTTATTCATAATAAAGGTACAAAGAGATGAATAAAAAGAAATAATATCTTTGTAACTTTATATAAAATAACTGTATTAAATCATCAATAAACAAAACTATATATCTATATGAATACATAAAAATAACAGAAAAATAACTATGTATTAAAATCTTCATCCTTGATATAAGTTCTAGCATTGTTGCTTAAATTTCTCCAATTTGCATACTTTGAGAATATGAAAGCAAAGTGAGAATAAAAAGGAACCATGTATCAAATTATTTTTCACTAACTCTTCTATTACATTTTTACTCCTTAGAAAATGAGAAAGTATATAATAAGAGAAAATTGAAGGTTAATGTTCTCCTACTGTACACCCTCTTAATGAAAGTCGAGTGAGAGATTAATAACTCTTCCATTCCACTATTATTCCATTATAATTAAAAAAGTATACAATAGAAGAATCAAAAGTTAAGGATATTTCATTTACATTCTATTAATAAAAGTAGAGTGAGAAATTAGTAGTAAAATTAAGTATAAAAATCATCACACTTGAGAGAATATTGAAAAGTGAGATATTAGAAAATTTTCATGTGAAAAGATGGAGTTAGAGCAAATATTTGTAAGAAAATAACAAATATTAGTTGTTAAATAAAATTTAAGTTCTATACTTTTATGGATTCTAATGAAATTCTTATTCTACCTTTTAGATAATGGTTGTTAAATGAAATTGACATCTCATACTTTTGTAATTTTCAATGAGATTATTGTACAGATATACATGGGCCAAGCTTTTGGGTTTTGAACAAAGTTTTTATGTGTAATTGCATAAAATACATAGTTTAAGCTTGAGCTTGGCCCATTTAATTTTTTTAAAAATTTAACTTGGACCTAACCCAATTAATTTTATATTAAGCCCAAGGCCTAACTTAAAAGCTTGAGTAATTTCTGATTTTTAAATTTAAGAAAACTACCAAATCATAATTTGAAATATTTAATTAATATCAAATTAGTGTTGAATTTTTTTTAATATCAATTTAGTATCAATTTTAGAAAGTTTGCTTTAAATTAATATAATTTTTTTTATCAATTTAATATTAAAAATATTGTAAAAGATCAAATTAGAGTTAAAATTTTGTACATTGATACTAAATTAATGTAAAAAAATTAATATTAATTTGATATCTATCAAATCTTTTTAAGTAATGATTTGGCAATTTCCCATTTAGTTTTTCACATATCAATATTTCAAAAATTTTCCTTCCCTCTTGCTCTCTTTTTGTTTTCATTCTAAGTAGATTATAAAATTTTCATTCATTTCTTCTTATTTTTCCTTCCACCAAGCATACCGTTATGAAAAATATTTTTTAAAAGATAAATGGAGCTTTAATAAATAGTTTAAGATGAGATTGTTCGCTTTTTCTTGAATGATGTTTTAATCAAATATTGAGTTTTCTGTTTTATAGTAAAACTAATAAATTATGTCATTTCATGACTTATGAAATGATCTTCATGGAATAATTAGTATTCGTTGGGTTAATTTTAAACGTCACTTAAGTTTAAAATGAATGTTATAAGTTTGTCATTAATTTAAAAAATGTGATTAGGTTCAAATAGATATAAATTATAATTAATATTTATTATATTATATTTTTATATAATTTTAAAAATATTATTGTATTAAAATAAATATTAATAATAATAAAAATACTCATTTACTCACCAATTTCCACTAGCAATTACGTAATAATGACATTATTATAAAAGAGTCTATAATGTATCATTGATGAAGTAATATACTAATATATTATTAAATTAATAATTTTTTTAAAAATATTATATAATAATATTTTAATAATTAAATTTAATAATGTATTAATATTTTATTATATTTATTATGTTGGAAGTCAACTTAAAAGTTAAAAATTGGTTGGTGCGGTCATCCACGAATCACGAGGTCTGTTCCACACATGTACACTATTGTGGTTCCCTCCAAGCTTCTTTTTCGTCGCACTTTCCAATGTCTGCCAATTTCCCACGAATGCTTGTATCTATGTGGCTGCACGTGTGCCTTCGCTGTATCCAATAATCTTTTTTTTTATTATTATTAGTATGACCTATAAAGTTGACATGGAGTCAGCAGCTTCACATGCAATCAGCTGCACTGCATTTTGGACTAATCGCCAAATCCCGGTTCCTCTCGTCCATTCATTTCTGTGGATATTCTTGGCGTTTTGCTTCTGCTTGCCCTCACCACATTTCAGTCATCCTGACCATTTCAATCCAGGTTAAGCTCCCTCTCCAACCACCCCCACCTTCTCCCCATATTGGATGCTCTCTTCAGCTTCTCCCCTCTTACAGTAAGTTCTTCTCTTTTAACTCTTTACAATTATTTATTTATATATTTTATTCCATTTATTTAATTTAATTTAATTATATATGATCAAATTTAAACAATGTGTCATATACATCGACTCCTTCAGCCGACGATTAACCTTTTGTTATCAGTTTAATTAATCCCAGCACCATCTATAAGCATACCGGTAATTACTCTCTGTGTTGCCCCTACAACTTGATTGTGTAAAATTCACTATATGTTTGGGGTAAATAATAAATTAATTTATAACCTATTCATTATAAGGTAAAAGAGATTTTTGATTGGGGTTCGACTAGGTGTTGGGATGTGGTCCATGATTCTAAACTTCCATCTAATTATATATATTATATTATAAATTTTATAATTTTTATTCAATTTTTGAAAAATTAAGTATTGACTTCCAAAAATTTAATATTGTCCTTTTAAATATTATATATTTTCTTCTTGATATATTTAATTTTTTATATGTGCATGGTATTTTAATAGTAAACAAAGTATTTTCTTATTTTATTTTGATGAAATACAGTTATGATTTAAATTAATTTTAAGGAAGAAATATAAAAATATTAAGTACAAATTTTTTTTTCTTAATACTCGCGTGTGTGTAAATTTGGCTCCCGAGAAAAATATCATTCCACCCCTTGGTTTTGTGCATTATTTTTATTATAAAAAAATTCATTTTGATAAATTTTACGATACAATTTATGCTTTATAATTAATTTTTTAATTATACTCCTCTCATTTTAATTTATTTAGTGTCTATATTCAAAACCTTGTTCTTAATCTTTTTATGTCATACTATTTTAAAATGATTGTCCTTTTCACAATGACAAAATGGATTAATATATATATATATATATATATATATATATATATATATATATATATATATATATAACATTTTGTATTTATAAATTAATTCACCAACTATTTTTATTAAATATTTTTAATACAATTACCTATCTTAATAACTTTTAATTATGAACTATAAGCTAATCATTAATAAAACGGCTGACTTAAACTATTATATATATATTGTTTATTAAATCAGATTAGAAGATTAGATTCATTCCAATATGATGACGTCAACCTTATTCATAGATATAAGCATACATATAATCGGATTCG
Organism: Sindora glabra; assembly: GCA_020226215.1. Lineage (NCBI taxonomy): Eukaryota > Viridiplantae > Streptophyta > Magnoliopsida > Fabales > Fabaceae > Sindora > Sindora glabra. Next base: position 59,532,598 of record CM035230.1, on the reverse strand, counting down.
AGTTTTTTTTTAGTTAAAGATATACTTTAAAAAGTGAAATAAATAATTATAATTATTGGTGAGAAAATTAAAAATATGAGTAATTATTAAATTAAAAACTACATTTTTAATGAATTATTATTTATCAAATACTACGTTTTTTATTTTTTAATCAATAATTGTGAGTATTTGATTTATTATTTAAAATGTATTTTACACCTGATCCAAATTCATATATTATACATGGACATGAGTATAAATATATATTATGTACAGATATCACACAAATTTCACAACTATAATTTCTTAACTGATACTATTATAATAATCTTTTACAAAAAGTTTTTGCACATTGTTGTTTCAATTTTTTAATAATCATATATAATTTTTTAAATTAGGCTTCAAATAGATCCATTTGAGCACAAAAAATCAAATCATTTATAAATAAATCCAATTATGAATGGATTTGTTAGCCTTCATATAAAAATATTAGCAATGGCTACACTTTCAATTAGATAAAAAAATTATGTTACTAATTTAAATGTAATAAAATAAAATTATTATTATCAATTATTATTATCATTAGTTTTTTAATTTGATAAATGTATTTAGTATAGTGGCGAGAGAGAATAAATAAAATTAATTTAAATATTTTAAATTAAAATTTCTTCATTAAAATTATTTAAATACATTTTGCTATTTTATTATTATATTAATATTATAATTTTTTCTTTTAAATAAAAAAATGAAGATCGTTAATATCTATATGAAGATAGAGATTAGTAATCTTTATATAATTAAATTAAAATTTAATAAGTTTAAGCTTAAATTGACTTCAGTTAAACTCCACTTCATTCTTTTTCAGTCCCGAACCATGCACTAACAATTGAAGCCACTAACGGCACCAAAAGCATTGGAGACATTCTGATTGGAGGATGACTTTAGGAGAATATCATTATCCAATATTTACTGTAGTTAATAACTATTTAGAAACAGAGTGATGGTAGTCGGTTTGGATTTCTTCAATTGAAAATGGCGGCCAAATTCATGGAATGCCTTTAGAATGTGGTTATTCTGTCCGTAATTAATCATGCTGATTTGCTTCCGATTTGGTCTGGTTGACTCAGACAACAAATTTACACAAAAAAAAAAAAATGTCAAATATACATGATAGCAGAATTGTACGTCATGTGCATTTTGATATATATATATATATATTTTTGGTATTTGGACGGTATAGTAATATAGAAATAGTTTGGAGAAGAAGAGTTCATACTTTGACCTTATATAGACTTTGTTAGGAAATGAGAATGCCATTTGGCATGATTTGAAGAGCCAATATGAATGCGTGATTTGAATAGTTTAAAAGAATTTCGATACTGAATTAATTACCTAAATGTGATTATTTACCTTTTTTGGTGTAACTTTAATATGATTTGTATTATTAGGAGGTAAACTCCATGCTTATTAGATCTATTGTAATATTAGATCAGATTTATATGCAAGAGTCGCTTTTTTATATTTACTTATCACAATAGGTTAGGTTGTTTGACATTTTAATGGATTGATTGGTTAGTTTAATACTAACTTTTAGGAGGCCTTTCGATGTGATTAATCTTTTGTGTCAATCGTTTAGGTTACTTTTTCTAACTCAACCATTCTATCGAGTAATGAAATAGTTGTTTAAGCCTAATAAAGTCTTTCTATTTTTATGACTCTTTGTAAATTTGAATCATTTAACCAAATTTAATTTTATCACATGTAGAATTAGACATTATCTTTTTTAGGGTTAGTAATTAGCTGAATTGAGCTAACTGAACTTAACTTAAGTTCAACTTAATTTGATATTATTTGATTTATGGCTTAACTCAAATTCGATTCAAATCAAATTTCTTAACTTGAGCTTGACTCAAGTCTAGCTCATTATTGGCTTAGTTGGCTCGATTGGGTTGGATTGGGCTTGACTAGACTTAATTTGATAAATTCAAACTAGTGTTTAAAAACTAAAATTAAATTGAATGGTTAAACTAGAAAATTCTTGAATTGGATACATGTTTAGCCTAATTTATCACTAAAATTAAAATTTTTTATTGAATTGATATTAAACTGATTAATAGATATGAATTAGTTGTTGTTTCATGATTTTTACAACTTAAAATTTTTGTATTATCACTTCTATTTTATAGTGAGAATATTTGCATTCAATCTTTATAATATTTAATGTAGCCTTTTTTTTAAAGTTTTCATACTTTTTTATCCTCTTTTAAATGATGTTCTTAAATTACACTTATTTTAATCCAACAATTGTTTTAAAAAAAATGATGTTAATAATTTTTATTATTAACTTTATTCATTATTTTATTTTAATTATAATTCAAATTTAAATATAAATATTAAATTATAATTATTATAATTATTTTTTTCTTCGTAATAAATATTTAATTTCAAGTATATATTAAAAATGAATTTCTAATTAATATATATAAATATATTAATTAGCTTTAAATTATATATATTATTCAAGTTAATTCATAATACACTACCAAAAAAATTACTTTCAATGACAACAAAAATTGTCACAAAAATTGACATCTTGTCACAAAAGGTTTTTAGTAACAACAAATTTTTATACCAAAAAACTCCATTACTAAAAATACTTGTGACAATAAATGATATTTGTCACTAAAGGCTTTCATTTTGTGACAAGATTTAACATCACTGTAAGTTGACACTTTTTATGACAATTAAAATATGTTGTCACTAAAAATAATTAGTGACAAATTTCTTGTCACTATAGGTTAATATTTAGTGACAAAAAGATGTTATTGTCACTAATTAATGACTTTAGTGATGATTATTGTTATCACAAAAGCTCTTTATAGTAATTATATATCTAGATTGTCGCTAAATGTATAATATTTGTGACAGCTAATATTGTCATTGAAGCTTTTTTTGTGTCAATATATTTGTCTTGTCACAAAAAACGTAATATTTTTAACAATCATTCTTATCAATAAAAAAATTATCACTAAAACTCATTTCTATTTATAAATATACTGCATTTTACACAACATTTGCATATTATCATATATAGAATGCTAATAATAGAAATAAAATAAAAATGATAAAATTTTGATATAATATTTAAAATAAAACTTGTGCTATAGTTATAGCACCAATAATATTTAATCCATAACAATAAAGTTAAAAAGTGTACATCTTAACATTCTTCAACTATCAAAGTTTGAAGCAAATACTATTTATAGATTAACAAAGGAATTCAAAAGACATTTCCTTAAAAAGCAACTTGATTAACAATGACATAGCTAGAGAACTACTGGGAAGAGATGCCAAGCTACCCTGGAAGTTCGAGAATCCTATCAACTTCTGCTTCTTTCTCTTCTTTGAATTCATCATGATAACTTCCTTTGACTATTACCATTAACAAAACAAGGACCACATGAAGATTAAAAAATATATGCAAATAGATTTTATATTTTCACTTTCAAGGGATATGCAAATGTTCCTTCATTTGGAACAAAACCGTAAGATAGCAAAGGTTTTCAATTAGATTTCCTACCACATGAAATGAACACCTACAAAAAGTGATGCAAGCACTTAAGCACATGGTCTTTGAATTCTTATCTAAGAGTATTATAAGTTAAGTGTTGTGAAAAAGATCACTATCAAACATAGCCTTGATATATTAGTACATGGATTGCTATAAGTTACTAGTTCAAATCATCAGAGCCTAGCTTATTTTCTTTTGAATAAATACAATGGAGGTTGCATGGTGTAATTTGGACTACTTTAGGTGGCATTTCTTTCAATAAATTGAAATAGATGCAAATAAAGGTTTTTCAATTATAAAAGGTTGAAAAACAAGAAACCTAGAAGGGGAATTATTTAATTACTATGTTTTCTAAACACCTATACCTATTCCTACAAATTAGTTGCTTTATTTAAGAGAATCCATCTTCCCTTTCTTCACAGAACTCTTGATATCTATTCCCACAAATTAGTTATCTTGGAAAAATATTAGTTTCTAAAAAGGTTTGGTCATGATGGCATTTATACTTAAGTATTACTTTGCTCCTTATATCATTATACTTTAGCATTACTTTGCTGCTCATATCAAATCATAAATAGATCACATCTTGCATTTAAAACCTAAATTGGCATACTCTTGTAAATTCAAAATAGAAAGGAATTATGAATAACCTTAAACTAGTTGTCCTTGGATTAACAATGATCTTTCTCCAACTATGCTAGCTAAATGCAGTAGCAACATTGGTTTCACTGGGAGAAAAATTAAGGGAAATGACAACATCCAACAAAGAAAGTTAGTAGGGCACATTTTTTAAGCATTTTAAGTCAAACATTATTAACAAATTATATAACATATTGAATGTATAAATATTTCTTAAAAATCAAAATAGACAAATGATAGATGTATACTCATTGTAGTTAGTTTATGAACTATAATAAAACATTCAAAAATTCATATTTTCATAATCTCAAAGCTAAAGATAATATATATGAACCAACAACCATAAAAACATTCACTTAAATGATAAGAAAGTAACTGTTTAGAACAATAAAAATCTGCATTCCAACATGCATGACAAAGCAAAATTAAGTGAGATGAAATTAGTTAAAAGGGATAAAACATCGAAGATAAGGAGAGACTAATAACCAAATGAAAAGAGAGAGAATAAACTTAGACTAAAAATATGGAAATCCTAATCCTTATAAGGTGTTACCTTTTAAAGTTCCTTTTTGCTTAGGTTTCTTCCACACATATGAAATTTAAGTCATTGTGCTTAGAGTCTTTGGCATTCATCATGAAATATTTTTGGTATTCCTATTGGAAGACTAACAAGATATTCAGCAGGTCATTTTTAGACTTTTAACTAACCAAATCAAGTTGCTGATATCCTTGTTTTGCTTTTCCCTTATCATTTAAAATCTTGGCTTGTTAGCCCCCCAAAGAAACCTACTCATTTTTCTTCTTAACAAGGTTTCACTTTTCTTTCATATCTATTATTCTGGCTTGATTCTTTGCTCCTCATGATACTCTTGAGCCTTCTCTTGGTCCTTTGTTGGCTTTTCACATGAAGTTGCTCTTACTGCTATTTGGTTCACCATTGGTTTCACTGCTGCTTCCACTCACTCTGTCCTCCTTCATACTCCTAGGCATTCATCTAAGATGGCTAATCCTAAGGAGTAATTCTTTGAACAACTTGTATTTTTTATGTGTACATGCCTTTGAAGAATAATATCCTCAATATAAAAGAGAACATGGATCCAAATCTAATTCGTAAATTAAAGTTATATGTATTTACATAAAACCTGTAAAGAATTTATTCATATAAATACATAGCACTATAGCAACACATAATGAGAATAAGACATACGATTTTTTTCCTCTTCACTTTGTTCTTCTTACAAACACATGGAATGCACTAATAAAAAATTAAATCATAAATAAAAACAAATTAGATTTGTTGTCAATTTTCCTTCACTTATCCATAAAATATATGAAAATGTGTAAAAAAGCATAATGGGAGATGACAGAGACAAAAGGGGACTAAGTTTAGGATTAAGAAAATGACACCTTTAATAGTGTTTTGAATATTGCAAAGTGCTGGAAATTGCTCATTCTCTCATCATTTAAGTTAATTTCGTGATGAAAGTTATTCTGTGATGCAATTGAAGATCCATTTGCATCAATGATGATGCTTGATATTGATCATGCAAATTAACCTTGTGCCTTAAATTTTGCAATTATCGACAATTACAAAGGTTGGAATACTTAATCCGATTTTTATGATTTTGATTAATTACTTTACACCAATGATTGATTGATATAATAGTTTCCAATTGGATCATCAAGTGCCTTTTCAAGGTTGAGTTACAAATTCCAACAACCTCCTTGAAGAAATAACACTACTACTCTTTAGATGATTGATCCATGGCTTTCTGCAACATCCCTATTGCTAAAAAACAATAATTCAATATTGACAATAATCAAGTTTGAAAATCTTTGATAATTTATATCTTCAATCTCCAATGGAGAGATGACAATGTTTATTTTTTTATGTGTCTTTTGTGACATTTATAAAAAAATATAAAAAAATAAATCAAAGTAAACTTGGAATTCAAAACTCTACATTTCCATTTTTCCATCAATTTTTTATAAAATTAATATTTAGTGACAATTTAAAACCTTTGTTGCTAAAAGTTATAATTCTAGTAACGATTTATAAGAGTTGTCATTGAAACTTGCTACTTAGAGTGGTTTGGTGATGGTAATACTATTTTATTATTGAAAGCATACATTTAGTGACAATAATTTTGCTTGTCACTGAAAACTCGTCACTAGCAATTGATTTTCTTGTGGTGATAGCTCGACTCATTTAATATATAAGTCAAATTATTCAATTTATATATTGCTCATTTGCCTCACAAACTTAGCTTGTCGATTTAAAAATGTAATCGAATTTCGAATGTCTCGTAATTTTGCTTAACTCATTGCTAGCTTTAATCTTCTTAGCAAAAATGAATCTCCTCTTCACATGAAATCCTCAGCTAACATAGTATTATAATTGGAGTATGTAACAACATAGACAACATATCTAATGCCTTATGACTTAAATGATATTCAGTAAGTTTTCAAAACAATTTCATTTATTTGCATTTGGAGTTCAATCATTGAATTTTATGTGCATGTAATGATTTTGTCATTTTTTGTTTTTGCTAAAAAATAATATCATAATTATAATATCTAACAATAAAATAAATTATTAAGTGGTAGATTAATGATGAAAAATTTAAGTTTAAATAATATACTAAAAGTCATAAATCTAAATATCCCTATCGTCAATATATATATATATAATATTTAACAACAAAGTCAGTGTTATAATTGAAGCACGTAATAACTTCCATTACTCCAACCTTGCAATTTACAACTATTAAAGGCTTTCATCTTCTGCTCTAATTATTCGTTAGCTGACTTTATATTTATTCTCAACAAATTGAAAGTTGATAGGTGAAAATTGAGAATTAAGCAACAAATGCAAAGAACTTTGGACTAACTACACGTGGAATTACAGCAACAAGAACCCGACATGACAAAGTGCACCAAAATATGTTACACTAATGACGGGGGGTTTGTAACAGAGTTGGAACTGACATTGAGAATGATTAGTGCTGGCAACTATATTTGATGCAAGATTAATTAACATAATGGATGAATAATCATGATTAGCACCACAAAAACACAACTGGAAATTGCTAATACTATTGATTAGCAGTAATAATGTAGGCAATGTAGGAAGCTTTTCCCAAGTCCTATTGGAGAGAGAGAGAAAGACCCTTGCTTTGAAATGATTTGATGGCACTTAAGAGCTGGCAGCATGGCCCTTGGAAGGCTGCCCATCAACATTCTTGACTTTTCGGTGACATTCTCCGACATCCATATCTCGATTAATGATGCCTTCCTCTCATTTTCTTACATCAAACGTTTGATGATTTCTGGTGTCTAGGCTCTTCTATTCTGTCTCACCCTCCTCATATTCTCTTTACAGCCCATTTGTTGGCCATGCCCCATTGAAAAAGGGAGGGGGTGCTCTATAATGGGTTCGGAAATTATTTTTCCTCGTTGACAATCCTTTCTTCTTATACTAAATTCTTTCATATCAATACTCTTTTGAGAAAATTAACTACGAATGTTAGTCTATTCAAATATAAAAGAAATTTATACAATTAATTTCTCAATAATGATTTATTTTAGAATTTTATGACTCCATTGATATTCTATAAATCTTAAAATATTTTATTCTCAATTGAAATTGAAATTTAATATTTGATTATTCATGTATATTAATCATTTCATCACTACTACATTTAAAAGATTATTTTAGGGTTAATTATGTTAACATTATACCATACAAATTCATATGCTTATTATAGTATTCCTTGAATTTCAAATTTTGAAATAACATAAAAAATTTAAATATCATTAAATTAAAATTATTTAATTATAGTTATTTATTTTTAATAAATTAAACAATCTTAATTTATCGGCTTTTGAAATTATCTCATTTTAGAAACCTTCACCACAAGTCCAAATTCAATAAGATGGACACCACACTAGGCCTATCCTATGATCCACCAAAGACCTATGAGCATAATAGGGATAAGGTACTTGGCCCTACAAGCTAATTACTCCATATGACAGCAAGCAGGGATAATTAACTAGCTATCATAACTACATGTTTCTCTCGGCGCATCACTATTTTTTCAACGCAGAGTTACAACTCATTATTGTAATTAGAGAGATGGGGAAAAATCTCATATCACACAAAGGGAACTTTTTATTTTTTATTTTTAACATCAACAACGAGAATTAAAATGTAACCTCCTTAACAAACCATCTAAAATTTTCATTATCGGATCACGTCTCATAACTTGTGAGGAAAATATTCACAATACATATTTTGAACATATGCTCTATTTAATGCATTATATCTTATTTATTTAATAATATTTTACTACTCTCCTAATTGCTTCAATATACAAAACTTATCCGATGAGGCTTTTATAATTGTAAAGAGTTATTTTTTATCTTAAAAAATAAAAAAAGAGAAACCATTAATCTTGATTACTTTTGCAATATTTACAGTTTTATTGAAATATTGAAATGTCCTATCTCTTTAGTAATCACAAATAAGTATCCTTTTGCATCGAATTCATAATTTTAGGATGAAAACAATGATCTAATCTAATGCTATTAGACTAACCACTTTGGTAGGAGTAAGGGTAATTTCTTCCTTGCTAGCTTGTGTAAATGAAAAGTCTTTTTTTTTCCGATGACAGTGGCATGCTATAAGGGTTAAACGGGCTTTGCCCAAATTTTGCACAGAATGTATGGGATTATGAATTTTCGGTAATGGCCCAAAAAAGATGGATAATGCAGAGCAGATATAGAGAGACGGCCGAAATTGGACTAAAATAACCAAATCCATAACTGATAACCTGTGATTCTAGAAGCCCTTCAACTTTCAAGATTTTAAGATTTCATGCTGTGTTTCAGTGTAAAGGTAATTGGGACTATGATATTTGAATAGTTTCGCAAACATCTTTCAATATCTGGAGATACTAATTTCCGTCTTTTGTTGCAAAAAAATAGGCTTCACAACTTTCTGTAAGAATCTACAAATGAGTTTGTCTCTTTTTCACTTAAAAAAAGGAAAATTATATAAAAAAATTGATATGCAAATCTAATTCATTGTTCTTTTCCAGTCCTGATTTTTTCCTATGTTTTCTTTTGTGAAGCAGAAAATTGGCAACCAGGAGCTGAAAATGAAGTAAAAACAAATTTACATCTTTGGGCCCCCAAAATGAGGTGAAGTAAGCATCAATCATCCGAGCCCAACTATACAGATAAGGCAGAGATAAGCTCGTAATCTTCATCACAAAATTCCTCACGCTAAAATATTTATACTTATTTATGTAAATATATTTCTCCTCAATTTTCTACAGTAGGAACCAACCGCAGAGCTGCATCTAAACTGACCATGGCCAGCGCTGCCGCCACGTCATACTTCTTCGGCACCCGTCTCAGCAACCCGACTTCAGACACCGGAAGATTCCAAGCTGTTTTCGGGTTCGGTACCAAAAAAGCACCACGCCCACCGAAGAAGAAGGAGGTAAAACCCAAGGCAACTGATCCAGGACGGCTTGTATGGTTCCCAAAAGCACAACCGCCGGAATGGCTCGACGGAACCATGATCGGGGACCGTGGCTTCGATCCGTTGGGTTTCGCGAAACCGGCGGAGTACTTGCAGTTCGTGTTATTAAGTGGTAGATTAATGATGAAAAATTTAAATTTAAATAATATACTAAAAGTCATAAATCTAAATATCCCTATCGTCAATATATATATATATATAATATTTAACAATAAAGTTAGTGTTATAATTGAAGCACGTAATAACTTCCACTACTCCAACCCTGCAATTTACAACTATTAAGGCTTCCATCTTCCACTCTAATTATTCGTTGGCTGACTTTATATATATTCTCAACAAATTGAAAGTTGATAGGTGAAAATTGAGAATTAAGCAACAAATGCAAAGAACTTGGACTAACTACACGTGCAATTACGGCGACAAGAACCCGACATGACAAAGTGCACCAAAATATGTTACACTAATGACAGGGGATTTGTAACAGAGTTGGAACTGACATTGAGAATGATTAGTGCTGGCAACTATGTTTGATGCAAGATTAATTAACATAATGGATGAATAATCATGATTAGCACCACAAAAACACAACTGGAAATTGCTAATACTATTGATTAACAGTAATAATGTAGGCAATGTAGGAAGCTTTTTCCAAATCCTATTGGAGAGAGAGAGAAATGCTTGCTTTGAAATGATTTGATTGCACTTAAGAGCTGGCAGCATGGCCCTTGGAAGGCTACCCATCAACATTCTTGATTTTTCGGCGACATTCTCCGACATCCATATCTCGATTAATAATGCCTTCCTCTCATTTTCTTACATCAAACATTTGATGATTTCTTGTGTCTAGGCTCTTCTGTTCTGTCTCACTCTCCTCATCTTCTCTTTACAGCCTATTTGTTGGCTATGCCCTATTGAAAAGGGGAGGGGGGCTTTTATAATGGGTTTGTAAATTATTTATCCCGGTTGATAATCCATTCTTCTTGTACTAAATTCTTTATTGTCAATACTGTTTTGAGAAAATTAATTACGAATGTTAGTCTATTCAAATATAAAAGAAATTTACACAATTAATTTGCCAATAATAATTTATTTTAGAATTTTATGACTCCATTGATATTCGATAAATCTTAAAAGATTTTATTCTCAATTGAAATTGAAATTTGATATTTGATTATTTATGTATATTAATCATTTCATTACTACTATATTTAAAAGATTATTTTAGGGTTAATTATGTTAATATTATATATACAAATTCATATGCTTATTATAGTATGCCTTGAATTTCAAAATTTGAAATAACATAAAAAATTTGAATATCATTAAATTAAAATTATTTAATTATAGTTATTTATTTTTAATAAATTAAACAATCTTAATTTATCGGCTTTTGAAATTATCTCATTTTAGAAACCTTCACCCCAAGTCCAAATTCAATAACATGCACACCACACTAGGCCTATCCCATGATCCACCAAAGACCCATGAGCATAATAGGGACAAGGTACTTGGCCTTACAAGCTAATTGCTCCATATGACAGCGGGCAGGGATAATTAACTAGCCATCATAACTACATGTTTCTCTCGGCACATCACTATTTTTTCAACGCAGAGTTACAACTCATTCTTGTAATTAGAGAAATGGGGAAAAATCTCATATCACATGAAGGGAACTTTTTATTTTTTTATTTTTAACATCAACAACGAGGATTAAAATGTAACCTCCTTAACAAACCATCTAAAATTTTCATTATCGGATCACGTCTCATAACTTGTGAGGAAAATATTCAGAACATATATTTTGAACATATGCTCTATTTAATGCATTATATCTTATTTATTTAAAAATATTTTACTACTCTCCTAATTGCTTCAATATACAAAACTTATCCGATGGGGCTTTTATAATTGTAAAGAGTTAAAAAATAAAAAAAGAGAAACCATTAATCTCGATTACTTTTGAAATATTTACAGTTTTATTGAAATACTGAAATGTCCTATATCTTTAGTAATCACAAATAAGTATCCTTTTGCATCGAATTCATAATTTTAGGATGAAAACAATGATGTAATCTAATGCTATTAGACTAACCACTTTGGTAGGAGTAAGGGTAATTTCTTCCTTGCTAGCTTGTGTAAATGAGAAGTCCTTTTTTTTTCCGATGACAGGGGCATGCTATAAGGGTTAAACGGGCTTTCCAGGCCCAACTTTTGCACAGAATGTATGGGATTTTGAATTTTCGGTAATGGCCCAAAAAAGATGGATAATGCAGAGCAGATATAGAGGGACGGCCGAAATTGGACTAAAATAACCAAATCCATAACTGATAACCTGTGATTCTAGAAGCCCTTCAACTTTCAAGATTTTAAGATTTCATGCTGTGTTTCAGTGTAAAGGTAATTGGGACTATGATATTTGAATAGTTTCGCAAACATCTTTCAATATCTGGAGATACTAATTCCCGTCTTTTATTGCAAAAAAATAGGCTTCACAACTTTCTGTAAGAATCTACAAATGAGTTTGTCTCTTTTTCACTTAAAAAAAGGAAAATTATATAAAAAAATTGATATGCAAATCTAATTCATTGTTCTTTTCCAGTCCTGATTTTTTCCTATGTTTTCTTTTGTGAAGCAGAAAATTGGCAACCAAGAGCTGAAAATGAAGTAAAAACAAATTTACATCTTTGGGCCCCCAAAATGAGGTGAAGTAAGCATCAATCATCCGAGCCCAACTATACAGATAAGGCAGAGATAAGCTCGTAAGCTTCATCACAAAATTCCTCACGCTAAAATATTTATACTTATTTATGTAAATATATTTCTCCTCAATTTTCTACAGTAGGAACCAACCGCAGAGCTGCATCTAAACTGACCATGGCCAGCGCTGCCGCCACGTCATACTTCTTCGGCACCCGTCTCAGCAACCCGACTTCAGACACCGGAAGATTCCAAGCTGTTTTCGGGTTCGGTACCAAAAAAGCACCACGCCCACCGAAGAAGAAGGAGGTAAAACCCAAGGCAACTGATCCAGGACGGCTTGTATGGTTCCCGAAAGCACAACCGCCGGAATGGCTCGACGGAACCATGATCGGGGACCGTGGCTTCGATCCGTTGGGTTTCGCAAAACCGGCGGAGTACTTGCAGTTCGATCTGGACTCGCTGGATCAGAACTTGCCGAAGAATGTAGCGGGCGAAATCATCGGTACCAGAGTTGAGATTACGGAGGTGAAATCGACGCCGTTCCAGCCTTACACGGAGGTTTTTGGGTTGCAGAGGTTCCGTGAGTGTGAGCTGATCCATGGAAGGTGGGCCATGCTGGGTGCTCTCGGAGCGCTTGCCGTTGAGGCGCTTACAGGTGTTGCATGGCAAGACGCTGGAAAGGTACAATACATTAATGCTTTCATAGTAAAATCAAATAATTATTTAAAATTAGATCCATAAACCCTACTAGACACGAATTTAAATTTAAATCGACTGAATTTTTCAATTTCTTTTAAACGAGGATTTAGTGAGTGGAAATTAATGTTTTAAATTCTAATGATGATTATATAACATGAACTTACTTATTAGATAATAAAAACATAAAATTTTGATATTAAGAGGTTGATTTTTGTACCTTTTAGTGATAGGTTGTCTCGTGTATGTATGTGTTTGCCAGTGACAATATAAACGGGTCACCGCGAAGTATGAGAGTGACTGAAATATACCCTGCGCGTCTTATTGGTATCCACTCGCAAATTGTATGACGATCCAATGGGGCTAAATATAATGAGTGTGACCTTTGTGGCCAGTAACGATGAAGACAATTTCTTCACATTATTAATGAATTCGGGAAGATATCTTTTTAAAGAATTTGGGGCAACATTTCTATACTTTTTTTCCTATCTTTATTTTTATTCAATAAAAAACATCAGTTATTAATTTATGACAAAATCCTATTTTGATCTTCAAAATATTAAATTCTATCAATTTTATTTAAGGTTTGTATTAAGTTAGTCTTTGAATATTTAAATTCAAGTAAAATTTTAATTGTTTTAATAAATATTAACCATCTAAAACATAGGCTAAAATTTGATTTGGATTTAAATTTTCAAGAATAAAATTGATATAAACTTTACTTCAGAGATGAAATTAATAAAATTTTATTATTAAAATAGAGTTGTAGTCTTAATTTATTGTCTTCGTGTCAATGATAAAAATATTCACAAATCAAGTTATTAGATTTCGGATTATACTTTTCATATATAATTGTATGAAATATATAAGAGTCCAAATCTAAGCCTAATTTATCTAATTTTTTTTAAAAATGGCCTAGTTTGACTCCATTAAAATTATATATTGCTTAAAATTTGATTTGAAAGTTTGATTTTTTTTATTATTATTGTATTAAAAAAATAATTTTTAGATAAGAATATATATTTAAATTAAGAATAGAAAATTTAAATATATAAAATATTTAAAAATAATTATATATATAAAATATTTAATTTAAATAAATAAAGAGTAGAACATTTAAGTATTTTTTATTAAAAATAATTAGATATAATTATTATTTATAGTATATGATTGTATAAATGAAAATAAATTTATATAATTATATTGATATGTATGATTTTTATGGCTTGACCCTAATTCGAATATTAATTGGCCATGAAAAAAATGTTCAATAAATATTTAAACTAAACAAAAATAATTTAAATCTCATATATATATATTTTTACGGTTGAGCCATTGGGCCTTTCAAGCTAGAAGATGTTTAGTCAGAGATTTTTGGTAGTTGAAGTTAGGAGGGCATCTCTTTTCCATCATTTTATTTATTAAAAAAATTGAAATATCTCATTCTAATATCATGTCACAACAATTTTGTGGGTTTTGCCCGACTTTGAATGTATTTTCAGGTGGAGCTGGTGGAAGGATCATCCTACCTGGGACTTCCTCTTCCATTCTCAATAACCACATTGATATGGATTGAGGTGATACTGATGGGGTACATAGAATTCCAACGAAATGCAGAACTTGACCCAGAGACGAGGATATACCCAGGCGGCAAGTTCTTCGACCCCCTTGGTTTGGCCAATGACCCAGAGGAGAAAGCAAGACTCCAACTGGCTGAGATCAAGCACTCTCGCTTAGCCATGGTTGTCTTTCTCATCTTTGCTATTCAAGCTGCTACAACCGGAAAAGGTCCTATCAGCTTTATTGCTACCTTTAACAAATGACTCAACTCCTACAACTTAACCAAACCTTCTCTTCTATATGAAATCGCTGAAATTTTCCGATATAACCAGTTGATTGAGAATTGCAATATATGTGTAATCACTGTGTATACTCTGTACGCCTTTGTCTGATAGTGTGTTGATGCTGCAGTGCAATCCACAATCAGTGATGCATTCTCTTTCTATCACCTCAAATTATGTTTACTTTATTTGAAATTTCATCTTGTTATATCTAACGCCCTACATTTTTTTTCATATAATAATTATGAAAGGCAATAATGTTATTGATGTTGCGTTTAGTTAGAAGATCTAAACCAGGAGTTAACTATTGGAACTCTAAATTATATGGAAAGATAATGATTCATGCATTATTGAATATTGTCGATCATTTTCATATATTTTTATATACATACTAGAACATAGCTTGTACATTGCACAGCCTATAAAATTAGGGGTACATGTAAGTCAGACGGCTATTAGGAACTTATGGCTTAATTTATTTAAGACTTAGTTTAACTTGACCTATTTATTCAAATAAGTCAGATTTAGACTAATAAATTAGTTTATTTAAATAAATAGGTTAAATTTTTTTCTTTAAACTTAATTTGTAGGTTTATCTGATCAGTTTATTTAATTATAAAAATATTTATAAATAATATAATATAATATATATTATATATACAAATAATATAAATATTTTAATACATATATATGTATATAGGCCTAATTAGCCCATTGGACAATTTTATGTCTTAAAAAAGTTTTAGTCTATTAATAAATTTGAAAGCCTATTTATATAAAAAAAAATTAAATTAGTTAATAGGTCAAGTCAAACTTCTTTACTAGGTTAGGCTGAGCCTGAATTTTGACCTTATACAAGCTAATAAGCTAGGTTTAGATCAATAATTTAGAAAGTAAGTTTAACCTATTTAAAGTAAAATTTAATTCGACCTAACCTATTTGCATCCTTATATAAAATATAACTGAAAAAAATAATAATCTACTCCTTTTTACCAAAATTTGAAGTAACCCGACTTACTATGTTGGAAAGTTATTATTGTATCTTGCAATATAGTGGATAAAGAAAACTTGACAACAAACGTGTTTTCATTGATATTTTCAAACTTCTTTTCATGGAACATTTGTTTTCATAGTTGAATTGGCAATATTTTAATGATGATGATGATTAAAAAGTCTTACCCTTTCTTTCCCTCTAAATTTGGATAAAGCACGTAAAGTAGACTATGATGCACACATTACATATTTAATGATAAATAATTAATAAAACTACCTATGAATTGAAATAATAGAAAATTAAAATTTTACTATATGAACAAATACTTGAACAAGAGATTGAATGTAGAATTTGAGAAGAAAAAGAAAAAATTATAACAATTTACAAGTTATCACAACTTTTGAAAAATTTCTTTAAATATAATATCAGTGATAACACTTAAATCTAGAACCTCTTTATCATAGATTAAGATTTTTACTCCCTCTCTACTTGTAAATTTAGATATAGCAATATATAATTAATAATGACTTAAAATAGGTTTAGGCAAATATAATCTCACTCTTTTTAAGGATTGATCTTAACTTTAATTAATATATTTAACATATGAAACAATGATTGGAAATTGTCTTTTTTACATCCTAAAAGGCTATTTGGATTGTGAGGAGTAAGAACTTTTATGGGTATAAAAACTTTGGTACCAATATTTATTTTAATTAAAATTTTAAATTTTATCACATGATTAGCCATTTGTGTAATTATCAATTTGGTTCCATTACAAAGACATTTAACTAGCTTATATTTCTTATAAGTATGATAGGAATTCCATCCTTAAGCTTCAAATTATGATTAGATAATTTAGAATAATATATCCTATTGAGAATCTATGGTGTTAGTAAATCAACTTGATAAGAGTTATTTAAACTTGTTTTGCATATTAATTTTAAACTTAAGTATTCTCTTTCTTCTTTATCAATCAAAGATAGAATATAGGAATTCATCTCATCAATAATATTAAGCGTTGGGGAAAGAATTGTTAATTCATGTAAACATTTTTTATTGTCTATTTAACAATAAAGAAAGATATGTTGAATGAATAATGACTTCAATTGGATTAGAGAAGTCTTTGATCAAAAGATTATCGGGACTATCTATATCAATCTTTCCATCATTTAGCTCACCAAGACTTCCATCTTTGATCTTTAAGGTTATTTTCATATATTTTTATATAAAAATGCATCTCTTCTTTGAAATAAAAAATTTCATCTTCTTTATTCTCTATAGTTTACATTCAAGGGTAGGATGTGGTTATATAAAACTATCCCAAAGTTAGGGAAATTTTATTTTTACCTAATGATTTTGAACTTTTCAAATGAGAATAAATGTATAACCCTAAAAAAATTTAGGGTTTGTTTAGCATCAAAATTTTCTTAAATTGTTTTCATTACATTTTAATAGAAATAATTCTAATTCATTTATAGATTCTATTATTTGAAAGTTATGTGAAAAACTAAAATTTTAATTCATTTCCAAATAAATTCATTTTATTCAAACTATACTAAGAAAGAGATATAGATGAATTAAAAATATATATTTTGATGGTATTATGGTAGTTATAATATTAAAAAGATGATATTTTTTATTAATATACATTTTAGGCTAAATTAAATGAATTGTAGTGATGTCCTTATTAAATTTGATGTATTTTATAATGATATAAATGTAATTAAAATGGGAATAATAAATGAAATGAATTGAAATGAAATTCATTAATTTCTACTTGAAACCAAGCATCATTTACAAGGGAAAATTCATTTGAAAATAAAGTAAAATCCTTTTTCTAGTTTTGCCATACAAAGGGTTAAAATTTTCCATTAAAATTCTTAATAAATTATACTTTAACAATTTAAAAATTTCCTTTCTATCTTTGTCCTGAGTTACATTATTTATATATGAAAACGTAAGGAAATGATCTTTTAGTTATGATAAATGACATTAAAGAAAGGATTATAACTAAAAAGAAAAAAATGACACTACTCTATCTCATAAACATAGAAATACTTTAAGGGCAGAACTGTATAATTATAAAAATAAGTGATAGGTATTAGGTGATGTTAAATGTAATTAGTCCAAACTCATATGGATGGAATTGACACAATTGAGTAGGGATGTAAAAATGGATTCAAGCCTTTGGGTCAGACGGATTTTGTATGGGCTCAGCTTGAAATTTGAAGTTGGTTTCTGATTGTTGGGCCGGTCGAAACAAGTACCGACCAATCTTTTCTTCCGATCCCTTCTGTGCTTAACCCAAAAAAAAGCGAATGAGAGAGCCCAAATTCAAAAGGGGATGTGCCGCAACCAATAAAAATGCCCACTCAACAGACATGTGAAACGGGGTCCAGTCCGTGGGTTGCCCGCGTGTACGGGACGCTGCAAACTTTATATTTTAAACCATTTTTAATTAGGGGCTCAAATGAATTATTCATGCGGGTTGCGCACTAATCCATGAGTTCAAATTTTTTATTTATTTTTTAGGCGTTTGAAGATTTTTAACTCAATATAATCTGATAGTTCATAATTTAAGATTTTTTAAATTTATTTGATTTATTTATTACATAAAATAAAAAATTCAATTAAATGTTATAATATACAAAATAAATAAAAAAATTATTTTTGCAACTTACTTGTAGAATATGATGGACTTTTATTATTATTCTCAACCTACGTAGGTTTATTCTCCCTCATCTTACAGTACACTTATAATTACGTGTGTAAATTTAGACAAAAAAAAGTCAAATTAATTAGATTAAAATTTTTTTCGTTACTATTATTTTTTAAATAAATAAAAGGGTCTTAAATTTAAAAAAAATTACACGTAAACTAAATGAGGAATAAAAACCTCAATAATATCATTGAAAAGAGTATTATTTAAGCAAACAGGAGGTTAAAGAAGGGGACTATTAAATTTAAATAAAAAATTTCGTATTTATTTATTTTCTGAAATATAATTCATCTTTTTCCTATGAACAGGAGGGGATCTTTTTCCCTTAATAATGGATGCTAGGAAATAAAAAAAGACGATATATAAGGCAGTTCACTGGTCGACTAATTAAAAAAGGCTTCCACATTTGCTTCACCCGTGACACCAACATCATTCTTTGGAGATTATGGTTCATACATCAAATTCAACAACAACAGCTCAACACATGCTTCTTCTTTCCCGTATGACATTATCCTGACTAATATTTTGTGTCTTACATAAAGGGAATTACTAGGTTTAATTTTTGTAAGATTAAATTTTTATTGATTGCTGTATAAAAAATTAGAATTTATAATTTTTAATTTTATAGAAATTAAATTGAATTTTAAGTCAATGATAAAATTAATAAAAATTTAATCTTACATAAATTAAAAAATTTTAATCTTTATTATTTGATATTAAAATAAAAATTATGGTGAAAATAACATTTTATATTTTAAGAAAGTTATTTTCTTCTAAAATTATGGCATTGCATTATTTTTCAATCATAAAATGTATAACTAATATAATTTTTTTATCTAATATGAATAAATGATTTTTTTCTAAAATTAATACTAAACAAAATAAATGGATGCTAAACTTTTTAAAATTTTCCTTCTTAGCAAATCATTCCTCCACTCACGTGTGCTCAAAACACAGTTTCATGATTGCCCGGCTTACCATTTTTGCTTCCAATCTAAATGAAAGATAGATAAACAAAGAGTTATTCAAATAAAGAAAGGATTTGGACCCAAGGAAAAAAAGAGAGAGAGAGAGAGGATGAAATTGTGAAGATTTGAGAGCCAATGGCTTAAAAAAGAAATAAAGAAGTTTTTGGGATCATGGCGGCAAAAAAAAATCATTCCAAAATTCAAAAAGGAGCAATATTAAAAGAGGGGCAATATCGTGATTATGCCCCCACCTAAAAGAAGAACGAGGAAACGTAGAGAATCAACAACGGCGACTGTACGGCGTCCCTCCCTCCATCTTTCCCATTTCGGACTCAAACTATCACTCATTTTACCATCCAATGCCACCCCATTCTCGTTTCTCCCTCCTTCTCCACCTTGAAACTTTCTACATCTCTCTCCCATCCATTCTCGAGCTTAGCTCCGTGCAACAAAGGTGGTTTCTGCAAAGCTTCACTTTTCCATAGGAACCCATCTCTTTCTTCTTTAGCTTTTCTCCTACCTGCAACAATGGCGTTTGGTCCGAGCTGAAAGCATTTGTCTTTCTATATAGGTTCGTACTTTGTGTAACATTCAGGTTTCATACAGGACTACTATTTGGACTTGACACAGCGAAACGCTGGATTGTTGTTTGTTACTATTTCATTATTTCTGTAACTTTGAACTTTGTGCTTGGCCGGGGTTGGAGAGACTGGGCTTTGATTTTAGATCTAATTGCTCCTTATTTTGGTTTCGGGTGCTTGAAGCTGCATTAAGTGTTGAATGTGCTGTTGTTCGTTGGTGGCGTGAGAAACTACGTTAGGTCCTTTGGTCGGAGGTTTTGGGAATTTCCTTATTTGGGTTATTCGAAGCGTGATTGATTGTTATACCTTACTGTGGTTATTGGATTCTGGATTTCGATGATGAATCGAAGTTTCAGAGCTCAGGAATCGCAAATGCAAACGGCGTTCAAGCAGAGGCAGCACCATCAAATGGGGGATTTAAGGTCTTCGGTCATGAAAGAGAAGGATGAGGAGCTTGCACTGTTCCTTGAGATGAAGAAACGCGAGAAGGAACGGAATGATCTTCTGCTACATGGTTCCGAGACTTTTGACGCACCATCAGGTATGCATGGATGAAAAAGTGTATCCAAACAATTGTATTTGAAGTCGAAGATTTTGGGTTTGCCCTTTTTTCCTTTTGCAGTATTTGCATACTACTGACTGAGTGGATTGAGAAATGCAAAGTGCTTGGCTGCTTGCCGTGGTTTGGAGTTTTGATTGTACTTTGTGGTGCCTTAATGGAATTTTCATTTTAACTTAGTCATCCGGTATGTTTAATATTGCAGGCTCAAAACCAGGCACTTCTCCCATATTTAATCTTTCGTCTTCCACACCAGCTTCTACACGTAAGACTGCTGCTGATGATTTCCTCAATTCAGACAATGATAAAAATGACTATGATTGGTAATGTAGTACCTCTTCAGTGCTTATTTCATCAATTTTCTTGGATATTTATCATTTGCTTATTGTCAATATTGTAATAATGGAATGAGTTTGATTACGTTTTGTTTATTACCACTTTTTATGATGATAAGCCATGTAAACATCCTTGTTCAACCAGATTTTTTGTCAAGCATTCCATAGTTACCATCCTCCTTTTGGAAAAACTATAATTAAGGCATCAAAAGCACTTCGTTGAATTGACCAAATAAATTTGGTTGCATGGTTGCTTCAATTGAACAATGGATAGAGTTCCTATATCACAAGGCACTTTCGCACTTCCCTACACCTCTATGGACTAATGGTAAATAGATTCATGAACTTGGACTTTTGTTAAACAAATTTCCTTAGATGGGGCCATCGCAATTACATCAGATAATGCAGTATTTTTTCTTTTTACCTGCCTTTTATGCATATAACAGAGGATGATCGTGTAAATATTTCCCACTGATGCACAGCATTTTTGTTAATTTCTGTTCAAATGGTTTTTAGCTTAGTTATCATTTTTCTTTTCAGGCTTCTAACTCCTCCTGGGACTCCTCTTTTTCCTTCTCTGGAGACGGAATCACAGAAGACTGTTATGAGCCAGCTTGGTCCTTCAACAGCTCGTCCCACAGCATTAAAATCCAGAGTAAGCGCTTTAATTAAGGTTTCAGACTTTGTCAATGGATTAGTAATTGGCTGGTGTAAGCCTTTTGCATCTGGTCTAACTTTGCCAGCACTGTTCCTTGTTTTTTGGTTGATTCACATTTCCTACTGTTAGCAACACCCCTATTTGATATGCATGATAATCTTGGATGTAAGCAGAATGTATGGCTAACAAGCGAAGAATAGAATGTCAATGAGTATTATTTATCATCACTCACCCTATCCTTTTGAGGAGAATTAGTTTGCATACGACCTCTCTCGAAGTGCTGACACCTTTGGATTTTGTAAAATTACATTGCTACATTACCATCACATAACATGCTTTGCAGACTTGCCGTTATAACCTTGACTTTTGTGTTATAATGGGGAACCTTGCATTTAAGTATATACTGAGATGCGTAGGTATTGAGGGCTAAAAATTTGTTGTTTGTGGTGACAAAGATGATGCCTACAATTTTACCCAATTTTTTCAAAGTCATCAGTTGTTGGAAGTTTAAACTTTAAAGTCAAGTTCATAACTGTAAATTTTTGGGTTTAATGGTTCTGATAGTCTCAATGTTATTTTGTTTAATTGCTTCTTTGTGGCTATAGTTGGTAAGTCCACTGTCTGAGCCTACAGGGAGAAGCAACTTATTATCTAAACAAGCTTCTTCCTCCCCTATATTGCGCTCCTCGAGTGCTGGAATTCGGAGGCCTTCATCATCAGTGGGTCCAGGATCAAGACCTGCAACTCCTACTGGACGTCCTACATTGACCACAACTTCAAAATCATCAAGACCTTCAACACCTACTTCTCGGGCAACTTTACCTTCGACGAAGAGCATGGTATCCTCAACCAAGGCCACAGTTTCAGCTACCAGGCCCATGGTTTCTGCCACCCGACCTACAGTTTCTGCCAGCAAGACCACAGTTCCTGCAGCTAAACCCACAGTTCCATCAAGATCCTCCACACCTTTGTCAAGGTCTACTGCAAGATCTTCCACACCAACTAGCAGGCCTACCTTGCCTCCATCCAAGTCCACGTCGAGAGCATCTACTCCAACTCGTCGACCGTCAACTACAGCCAGTATTTCTGCTCCTTCAGTTAAAACTACCACTCCAATTTCCAAGCCAGCACCTACGCCATCAAGGCAGTCTGTACCATCACGTGGCGCCTCACCAACAGTGAGATCAAGACCGTGGAAGCCATCTGAAATGCCCGGTTTCTCCCTTGATGCTCCACCTAATTTGAGGACAACCCTACCTGATAGGCCGCTGTCAGCAACTAGGGGTAGGCCTGGGGCACCCACTGCTCGTTCTTCATCTGTTGAACCTGCGCCTAGTGGAAGACCTAGGCGACAATCATGCTCTCCTTCTAGAGGACGATCCTCCAATGGTGTTCATACCAGTGGATGCTCTATGCCGGCTGTTACTCGTGGGCACTCCAAAGTGAATGACAATGTTAGTCCTACTGTAATTGGTACTAAAATGGTTGAAAGGGTGATAAATATGCGTAAACTAGCACCTCCAAGGATGGATGATAAAAATTCTCCCCGTAGTAATCTGTCTGGCAAGTCATCTTCATCTCCTGACAGCTCAGGTTTTGGAAGAACTCTCTCAAAGAAATCCCTGGACATGGCTATCAGGCATATGGTATGTATCTTCTGACTTCTGTGCATGCTATGCATTGATCTACTAGTTAACACTGGACTTGCATGCGAAACATTCCTGCATTGTAATAATTATGTGGGAAAAAATGCAAAATACCCCTTTCAACTTTGATGTGGTTGGATTTTTCTATCTTCTACTTTGGAAATTTGATAATCACCCTTTTAAATATCAAGAAATTTAGAATTAACACTCATTCCCAACTTGATTAACTCTTTATCATATTACATCAGTTTTTTAATGAATTTTATAAACAAGGATCATAACATCATAGTATACTGGTTTATTTTGTCATTTTTTTCACATATAATTTTGCAACTCATTTTTATTATTTCATTAAAACTTTATATATCTAATTTAATTTTTATTAATTATATAATACAGAAATTATTTGCAAAAAAATGACAAATTAAACTAACATTATAATATTATGATTCTTGATTAAAAAGATCATTAACAAAAATTATATAATATTATGGATCATTTAATTTTGTATAGTTTAAGGAAGTAATTTCCAAATTTTCAAACTTAAAGAAGGTATTTTGCATTTTTCCTTGATTATTTTCATAGAACCATGGCATATCATGAATTCCCTCATTCCATCTGGTGTATTTTATCGTCTCTCATAGGGTATGATTTGGCTGATGAACTTGGATGATTTTGATTTCATCATTTTTCTTACTATATCTGCTGCACAGGATATAAGGCGAACCATTCCAGGCAATTTACGGCCATTGATGTCAAATATTCCAGCATCTTCTATGTATAGTGTACGATCAGGGTCTCAGCTTAGCCGGACAGTTAGTGTGTCCTCCCCTCATGCCACAAGCAGTAATGCTAGTTCTGAAATAAGCGTAAACAATGGCTTCTGTTTGAATATTAGTGAAGTAGACGATGATGTCAGCAGCGATAGAGGTTTGCATTCTCCTGCCAGTGTACGGGCCAGGTAAACAGTTCACACTTTGGGGAGCTCTTGGCTGAGGTTTTTATCCCGAGTTCCAGCCCCAGTGGATTTGCATATGCAGCTAACCAGGTTTTTATATATCTAAAGCTAATTGGAAGTAGCGACATAATTCTATGTAATTGAAAGTACTTGTGACAGTTAGATTAGTCATGCTGAAACTTTAATTTCATTTTTCAGAAACAAGCTGAGGTCTGTTCTCCATCTTATGTAACCACGATATAATTTTTCTATTTGTAAATGCTTGATAAAGCGGCCAAGATTGTATCCCTATGATTTATCTTTGGAGTTATCACTTATTTTTTCTTGGGGAGGGTTCCCGCAACGAAAGTAACTAAGCCGATCTCTATCATCATCATCATCTCTAAAAAGGCGTTGCACACTTCCATTTATTTCTAGTATCTTTCCCACCTACATGCGTGACATACTGTTATTGGTGTAGTTGGATGGAAGTTGCAAATATATAGAAGTGCTAGTAGTACAACTCCTAAATGTTTACATTTTAAAACAAATTCATATATAGCATTGCCACATCAAATGCATCAAGGAGAGATGATCAATGGAGTAGCCTTTTGCAGCAAAGAGCTAAACCGTCAAGCTGTAGCTTCGAGGGGAGCTGATGCAACTGCGGCAGTACAGGCTTTTGAATCTTCAAGAGAGGTTGGTTTTTAGGGTTTCAGATGCTCAGGTGTGTTGTGCTTCAGTTTCAAGAGGAGGTGCCGCATCCCTGTTAGGTCGGTTGGCTTTCCAGGCTTTGGACCTTGGACCACAGAGATAGATGGCTTCTTCTCCTCGCCCTTCTTTCCTTTTTTCTTCACTGTAGCTGGCACTTCATTAGGAATGAGCTCTGAAATGGCTTTCCAGTAGTTCTTGTCAGCATCAGCATAGAACTTCTCTTGAGTAACCAAAAAGACCTAGCACAGAACATAAAAAACTCTTAAATGTCAGAAGAGGTTAACCCTGACATCGCTTTGAGTAACTGAAGGAGACACCTCTTCCACAGTCAGAAAACTAAAAATCAGATACTAGGGTAAGTGATACTTTACCTACACAGTACACAGTAGTTTCGTGTAATTTCATTTAATCTATTTGTATGTTTTTAAGTGTTGAAAATTATCCACCTATATTTTTCACAGCTAAAACTTTACTCAGCTCTCCTTTTTTCATCCAATTTTTAACTACAACTACATATACAATACACGTGGTATCTATTGTCTCCAATTTTGCAAAAATTAAACCTAATCTAAAAATCATATTCAGAATTTACCCCCAAAAAACCTCAAACTTTATGGGAGATTTGGCGAAGCAATTTCAGAAACTATTACTTGTACTTTGTAGGTAAATTATTTCTGAGTTTCAACTCAAGTTTAATTAAGGAATTGAAGACAAACCAGACAATGCGCGTGTCTATCATGTTAAAATTGGATTTTAGATAGATAAAGTATTAATAGTGGAATGTATAGGCGAATGAATTTTGATACTTAAAGACTCATGTGAATTAAGTAAAATTAGACAAAATCACATATTGGTACTCCCCTTAATACAAATTTATATAGAATACACACATCATCGTTATGTATATCATTCAGGGGGAAAAAATAAATAAATGGATGCTCAAACTGAATATACGTTTCCAAATTAATCTTGAAGAAGTTTACCTTCTCCTTTTCTCTATTGGTCGTTCTGTTTGTTTCACAAGTAACCTTTATCCTATTGTAAAAGTCAACTTTGTAGTCAGCTGCTTCACTTACTATCTGGTTCAATATCTCTTTTTCCCTCGTTTCCTTCTCCTCAATCCGAATTTCATTCTGCCTGAGAACTAGAACGTCAACAAGAAACACAATTGATTCCATAACTTCCACATGTACATTGTTTAAAAACATCAATCAGGAACAAGTTGATCAGTAGCCAAGTCAAAACACAAGGATGACCAGAACTTCCAACTACATGATTTAGATACTAAAATAGTAGTACAGTTTCTACAGTAGGTCTGGTTGATAAGAATTTTTGGAAAAAATATAATAAATAAAAATGTTTACTTTATAATTCCTATCACTTCAAAAGATTTTTTTTTAATAGTTAATTAGTTACATGGCTGAAGAATCCTCAAAAAAAAAAAAAAACCCGGTTTTCATTCATTTAAATGGATCAAGTCACAAAAACAGTTATAAAAGTAGCAGATCAAAATTCAAAATTGACCTTCTCCATTCTCTAACGGCAAAGCTTTCCCCCGTGATCATCTCTGACGGTGGCGGCAAAACTGGAGCCTCAGGTTCTTCGATAAATCCCTTTTCGTTTTCTTCGGGCGAGAGTTCCCCGCCATTGACACCATTTGCGGGAGGTGAATGAGAAACAAAAATGTCGTCGTTTTGTCCATCGTAGGAGGAACTGTTAAAAGATTGGAATCGGTTATCGTGGCCTGAGAAATCATCGTCATCATCAATGGGAAGAGTCGACTTAGTTTGAGTAAACGAAGCCATGGCTGCGTTGGTGCGCGGACAGTTACGAATGAGACAATTAACAGGAGGCTTCGCTATTCACGAGGTGAAGCGTCCGTATAGGGCTTCTAAAGCCCATCTCAAACATGCAATTAGGCCCATTAACTCAAACTTATCTTGATTTAGGACCCATTAAGAGAACTAGAGAAGCATCTCAGCCACTGCCCACCCATACCCAACTTTGGACGGCTGAGCTCCGGTGACACACCCATGCAGCGACGCCGACGGCCTTGGCTCGACAGCAGCGACGGCCATTGCTCCCGCAGACCAAGCTTCGGCGTAAAAGCTGAGATATGAACAACGATGCTCAAAGACGATTTAATGGAGAAGTTGAAGAGGATGATGATGAAGATGATATGTATGGTCTCTGCCTTGAGGCATCGGAAAGAACTTATGCAGAAAATAGATCATGGGAGTCTTTACAAGAGGATGAATCTGGACTTCTTCGTCCCGTTGATAATAAGGCTATACACAATGCCCAGCATCGCAGGCGCCTTCGTGCTTTTGCTTCTAAAGAAGCTGTTGCTTGACTTCGGAAGGGTTTCATTCGCAAGAAATTCTTAGGTAAATAATATTTAAGTACTAAATTATTTATAGATTTGAAACCAGGTAGCAACTGCAGTTATTTGGTCAAAATGAGCGGGACTCGTATTTTTATGGATCCTTTATTCATCTAGATTTATTATTTCTTTTAATTATAAAATATAGATATCATTTCTTTTAATCACAGAGCATAAATGAATATGGTTTTTTTTATTTATATATAATAAATTAGATTTTCTTAAAAAATATTGTATAGACTTGTTAAGTTAAATCTGCTAATTACATTTGCATATAGGTATATTTCTCCTTCGTGATGTATATAAAGTGTGTCAACAGATTGCCCACAGTTGAAGCTTTAACTAGTTTATTTAGAAGGACATCAGGGAATTGTCTATGATCGCTTCTATCTGACTCTGCTTGGGTTAATAACTGTAGGCCTAATAAGATACATGGTGAAACACATAAGGATGTAGTTTAAAGAACTTTGCCCTGCCAAAATGTGAAATCTAGAACTCTGTGTATACATACAGTTAATGTTAATCTCTCCCAGTTCTCTTATTTTGAACTTGGTCTCTGTTGTCGTCTGAAGGCAGCTTCAGAGAATGACTTTCGACCGAGTAGAAGGGCTGTGATTGGGAAGCAGGTTGAGGCATTTATCAGGGAGTTCTTTGATCAAAATCCACTTAGTCAGGTTGGATTAGTGACTATAAAAGATGGAGTTGCTCATTGCTTAACAGATCTTGGTGGCAGTCCTGAGTGCCACGTTTAAAGCTTTGATGGGTGAACTGGAATGCTCAGTTGACGCCCCCCTACAGAATGCACTAGAGCTTGTCCATGGCTATCTAAATCAAATTCCATCATATGGTCATCAAGAAGTTCTGATCTCATACTCTGCTCTTAGTACATGTGATCCTGGTGATATCGTGGAAACCATCCTGAAATGTAAGAAGGGTAAATGAGATGCTCTGTCATTGGGCTTGCTGCTGAAATGTTTATATGGAAACATCTTTATATAATTAAAATAAAATTTATTTCAATTAATATACTTATATTAATTAAAATAAATTTATATAATTGAATCAAGTTGAATTAAACTGTTTTATACTATTATGACTTGAATTCGATTCGAATATCAATAGGGATATGAGAAAAAATTCTAATAACACTATAAAGACAAAAAATTCAAAGCCTATATTATATATATATATATATATATATCTAATATTCCTAGATGGATATTGAACAATCTTTTTATCAATGAATAGATATTTTATCTACCTATTTAATCCATTAAATATAATGAATAAATTTTGATTAACTAAATGGTGGAAGAGTTGATTGGATTTATGGAAACCCATCCATTTTGCCGCCGTGTGGACCAATTACTTCTCATTACATTGGTAATCCGAGAATTCTTGCAATCTTACTTAGCTTAACCAAGGAAGTGGGAGATGTGAAGAATTTGTAGAGGAAATATTTAATATTGAGATATGGAGTCTCCTTGAATTGACATTTCACCGTCCCGACACCCCGACCGTCAGTTGAGAGAAATGTCCACAAATATATCATCATCTATCAATTTATAATTGTTAAACTGATGGGACCACATGGGGTTGGGTGGGTTGTAACCTGGAGCAAGGAGGGTTAAACGGGTAAGGCTGTGGTTTTGAATTCGTGTAGGCTTGTCTAAGTGAATCCGTAAAAATGGGCAAAATGATTGAGATCAAAGGTATTTGCAAGAAGTTCGTGGATAGATTTTTTTAAATTTTTTTAAAAAATAATAAAAGCAATTGTATTTTAGATACATTCGACAGGATTGGAGATCACGGTAAAAAGTTTTTAAGAGGATATTGAATTAAATCGAATTAAAAAATATTATTTTTTTAAATTGTAATTGATTAATTATTTTTTTATTTTATATAATAAGTTAATCAAATAAAAATTAAAAAATTATATTATATCATTGGATATTATAATAAATTAGATAAAAAATCTTTAAAATACTTGAAAACTAAAAAAAAAAAAAAAGGGTTTACAGATACCATCATCGGCTCGCAATTGTGCGAACTTCTTTGCATAAACCCACGCAAAAACGAAATGCACATAAGATACTTGCAATCAGCTCATGATCGTGAATAGCCTGCGAGCTTTACACATCCAACTTGGGGTAATGAATTTGTAGAAACAGTTCTCTTAGTGTAACTTGTCCAAGATAAGAGAATTTTTTATAACATGCTAATATGTTTGGAGATCATTCATGCATGCTTGAAGATTTTTGTTTGAGTCTTAGCTGTGACATATATATCATGATATATCAATTTACATTTATTAAACTGATAGGGCTACCTGGGATAATAAATTTGTGGAAACAGTTCTTTTGGTGTAACTAAGTTGAAGATATGAGATTTTTTTACAAGATTCTAATACGTAAGGATATCATTCATTCATGCCTGAAGGTTTTTTGTTTCAATCATAGTTGTTTGGGTGAGTTTGATTTGCATAATCTAATTATATTTTAGGAAAATATTAAATTTCGATACTTGATTTAAAATTAAGAAAAACATATAAAAAAATATTTATATTCTTAAAAATATTTATTTTAAACTTAATATTGCTTTAAAATATTGGTATGGAGATGTATATATCTTGTACTCTTGTAATGAGGAATGTTTTAGAAGCTTTTTCTTGCGCCACTTATTTGATTGCTGATTTTTTGGCTATAAATAATAATAAGCGGTTGACAGGACTACGAAACGGACAAATTGGGCCAGATACAAATTTGTCCATCCAAAATTTTATTCAATTTTATTTAATTAGCTTATTTTACATTGAAAGTTGGATGAAAAGAAATTAGGTGAAAAACAAAGTGTGATAAATTGTAATATTTGAAAATATAAGTGAATTAAATGAAAATTGATGAAATTATTATTGGATAAAATGTAATTTTTTTCCTTTTTTTTTTAAAGTATTGCAGCAGGGATCTTGTATAATCGAGTAGATTTAGAGGAGAACAAGTTCATAATGACTGCATACCCAATAAAGTTTCGAAAAATGTATTGCTGGCTATTGAAAAAGAGAAGTCTCAGAATTTTTAATGTTAGTTTGTTTATGCTCTAAATAAGCTATTAAAATCAATGAAAAAGGGGTAAAAATTGACAACTCTTGAGCAGGTTCGTGAAACTCAATCATTGAGAAGTGATATTTCAATGCATACATAACGAAGCATGAAAACATGGTTTCACCATTACTAGTTATCTATAATTCTGTGTGAGATGCTTGCGAAAACTGTATTTTTTTCATCAAAAACCTTGTCAAGATTTTATCATGTTGCTCTAACTTCTACCAAAAAGAAAAATAAAACATGTTGCTTTAATACGGATAACAAAGGCAATGATTTCAAAGCTTTAGTTTTTGAATTTGTGGCTATTGGAAGTTGGAGAAATGGCTACACCCAGACAAGGGTTAAAGCTAATCACTAAGCCTTTGTTTGGATGGGAGAGAAGTGGGAGGAGAAAGAAGTTAGGAGAGAAAGAAGTTGGGGGAGAGAGAAGTGGGAGGAAAGAAGTATTTTTTTTGTGTTGTTTGGAAAGGGAGAAGTTAGGAGAGAAAGAAATTAGGAGAGAAGTGATTTCTTTTGTTTGGAAAGGGAGAAGTTAGGAGAGAAAGAAGTTGTATTTTTGTAAAATGACTTTTGTGCCCTTATATATAATTTGTGAATGCAAGTGTATATTTTAAAAAATTGTATTCTTAAAAAATATAATTTTAATTATTAAAATAAATTTTAAATTAATAATAAATTCATTAATTAAATATTTTAATTTAATAATTAGAAATAAAATATAAATAAATATTTAAATAATTATATAAAAAATTTAGATTAAATTATGAATATCAATCGAATCGGACGACATAAGATATAATTCATTTTTTTTACAGTCCATACAAATTTTAAATTTTTTATATTTATTAAATTAAATTTTATAAATTTATTTTATTAATTTATTTTTAATAATAATTTTTAATTCCTATTTAAAATTTTTTATGTTAAATTATATTTTCATGCATATAACACTATTATATAAATATACACCAACAAATTGATTGCAAGCTAAACTAAAACGTGGCCATGAGAAAAATTAATTTAATGAAAAAAAGTTGGCAATGAAATAAAAAAATGAAAGAAAAGGCGGTGGGGTTGACTCGATTGAGAATGAGAAAGGAGCTACTGTCGTAAGAGACATCGCCGTTTTGTAGCTTGGACCAGGGGAGCACTGCATCAACCGATGACGTTCACGCATAAGAGGTTGCGTTTAGAATAGAAGGTGAAATCCGAACAGAAGCAAATGAAGAAATCCAGCCGTCTGGAGCACGATCTCCCCTCTGTCTGGAAGACGCTTTGCTGCGACAACCACGGAACGCCGAAGACGATGAACTGCGGCAGCAACAAACGAGAGAGACGGGAGGGGTAGTTTATGGAAAACTGCTGCTTCAATCCGAGTTTCTCTTCCTTTCTCTCCAAAAGTGGAGAGAACTTTGCACAGTAAAAATGGTGGGGTCCACTGTTCTGTTACAACCCTATTTCTTTCTTTTCCCACTTCTTTCTTCCATTCCAAACAGGTGAAATTCGACGTTCAGACCCCAACTTCTTTCTTCCCACTTCTTTCGTCCCTCATTTCTCTAGTTCCAAACAAGGGCTAAGTGCTGATATCCCTAAGTAGAACGCAATTTCCTGAAGCTGTGTGGCTGTGACTTATGCTTAATGTAAAAGGTGGACTCGTATTGCCCCGGACATCGTATAAAGACGGAGAGAGTCCTCATCAACTGATGTTGGAGTGGACTTGTGATGCTGACATTCTTCTGTGCGGATTTGACTTCGGTTTTGTAGAGGACACAAAAGAGTGGCACGGAATGGTTGGTAAGAATGAAGGACACTTGCCCCTGCTTGTATTAAAAATGAAAAAAAATAAAAATAAAAGAAAAAAAGAAAAAGTATATTTTTTTGATGGATGAAGAATAAAAGGAAAGAAAAGGATGAGAAAATGGTTTTTTTATTTGTTTAAGTACAAAAATAGCAGAAAAAAAATCAAATTGAATGGCATTCGGATTCATTAAAGTTTTGTTTGGTTAGGGAAGAAAATAGAGGAAGAAATTAGGGGTAAAAGAAAAAAAGAAGAACAATTATTTTTCTTAAATTTATTTGACTGTAAAAAAAATAAAGGAGAAAAGAAAATGAAAGAAAAATTATAAATAAAAATTTCTAATTATTAAGTAAGAAAGTACGCTATCTTTACAAATACTCAAAATTGTGCATCCTAATTGTAAAGATTAAAGAATTAGGACAAAACTTAAAAATTAAAAAAATTCACATATAGTTCAAATTTTAATTCTATTTTAAAACAATTTACATATATTATTTACAAATGATAAAAAAAACATAGCAATAAATTTCTTAAATTTATTACAATAAAATCTAATTTTTTGTTCAAATATTCTTAAATTTTAAAGTTTGAAATTAAATTGACATGTTCAAAATAAAGTAACCCATTACTGGATAAATAATTTATGTAAATATATATTTATAATTTTTTCCCAATTAATAGTTAATTTTTTTAAAAAAAAATTCTGAAAATCGAAGTCTATGCGACCTAGCCAACCAGGTCAGTTAGGGATCCGGGTTGGATCCATAATTGAATCTGGTAGCAAGTCACCTAGACCTGTAGCACCTAACTAGGCAGAAGTTGCGTTACCCTCTGACCTTGCAAATCGAACTGGTAACAAGTCGGAGAGGGTAAGGGTAGCTAGTTTCCAACTTCTACTGGCACTGATAGCAGGAGGTGGCCATCACTTAAGGTTGGACTCCAAGTAGTGATTGGTAGCATCCACGTGCATAGCTTCTTCACTGAGTGGCCAACAACAACACACAGTAGGAGCGCCAGGAAAGGAAGAGGATGGAAGCCACTTATTGGAGTGGTCGTTGCTGGGCAATGTGCAAAATTTGCAGCTTCTCCTCATTGTGCACAAGCTCTCCTTGTTATTTTGCGACACTAGTTTATGTCCATGCAATTTTATCCTCATTTCTCCTTAGGTAGATTTTTTCCGTGGGACCCACCTTACCTTTCAAATTTTTTTCTCTTCCCTCGTAATTTTTACTTGCAACCAAATGGGTGAAAACATTAATGCTTTGCTTGGCTTCAGAGGAAAATAGGATAGAAAGAAAATAGGAGAGAAAGAAAACTAGGAAAGAAAGAAAATAGGAGAGAAGTACTTTTCTTAAGTGTGCTTGGTTTAGGGGAAAATAGGGAAGAAAGAAAACAGAGAAGAAATGAGTTTTTTTTTTTTTGTTGTGAGGGAAACTATAGGAGAAAGATAATAAGAATTTTTTTTTTTAAATTTTAGTTTGATGTAAATTAAATTGAGGGGTAGTAAAATTTATTAATATCAAGTGTTCATGAGAATTTATCAATATAAAATAAAAAATTAATTACATTTTTCTTTTACCAAACTTGCATAAAATTTATACCACAACAATAAATAAGAAAAAATGGGTTATAAAAATTTGAAAGCATATTTTTTAATATTTCGTAACCTTTATCTTAAAATTTTTTATGAAGACAAATTAGTATATTTTTAATAAAATGTGTTAGAAGAGTTGTTTCATAAAATCATTAAAAATATAGAAGATGTATGTATATTTCAATTTTTTATACTACAAATTTAATAGGTATATTAATCATTTTGATGATATTGTTGAAAAGATTCAATAATAAATTAAATAAAACTTAACATAAGTAAATAAGTTTTTTAGGAGTATAAATTCTTAATATCAATCAAATAATTATAAAAACACTATAGATTTGAACCTAATTTTTTTTTGTAACAAGTTCAATCTCCAGTTAGAAATATCCTTCTTATATAAATCAAATGAGCACATTCTAAAATTGTCAACCCATGGCATATCCTAGATTTACAGAGAGGATGCAAACTTTATAATTTTTCCCCTAGTGCCAAGCATTAATAACAAACTTCTACCGCTTGATTAATTAGACAAAGTAAAGTTTTCACATAAATCCAATATAACATTTTTAGTCAGCACATTCAGAACTACATTCTCATTTTAGATACATATAGATTCATTGTTCATTAGTCTATGACATAATCCAATATTATGGAGTAGCATAACACACAAGTGATACTATAGTTAGACAATCAGGACTACGATAACATAATCTTCAAGTGGCTTCATACTTTATGCCACAATATCTACAACAATAATTCTTTCCACAACCTTCAAGCAATTGGCTCTTAGTAATGACCTAAACATTAACCAAACAACAAAACCACAATTTAAGTAGTAGTTAAGGTTGTAAAAACTAGACAAAGTTAGTAATGATAGGAGAGAAAGCAACATAGATACTTGGAAAAGCCAATAACTCCAACATAAAGGCATGTCAAAATAAACCTGCATCCTTCATAAGATCTAATAAAAGATTCCAGCGTATCTCATCTGGCACACTAAAAAATTGTTGCTTTGCCTCCTCATTTGAGCATAGGAAACGATAGCACTGCACTCGGAGTTCTGGCATGACTCCTATCTTCTCCAGCTCACTCCAAACATCTGTTGGGCTATGGTGCTGAGGTCTGCTTTTTTTAATAATGGAAATACCTTCCTTAGCTATATCTGCATGTTTATTGGCAGCTGCAACCCCTTCACGCATCACCTCAGTTAGGTTGTTTATCCCTAGGTACATTTTCTCATATCTATTCTCAATCATATCAATTAGTGCAGCTTTCCTTTTGGAACCTTTAGAAGATGATATTCCTTGTGATTGATTTGAACCACCACCTACAGGACTATAGGTGTCCATGTTTCTCGTAGAGATTGGGGTTTCATTTCCCCAACGGAGATCAGATTCTGACATGCCATCGAAATCATCATTTAGGGTAAAGTTGTCCCTCTCCCAGCATTGCACTTTATCTCTTGCACTCTCAGCTTGTGCACCTGTTGCTCTATCTTTGCTAAATAATTCCAGTAGCTTATCATAGTTATTGATTGGGGTTCTCCTCCATTTCTGTGCTTCAAGTTTGTCCTGTATAATGCAACCATGATTAGTAATCTCAATACTTTAGGAATGTATTAGAACTCATTACCCAATAAAAATAAATACATTGAGTGTAGTATTTCATTTTCAGCTTCCTTTCTTTTTTAAAATGCTTTACCTTTATAATCTCTTCCCACACCTCGGGTTCTGCTTCAAATAATCGGGTTGTAGGAT
Source organism: Sindora glabra (assembly GCA_020226215.1). Classification (NCBI taxonomy): domain Eukaryota; kingdom Viridiplantae; phylum Streptophyta; class Magnoliopsida; order Fabales; family Fabaceae; genus Sindora; species Sindora glabra. Next base: position 59,496,874 of record CM035230.1, on the reverse strand, counting down.
TCCAGTTAACTCCACTCCACACATGAAATAGATCATAACATTCATTGAAAGTTACCTTCAATGTTTTCATTCTGTTTTTAATATATGTTTTTTGCAGGAAAGGTCCTATTGTTGCCTTCAATGTCTGCAGCACAGTGCTATATGCATAAGAAGTGAAGGTACCATCTGGCCTATTCCCCTTATGAACTTCTTCCTGCAATGCATCTAATAATACAATATCCATTTCCGGTGTCCATCGTAGGTTATCTTTGGAGGAACTCCCTCCTTTCTCTAATCTTCTATTCTTGGACATGATTTAACCTGCAAATTACAAAGTGGAGAAAATATCAATAGATAAGCCAGAAATATCAATAATGATCACTATGTTGAATGGCATGTTAACTAGGTACGTATCCATGACAAAGTAATAAGCTATCAATCACTTGACCTATATATCTATTTAATTATGCACAATATATAGACTCAGATCTAAATCATAATTTATAAATAACAGTCATAACTTGTCACAAATTACTAAACACATAGATAAAAAATACAATTACATGAGCTAGTACAGTTAGAACTCCAAGGTCTTGCATTAATACAATAGATTACATAAAACTCCACATCATACGAAATAAACTTATGACAAACTCTCATCATAATCATTCCACATCTGATTTGCTATGCTTTCCCTCAAAAGGAATCCTTGTCTATAGTCTTCCTCTGATGTCTGTGCATCATGCTTTCCATGATCATCTGTCACATTTTGGAGAAGCTCACGGTCTACTTCATCAATCAATTGCTCATCAGGATCAATATCCATGAGAAAGTTATGCAATATGTAGCAAGCAATGGTAATGTCAGACATGGTCTCAAAGGAGTAATGTGGCTCTGTGCCACTGGCAATGATCGAAAACTTTTTTTTCAGAACTCTAAATGCTCTTTCAATGACATTCCTCAATGAAGCATGTCAATGATTAAAGAGTTCCTTTGCATTTCCAAGGCCACGTGTTGAGTATTCTTTCAGGTGGTAACGTACTCCTCTATATGGTGTGAGTACACCACCTTTCAGTGGATATCCTGCATCTCCTAGGTAATATTTGCCTACCATATATGAAAATTGTGTGAATACATGTAACATAGCATAAGATCTATGTAATTTTATTAGCTAAAATTTTCCTCTTATTCTTGGCGCCTAATCAATTCATAAATTGGACTTACCTAATGGTATTATAAGTTTATCTTCTCTCTTACTTAAGGCATGCTTCAAAACCCTAGAATCAGATGCAGTACCTTCCCAACTTGCTAGTACATAAGTGAATCTCAAATCAAATGTGCAGGTAGCAAGGACATTTTAGGTTGGGAAGTCTTTCCTTCCTCGAAAATGAAGGGCATCTCTAGTTGGTACTTTCACCCGTATATGCGTTCCATCTATAGCCTCCAACACAATCCTGTATTTTTTAAGTCACAGTAAATCTTATGATATGAAAGTCAAAGACACTCTAAATTTACTAATATACATCAACACATTTTATGCTATATGCACTTTATCTTACCCTGAAATAAGGAAAGAACCTGCCACTATTAAGTATTTATTGAGGAAGCTCTGATTCTAAAGGTTGCACGAGGAACTCACTCTCCAATGAAGTAATGGCTCATAGAACGTGATTAAAATGATGACTAATTGTTTCCCTTGACCGGTGGAAGAAGAAAGAGACAACTTTATGCTTAACATTATGGCCTATAATATGCAAAAACTTAGCAACTTGCTCCTCGACTGTAGCATGCACAAAATCCCTCACTTTACTGATTCCCCTTAATTTTTCACATAATTGAAGGAATGCACGAGGACTCATACGTATCACATCATGACATTGATTAGTTGTTAATAAATTACGCATCAGTTGTTGCCACATTTCATCTTTTTCACTCTCCTATGAACCACTAGGGGCATGGATAAGTGTAGACTGCAAGGTTAGCAAATGCATAGCATGCACAATGATACACATTAGTTGGACAATGCACATTCGCCATCACATTTCCTAATCCTCTAATGCATTTACATTAATCAACTGATTTAATTTAACATCCTCATCAAATACATCATCATTTTGACCATCCATTACTATTCCTGTGGGAAATAGAGAGTAGACATATTGATAAGATCCAGTAAGTATTTAGAAAACTTACAGTAAGAAATTGCTTAATATGACATAAATATACAATTCATAAATTCCTATATGGAATAAGAAATCACTTTCCTACAACCATGATCAAGTTATTATAAATTGCTTTCAGATTGTAGATGGAGTGTCCACAGGTATCAACCAAGCTGAGAGAATCTAGCTATTTCTAACTTCCAATAAGTCAAGCTGCAGTAATAGAAGAAAACCCCAGGTGTAATTAGTGTGTTCAACCTATTATGAATATGACTAATAACAATTACGAGATTTAATGTATGCTTATCAAATACTCTTATTTTATTGTTTAGATCATATGGCAGTTTCCACATTCCACTTTCCAATGTTACCATAAGCAGCATTCATAGATAGCATACCAAAGGAGAGAAAATATGAATACCATGGATACATTACTGACTCTTCTTTACATTACAGTTAAATAAAAATTTGCTTGCTCTTTCAAATTTTTTAAATTTTTTGTATTATAATTAAAAGGCATGATAGTTATATTATTAATATTAGTTGGAAATTTTAAAATTAAATCAACCAAGCTAAAAAAAAATTTAACAAGTAATATTTATTTATGTAGATTAAATAATTTTCAATGATAAGTAGGAAATGTAGGCATAAAAAAATTTACTTTATGTACAAATCAAATGAAGCCCATTCACAATAACTCTTCCCAAATAAAAATACTACCACATAACACGTAGCCCGAATTAATTAAACAATAAGATTTTTTTGCAGCCTAGAATGAAACCTAAATTACCAATTCATCTAAATTAGCATCTTAAAATTTTTAATGCCTAAATAACACGACTAATTATCCATCTTTAATTAACCAATTGTTTAATTCATGCTTACAAAAAAAGAAGGATAAGGGGCAGCATTGATAATAATATATTTTTTTTACAATTAACCATAATAATATAAAAAATTTTTCTTAAAAAAAAATTGGGTTCGGGTCGTGTACCTGCAGGCCGGGTCAGCTTCGGATCCGGGTCGGATGCATATGACCCGACGCCTGCAGGTCACGGCAACCCGACGCCTGCAGCATCGCCTCACTTCCAGCAAGCTTGGGAGGCTGGACGAGGAAGCAGGCTGGCGACAAGGTTCACCTGGTGCAACATGCCGGTAGGTGGATGGAGATGCAGCAGTAGTAGACGGCGCCAAACTGCGACGAACACAACCAGATTCAGCACGTGGGCATAAGGAAAACAACTCAATCTTGCAGATCCGAGAGGAAGATCGTGTCATAGTGCAGGATTCGGCTGTTTGGACTGAGGTGCCGACGAAAACACAGCTTCCGGCAGCACAGGCGGAGGCAGGGGTAACTGTTCGGACGAGCTGAGGTGAGAGGCAGAACCGAGAAGAAATAAGCTGCAGAACGAAGCCAAATGGTATGCACAATAACTTCTCATCACTTTTCTTCGCATATTTGAGGAGAAAAAAAATAGGTGGACCCCACTATACGAATTCCATGCATTTTTCACTTCCCTCCTCTTTTCTCCTGCGTGCCAAGTAGCTTCAAAATGTATTTTCTTGTACTTTTCTGCACTTCAAGTTCTTTCCCCTCTGAAATCAATCGATCCAAGTAGGGGGTAACTTCCACCATATTTTCTCCTCAAAATTTCTTTTCTCTCCAATTTTTTACAAATCCAAACAGGTTGTAAAATTTGGAGAAATGGCCACATCCAAACAAATGTTACAACTAGTCATTGAAATCATTAAGAGATATCATTGCGGATATTAATTATAGTTCTAGTGTACATTATATTCATTATGAATGTAAACAACCATCATTCACTATAATCTGATATGGTTTCTTGTTTATGTTACTAGTTTTGGTTTGTAAGAAATCGTTTCACCACCAACCAGGTTCCCTTAAAAATCAAACTAGGAGAAATGCTCATCTGGTTATAGTTCATCAATAAAATGTTATAGTATTTATAAATCATCCTCTGCCATTGAACTAAAATGCATACTTGGACAAATAGCAAGCTCTGATGTCTCTAGGATTGATTGGTTAGGGGTAATTAGGAAAAGGGTAGAAAATGATAAAATTTTATTCTTTTTATTTTATTTTTGTTTGATTTAGAAAAAATTAATTTTTTTAACTCTTTTTCTCTTAATGGGATTATCCTAAATGACGGAATGGTAATTCCTTCCAATTTTTCAAAGAATTTGATTCCTTCATTTAAAATTTAAATTTATCATCTTCAATATAATAATTTATTATAAAATAATAATATAATTAAAAATAAATAATTATATAATAATTATTATAATAAATATAATAAACTATTTAATAAAAAATTGATAATATTAATAATTATTAAAAATAATAATTAATATAATTGAAATAATAGTAATTATTATTAAGATATTAATAATAATTGAAATAATAATAGTAATAATATTAATAAAATATTAATAATAAAATAATAAATGTGATAGATAATAATAATTAAATAAATAATAATTTATATTATTGAAATAATATTTATTATTATTAAATAATAATTGAAATGATAAAATTAATGGTTGAAATAATATTAATAAAATATCAATAATTAATATGAAATAATTAAAATATTAATAAATAAAATAAAAATAATAAAATAATAATTATTTTAATAATAATTATAAATAAATTATTTTTTAATATAATAAATATAATTATAAAATTTTCATTCCCTTCGTCCTATTTCTTTGTTGATTTTTTTTCCTCGCTCGGTACCTAAGTAAGATGCAATTTCCTGAAGCTGTGTGGTTGTGACTTGTGCCCAATGTAAAAGGTCGACTTGTATGCCCCGTACATTGCGTAAAGACTGAGAGAATCCTCATCAACTGACGTTGGAGTGGACTTGTGATGCTGACATTATATTCTTCTTCTACATGGACTCGACTTGCTACAGTTTTGCCGAGGACAGAGCAAGACCCGCATGGAATGGTTGGCAGGAATGAAGGACACTTAAAATGACTGGAAAATTAGACACTAACCCTTCGATTGTTTCAATAGAAAATTGATAAAAAGAAAATTCAAAAGGAAGGAAAAGTAGTGAAAAATAAGAGATTTGTTCATTTTTTTAAAAAATATTTAATGCATTTAAATTTTACAAAATTAATATATAAATAAAAAAATTAACAACCAACTTCTTTGCATTAACTAATAATAGGCCAAATCTGTTATGCCCTGATAAAAGTAGGCTTAAATCCGTCCTGATTGCGAAATCTAATAAAAAAAATTATATATTTTTATATAAATAATTATAAACAACCTTTTTCATATAACATAAATTATATATAAAGCAGAATTATTTATATAAAATTCATAATTTTTATAAAATTTTATAATTTTATTTATAAATCTTACTGCTCAAATTTGATTTGAAGTAGAATTATTTATATGAAATTCATAATTTTTTTTTATAAAATTTTGTAATTTTATTTATAAATCCCCCTGCTCAAAATTGATTTGCCCTCCCTCCCCACTTCGCCCTTTCACAAGGGAATGGTACTGGTAGTCTTGCCCATGTAAGTATTTCTCCTTGACTATCAGTTTGCCCACGGAATAATTTAGGATTTGACCTTAAGTTCAACAGCTGTCATGGCTATTGAAATTTCATCTTCAATGAGATGCATGCATTTAATATTGGCTTTCTTAATATTTAAAAAAATAAATCTCATACACAATCAAATTTACTAATCCATCCATACATTTATACATTAATAATATATCATATTCTTTCTTAATATTGGCTTAGATTTACCTCTTTGCGGAATATCCTTCCAAAAGTAAAATATTTGTTAAATCAACGGCACTCAGTTTTCTCTGTCTCCACTTTCTAGATTTTATTTCTCCACCCTGCATCAATTTTAAACGGTGTTTAAGTAAAGAAGAATTTTCATTCGTTTTATTTTATTTATAATTTTTATTTTAATTATATTAAATGGTGTTCAAATAAAGAAGATTTTTCATTCATTTTATTTTATTTATGATTTTTATTTTAATTATATTTCTATTATTATAAAATTCATTAAATTTAATAAAAATTTAGTAAAATTTAATTCATTTAATTTAAAATATATGTCATACAAAAAATTCATCCTCTTTCTAATATTATATTTATTATGATATCATCAAAATTTATTTTTTAATTAAATTTTATATTGTTGTCAATACATTATAAACAAAAAGTTCCATTTATAAATAAATTAAAATTATTATTTTTAACATAATTTTTAAATAAGACAATTCATTTACAAATAAATTAAAATAATTTATATTAACATAAAATAAAATCAATTCTGCAAACTTTGATGCCAAATTAACCCTGAGCATATTTAAGCCAAGTACTCCATCGCCTCTTCCCTCATGTCCTGAACTCCTTCCATCATATTTTCTACGTAATGAAACTCCCTCCACTCTACCATTATTTTTTACTTTTCTTCTTCTCTCTGAACCTCATACTGTTGGCTTTACCAGCTGCAAATGCTCTGACAAATGAAACTGATAGATTGGCTCTGCTCAAGTTTAAAGAATCAATCACCATAGATCCACATGGAGTATTAAGCTCATGGAATGACTCAGTTCCCTTTTGCAACTGGGTTGGAATCACCTGCAGCCGCCGGCACCGAAGAGTCACCGCTTTACAGCTAGACGGCAGTGAGTTGCATGGACTTATATCTCCTCATATTGGCAATCTTTCATTTCTACAATATGTCTTCCTCCGCAACAACACTTTGTTTGGCCAAATTCCAGAGGAAATTAGTCATTTGTCCCGTCTAAAAGAACTCTGGCTTGACAACAACACTTTGACAGGAGAAATTCCACCCAGCTTGGCCAACTGCTCAAAACTCACAAACCTTCTCTTGCTGCGGAATAAGTTAGCAGGTACAATACCAAAGGAATTTGCTTCCTTCAGCAGGCTTCAAACACTTTCTGTTAACATTAACAATCTGACCGGAGGCCTGCCATCCTCTTTAGGAAATATTTCATCACTGAAAAACCTTAGAGCAAGAGACAACAACCTGGAGGGAACTATTCCAGATGAGATAGGTCATTTGAAAAATTTAGAAGAGTTTGTAGTTGCTGATAACAAGCTATCTGGTACAATCCCATCCTCTCTCTACAACATATCTTCCATTTGGCTTATCTTAGTTGCAGAAAACCAGCTAAGAGGCACTTTACCCAATGACATTGGTTCCACCACCCCTAACCTACTATACCTAGAATTTTATCAAAATCAACTTTCAGGGCCAATTCCAACTTCACTATCCAATATCTCTGGCCTTCAAATCATTGACTTGGGAGGCAACAAATTAGAGGGACAAGTTCCAACCAACTTGGGAAGTTTGCAACAGTTGCAAATTCTTAGTCTATATGATAATGATTTGGGAACTAATTCAAGTAAAGACTTCGATTTCTTGTATTCTCTGGCAAACTGCAGCAACTTGGAATACCTTCAACTAGGGATTAACAATTTTGGAGGTGTAATCCCGCAAACTGTTGGCAATCTCACTATCCAACTGAAGCAGCTCTTGTTTGATGAAACCAATATGTATGGCAGCATTCCGATGGAAATTGGAAATCTCATAAACTTGGAAGCTTTGACCTTGCAGAGTAATTTTCTCACAGGTACCATCCCTGTGTCTATCGGGAAATTACAAAAGTTGCAGTTATTGGCATTGGGTCTAAACAGATTGTCTGGGCAAATCCCCCCCATTATTGGAAACCTCACTCAATTGATTGAACTCTATTTGTTAGATAACAAATTCGAGAGTGTCATTCCGGCAAGTATAGGAAATTGCCAAAATTTACAATACCTGGACATTTCAGGAAATGTCCTTACAGGAGCAATTCCACGACCGCTCATTGGTCTTTCATCACTAACAAGATTGCTCAACTTGTCAGGAAACTCATTGAACGGCAGCTTACCTCAGGAAGTAGGCAACTTGAAGAATCTCAACACATTAGATCTCTCAAAAAATGCTTTGTCTGGTGAAATTCCTGCGACAATTGGACATTGCGTGAGCCTAGAGCACCTCCTTCTTCAAGGTAACGCCTTTCAAGTTGGTATACCAGCATCAATGGCTGACTTGAGGGGCCTTTTGGTCTTGGATCTCTCACAAAACAACTTGTCAGGAATAATTCCACAAGAACTACAGAAACTTCCAAGCTATGTATATTTGAACTTCTCATTCAATAATCTTCATGGCGAAGTACCAACCAGCGGACCATTCAAAAATGCAAGCACCATATCACTTATAGGAAACAATTTACTGTGTGGGGGGGTGTCCATTCTCTTCATCTACCATCCTGCCCTGTTAGAATCACAAAAAATGAAAAGCGCCACGTTTCTGGATTGAAAATAATAGTTGTTTGCGTGTTTCTTTTCGTCTTCATATTGGGTACTTCATTATGTACTCTTTGGTGGGTAAGAAGACCTAAGAAGAAGGCATCTACTTCCTTCACAATTGAGCAACTCCCCAAGTTCTCCTATGGTCAGCTCTATCATGCGACAGGTGGATTTTCATCTGACAACTTGATAGGATCAGGTAGCTTTGGTTCTGTATATAAAGGCCATTTTGATCCAGAGGACAGAGCTGTAGCGGTGAAGGTTCTCAATCTCCGTAACAAGAGAGCTTCAAAAAGTTTCGTGGCCGAATGCATAGCCTTGAAAAGCATTCGGCACCGAAACCTTGTCAAGATCTTATCGTGTTGCTCAAGCACGGATTACAAGGGCAGTGATTTCAAAGCTCTCATCTTCGAATTCTTGGCAAATGGAAGTTTGGACAAATGGCTACATAGGGAAGATGGTGGAAATCGATCATTGAACATTCTCCAGAGGTTAAACATTGCAATTGGTGTTGCATCAGCTTTAGATTATCTTCACCACGAATGTGAGCAACCAATCATTCACTGTGATTTAAAGCCTAGCAACATTCTCCTTGATTCAGATATGGTTGCTCATGTTGGTGATTTTGGCTTGGCAAGACTTCTATCTGTCACCGACCAGGTGCCGCAAAATCAAAGCAGCTCCATTGGATTAAAAGGCACTGTGGGATACGCAGCTTTAGGTAATAATTCAGTATAGCATTGCTATAAATCTTGTATGTTCCTTTTGCTTCTTTGTCAATTGATCAACCAAGCGTTTTATCATTTTTATTAGGTTACATTCTCCGAATTAGATGTGTTTCACCCAAGTGGTTTGCTTTTGTGATGTAATAGCAAAAATTTTCTAGTTTCAAATCAGTGATCCCAGAAAAAGAGCAATAATTGTTGTTTAACTCGCAGAGTACGCAATGGGAGGTGAAGCATCGATGGAAGGAGATGTATATAGCTTTGGGGTGCTTATATTGGAGATGTTCACTGGAAAAAGACCAACACATGAAATGTTTAAAGATAGTTTCAATCTTCATCATTATGTCAGATCTTCATTGCCCCAAAACCTTGCTCATATTGTTGACCCAATTCTTCTGCCAAGAGAAGCAGAAGACACAGCAGATGCTTGTTACATAGAGGGAATCAGGCCAGAAGATGAAAATGAGAGCATGAAACAAAGGCAAATCCAAATCGATGCTAAATTGCATGAGTTGTTGGCATCACTTTTTGATGTGGGACTTGCTTGCTCTCTGGAGTCCCCAAAAGAAAGAACAAACATGAAGGATGTCTGCAAGCAACTTCATCTCATTAAAAATAGGTATCCTAGTGCTGATAACTACCACGACCCGACTCGCCAATTTTAAAGATAGTGCGCAAGTGTTCTTTTGAGTTTGCTAAATGCACTTTTGTCCCTCTTTCACTTTAATAAAGAAATGCAGTTAAGTTTCCAACAAATGGAAATATAGGCATGGTCGTGTCATTGGGAAGCACTGCTCGGATTTGGTGAGGTTGTCAGTTTCATATTGTTCTTAAGGTTTAGTAGTCATCCCATTATCCCATAATTATTTCCTTGTTTTCGGATCATATTGCTAGAAGTACAATCTTTGACATCAAACCATATGAGTGCTTGTTTTTCATCTTTTATTTCCAGTACTTCTGCAATGTATGCCTTTTAAAATAGTGGTATCTGTCTTGTTGATTTTGTGATCAAAATCTTTCATGAACTCATACTTACTAATTAAAGCTTCAAAGAATCTGTCATGGCAGTTAGAACTCAAAGAACGTGTATAAATTTTGCTCAAATTGAAACCCTTTTCAAGCAATTAACCAATTTGAAGACAACACATAAAGTAGACATAGTTCAATTCCTAATTTAAACTAAAAAAAAAAAGAATATGTGCATTATATAGCAGAGTTAGAAATTTTGAGTGAGGAGAATCTAATATTTCAAGAGACAATAAACAAAACTATAACAATTTTGTTAAACAAATTCAAATTTAAAATCTTTAAACATATTCTTTATATCCTTAGTTGCTAGATCACACTACAACAACAACAACAATAAAGCCTTATCTCACTAAGTGAGTCGGCTATATGGATCGTACGACGCTATTGGGTTCTATCAAAAGTCAAGTCTTCGGTGATATTATTCATCAAGAGATCCCTTTTTATAACTTCCTTTAATGTCCTCTTTACCTTCCTTTTGCACTTTTTCACAGGGGTAAAGATTATATGATCAACTCTTCTCACTGGTGCCTCCAATAGCCTTCTTTGCACATGACTAAATCATCTTAACCGATTTTCTGTCATATTCTCCTCAATAGGTGTCACGCCAATATGCCCTCGTATACAATCATTTCTTATCTTATCCTTCCTTGTATGACCACACATCCATCTTAACATTTTCATTTCTGCTACCCCTCTTTTTTGCTCTTGTTGTCCCTTTAGAACCCAACATTCACTACCATAGAGCATAGCTGGTCATATAGCAGTCTGATAAAACTTTCCTTTGAGCTTAGTAGGTACTTCACAATCATAAATCACTCCAGATGCCCTTCTCCATTTTAATCATCCAGCTTATATCCTATGCGTTACATCTCCGTCAATTTTCCCATTGCTTTGTAAAAAAGATTCCAAGTACTTAAATTTAGATATTTGCAGTATGATATGATCTCCAACTCTTATTTCCAAATCATTTCTATCTTGCTTCTTGTTAAACTTGCAATGCATATACTCCGTCTTATTCCTACTCAAGCGAAAACTTTTTGATTCTAAAGCCTATCTCCAAAGCTCTAATTTATAATTAACTTCTTTCCGCGATTCTTCAATCAAGACTATATCATCCACAAATAGTATACATTAAGGGATATTCTCCTGTATGTCCTTGGTAAGAACATTTAAGACTAGATTAAACAAGTAAGAACTCAAAGCTGAACCCTAATGTAGACCTATCCTTATAGTGAAATCCTTTGTCTCTCCTCCAAGAGTTCTCACACTTGTAGTTACTCCATCATATATGTCCTGTATAGCCTGAATATATGCGACACGAATTCTTTTCTTCTCCAGAGCCTTCCGCAACACTTCTCTTGGTACCCGATCATAAGCTTTTTCTAAGTCAATGAAAATCATATGTAAGTCTCTTTCTTTACTTCGATACCTTTCCATCAACCCTCGTAAAAGATAAATAGCCTCTATTGTAGTCGTTAGATCACACTACTGTAAGTTTTTTTTTCCTTGCATTACTATTATTGTAAGTTTGAGTATTATTAATGTTATATTTTAATACAATACAGTGTAATGGTAAAAGATTATTCGGTAGATACTATAAGATGGAAATGTTAATTTCTTAAAATATGATTATTCTATCAAATGATATAATTCCTGTTTCATAACAAAAGTAATGTAATGACTATTTTCTCATTTTTGCAATTAATTTGCAATTAGATTATTCTTATCAACTTTTCAAAATTCTAAATATCTTTTTAATTATAAACCCTAAATACCTTTCTCTTTTAATTGGTAGCATCATAAATATTTTTAAAAATTATGACATATTTTAGCCTTATAATGTTATAATATTATTATAATATAGTTGCTATGAAATTATCTATTATATATATGTTCATGCTGGAAAAAATTTATATATTATTATTTTACCATTTAATTGCAAATTATATATATAGATATATAGTTATAAAAAGGTTACAAATGAATTAAAAAATAAAAATATTATTTTTCATATAAATATGATTTTAATTCTAAACTTTTTTTATTTTTAAGGATATTATTATCATTGATAACTTTTTTTTAGTTCCTATTAGATTTTGTTATACCAAACATAATTATAAAATATAATATTTATTCCATTTTTAATCATACCAAATATAACTATGAAATAATCATTTTACTCCAAATATAATTATGAAAAATTGAGAAAGCCTATTGTTAGATTGTGGTCGAAACACATATCATGGTGGTAGCCTAAATACAAAGACTTAGAAATCTAATCTAAAAAGTTGGGTAAGAGATTATAGTGATAAAAAGTGTTATTATAGTTATAAGCAAGGGAATCTTAAATAGATGTATAAAAAGTTAGATAATGATCCAATGGAGTTTAAGAAAATCAAAGAGAAAAAGAAAGTTGGATACAATATTGTTAGTATTGCAACTATACAAAATTATGAAGATTATTTGATTTTAATAAAAGATGAATGTCAAAATAATTTTGATGATTGTTGGATTGATTTTGCTTGTTCTAGTCATGTTTCAACTAATAAGAAGTTGTTTGACATGTATAATAATTGTCAACATGAAATTATGAATTTGGCTAATGATGATATTGTAAAGGTAAAAGGTATTGGTAATGTAAAATTTAAGTTGCACGGTAGTAGTATGAAAACTTTAAAGGATGCGAGATATGTGTGAGCATTGAAGAAGAATTTAATTTCTTTAGGTAAATTGAATGCTTTAGGATATGGATATTTTGTTAAAGATGGAATTTTTGAAAGTTAATAAAAGTACATTAATCATTACGAAGGATCTAATGGGAATTTGTATAAGTTAATAAGAAATACATTTGTAAGAAGCATAAATGGTGAGGCATACAATGAAGAAAAGAAAAGCATATGGCAATGCCTATGAAAAAAGTAACCTTAGTTAAGGTTTACAAGATTAGTTCCTACTAGAATTCTTAAGTTAAAAGATATAATTTATGTTAAAATGGAATTTGCTAAGTTTAACCCAAATTAAAATTATTAGTAATTTGTGATTTTTCTTATGAGGAGTTTTTTTACTTAAATTAGGTTTTTTGTGTTAAATGAATTAAGATTTTTTGCCAAGTAAGCATTTGTAAATTATAAATATTTGTGTTGACTAATGGCTTGAGGTATGAGAAAAATTTGTTGTGAGGATTTTTCAAAAAGAAAATTGGCTATAGTTGGAATTTGGATTTATGAGAAAGTTAGAGTTTATCAATTTTTTTACTTTAATAGTGAAAATTTTATTAATTTTCTTGTAATTTTTCTCTTGAGTTTAAGGATTTTTTTATATAAAATCATGTGTTTATTTTTCTTGTTATTTTTATTGGATGATATTTTTTTCTAACAATTTCCTCTCCCTACCTAGGAAGGTCATATTATCATTTCTTTCCAATAGTGCCCTTTGATGTGGTGCCTATATCATTTCAAAATGATCCACATCAAAGATTCCTTAGTTCTTGTTTTAGTTGTCAACAAAGTTTTCTTAGCCTTGGAAACAAGTTTGAACTTTTTATCACTTGCCTAAAATATGTAAACAGGATTTTTGCCCTATGACATCTACATTTATGAAAGATTGCATAATTGTCTAGGTTATGATAGCTCTAAGCATTTTAAGTCGATCATGACTTCAATTGCCTTCTTATGCTTTAACCATAAAAACACGCAATTCAAAATATGTTCATGCTTCCCTCTCTTATCATATTGCATCAACTAATAGGATTCATGGATAGTGTTGAAACACTAATTAGGGAAAAAAGTTATCCATACATTTCATAATAGCATTAAGTAATGATGAACTTATGTCAAGATGTTCCACTTGCTAAAGTTAAATCCTCTGGACTTAAGTTGGCTACTATATATCTAGAGCTCTACTTCATGCACAGGGATTTTTAGATTTAGTCTGAGTCGTGACTTTATATGATAGGCCAATCTCAATCATTTGGCACATAATATAAACATATAGTTTGATTGGTAAGCAATTCACATGATAGTCTAGTCTCAATCATTTAGTGCACTCTATTTGGTAAGCAATTGCACTTATTTTAAGATCATAGAATTTTCTTGACATTCAATTCTCCCAAGATTAGGAATGAGTCAAGCTGAATTAGTTTTAACTTAAGTTTGATTCATATTAAAATTTTTTAACTTATAGCTTAGCTTAATTTTGGGTTGAATTAAGCTTGCAAGCAGCTTGACTTAATTCATTTGCTCAAATCAATTATAATCATGGAATATTTTGTTAACAATTTAATAATTTAAAAAACTTATGAAAATGAATATATTTATCAATTTAGCAACATAGAATAAATTAAAAAGTATAAATGGATAAATTTGACATTATTATATTGTTACTTATATCTTATAAGTATACTTAATATAGTATAAATAACAAATATCTAGCAAAGAGTTTGTAGTGTTTAGCACGTGTTTGATGGGACCAAATAACATACCAATTATGGTATGGAGGATCACTTTTCGAAGGATGAGTGGAGACTAGTGTGTGAGGATTTATATAATTATAATGGCATTGTTATTCCAGGCCATGAGGAAAAGCTATCAATTACTTCTCATGTAAACAACAATGGTAACTAGAATTTTGTGATATCCATAAATGTTATGCCAAGTAGTATTTTTTCTTAAGATCATGAGCGTTATTCCCCTTAACTAATTGCTTGGGTGGGATAGTTTATATTAGGTGAAATTATATAATGGGAGCTTTTCTATCAAATGTGCTTATGAAGCTTTAACTAATTCTATATTTGTTACGGCATCTAACTTTTGGAAAAGAATTTGAAAATGGTTTGAACAAAAATGGATTAGAACATTCCTTTGGTTGGTGAGAAAGGAAAAGTTTTTTTTTAGGGGAAAGTGCGTAAATTGACTGATTTAGATTTGTACAAATTGTAGATAAAGTTCCTTTAGCGTTTGCAATGAGGTTCTCTGTTCGGATTATGATAATTATACTAATAGCTCTATTGGCTATTAATAATTTTGATTGAATAATTATAGTAATTATCAATGTTATAATTATAATAAATCAATTAATAGACGTATCATAACCTAAATAAAGAACCTATTTGCAAACACCTAAGAACTTTATCTAAGTTTTTCCCTTTGAATTTATGATTATGTTGTGAATCTACAAGATGGAGATAATTATGATGCACAATTGATATAGTGGTGCATTGGCGCACTACTAGATTTGATCGTTGATTTATTATTGTATAACATGTCAAATTTAACTTTAAAAAAAGTAAGCCTAATGTATAGTAAGATTTAGTAATGCACCAGTACGCCATTATATTACTAATGTATCATAGTTTCTTCCTTTCAAGATAATTGATAATGTATTTGTTGAGAGACTATGAAAAGGTAAACAACTTATGGCTTTCTTTAATAAAACCTAAGTATTAGAAGAAATTTTTAGAGGCTATGAACTTCCACCCCCTATTTCTTCTTCCAAGGCCCATTTGTCTTGGTAATTTAGTGGTTAGAATTGAGTTAATATGACAAAAAAAATCCCACTTAAAGCAACTTATCTTTATTAATTTTTTAGTTTTTTATTTTTCAAAATTATTACCCAAAATCAGTATATCAATGTACGAACCTAACTCAAAAACTACTTCTATCAAAATTTATTGGCTAAATGTATCTAAAATCTCCATTTTTAGATATCATTAAATTTATAATGCATATATATAAAATTTTTATTTTTTGAATATAATTAAATTTATAATACATATAATAATTTAGAATTTGATGTATAAAATTTTAAAATTAAAAAAAGAATAGTTAAAAAATTATATAAAACTTTAATATTTTACAATGAAATTTTCAAACTATTAATTAAATTCAGCGCTTAAAATAAAATCTATTTAAATGTTGTGAATTTAATGTTTAATAGATTTAGTCCTCATTTAATACACTATATAAGAGCCAATAGTATAGAATTAATTATACAATCAAGGTTCATACAAAGTTTGAAAATTTTAAACAGATTATATAACTTATTTAAAAATTATCTCTCATATATCTAGTTTTATATATGACTATTCATTCCTAAATGGGAGGATAATAGCTGATAATATAGTATCAAGATAAATACTAAATTTTATAATTTAAATTTTTTTTAATATCCTTATCTCTCTTTTTTTGTGATCATAGAAGTAGTTAAACCAATAACTGTATACATACGAAGATTAGAGGTTAAATCTTACATGCAATAAAAGGCACATAGCCTTCAAAGGACAGCAAATGCCATGTATTATATGCATATCTCTCCATCTTATATTATTATAGATCAAATGTTGTATTGTATATTATCTTACCATGTATAATACTATATTACACTATCCAATAATCCTTATACTATATTATATGGTATACCAAAAAAGGTTTTAGGACTTAAAACAAGTATAGCCTTTATAAGAGACCATGCATGAGCTTTATAATTTTTTTTTCAAATTACTAAATTTTAAAAATAAAATTAATATCAATTTTAGTTAATAAAAATAAAAATTTATTGTAATAAGAGTTATATTTATTTATTTAATATATAAATATATAATAAAGAAAATAATTTCATATTAGGATGTGAAGTTAAAAAATATTTGATATCAAGAGAATATACATTTATATAAATATGTAAAATAAATTTACACCTATAAATGACAATAATAAAACAAAATAACATAAAAAACTTTAAAATTAAATATAATAAAATGGAAGTGTTTTATTCCTATTGTTATTGCACTTGTCTTTTTTTTGATAATGATAAAAGTAGTTAAATCATTAAATACATATGTGTAAAGATCAGAGATCAAATCTTAAATATAATGGAAGGTACAAAATATTAAAAGGACTTCGAATACTACTTGAATAAAAAAGTCTTAGTTATTGTTCATATCTTATAAGAATTGAAAAATTGCATGTCATATCATATGTTTAAATAAATGTAAAAGCCAATTATTATCTTATGCATAAGTAAGTGTATATTAAGATATTAAGAGGAGGATTTTGTACTCATAAAATTTGAAAAAAAAAAACAATTGGTATATTCATAACGGATACATTTGATTTAGCACACTATTCAAGTCCTTCACTATTAGCCTACTCATTAATGGCTTAAATTATAAAATTTTGTACAATAACATTAGCTACATTAATTAAACAATTGATTTGTTTTCTATGATACAAATTGAAAATTAAATTGTTAATGGATATTTTTTTAAATACATGAATTTAATTTTTCAAAAAAGATAATTTTAATTTTAATATTTATATTTTTTATATATAATATTTAATTAAAATTGATTTTGCCTAGAAATTTTAATGGTAGTGCAATTTATTTTTCATGTAGAAGTTTTTTAATGATAGATATAAAATATAGATCAGTAGAATAATATTTGTATGATTTAGTTATAAAATGTAAATATAAATGATTTATTAATTCATATTAATTGTATTAAAGGATTAATGAAATTTACATGTAATTTTTGTTTATAATACATAAAAATAATTTAAAATTATATTATTTGATATTAAATATTAAAAAATAATATTAATAGTATTGACTTATCTATTATTTTATAAGTGCTTAAATTTTGATCTCATCATAAAAAATACAATTTAGAGCATTTTCGATAACACTAAAATGTTTAGTGCTGAAATTAAATACTAAATTTTAAGCACTAAATCTATTAAGTACAAAATTTGTAATGTTTGAATAATTTAATATGTTAAGTTCTTATTTTAATGAATAATTTGATAATTTAGTCCCAAAATGTTAAAATTTTGTATAGTTTTAAAAATTTTATGCATCATATATTTTAATACTTAATTTAAAATTTTGCATATATATATATATATATATATATATATATATATATATATATATATATATATATATATATATATATGTTCATAATTATTAAGTATTGAAATTAAGCATTGAATTTTAGTGCTAAATTTGTTAAATGATAGGTCTATAGTAATTGAATAATAAGTACTAAATTTATTTGAATATTAAGTTATTGAATTTAGCTAATGGTTTGAGTTATTCAATAATTATAAAAAAATAGTGATAATATTGAATATTTTTTCCAACAAAATCTTATAAAAATAGTGGTAGTTGCTGAATGCATTCAGCTTAATAATTGTTGTTGAAGATGTTAAGAAGTTTTTATTTTTTTATTGAATTTAATATTTAATACTAATAAATTAAGCAAATAAAATCTAATTTTAAGCTTGAGCTTGTACCTATTCAATTAAGTCTTGAATTATTATGTTTAAATAATTTATACTTAAATTTTTGCTGAATTTGATATTCAAAATGAATAATTTTAAGTCTAAATCTATTCAGTTAAATATTCCATTAGCATTTTCAAAGCACCCTCAGTAAAGAAATTAAATATTTTGGTAGCAAACAATATAGTCTCAATTTGAAATTAATATTGAAAAACATGTATTAAACATAAAGATAATTTTAGGAACTTGATTTTTAAAAATTAGTTAAAATATATTTTTTGCAATCTTAACTTTTTCTTATTTTTCAAAAAATAAATTAAGATTAACTATACTATCAAATCTAAATGAAATATATATGATATAATATATATATATATAAGTCAAAATAAATTTACTAAAAATATAATACAAAAAATTAAAAAAAATTAAGGCCTGGCATTCCTTTTTGGATTATTTGTGCATTTGTGTTATTTTTTAGGGTTAAAGTTCATAAAATTAAAGTAATCTAGCACAAGTTAGGTTGCAAGTAATAAAATTTGTCCATTATTTTTCACTTTTACAGCATCTTGTAGTGGTAATTGATCCAACAAATTAGGGCACCTATGCCCCACATTTCTTGCTGGAGCATAGTAGTCTGAGCCTTTTTTCAGCTAATCATCCATGATTGGCTTAGATGGAACCTTTCTAAAAATCTAGGTAGGTGAAATAAATAGAAGTGGAACTATGTGTTTGGTTTTATGTGCTGGCTATTGTGAAAGAATGGAAATGACATAATTTTTAGTGGTGTTGCAATGCTACCGCATGGCATCATTTTTAATGCTGGTGCAAGAATAAAGGAATTGCATATAACTGCTTGGTTATGTTGAACTAAAGGTGCAGTATCTACATAACTAAGGTGTAGATTCACTAGGAGTATCCTATGTTTAATTAGATTAAATGTAACCCAAATGTTTCAGTAAAAAACTTCAATTCAGCTGGTTGTGGGATTGTGTTCAAGGATACTTCAGGAGTCAGGATTATGGGATTTAGCAAGTTCACAAGGTATGCATTAGTTTTAATGATTAAGCTTTGGGGCCTTTCATGAAGCATCAAGGTGGTTTGGGAAAATAGTTGGTAAAAAGTGATCTTCAAATTGGATTTAGTTATGACTATTAGTCTAGTGAAAAGAAAATGTCTGAATCATCATCCCTGTTAAGCTCTCATCAAATCTAATAGCATATTTATGAGTTATAATTGGAAGATTGAGATTCAACATTATTTTAAAGAAGTTAACCAAGTGATGATTGATTGCTTGGCTAATCTTGCTCATAAAGTTAGTTGTCCTTATGAATGGTATCAACTATATAACCATCTTCCTAGTTGTTGTGTGGAGAGGTTCATAAATGGTATGCAAAGTGTTTATTTCTTTAGAATATTGGTTGGGGGGGTTGTTACACCTTGAATATTTTGAAATTTTATTTTAATTATTATCCAATAATTTCATATATGTATCAATAATGAAAAATGTTGTGGATAAGTTTAAGATAAATAATTAATTATAGAAAATAAAATTTTATTATAAAATTAAGTGGAATTAAGTTAAATATTAGTTAATATAAAATTAAAATTAAATAGAATTTTCTGGAGGAAATTTAAGGATTGACTTTTGAACTCCGCCCTTCATTAAGCTAGTATTTACAAAAATGCCCTTCTAATTGATAAACCCAAACAACCAATAAAATTCCCTTTCCTTTCACCATTTCTCTTTAAATTTTAGGTTGGCTTTTAAGAATATAGTCAATTTCTTTAAGGATTTGCTCTGATGCTTATTCTAGTTAAGGTAAGATTTTATAATTTACGACTTTGAAGCTAAATTCTCCAAGTTTTAGTAATAAGAAAATAAATTAGGGATTTATGAGAGCTTTACTCATTTGTGTTGATAGGATTGTTTGCCACCTCCTCCAAACAAGAATATATAACTAGATACATTACTTAAACTAGTAGAATTTTAAGTTTAGCTTGGTATATTGAGAAAATTTATGATATGTTAAGAATAGTGATTTAAATCTTGAATTTGGAAGTGACTCATTGATATTTTTGGATGAGATAAGCTATTGGTTAATGTTTATGTGTGATTAAAAGTGTGAGAAAATATTCTAAGGTAATACAAATATATTAGATTTAAACTAGATTTCTTGTGAGTTATATGGATTGATTTAAAGGCACATACTACGAGGCTAATTTTTATTTTATGATTAAATTGCTTGTAATGTAAAAGATAATAATATAAGGAATGATGAAAATTGATGAAATAATAATGGGATAATGGAAAAGAGATAATGAATTTGAAACACAATATTGGATTTAGATATCTATTTATGAATAGATAAGATGTCAAGAGGGATAAGAATGAGTTTATGAATAGATAAGATTAATTAGAGGCATAAGATGGAATAATTATTATTTTTAGAATATTAATTCTTTTGTAATTATTAATGTTAGTTACTTAAAATTGTGTATGATTTTGAAGTTAGATATATATCAGAAATTGAATATTGGATTGTTGATTATGAATTGCTTTGATTAAGTAAATTATCTACTTACTAAAATGAAGTTTTACTACTTTTCTTTTTAAAATGTTTTACAAATATTTAGATCGGAGCTCCTTAGCTTTCACTAGTTGTTTAGGAGTAGAACTTATCTTACTAAAATGTTCAAGTAGCTATTGTTAACCTTAGCTCTATTAAGAACGTTTAGATGATAACAAAACATTTTTGATATTCTTAAATTTGGTATTTGATCAATTGGAATCCCAATGAAAAAAATAAAGATTAAAGGAGATTAAAAATTGAAGAACATGATTAGTTTAGTTAGAATTTTAGTTAGGATTATAGGATGAAATTGTATAAGAGAAATTAATCAATAAGGAATTCAGGTTTTTCATGAAAAATATTAACCATTAAGATTAATCTTGTGCCAAAAAGCTTTTAAAATAAGGTTGGATTGTTTTTCAAAAAAGAAAAAAAATCATATTTCAAATAGCTCTTTTTGGAAAACTAGAAAAATAATGTGTAAATCAATTGACCAATCAACTCTAGGTATCTAGAGAGCAAATTAGAACATCTGAATTAATTAACCAATAGATTACAGGCATCTAGAAAGCACACTAGACATTTTGAATCAATTAACCAACAGATTCCAAAGGTTTAGAAAGCAATTAGGATAAAATGAATTAATTGACTAATCGATTTAGTGTTTCAAAAATTCAAAAATCAAGTTTTATGAATTAATTAATGAACCCAATCATTGCCCTATATTTTTATTCAAAAATAATTTTTTGAAAAGGCAGAATTGATTGACTAATCGATACATCGGAAGCTAAACCGAGGTTTGGTGAATTAATTGACTAATTATTTCACCATGTATTAAATTTAAATTATATAGTCGAGTGAATCAATTGATCAATCGATTCATCACAACTTTTTCAAAAATTCGGAGGTAACTTAAATCGATTAACTAATTGATTGACAAGGTGCAAACTACCCCGTAATGGCAATATTTTATTTGTAATAGATTTTTCCCTCTCTAACCTCTATAAAATGCTTCATTTCAATTTGAAAAAAATAAGAAAGTATTATCACTATTACATAAATATAAGAAATTTCATTTTCTCTTATCGAAAACCTAAAAATTCTTTGAGCTAAATTGATTCAAATTCCTCTCTTAGTTCTTTATTGTAAAATCTAACTTTTAGAGTTTATGAGCTATATTTTTGAATTCAAATCATATATTTGTTATATATTAGGGTGAGGTATCCTTGGAAACATCAAAAGTGCTAGATCTCTTAATAGACAAAAGGTTTGAGAGAGGTTTCTCAAAGGGATTATATAAGAAAGGTAAAGACTTGTACTGAGACTTCTTCAAGTACCCTTAAAGTTGAAGGAGAAGCGGATTAAAGTTCAAATCCAAGATAAAGAGGCTTGATAGTGGATGTACGCCTTAGAATGTTAAATTTCAAAATTAAAACCATTATAAATAGCAGTGTTTGAATCTTCTTTTCCACATCTTTCTATTTACTTATAATTGTGCTCTATTTTTCTAAAACATACTTATTGCTATGCTGAGCTTGCATTTACTTAGTTATTAGTTTCATCTTGAATCATTTATTAATTATTTATCAAAATCAAAATACATTGCTATTATTTTACAAAAAGTTTTTATACCTAATTCACCCCCTCTTAGGTAAAATACTAAATAAAATTTGGTATCCAAGCTTGACTCTTAGAATAAGATCTTACAATTTTAAGAAGATCCAATGGGTGTAAATAGTGTTAGAATTTTACTTGAATGTCTACCATTAAACAAACCCTTAGGCTTTAATGGTAGCACTATACTTATTAGAAATAAAAAATAAAAAATTTATAGAAATTACTGATATTGATATATGGGATTTGATTGAAAATGGTTATAATCTATTAGTTAAAAGGGAAAATAATCTAGAGGTTTTGAAACCAAGATCTGAATGAAGTGAGGATGAGAAAAGAAATATCAACTTTATTGTAAAGTTAAATGGATTTTATTAAATACTTTATGGTCTAATGAATATGAGAAAGTATCAAATTGTTTAATTGTAAAAGAAATATGAGATGTGCTTGAAATAACTCATGTAGGAACCACATAGGTTAAAGAAAACAAGTTGCATATATTAATTTATCAATATGAATTATTTAAAATAAATGATAGAGAATATATTAAAGACATGATGCAAAAATTTATTGCTCGTGTTAACCAATTAAGTTTTCTTAGTAGACATCTTACAGATGGAGAACTTGTTCACAAGATACTTAAGTTACTAACAATTAAATGGTAACCAAAAATAATTATTGTCAAAGAAGCAATGAAAATAAAGATCCTAACTCTACAAGATTTATTTAGAAATTTGGAGGAGCATGAACTAAAACTTAAGAGATATGCTAATGACAATAAAAGAAAGGAAAAGTTTCTTGCTCTTAAAGTTGAAATAAATACAGATGAGGATGAAATTGATGAAGATTGTTAAGAGGAATTACTTGACACCTTATTGGTAGATGACTTAGCTTTCCTCCCTAAGAAATATTAGAGGGTACTTAAAAGAATTAGTAGTTGAAGAAGAGTGCCTCAAGTAGACAAGTATGCAAGCAAAGGAAAAGGAAGTAAGCAAGCTATTTCAACATGCTATAAGTGCAAAAAGTAGAGGCATATCAAGTTTGAGTGTCTTATATCTTTAAAAAAGCAATTAGAGCTTGAAATGAAGAAGAACAGAAGTGCTCACAAGAAAGCATACTTAGTTGCTTAGGGAATGATGATGACAATGATTCATATGATAGAAATGATAAAGATAAAGAAGCTTTTTTATGCTTAATGGCTTTAGGACAATAAGATAGAGATGAGGTATCTATCTCTAGTTCAGATAATAAATTTGATTATGTTATTTTTTTATTTGAATTTAAATTTGCTTAAGGTTAAAAGAAATATTGAACTTTTAAAGAAGTTAATCTCTTTTTTGAAAGATAATATTGAGTGACTTGAAAAGGAAAATGAAGAATTAATTCAAGATGTAAAGAGCCTTAAGAAAATTACTAAAAAATGCACCTCTTATGAAAATCTCAAGAAAAAATTTAATGATTTAACTAAAACTTTTGAGAAGTTCAAAACAGGCAAAGATTCTTTAAACACTTTTCTTGGTCAAAAGACTAGTTTAACAAAAAAAGGTCTTAGTTACAAGTCAAATAAAAAAAATAATTTTTACAAGAACTTTTTTGTTAAAAAAACTATAAAGAGACAATAAAAAATAACATGTTTTGACTGTGGACAAAAGGGCATGGAATTTATTCTTGTGCATATAAAAGAAATACCAATGTTAGAACAAAGAAAATTTGGATCCCTAAAGGGATATATATGCCAACTAACAAAGATGGACCCAAAGTTATTTAGATACCAAAAGTTAAAATTTGATGTTTCTTTTATAGGTATGTTTAAAAACTCAAAGTGAGATGTGATACTTGGATAATGGTTGCTTAAGGTATATGACACGGGATAAATCCAAATTCATCTCATTGGCACTCAAGAAAGAAGGAAATGTAACTTTTGGAGATAATTTAAAAGGAGAAGTCATGGGAAAAGGCAAAGTGGATAAGAATTATAAATCTTGTATTAATGATGTCTTATATGTCAAAGGACTTAAGCATAATTTGCTTAGCATTAGTGAATCTTATGACAAAGGGAATAAAGTTACATTTGATTCTTCTTGTTGCATTAATGAAAACTACGATGACAAGTAAATTAAGTTAATCAGTAAGAGATATAGAAATATCTATACGATAAATATTGATAATGAGTCTAATCTAGATTTTAAATGCTTAGTCAGTATAGATGATGACTCTTGGATTTGCATAAAAGACTTGCTCGTACAAGCATGAATTTTATAGAAAAAATTTTCAAAAATGATTTGGTTGATGATTTACCAAAATTGAAATTTGTCAAAAATAGAAATTATGATGCATGTAAAAAAGAAAAACAAGTAAAAGCCTATTTTAAATCTAAAAATCTTGTTAAAAATCTTATTTCTACCACTAGACCATTTCAATTATTATAGATGGATTTAGTTAATCCATCAAGAATTAAAAGTCATGGAGGAAATATTTATATATTTGCAATTATTGATGACTACTTAAGATTTACACAGACATTGTTCCTTCCTTTTAAGGATAAAGCTTTTGAAGCTTTCAAATTTCAAAAGACTTGTAAAAACTATATAAAATGAAAAAGGAATGTCTATGGTAAGCATTGGAAGTGATTATGGTGTGGAATTTGAGAATCATGATTTTATTTATTTTTGTGATGATAATGGAATTAAGTATAATTTCTCATCCCTTAAAATACCTTATTAAAATAAAGTTGTTAAAAGGAAAAATATGTATTTAGAAAAGATGGTAAGAGCTATGCTTAATGATAGCTCTCTTCTTAAATCTTTTTAGGCTAAATAGTAAACACTACTTATTATATGATGAATAAAGTTGTTATTAGACTAATTTTAAAGAAAGCCTCTTATAAGATTTACAAAAGAAGAAAGCCAAATATTTCATGTTTTCATATTTTTGGTTACAAATGTTTTATACACAATAATAAAAAAGACAACCTTAGGAAGTTTGATGCCAAATTTGATAAAGCTACCTCTATTGGATATTCTTCTAAGGGCAAAACTTATAAGGTTTTTAATAAAAGAACTTTGTTAGTAGAAGAATCCATACACATAGTATTTGATGAATCCTCTCTTAGCATGAAAAAGATGTCAAAAAAAGATGAAGAGTAGGCTAACTTATGGGTGATTCAAAAGAACTTAAATGAGGAGATAAAAGTTGTAAAAAAGAATAAGGAAGATAAGGAAGTAGCTCAATCTATAGAAAATGCAGAACAAGAACCAATTAATGGAACTAAAATGAACTTATATATTAATGAAGTTCTTTTAAGAATATCTTTGATCATTTAGCTTTTTTATCTTAAAATGAACTTAAAAATATTAATGAAGCAATAATTGATGAACTTTGAGTATTGGCAATACAAGAAAAACTAAATCAATTTAAAAGAAATGAAATTTGGGAACTTGTGTTAAGACCAAATGATTATCCAATTATTAGTATAAAATGGATTTTCAGAAACAAATTGTATGAAAATGGTATCATGATAAAAAAACAAAGCCAAATTAGTTGTAAAAAGATACAACCAAGAGGAAGGCATTAATTATGATGAAATATATGTACCAATAGCTAGATTAGAAGCAATTAGAATGTTATTAGCATATACTTGCATGAAAGAATTCACACTTTATCAAGTAGATGTTAAAAATGCTTTGCTAAATGGTATAATCTTGGAGGAAGTGTATGTTAAACAACCTCTAGGTTTTGAAAGTCATTCTTTCCAAATCATGTGCTTAAATGAAAGAAAGCTTTGTATGGCCTGAAACAAGCCTTTAAAGTTTGGTATGAAAGGCTAAGCAAAGTTTTAATGGGAAAAAATTTTCAAGAGGAAAAGTTAATACTATTTTATTTATAAAATAAAAATTTGAAGACATCCTTTTTGTGCAAATATATGTTGATGGTATCATATTTGATACTATTAATGAGTCTATGTGTAAAGAATTTGATAAGTTGATGCTAGAGTGAATTTGAAATGTCCATAATGAGAGAGTTGAATTTTTTTTTTGGGTTACAAATTAAGCAATCAAATGATGGAATCTTTATAAGTTAAACTAAGTATACTAAAGAGCTATTAAAAAATACAAGATAAGTGAAGCCAAAACATCTTCCACCCCTATGAGTATAGTAACCAAGCTGGATCTAGATGAAGAAGGTAAAAAGGTAAAGGTTACAATGTATAAAGGAATGATAAGATCCTTACTCTATCTAACTGCTAATAGATAAGACATTATGTTTAGTATGTGTATGTATGCAAGATTTGAAGCTAACAAAAAAATCTCATTTAATTGCTGTAAAAAGGTTAAGGAATGATAGGATCCTTACTCTATCTAACTAAATAAATAAGGTAAAAAGGTAAAGGTTATAATTTATAGAGGAATGATAAGATTCTTACTCTATCTAACTACTAGTAGATAAGACATTATGTTTTATATGTGTATGTATGCAAGATTTGAAGCTAACCCAAAAGAATCTAATTTAACTACTATAAAAAGGATTTTTATTTATCTTATGGGCACACCTTACTTTAGTTTGTGGTATCCTAAAGAAAAATTGAATTCCTTAATAGGTTATTTAGATGCTGATTTTGTTAGTAGCAAATAAGATAGAAATAGCACCAATAGAGCATATCATTTTTTTGGATATTCACTAGTCTCTTAAAATAGCAAGAAACAAAATAATGTGGTACTATCCACTATTGAAGCTAAATATATAGCAACAAGTAATTGTTATGCTCAACTCTTGTGGATGAAGCAAAAATTATCTAATTATGGACTAAAATTTGAAAATATTCCCATAAAATATAATAATACAAGTGCCAACAATCTAACTAAGAATCCTATCATCCACTCAAGATCCAAAGACATTGAAATAAAACTTTATTTTATTCATGATCATGTTTAAAAAGAAGATATTTCATTAGAGTTTGTTTAAATTGATTTTCAATTAGTAGACGTCTTCATTAAACCACTTAATGAAGATTATTTTAATTTTATAAGAAGAGAATTAGGCATGTTGAATTTTTTTGAGAAGTAATTTATACATTGATTTCATATTTTTTTAATAAATATACTAACTTAAGCATTAGAGAAATTCCAAAAGTTTATTTTACAGGGCCACCCCTTGTCTTCAATAATCATAGCTCAAAATCAAGCTTTGATCATCCATAGGGCTAAAAAGTTACAACACAAATCATTTAAGAAATGGAATGATGAGATAAAAGTTTTTAGTATACAACAAATTAAGTGGTCAATTAATTCTAAGGTGATGAATTAAGTGATCAACTGATTCGGGGATTTCATGTGTAAGAGAAATAAATCAAGTGGCCAATCGATTCCAAGAAGGCAGTATTAGTCTCTAGAAGGTTAAAATCGATTCATTAATCGATTGAAAGTATGTGAAAGGAATTTTAGAATTTGAAATTTTTTAGCCATGAATCGAGTAGTCAATTGATTCACAGATGAACATATTTATTTATAAATCGATTGGTCAATTAAGTCTATAGGGCCTCTATATAAGCCTTGTCACATGGTAGCTATGCCATTCGTGCCTTTATTTCTCACTTTAATTGCTACATTTTTCTACCTTTTCACTTTTTCATTAAAAATGCCTAAAAACACTATTTAAAACCAACCTACATCATTCCTAACACCATTTAACATATTAAAACACAAGCATTATCAAATTTTTGATTTAACCCATATCTCACCAAACCCTTCAACTTCAATCCATTCCAAAACTTCCATTCTTCTACTAAATCTTGGAGATTATCAATCTTATGGGTAAGAAAAGCATGGCAACAAAACATCTTCGTATTAAATTAAATAAAGGTAAGGGAAAAGTTTGAAAGTCATTATCTCAACCTTTTCCATCTGTTGATCAAGTTCCAAAAAATGTTTACTACTCTAAGGTAACCATTTTTGAAATATTTGTAGTCACTAGAATGCATGATTAAGGAAATAGAATCCAAAAACTATTAGGATATCAAATTTCTATGAAATGAAAATATGGAGATATATTATATATTAGAACATTTGAGTTTGGTAAAATTTGTTGGACATGATGCTGATTTTTATCCTATCCTAGTGTATCAATTTTATGCCAATCTTAAGAAAAGTGGCCAAGAAAGTTTGAATTAATAAGCATTGTCAAGAGAGAAAGATTTTTTGTTAGCATTCATGAGTTAGCTACAATTTTTGATATGGATGCCGATCAACCCTTCACTGGTGCTAGAAATACTGTAGGCCATTCTAAGATGTTGCTATAAGATTGTTTTAGCTTTACTCTCGCCCTAAAATCATAAAGAACAAGTTACTGATTATAGGACTATCAATGGAAAATAGGATTCTGCGTTGCACTATTGCCAAAATAATCCTTCCAAAGAGGTATAACTTTATTCAAATTGATGATCATGAGTTATTCATAATGTAGGCCATTAGATAAAACATTCCAATTAACTTTCTTTACCACATTCTGCTCCACATGCATACCTATGTAAGTAGAGACTTTTTTCCTTATGGGATAATCCTTACAAAGCTCTTCAAAGTTTCTAGAATTAGAGTTGATTAGGAGGCCAAGGTGGAGAAGTTTAAAGAATCGAAAAGATTGAAGGCCAAACACATGAAACAAATGTCCTTCCAAAAGATAGAAGGAGTTTGACATTTTATTGAGAGAGGAGATGCTATTGAAGAATTTGATATGTAGGCTTTAAAAGATCACATCATCACATTGCATTAGAAGACATGGAAAGAGTTAAAGTTTTACATAAAGAATCAATTCAACAAGCTCAGGGGAAAACTGAACATTATTGAAGAAGAAAAAGATAGCTCTCTTAAAGAAAAGGAAGCATTCTGTCCTGAAGCTGAAAGCAGAACTAAGGGAAAATAAGAGGCTGTACTTTCATAGGAGGAAGTAGATGAATAAGGAAACTCTAAAGCTATTACTTCAGAGAATGAAGAAGTTGGGGACAATTCAAACAACATGGTAGATAATTATACATAATTATTTCCTTTACCCCATTATCCCCTTTGAACTTATTTTTCTTATGTTTCAAATTACTAGATCTTTTGGATATTATGTTTTATGGATTTATGTTTTATTGGTTTATGCAAGTTATGTTGGATATTATCGTTACTTCATTAATTATTATATTCCACTAATTATTTATGCCTATTATTGATTATTTATCTTTATTAGTAATCATTTGCTACTTTCTTATTTCACTTTTTGATTGATGCCAAAAGGAGGAGAAAATTGAGAAAGCTTGGAATTAAATGGCATATTTTGAGAAAGTGCATTCTAGTTAGGGGGAACCATCAAACGGAAATTTGATTTAATTTCAAAATGATTTACTATCATAGAAAAGGAAGAGATTGTTAATCTTAGCCCTATTAAGGAGGTAAGATAATAATAAAACATTTTAATATTAGATTTAGCATTTGATCAACTGAAATCCTAATGCAAAAAGTAAAGATTGAAGGAGATAAAAGATTAAAGAATATGATAAGTTTAGTTAGAATTCTAGTTAGAATCATAGGATGAAATTATATAAGAAGAATTAATCAATGAGGGGTTTAAGTTTTTCATGAAAAATATTAACCATTAAGATTAATCTTATGTTAAAAAACTTTTAAAATGAGGTTGGTTTTTTTTTTTTAAGAAAGAAAATTGTATCTCAAATAGTTCTCTTTGAAAAATTAGAAAAATAAGGTTTGAATCAATTGACCAATCAATTTCAGGCATTTAAAGAGTAAACTGAAATACCTGAATTGATTGACCAATCGATTGTAGGCATCTAAAGAGCAAATTAGACATCTTAAATTGATTGACTGATACGTAAAATATTTACATATTTATTTTCCCTTGTATGATGCATTTTTGGATGTTATCTTGTTAAATTAAATAAATTTAGTTGCATTTGGTGAATGAATCTTGAATTTGAAATGAAATCAAATATTTTAAATAATGCTGTAATCTGATACTGTTTCAGGTTTTAGGCCATATCTGGAGTTCTGGATGTCCGATTGGGCTGTTCTTTATATGGATGGAAAGCTAAGAAGAAGCCCTAAAACTTTCATGTTTAAAGAAAAGCCCAGTTCGGGATCTAAGGATCTCAAATTCTGCTTGGAAGATAAAACAGTGGTTCTGGCGGAATCTGACCTTTGACTACCAATCTGATCATAACTTGAGCTAGAAATTTCAAAGTTAGGAGCTCCTGCCGCCATTTGAAAGCTTAGATCCACGGCTACAACTTTGATGAATACTAAAATGCGTGAATCCACCGATTTAAGTGTCAAAAGTTAGCAAAAACGCTGAAATATGGTTGCTCCGAGGTCAAAGATTATGGCTAGTAGTCAAGATTAGTGGCTTGGCAAGTTGAAATTCTTGCACCCATTCATCTATAAATAGCAAGGGGATCAGCTGAGAAAAGGCATCTTGGAGAGAGCATTTGAAGCATTGAATCATTCATTCATGCACCTTAGATAGTAGTTTAGTTCATGTAATTTTTAGTTCTTGTACGCCTCCTACAAGGATGGTTCTACCTCCTAATGGATGGATAATTATTTTCATTTTCATGCATTTGTAATTGTATCCTTATGTTCTCCTCCTACAAGGACGGTTCTACCTCCTAATGGATGGATAGTTTTTCTATTTTCATGCATTTGTAATTATAATCTTGTGTTCATGAATGTGATGATGTTTTTATTCTATGTTTGTGTTTAATTTCATTATGTTCTAATTTTTCATCTTCCTAGGGTGATGGCGTAACTTGATAATAACGGATTGAATTCTAGTCTATTGAAATTAATTTTGATTTTATTTCCTAGATTGAGTTTTAATTATTACTCTTAATGCTTTCAATTGATTGGCCACCTTTTGAATGAACTCAATATGTGTGTTGAGACCGGAAGGAGATACATGTGTGTGGAACCTATAATTAAAACCGCAAATTGCATATGAAATAGGAATATATTCATATGGTTTATGTAGTCTTAATGAGTTCCATAAATCCTAATGCATGATTAGTTGTTGCAATTCACATAGGAATATAGTGAATTGGCAATTAATTATAGAATTACTTGACCTTGGAAGAGGCTAGTAATTAATTTAGGGAAACTCGACTATCAATTAAGGGAGTTAAAATTGGATTAGTGTAGATAGATGATTCAATCCGAAATTGTCAAGTGAAGTCTGATCCCTAGGTCTTTTATTCATCTTCATCCTTACTCGAATTGCATTCATATTTATTTTAAGTATTTTCTGCATCAATCTTATTTACTCGCTTCATTTTCCAACTTATCGATTTGCCAAATAGTGTTAGGATTATGAATTTTGGTACTTAGTGAAACAATCCTCGTGGGAACGATACTTTCTCATCACTTTATTACTTGTTTACGATAGTGTGCACTTGCGCTAATTGATAAACTATTTCACACGTAACAAGTTTTTGGCGCCGTTGCCGGGGATTGTTATCATTAATATCAATACCAAGTAATCTTAATCCTAATTTGGTTTTTATTTTACATTGTTTCTTTTCTCTTTTCAGGTTTGTTCCAGTGTATGACCAGATCAAAAGTTACTGAGCCACTGCTATTTGATTTTGAGATCGAGAGAACTTGTCGAAGGAATCGAAAGATACAGAAGCAGTCAATTGTAGATCAAGGTGAAGCAATGGCAGATATGAGGAAGAACAAGACACCAAAGCACTCCGTGACTATGCCACACCAACAGTCATGGATACCATTTCTGGAATCAGGAGACCACCTGTACCAGCCAACAACTTTGAGATCAAGCCAGCCATAATTCAAATGATGCAAGCAAATCAGTTTGGAGGTTCTCCAATAGAAGATCCGAATGCACATATAGCCAGCTTTCTGGAAATCTGTGATACATTCAAGCATAATGGCGTTTCTGATGATGCCATAAGGTTGCGACTCTTCCCTTTCTCACTTAGGGATAAGGCTAAAAGCTAGTTACACTCTTTACCAGTGGGGAGCATCACTACATGGAACATATTGGCACAAAAATTTCTAGCAAAATTCTTTCCTCCAGCTAAAACTGCAAAAATGAGGAATGAAATTGCTTCATTCACCCAACATGACATGGAAAGCCTTTATGAAGCATGGGAAAGATACAAGGAGCTGCTAAGAAGATGTCCTCATCATGGGCTACCAGATTGGCTACAGCTGCAGACTTTCTATAATGGATTGTCTAATGCTACCAGAACACTTGTAGATGCTGCAGCTGGTGGATCATTAATGGGAAAAAGCATCGAAGCTGCTATGGAGCTGTTGGAAGAAATGGCTGCAAATGCTTACCAATGGCCTTCTGAACGCAACACTTCAAAGAAAGCACTTGGAGTCCATGAGTTAGACATTCTAACCACTTTGTCTTCTCAAGTTACCTCTTTATCCAAACAAGTGAGTTCATTAACAGCTCAAGCAAATGCAATTAGAACTCCTGCAGATGCTTGTGATTTATGTGGAGGCCCTCACATGAGCACACAATGTCAAGAAGGAAATCCATTCATTCCTTCTCAACCTGAACAAGCCAACTATGTGGGGAATCAAAATCGTCAAAATGATCCTTTCTCAAACACATACAATCCAGGATGGAGAAACCACCCTAATCTAGGGTGGAGGAGTAATCAGAATGTGTTCAAACCTCAAGGGAGTTATCAACAGCAAATTCAGCAATCACCACCACAACCAAAGGCGAATTTAGAAGAAGCATTGGCTCAACTAACCATGAATACTTCCCAATTCATGGCCAGAACAGAAGCTACACTCAAGAATCATGAAACAATCATGCAAACTCAAGCAACCTCAATCAAAAATTTAGAGGTGCAAATGGGCCAAATTGCAAGTATGCTGAATTCCAGACAACCAGGCACTTTACCCAGTGACACTGAGAGAAATCCCAGAGAGCACGTAAAGGCTGTTTCATTAAGAAGTGGGAAGCAGTTGAATGAGCCAGAATCAAGGAAGAAAAATGAAGAAGCTCAGAAAGAAGATGAGGTGATTCCAGGAAGAATGACTTTTCCAGATAATCCTCCACCATATGTTCCTCCAGTTCCATTTCCCCAAAGATTGGTGAAAGCTAAACTAGACAAGCAGTTTAGCAAGTTTCTGGAGGTGTTCAAGAAGTTGCATATCAACATCCCATTTGCTGAAGCTTTAGCCCAAATGCCTAGTTATGCGAAATTTATGAAGGAGATTTTATTAAAGAAACGCAAACTGGAGGATTTCGAAACAGTGGCCTTAACTGAAGAGTGCAGTGCAATTCTCCAAAAGAAACTACCGCCAAAGCTTAAAGATCCTGGGAGTTTCTGCATACCCTGTACCATTGGAGAGTGTGAATTTAAAAAAGCCTTATGTGACCTTGGTGCAAGTGTGAATTTGATGCCATTATCTGTTTACAAGAAGCTGGGATTGGGAGAAGTAAAACTAACTACCGTGTTACTGCAACTAGCAGATCGTTCAATAAAGCATCCACGTGGAGTCCTTGAAGATGTGCTAGTAAAAGTTGATAAGTTCATCTTCCCAGCAGATTTCATAGTGCTTGACATGGAAGAAGATCAAGAAATCCCTGTCATTCTTGGGAGACCATTTCTTGCAACTGGACGAGCTCTAATTGATGTACAGAAGGGAAAGCTTACTTTGCAGATTCAAGATGAGCAAGTGTCCTTCAACATTTTTAAAGCCCTATCTCTTCCTGATGAAGGTGACACCTGTTTTAAGGTTGATTCAATAAGCAGCTGCACCAGAGAAGTAGTAGATGAAATTTGCTCTAATCAACCTTTAGCAGTCAGCATGATGGACACATCTCATACTACTGATCCCAAAATTCTAGAACAAGTCAGCTATCTCGAAGCCAATTCACCAATTTTCATAAAAAGGCCATTCGAAGATTTGGGAGAAAAACCACCAAAGCCAGTACCTTCAATTGAAAAGCCACCAAAATTAGAGCTGAAAACACTACCCACTCATTTAAAGTATGCTTTTCTAGAAGAAGATTCAGCTTTGCCAGTTATCATCTCATCTGATTTAACTACTGAAGAAGAAGAAAAGTTGCTGAGGGTGTTAAGACAGCACAAGTCCGCACTAGGATGGTCGATTGCAGATATTAAGGGAATAAGCCCTTCAATCTGTATGCATAAAATACTGCTAGAAGAAGACGCCAAGCCCCGTGTGGAACATCAAAGAAGGCTCAATCCAAATATGAAGGAGGTAGTTCGTAAAGAAGTGCTCAAATGGTTAGATGCTGGCATTATTTTCCCTAGTATGATGCATTTTTGGATGTTATCTTGTTAAATTAAATAAATTTAGTTGCATTTGGTGAATGAATCTTGAATTTGAAATGAAATCAAATATTTTAAATAATGCTGTAATCTGACACTGTTTCAGGTTTTAGGCCATATCTGGAGTTCTGGATGTCCGATTGGGCTGTTCTTTATATGGATGGAAAGCTAAGAAGAATCCCTAAAACTTTCATGTTTAAAGAAAAGCCCAGTTCGGGATCTAAGGATCTCAAATTCTGCTTGGAAGATAAAACAGTGGTTCTGGCGGAATCTGACCTTTGACTACCAATCTGATCATAACTTGAGCTAGAAATTTCAAAGTTAGGAGCTCCTACCGCCATTTGAAAGCTTAGATCCACGGCTACAACTTTGATGAATACTAAAATGCGTGAATCCACCGATTTAAGTGTCAAAAGTTAGCAAAAACGCTGAAATATGGTTGCTCCGAGGTCAAAGATTATGGCTAGTAGTCAAGATTAGTGGCTTGGCAAGTTGAAATTCTTGCACCCATTCATCTATAAATAGCAAGGGGATCAGCTGAGAAAAGGCATCTTGGAGAGAGCATTTGAAGCATTGAATCATTCATTCATGCACCTTAGATAGTAGTTTAGTTCATGCAATTTTTAGTTCTTGTATACCTCCTACAAGGATGGTTCTACCTCCTAATGGATGGATAATTATTTTCATTTTCATGCATTTGTAATTGTATTCTTATGTTCTCCTCCTACAAGGACGGTTCTACCTCCTAATGGATGGATAGTTTTTCTATTTTCATGCATTTGTAATTATAATCTTGTGTTCATGAATGTGATGATGTTTTTATTCTATGTTTGTGTTTAATTTCATTATGTTCTAATTTTTCATCTTCCTAGGGTGATGGCGTAACTTGATAATAACGGATTGAATTCTAGTCTATTGAAACTAATTTTGATTTTATTTCCTAGATTGAGTTTTAATTATTGCTCTTAATGCTTTCAATTGATTGGCCACCTTTTGAATGAACTCAATATGTGTGTTGAGACCGGAAGGAGATACATGTGTGTGGAACCTATAATTAAAACCGCAAATTGCATATGAAATAGGAATATATTCATATGGTTTATGTAGTCTTAATGAGTTCCATAAATCCTAATGCATGATTAGTTGTTGCAATTCACATAGGAATATAGTGAATTGGCAATTAATTATAGAATTACTTGACCTTGGAAGAGGCTAGTAATTAATTTAGGGAAACTCGACTATCAATTAAGGGAGTTAAAATTGGATTAGTGTAGATAGATGATTCAATCCGAAGTTGTTAAGTGAAGTCTGATCCCTAGGTCTTTTATTCATATTTATCTTTAGTCCATTTGCATTCATATTTACTTTAAATATATTCCTGCATTAATATTTATTTACTCACTTCATTTCCAACTTATTGATCTGCCAAATAGAGTTAGGATTATTAATTTTGGTACTTAGTGAAACAATCCTCGTGGGAACGATACTTTCTTATCACTTTATTACTTGTTTACGATAGTGTGCACTTGCGCTAGTTGATAAACCATTTCACACGTAACAAGTTTTTACGTGTGAAATGGTTTATCAATTAGCGCAAGTGCACACTATCGTAAACAAGTAATAAAGTGATAAGTAAGTATCGTTCCCACGAGGATTGTTTCACTAAGTACCAAAATTCATAATCCTAACACTATTTGGCTAATCGATAAGTTGGAAAATGAAGCGAGTAAATAAGATTGATGCAGAAAATACTTAAAATAAATATGAATGCAATTCGAGTAAGGATGAAGATGAATAAAAGACCTAGGGATCAGACTTCACTTGACAATTTCGGATTGAATCATCTATCTACACTAATCCAATTTTAACTCCCTTAATTGATAGTCGAGTTTCCCTAAATTAATTACTAGCCTCTTCCAAGGTCAAGTAATTCTATAATTAATTGCCAATTCACTATATTCCTATGTGAATTGCAACAACTAATCATGCATTAGAATTTATGGAACTCATTAAGACTACATAAACCATATGAATATATTCCTATTTCATATGCAATTTACGGTTTTAATTATAGGTTCCACACACATGTATCTCCTTCCGGTCTCAACACACATATTGAGTTCATTCAAAAGGTGGCCAATCAATTGAAAGCATTAAGAGCAATAATTAAAACTCAATCTAGGAAATAAAATCAAAATTAGTTTCAATAGACTAGAATTCAATCCGTTATTATCAAGTTACGCCATCACCCTAGGAAGATGAAAAATTAGAACATAATGAAATTAAACACAAACATAGAATAAAAACATCATCACATTCATGAACACAAGATTATAATTACAAATGCATGAAAATAGAAAAACTATCCATCCATTAGGAGGTAGAACCGTCCTTGTAGGAGGAGAACATAAGGATACAATTACAAATGCATGAAAATGAAAATAATTATCCATCCATTAGGAGGTAGAACCATCCTTGTAGGAGGCGTACAAGAACTAAAAATTGCATGAACTAAACTACTATCTAAGGTGCATGAATGAATGATTCAATGCTTCAAATGCTCTCTCCAAGATGCCTTTTCTCAGCTGATCCCCTTGCTATTTATAGATGAATGGGTGCAAGAATTTCAACTTGCCAAGCCACTAATCTTGACTACTAGCCATAATCTTTGACCTCGGAGCAACCATATTTCAGCGTTTTTGCTAACTTTTGACACTTAAATCGGTGGATTCACGCATTTTAGTATTCATCAAAGTTGTAGCCGTGGATCTAAGCTTTCAAATGGCGGCAGGAGCTCCTAACTTTGAAATTTCTAGCTCAAGTTATGATCAGATTGGTAGTCAAAGGTCAGATTCCGCCAGAACCACTGTTTTATCTTCCAAGCAGAATTTGAGATCCTTAGATCCCGAACTGGGCTTTTCTTTAAACATGAAAGTTTTAGGGCTTCTTCTTATCTTTCCATCCATATAAAGAACAGCCCAATCGGACATCCAGAACTCCAGATATGGCCTAAAACCTGAAACAGTGTCAGATTACAGCATTATTTAAAATATTTGATTTCATTTCAAATTCAAGATTCATTCACCAAATGCAACTAAATTTATTTAATTTAACAAGATAACATCCAAAAATGCATCATACAAGGGAAAATAAATATGTAAATATTTT
Organism: Sindora glabra; assembly: GCA_020226215.1. NCBI lineage: Eukaryota > Viridiplantae > Streptophyta > Magnoliopsida > Fabales > Fabaceae > Sindora > Sindora glabra. The sequence continues at coordinate 59,458,640 of CM035230.1, read as the reverse complement.
ACGTATCAAATTCCCCCACACTTAGCTTTTGGACGTCCTCGGACAAACACAAAACAAAAGAAAACTAATACTAATGCTAATGTTAGTACAACCCATGAGATAGTTAGAAAAACATAAGAAAGATAATTAAAGTACAAAGATATCATAGCATTCATGAATCAACAAATCTTGAAATATAAAATCAAAAAGAAATTGCAACTTCATTTGAGAAGGATTGAATCAGATTGATATAATCACTGGAACTCTTCCTCTCTCAAATATTTATTGGCAAGTGTTTCACTCAAATTCATCCTATTAAAGATTGCACTACCATAGGCTTGCATAAATTCTCAATCTCCACTACCTGATTTACATGCACACTTCAAATCAAAAGGTCTTATTAAGGGTTGTAATGAGGCCAAGGTAAAGGAAAGATAAAACAGGGATATGAAAGGCTGAAGTAAGGAGAGAAATTAATAGAGCAATTAAAACATGGGTAATCTCTAAATAATTTTATCTTAACATAGCAGCCCACGATTCTCATCAATTTCTCTCTTTTTCTTTTTTTTTATTTTTTATTTATTTTTATTTAGTTTTTCTCTTTTTTTTTTCTTCTCTTTTTTTTTTTTTTTAGAATAAAAACCCTTGCAACTTTGAAGTTAATAATACATATTCCCCCACACTTTGTCAAAAATCCATTTTTCAAAAATTCAAATGCTCTACTAATCCCTAGGGTTAAGTAAAGACAATTGATATTTCATTAAATGACATATTAATAGGTTAAAGCAAAGAAACGGTTAATCAGGCTCAAAGGGGTTTATCAATGGTAAAACTGTAGGGTTGGCTATTTAGTTCAAACTGAGGAAAAAAAAATGCCTTTATCATATCTGAGTATGCATGTAAATTGTAATCTCAACCAGATTTCATGCAAGTTCTAGAGTGACAACTTAACAGGTGAATATCACATACAAGAAATGTAATATTGATTCAACAAGTAGGCTCAAAATCTCACGGTTAAAGGTTTCCAACTCAATCCAACTCAAAATTCATTACAAAACCTATCAATTCTAAGAAGTAAGAAAGTTGTTCAATAATGCTATAACATCTTTAAAAATTATTGAAAAGAACCTAATAAGCAGGAAATTTTTTTTTTTATATATATATATATTTTTTTAGTTTTTTTTTTTAATAATTTTTTTTTAAATTTTTTTTTTTTAAGATGCGTATCAAGAGCAAACAATAACTCTTTACTCGGCCATCTCTTTTTATATAATAAATCTCATGGTTCTACTACCAAAATATCCTACAAAGTAAAATTTTTTTTTTTATTCCCCCCCACACTTAATGTAGACATTGTCCCCAATGTTTTCAGTAGGTTAGCAAAAAGGGTTTATTAAAAGGAAATGCATAAGCAACACACATATAACAGAAATTTTGGGAGTAAAACCATAAGAGTAAAGAAAGTTACAACCGGAGAGTGGTGTCTGGCTCATGCGTCTGACTGCTGGTTGGAGATTGCCAATCTATCTTTTTCACTAATGGATCTGGTTGATGTGTATAGCTTTGTAGTTGGTCAATCAGCTGATCAGCAGTTGAGGCGGACATTATTGCACGGCGAGTCGCTTGGGGTATGAATCCCTGTTCCATAGCTTGATCTAAAAAAGACAGCAAACTATCATAAAAACCATTAACATTCAATAAACCTACTGGCTTCTGATGAAAGTTCAAGTTAATCCAATATGCAATGCTAGAAATTCCATCTAATGCTTCTAAACCACCAGGTAAAGCAATAAAGGCTTGAGCAGTGTAAAGCATGCATCCCATACGTTGAGGCAAGTTTGAAACCTTTACTGTTTTACCGATGGCGTTTTTCTTATCATCTAAACCATTCACAAGGATACTCAGTATTTTGCTTCCTCCAGTGTTGGCAGAAATTGCTGCACTTCCTTTTAAGCTATGAAGCCCTCCTCCATACACACAGGCAATCTTTCTAGCAGCTAATGCATGACCAAGTTCAGTTGCTGCTACAAGAAATTCCACATTCTTTCCAGCAAAAGATTTACCAAAAACACAGATAGATTTAAATCTACATTTTGATGGTTTCTCAACCTTTTCCTCTTCTTTACTCTTACCTTTAGACATTTTGCAAAGTGTGACTACTGAAATGCATCTTTTTAATACAAAGCAGAAACAAAGAAATCACGCAAATCAGACAATATCAGAAAAATGCTATGCAAAACTGACAAGTGTAATAATGGCGTGAATAAAGTAGAATACGGAATGTAAGGAAAGTCAAAAAGTTGCTGAAAAGGTAAACTTAAAAAGAAGAGAAATGTACATAAAGTCAAAAAGTAGCTGTAAAGATAAAAAGATAAAGGAAAAGTAAAGTAGACAAATATGTACAGTAGTTGTGATTGTGGCTCACATCTTCCTCTGATTTTTCGTTCAGTAACGGCTTAAACGGCTTCTATGAGCCGAGGATTTGCTTCCCATCCAATTTTCTTATAAACTGGCAAACAGGGTCTTTTACAGTCAGATCCCCAAGACTGTAGCGCTCCTTTTCTGTATGGAATAAGTTCATTAAATCAAGAAGAACAACATGAACATCTCCGCTAGGATGCGTCTCAAGAGTCTGAATAATATTATCCAATGACTCTTTACTCAGTCCATCCTTTATGAATCGGATTTTGTCCTCTCGATTTACTGAAATCATTCCTTTACTCCTACAGAGCCTATTACAGTTCCACCTTGCACACTTATGACAGACTCTCATTCTTTTAGCTCTTCTCTTTTTAGAGTAAGAACTTCTTCCCATACCTGGCATACGTTTAACAAATGATTCATGAAACTCACCTGCTAAACGTACCTTAGCTTCAATAATCCAACGTATGTCCTCGGGAAGACCCAAACGCTTAAATGCCCTCATTCTTTCAAGTCGACAGTTGTAGATTTTCCTGAGCACATCTTTAGGAAGAGTAGGGAATCTGCTCTTAAGCTTTACAAGGCATTCCTCCATGATGAAAATGATGAAAGCTGAAATTGTGAGTGAAAAATGTTGTGCGATGTGTGCTTAAATAAGAAAAGAAATGAGAAGGGAAAGAAATCTTGGGTTGCCTCCCAAGCAGCCGCCCTTCTTTAACGTCTTTAGCTAGACAAAGTCCTATTGCTTTACTTTCTTTTCTTTTTTCTTTTTCTTTTTCTTTTTCTTTTTCTTTTATACTTACCAGCTGGCTCCTCGAGCGTGATGACAGTTTTGATGGTCTTGAATGCACTGTCATTGTATTCTTTCAATCTTTGCCCGTGGTTTACCTCAAGGCAATTAATCTGCTTCAGGATTTTAGGATCAGTAGACTTTGATGCATCAACCATTCCTACCACTAATGGCTCTTCTGTGCAAGTTTTATGCATTACATCTTTCATGCAATTAGTCAATGTGTCTACTCTGTAACAGATATTATCTTCATATGGAAAAGCTTTAAAAATATTAAAAGATACTTGATCATTTTGAACCTGTAAAGTTAGCTTTCCCTTCTGTACATCAATTAGAGCTCGTCCAGTTGCAAGAAATGGTCTCCCAAGAATGACAGGAATTTCTTGATCTTCTTCCATGTCAAGCACTATGAAATCTGCTGGGAAGATGAACTTATCAACTTTTACTAGCACATCTTCAAGGACTCCACGTGGATGCTTTATTGAACGATCTGCTAGCTGCAATAACACGGTAGTTGGTTTCACTTCTCCCAATCCCAGCTTCTTGTAGACAGATAATGGCATCAAATTCACACTTGCACCAAGGTCACATAAGGCTTTTTCGAATTCACACTCTCCAATGGTACAAGGTATGCAGAAGCTCCCAGGATCTTTAAGCTTTGGCGGTAGTTTCTTTTGGAGAATTGCACTGCACTCTTCAGTTAAGGCTACAGTTTCAAAATCTTCCAGTTTGCATTTTTTTGATAAAATCTCCTTCATAAATTTCGCATAACTGGGCATTTGGGCTAAAGCTTCAGCAAATGGGATGTTGATATGCAACTTCTTAAACACCTCCAGAAATTCTTCTAGCTTAGCTTTCACCAATCTTTGAGGAAATGGAACTGGTGGAACATATGGTGGAGGATTATCTGGAAAAGTCATTCTTCCTGGAATCACCTCATCTTCTTTCTGAGCTTCTTCATTTTTCTTCCTTGGTTCTGGCTCATTTAACTGCTTCCTACTCCTTAATGAAACAGCCATTACTTGCTCTCTAGGATTTCTTTCAGTGTCACTGGGTAAAGTGCCTGGTTGTCTGGAATTCAACATACTTGCAATTTGGCCCATTTGCACCTCCAGATTTTTGATTGAGGTTGCTTGAGTTTGCATGATTGTTTCATGATTCTTGAGTGTAGCTTCTGTTCTGGCCATGAATTGGGAAGTATTCATGGTTAGTTGAGCCAATGCTTCTTCTAAATTCGCCTTTGGTTGTGGTGGTGATTGCTGAATTTGCTGTTAATAATTCCCTTGAGGTTTGAACATATTCTGATTACTCCTCCACCCTAGATTAGGGTGGTTTCTCCATCCTGGATTGTATGTGTTTGAGAAAGGATCATTTTAACGATTTTGATTCCCCACATAGTTGGCTTGTTCAGGTTGAGAAGGAATGAATGGATTTCCTTCTTGGCATTGTGTGCTCATGTGAGGGCCTCCACATAAATCACAAGCATCTGCAGGAGTTCTGATTGCATTTGCTTGAGCTGTTAATGAACTCACTTGTTTGGATAAAGAGGTGACTTGAGAAGACAAAGTGGTTAGAATGTCTAGCTCATGAACTCCAAGTGCTTTCTTTGAAGTGCTGCGTTCAGAAGGCCATTGGTAAGCATTTGCTGCCATTTCTTCCAACAGCTCCATAGCAGCTTCGATGCTTTTTCCCATTAATGATCCACCAGCTGCAGCATCTATAAATGTTCTGGTAGCATTAGACAATCCATTATAGAAAGTCTGCAACTGTAGCCAATCTGGTAGCCCATGATGAGGACATCTTCTTAGTAGCTCCTTGTATCTTTCCCATGCTTCATAAAGGCTTTCCATGTCATGTTGGGTGAATGAAACAATTTCATTCCTCATTTTTGCAGTTTTAGCTGGAGGAAAGAATTTTGCTAGGAATTTTTGTGCCAATATGTTCCATGTAGTGATGCTCCCCACTGGTAAAGAGTGTAACCAGCTTTTAGCCTTATCCCTAAGTGAGAAAGGGAAGAGTCGCAACCTTATGGCATCATCAGAAACGCCATTATGCTTGAATGTATCACAGATTTCCAGAAAGCTGGCTATATGTGCATTTGGATCTTCTATTGGAGAACCTCCAAACTGGTTTGCTTGCATCATTTGAATTATGGCTGGCTTGATCTCAAAGTTGTTGGCTGGTACAGGTGGTCTCCTGATTCCAGAAATGGTATCCATGACTGTTGGTGTGGCATAGTCACGGAGTGCTTTGGTGTCTTGTTCTTCTCTCATATCTGCCATTGCTTCACCTTGATCTACAATTGACTGCTTCTGTATCTTTCGATTCCTTCGACAAGTTCTCTCGATCTCAAAATCAAATAGCAGTGGCTCAGCAACTTTTGATCTGGTCATACACTAGAACAAACCTGAAAAGAGAAAAGAAACACCAAAGAAAGAAGAAAATGTAAAATAAAAACCAAATTAGGATTAAGATTACTTGGTATTGATATTAATGATAACAATCCCCGGCAACGGCGCCAAAAACTTGTTACGTGTGAAATGGTTTATCAATTAGCGCAAGTGCACACTATCGTAAACAAGTAATAAAGTGATAAGTAAGTATCGTTCCCACGAGGATTGTTTCACTAAGTACCAAAATTCATAATCCTAACACTATTTGGCAAATCGATTAGTTGGAATTGAAGCAAGTAAATAAGGATTGATGCAGAAAATACTTAAAATAAATATGAATGCAATTGGAATAAAGATGAAGATGAATAAAAGACCTAGGGATCAGACTTCACTTGACAATTTTGGATTGAATCATCTATCTACACTAATCCAATTTTAACTCCCTTAATTGATAGTCGAGTTTCCCTAAATTAATTACTAGCCTCTTCCAAGGTCAAGTAATTCTATAATTAATTGCTAATCCACTATATTCCTATGTGAATTAAAATAACTAATCATGCATTAGGATTTATGGAACTCATTAAGACTACATAAACCATATGAATATATTCCTATTTCATATGCAATTTACGGTTTTAATTATAGGTTCCACACACATATATCTCCTTCCGGTCTCAACACACATATTGAGTTCATTCAAAAGGTGGCCAATCAATTGAAAGCATTAAGAGTGATACGTAAAATATTTACATATTTATTTTCCCTTGTATGATGCATTTTTGGATGTTATCTTGTTAAATTAAATAAATTTAGTTGCATTTGGTGAATGAATCTTGAATTTGAAATGAAATCAAATATTTTAAATAATGCTGTAATCTGACACTGTTTCAGGTTTTATGCCATATCTGGAGTTCTGGATGTCCGATTGGGCTGTTCTTTATATGGATGGAAAGCTAAGAAGAACCCCTAAAACTTTCATGTTTAAAGAAAAGCCCATTTCGGGATCTAAGGATCTCAAATTCTGCTTGGAAGATAAAACAATGGTTCTGGCGGAATCTGACCTTTGACTACCAATCTGATCATAACTTGAGCTAGAAATTTCAAAGTTAGGAGCTCCTGCCGCCATTTGAAAGCTTAGATCCACGGATACAACTTTGATGAATACTAAAATGCGTGAATCCACCGATTTAAGTGTCAAAAGTTAGTAAAAACGCTGAAATATGGTTGCTCCGAGGTCAAAGATTATGGCTAGTAGTCAAGATTAGTGGCTTGGCAAGTTGAAATTCTTGCACCCATTCATCTATAAATAGCAAGGGGATCAGCTGAGAAAAGGCATCTTGGAGAGAGCATTTGAAGCATTGAATCATTCATTCATGCACCTTAGATAGTAGTTTAGTTCATGCAATTTTTAGTTCTTGTATGCCTCCTACAAGGATGGTTCTACCTCCTAATGGATGGATAATTATTTTCATTTTCATGCATTTGTAATTGTATTCTTATGTTCTCCTCCTACAAGGATGGTTCTACCTCCTAATGGATGGATAGCTTTTCTATTTTCATGCATTTGTAATTATAATCTTGTGTTTATGAATGTGATGATGTTTTTATTTTATGTTTGTGTTTAATTTCATTATGTTCTAATTCATCGACCTAGGGTGATGACGTAACTTGACAATTTTGGATTGAATCATCTATCTACACTAATCCAATTTTAACTCCCTTAATTGATAGTCGAGTTTCCCTAAATTAATTACTAGCCTCTTCCAAGGTCAAGTAATTCTATAATTAATTGCTAATCCACTATATTCCTATGTGAATTAAAACAACTAATCATGCATTAGGATTTATGGAACTCATTAAGACTACATAAACCATATGAATATATTCCTATTTCATATGCAATTTACGGTTTTAATTATAAGTTCCACACACATGTATCTCCTTCCGGTCTCAACACACATATTGAGTTCATTCAAAAGGTGGCCAATCAATTGAAAGCATTAAGAGCAATAATTAAAACTCAATCTAGGAAGTAAAAATGAAATTAGTTTCAATAGATTAGAATTCAATCCGTTATTATCAAGTTACGTCATCACCCTAGGAAGATGAATTAGAACATAATGAAATTAAACACAAACATAGAATAAAAACATCATCACATTCATAAACACAAGATTATAATTACAAATGCATGAAAATAGAAAACCCTTGCAACTTTGAAGTTAATAATACATATTCCCCCACACTTTGTCAAAAACCCATTGTTCAAAGATTCAAATGCTCTACTAATCCTAGGGTTAAGTAAAGACAATTGATATTTCATTAAATGACATATTAATAGGTTAAAGCAAAGAAACGGTTAATCAGGCTCAAAGGGATTTATCAATGGTAAAACTGCAGGGTTGGCTATTTAGTTCAAACTGAGGAAAAAAAAATGCCTTTATCATATCTGAGTATGCATGTAAATTGTAATCTCAACCAGATTTCATGCAAGTTCTAGAGTGACAACTTAACAGGTGAATATCACATACAAGAAATGTAATATTGATTCAACAAGTAGGCTCAAAATCTCACGGTTAAAGGTTTCCAACTCAATCCAACTCAAAATTCATTACAAAACCTATCAATTCTAAGAAGTAAGAAAGTTGTTCAATAATGCTATAACATCTTTAAAAATTATTGAAAAGAACCTAATAAGCAGGAAATTTTTTTTTTTTTATATATATATATATTTTTTTAGTTTTTTTTTTTAATAATTTTTTTTTAAATTTTTTTTTTTAAGATGCGTATCAAGAGCAAACAATAACTCTTTACTCGGCCATCTCTTTTTATATAATAAATCTCATGGTTCTACTACCAAAATATCCTACAAAGTAAAAAAAATTTTTTTTTTTTTATTCCCCCCACACTTAATGTAGACATTGTCCCCAATGTTTTCAGTAGGTTAGCAAAAAGGGTTTATTAAAAGGAAATGCATAAGCAACACACATATAACAGAAATTTTGGGAGTAAAACCATAAGAGTAAAGAAAGTTACAACCGGAGAGTGGTGTCTGGCTCATGCGTCTGACTGCTGGTTGGAGATTGCCAATCTATCTTTTTCACTAATGGATCTGGTTGATGTGTATAGCTTTGTAGTTGGTCAATCAGCTGATCAGCAGTTGAGGCGGACATTATTGCACGGCGAGTCGCTTGGGGTATGAATCCCTGTTCCATAGCTTGATCTAAAAAAGACAGCAAACTATCATAAAAACCATTAACATTCAATAAACCTACTGGCTTCTGATGAAAGTTCAAGTTAATCCAATATGCAATGCTAGAAATTCCATCTAATGCTTCTAAACCACCAGGTAAAGCAATAAAGGCTTGAGCAGTGTAAAGCATGCATCCCATACGTTGAGGCAAGTTTGAAACCTTTACTGTTTTACCGATGGCGTTTTTCTTATCATCTAAACCATTCACAGGGATACTCAGTATTTTGCTTCCTCCAGTGTTGGCAGAAATTGCTGCACTTCCTTTTAAGCTATGAAGCCCTCCTCCATACACACAGGCAATCTTTCTAGCAGTTAATGCATGACCAAGTTCAGTTGCTGCTACAAGAAATTCTACATTCTTTCCAGCAAAAGATTCACCAAAAACACAAATAGATTTAAATCTACATTTTGATGGTTTCTCAACCTTTTCCTCTTCTTTACTCTTACCTTTAGACATTTTGCAAAGTGTGACTGCTGAAATGCATCTTTATAATACAAAGCAGAAACAAAGAAATCACGCAAATCAGACAATATCAGAAAAATGCTGTGCAAAATTGACAAGTGTAATAATGGCGTGAATAAAGTAGAATACGGAATGTAAGGAAAGTCAAAAAGTTGCTGAAAAGGTAAACTTAAAAAGAAGAGAAATGTACATAAAGTCAAAAAGTAGCTGTAAAGATAAAAAGATAAAGGAAAAGTAAAGTAGACAAATATGTACAGTAGTTGTGATTGTGGCTCACATCTTCCTCTGATTTTTCGTTCAGTAACGGCTTAAACGGCTTCTATGAGCCGAGGATTTGCTTCCCATCCAATTTTCTTATAAACTGGCAAACAGGGTCTTTTACAGTCAGATCCCCAAGACTGTAGCGCTCCTTTTCTGTATGGAATAAGTTCATTAAATTAAGAAGAACAACATGAACATCTCCGCTAGGATGCGTCTCAAGAGTCTGAATAATATTATCCAATGACTCTTTACTCAGTCCATCCTTTATGAATCGGATTTTGTCCTCTCGATTTACTGAAATCATTCCTTTACTCCTACAGAGCCTATTACAGTTCCACCTTGCACACTTATGACAGACTCTCATTCTTTTAGCTCTTCTCTTTTTAGAGTAAGAACTTCTTCCCATACCTGGCATACGTCTAACAAATGATTCATGAAACTCACCTGCTAAACGTACCTTAGCTTCAATAATCCAACGTATGTCCTCGGGAAGACCCAAACGCTTAAATGCCCTCATTCTTTCAAGTCGACAGTTGTAGATTTTCCTGAGCACATCTTTAGGAAGAGTAGGGAATCTGCTCTTAAGCTTTACAAGGCATTCCTCCATGATGAAAATGATGAAAGCTGAAATTGTGAGTGAAAAATGCTGTGCGATGTGTGCTTAAATAAGAAAAGAAATGAGAAGAGAAAGAAATCTTGGGTTGCCTCCCAAGCAGCCGCCCTTCTTTAACGTCTTTAGCTAGACAAAGTCCCAACCTATTGCTTTTTTTTTTTTTTAATAATACTTACCAGCTGGCTCCTCGAGCGTGATGACAGTCTTGATGGTGTTGAATGTACTGTTATTGTATTCCTTCAATCTTTGCCCATTTACTTTGAATTTTCTGTCACCATCTTGAATCTCCACAGTTCCATACGGCCAAACTTGAACCACAGTAAAAGGCCCTGACCACCTTGATCTTAACTTTCCTGGAAAGAGTTTTAACCTTGAGTTATAGAGAAGTACTTTCTGCCCTAGTGTGAACTCCTTCCTTATAATTCTTCTATCATGCCACATTTTTGTCTTCTCCTTGTAGAGCTTAGCATTTTCATAAGCATGTTGGCGAAATTCTTCAAGTTCATTGAGTTGCATTAGCCTTTTTTCACCAGCTGTCTTCAAATCAAAATTTAATACCTTAACTGCCCAGTATGCCTTGTGCTCCAATTCGACCGGAAGATGACATGCTTTGCCATATACCAATTGGTAAGGAGATGTACCAATTGGGGTTTTGAATGCTGTTCTGTAAGCCCATAATGCATCATCCAGCTTCTTTGCCCAATCTTTCCTGTTGGAGTTCACTGCCTTCTCAAGAATCCATTTCAACTCTCTATTTGATATCTCCACTTGCCCACTGGTCTGTGGATGATAAGGAGTTGCCACCTTGTGAGTTACTCCATATTTAGTAAGCACAGATTGAAGTTGTTGATTGCAGAAGTGCTTGCCTCCATCACTTATGATTGCTCTAGGTACTCCAAACCTTGTGAATATATTCTTTCTCAAGAATTTCACAACCACTCCAGAATCATTTGTAGGAGATGCTGCTGCCTCTACCCATTTGGATACATAATCCACAGCTACTAGAATGAATTGATTGCCGAATGAAGATGGAAAAGGACCCATAAAGTCAATGCCCCATACATCAAATAATTCTACCTCCAAGATGTTGGTCAATGGGGTTTCATGTCTCTGAGAGATGTTTCCTGTTCTCTGACATTTATCACATGCGGTTACATAGGCTTGAGAGTCTTTGAATAGGGTAGGCCAATAGAATCCAGACTGAAGAACCTTAGCAGCAGTTCGATTTGCTCCAAAATGACCGCCATATGGGGATGAATGACAATGGGAAAGGATACTGATCATCTCTTCTTCTGGAACACATCTCCTTATGATTCTATCTGGGCAATGTTTATACAAAAATGGATCTTCCCAGAAGTAATACTTCACATTGGCTAAGAATTTCTTCTTTTGTTGTCCAGAGAGCATATATGGCATCATCCCACTTGCTAAATAATTCACAATGTCAGCATACCATGGAGTTGATAATGATCTCACATTAAACAGCTACTCATCTGGAAAGGACTCTTGGATTGGCAATTCTGGTTCAAGTTTGGGAAGTTCAAGTCGAGAAAGGTGATCTGCAATTAGGTTTTCGGTCCCTTTCTTATCTCTGATCTCCAAATCAAATTCTTGTAACAGAAGCACCCATCTGATTAGTCTAGGCTTTGCATCCTTCTTCTCTATCAAGTATTTTATTGCTGAATGATCCGTCCAGACTATGACTTTGGAGCCAATTAAGTATGCTCTGAACTTGTCAAAGGCAAATACAACAGCAAGGAGCTCTTTTTCGGTTGTTGCATAATTTATTTGGGCTTCATTGAGTGTTCGGCTGGCATAATAGATTGCATGAAAAATCTTATTCTTTCTCTGGCCCAAGACTGCTCCAACTGCATAGTCACTTGCATCAATACTGAGTATCCTTGTGAATGGTTTAGATGATAAGAAAAACGCCATCGGTAAAACAGTAAAGGTTTCAAACTTGCCTCAACGTATGGGATGCATGCTTTACACTGCTCAAGCCTTTATTGCTTTACCTGGTGGTTTAGAAGCATTAGATGGAATTTCTAGCATTGCATATTGGATTAACTTGAACTTTCATCAGAAGCCAGTAGGTTTATTGAATGTTAATGGTTTTTATGATAGTTTGCTGTCTTTTTTAGATCAAGCTATGGAACAGGGATTCATACCCCAAGTGACTCGCCGTGCAATAATGTCTGCCTCAACTGCTGATCAGCTGATTGACCAACTACAAAGCTATACACATCAACCAGATCCATTAGTGAAAAAGATAGATTGGCAATCTCCAACCAGCAGTCAGACGCATGAGCCAGACACCACTCTCCGGTTGTAACTTTCTTTACTCTTATGGTTTTACTCCCAAAATTTTTGTTATATGTGTGTTGCTTATGCATTTCCTTTTAATAAACCCTTTTTGCTAACCTACTGAAAACATTGGGGACAATGTCTACATTAAGTGTGGGGGGAATAAAAAAAAAAAAATTTTTTTTACTTTGTAGGATATTTTGGTAGTAGAACCATGAGATTTATTATATAAAAAGAGATGGCCGAGTAAAGAGTTATTGTTTGCTCTTGATACGCATCTTAAAAAAAAAATTAAAAAAAAATTATTAAAAAAAAATTAAAAAAAAAATAAAAAAAATATATAAATATATAAAAAAAAATTTCCTGCTTATTAGGTTCTTTTCAATAATTTTTAAAGATGTTATAGCATGATTGAACAACTTTCTTACTTCTTAGAATTGATAGGTTTTGTAATGAATTTTGAGTTGGATTGAGTTGGAAACCTTTAACCGTGAGATTTTGAGCCTACTTGTTGAATCAATATTACATTTCTTGTATGTGATATTCACCTGTTAAGCTATCACTCTAGAACTTGCATAAAATCTGGTTGAAATTACAATTTACATGCATACTCAGATATGATAAAGGCATTTTTTTTCCTCAGTTAGAACTAAATAGCCAACCCTGTAATTTTACCATTGATAAACTCCTTTGAGCCTGATTAACCGTTTCTTTGCTTTAACCTATTAATATGTCATTTAATGAAATATCAATTGTCTTTACTTAACCCTAGGATTAGTAGAGCATTTGAATCTTTGAACAATGGGTTTTTGACAAAGTGTGGGGGAATATGTATTATTAACTTCAAAGTTGCAAGGGTTTTCTTTCAAAAAAAAAAAGAAAAAAAAATAAAATAAAATATATATATATATATATATATATATATATATATATATATATATATATATATATATATATATATATATATAAAAGAAGAAGAAGAGAGAAATTGATGTGTACTTGAATTTGAATCGTGGGCTGCTATGTTAAGATAAAATTATTTAGAGATTACCCATGTTTTAATTGCTCTATTAATTTCTCTCCTAACTTCAACTTTTCATATCCCTGTTTTATCTTTCCTTTACCTTGACCTCATTACAACCCCTAATAAGACCTTTTGATTTGAAGTGTGCATGTAAATCAGGTAGTGGAGATTGAGAATTTATGCAAGCCTATGGTAGTGCAATCTTTAATAGGATGAATTTGAGTGAAACACTTGCCAATAAACATTTGAGAGAGGAAGAGTTCCAGTGATTATATCAATCTGATTCAATCCTTCTCACATGAAGTTGCAATTTCTTTTTGATTTTATATTTCAAGATTTGTTGATTCATGAATGCTATGATATCTTTGTACTTTAATTATCTTTCTTATGTTTTTCTAACTATCTCATGGGTAGTACTAACATTAGCATTAGTATTAGTTTTCTTTTGTTTTGTGTTTGTCCGAGGACGTCCAAAAGCTAAGTGTGGGGGAATTTGATACGTAAAATATTTACATATTTATTTTCCCTTGTATGATGCATTTTTGGATGTTATCTTGTTAAATTAAATAAATTTAGTTGCATTTGGTGAATGAATCTTGAATTTGAAATGAAATCAAATATTTTAAATAATGCTGTAATCTGACACTGTTTCATATTTTAGGCCATATCTGGAGTTCTGGATGTCCGATTGGGCTGTTCTTTATATGGATGGAAAGCTAAGAAGAACCCCTAAAACTTTCATGTTTAAAGAAAAGCCCAGTTCGGGATCTAAGGATCTCAAATTCTGCTTGGAAGATAAAACAGTGGTTCTGGCGGAATCTGACCTTTGACTACCAATCTGATCATAACTTGAGCTAGAAATTTCAAAGTTAGGAGCTCCTGCCGCCATTTGAAAGCTTAGATCCACGGCTACAACTTTGATGAATACTAAAATGCGTGAATCCACCGATTTAAGTGTCAAAAGTTAGCAAAAACGCTGAAATATGGTTGCTCCGAGGTCAAAGATTATGGCTAGTAGTCAAGATTAGTGGCTTGGCAAGTTGAAATTCTTGCACCCATTCATCTATAAATAGCAAGGGGATCAGCTGAGAAAAGGCATCTTGGAGAGAGCATTTGAAGCATTGAATCATTCATTCATGCACCTTAGATAGTAGTTTAGTTCATGCAATTTTTAGTTCTTGTACGCCTCCTACAAGGATGGTTCTACCTCCTAATGGATGGATAATTATTTTCATTTTCATGCATTTGTAATTGTATCCTTATGTTCTCCTCCTACAAGGACGGTTCTACCTCCTAATGGATGGATAATTTTTCTATTTTCATGCATTTGTAATTATAATCTTGTGTTCATGAATGTGATGATGTTTTTATTCTATGTTTGTGTTTAATTTCATTATGTTCTAATTTTTCATCTTCCTAGGGTGATGGCGTAACTTGATAATAACGGATTGAATTCTAGTCTATTGAAACTAATTTTGATTTTATTTCCTAGATTGAGTTTTAATTATTGCTCTTAATACTTTCAATTGATTGGCCACCTTTTGAATGAACTCAATATGTGTGTTGAGACCGGAAGGAGATACATGTGTGTGGAACCTATAATTAAAACCGTAAATTGCATATGAAATAGGAATATATTCATATGGTTTATGTAGTCTTAATGAGTTCCATAAATTCTAATGCATGATTAGTTGTTGCAATTCACATAGGAATATAGTGAATTGGCAATTAATTATAGAATTACTTGACCTTGGAAGAGGCTAGTAATTAATTTAGGGAAACTCGACTATCAATTAAGGGAGTTAAAATTGGATTAGTGTAGATAGATGATTCAATCCGAAATTGTCAAGTGAAGTCTGATCCCTAGGTCTTTTATTCATCTTCATCCTTACTCGAATTGCATTCATATTTATTTTAAGTATTTTTTGCATCAATCTTATTTACTCGCTTCATTTTCCAACTTATCGATTTGCCAAATAGTGTTAGGATTATGAATTTTGGTACTTAGTGAAACAATCCTCGTGGGAACGATACTTTCTCATCACTTTATTACTTGTTTACGATAGTGTGCACTTGCGCTAATTGATAAACTATTTCACACGTAACATTGACCAATTAATTCCAAAGATCCAGAAAGTAATTAAGGAAAAATAAATTGATTGACTAATCGATTTAGTGTTTCAAAAATTCAAAAACTAATTTTTATGAATTAATTAATGAACCCACTCATTGCCTTGTGTTTTTATTCAAAAACAATTTTTTAAAAAGGCAGAAATGATTGACTAATCGATTTTGCATATCCAAACTCAAACCAACATTTAATGGATCCATTGATTAGTCAATTCACCATGTATTGAATTCAAATTGTATAGTGAGGTGAATCGATTGACTAATTGATTCATCATAACTTTTTCAAAAATTCAAAAGCAACCTAAATTGATTGATTAATCGATTCACAAGGCATCAACTATCCTGTAATGGCTATATTTTATCTGTAACAAATTTTTTGCCTCTCCAATCTCTATATAAAGGCTTCATTTCGATTTGAAAAAAAATAGGAAAGTGCTATCACTATTACATAGATATAAGAAACTTCATTTTCTCTCATCTAAAACTTGAAAATCCCTTGAGCCAAACTAGTTCAAATTTCTCTTAGTTTTTTACTATGTAATCTAACTTTTTGAGTTTGTGAGCTATATTCTTAAATCCAAACTATAAATTTGTTATATATTAGGATGAGATATCCTTAGGAACATCAAGAGTATTGGATTTCTTGATAGATAAAAGCTTTAAAAAAGGTTTCTCAAAAGAATTATACGAGAAAAGAGAGACTTGTATTGAGATTTCTTCAAATGCCCTTAAACTTGAAGAGATAGTGGATTAGAGTTTAAATCCAAGTAAAAAAGGCTTGGTAGTAAGTATACATCTCAGAGTATTGGATCTTCAAAACTAGAATCACTATAAATAGCAGTGTTTGAATCTTCACTTCTTTGTCCCTCTATTTACTTATAATTGTGCTTTGTTTTTTTGAAACATACTTGTTATTGTGTTGAGCTTGCATCTATTCGATTTTATTAGTTTCATTCTTGAATCATTTATTAACTATTTATCAAAATCAAAATATATTGTCATTATTTTGCAAGAAAAATTTATACCTAATTCACCCCCTCTTAGATAAAATATTGAATAATAGCCATAATATAAAAAACTGAGATAGAGATAAGCAATGCATTTTTGCTAATATTTTGTTTATATGATAACAAAATTTTATTATAAATATTTCTTATGTTTATGAAATTAAGTAATTAATTTGTTAGTAATTATGTGATGATACCAAATTAGGATTAGATAAGCTTATAAAAATTGGGAATAAGATTCACACCAATCATAATTAGATAGTTATGACAATAGTTCCTCTATTTATTTGTTTTATGTTTCCTTATTTACCAAAAAAATAATTTATTTCAAAAGGCAAAGTTACATTATGATCACAACTAAATTCTAAGAAATAAATTAGTCTGAATTTTTCTATCTCCTTCATTTTTATTGGTCCTAAATATTTTATTTAAAAATAACATATATATATATTTAATTTTATATGTCCATATGTTGAATTAGCTCATAATATACAAAAGTTAAAATTTTATTAGCTCAATCTTAACTTATTTAAAACATAAGTCTAATAATTTCACTCATTAATTTCTTATTTATCTCATAAATTTAACTTATTAAGTCAAAATTTGAATTAAATTATGAATCCTGCATGAGTTAGCTTGACTCATTACCAAACTTAAAATCTTATTTCAAGGTCTATAACAATAAATTGCTTTTGTAAATCAAATATAAGAAGACAAATATATTTAAAATCAACATGGCATCATTAATCATTAAAGAAAGAACATCAAACTTTTTATGTTTGGTATGATAGAATTGAATAAAATAAAAGGAATGGAAAAAATTTGTTTAGTAAGCTTTGTGGAACATGAATGCTTATTGCCTATGTAATAATCATTGCATCAAATAATTGAATTCCTAGTTCATAACAAAAGTGATAGAATAATCATTCTATCATTTTTAGAATATTTTTTATATTCTTATCCTTTACATTTTTTTATATATATTCCAACGTTACTCTATATTAATAAATAATAAAATAATATCTATTTTTCAATATTATATTATTAAAATATTTTAGTAATTATACTTTAATAATAAAATTTAAAATAAAATAATTTATATTTTTTATAAAAAATTATTTAATCTAAAAATTTTGGTAAATTAAATATTCATGTTCTTACTATAGAAAATTGTTTGTTAATTATAATATGAATAATTATAATTTTTTATTTTTATATTAACAAATAATAAATAAAAAAATGACAATATCATCTCCTATATAAATATGATTTCAATTTCACAGTCTCTTTTTTAAGGGTATTATTATCATTGATATATATTTTTTATTTCATTCCTATAATGTTGTATTAAATATAATTATAAAATGGAATGCCTATTCTATTCTTAAATATACTAAACATAATTATAAAATGTTCATTCCATTGCATTTTATTATTCCAAATATAACATGATACCTAATCTGAGAATACATACCCTAATTGATAAGTGAATCATCACTTGATAAGTGTTTGTTTTAATTAATGTCATCAAATTCATAATTTGTGCATTTCAATTTTTTAAAGTTATAAAGTTACTTCTTTGAATTATAGTATTATAAAAATTTGGCCCGTTTTCGTTACTTGCATTCCAAGCTGAAAGATAATTTTTACATATTAGATAGATTTACATTTTGTAATGATTTCTTAACAAATTATTATTAAATATAGTGTTATTATGGAAGAATTAATCCACTTGTTTAGGAGTATACTTACAATTATATAATTCTTTATAAAATAATTTCTCACAAAATTCATCCTTGAATATAATATATATGGGTTGGAATTAATTGATATTGGTATTAACCAAAAGCATATCTATTCATAAAATTAAATTATCAACTACAAAATTATATCTATTCTGGTTTTTGAAAGCCTTGATTTGCTGTTCGGGGAAGATGAAAGAAGAGAATGAAAAACGATCCGAGTAAAAACGATGTGTTTGATAGTAATGATGAGATATTGTATACATCATAGATTTAATGAGTCGGAACATTAAGAAATGGATTTTAAAATTATTTATAAATATAATTTCAAATGAATTAAATTTTAATTTTATTTAGATTAATATATGTATATAATTTTAATGAAAGTAGCTAGATTTCAAGGCGTTATATAAGAAACCTTTCGAAATTTAATTCTTGATGGCTATCCAAAAATGCCCACTAGACATGACCCCAATCCCATGTGCTCGTTTTTCTTAGTGCTTTCGTTTAGGATGGGAAGATGCAGAGTAAGGACAGAATTGGCTCAGACTGTTCCGTCTCGTATTGCCCTATCATCTATTTTGAATTTGCCCCTACTGTATAAGATGGGATAAAATGGGGCAGCGTCTCTATAATTCACGAGACATTGATGCTTGCAAGAAAAATCGTAAAATTTAAAAAATAAAAAATTTAAATTTTATATCTTTGAAATTCAAATATAAGCAACACATAATATTTAATATAGCTTCGCCACATAAGTTTAAAAATACATATAATTTAATTCATAAATTACAACAATTAGGATAATAATAAGCTTTTTTATTTTCTTTATTAACTTTCAAATTTTTATATAATAGTTAAATTAAAAAATTAAAAATAAAATTATTAAAATATATTCTAGATAGTTAAATTACTAAAAAGTTCATATATAAAGCCTTATTGAACAATTAGTTAATAACTGTAACAATTAATTGATTTAACTAGTTGTTAATTGATAACTGATTGTATTATACTGATTGTATTAGTTAATTTGATCAGTTAATTTTATTAACTATTTGAATAATAATATTTGGTAAAATCAATTATTTATAATTAGTTATTTATATGTAAAATAATAAATAAGAATATTAGTATATTTTATGAATTATTTAAGTATTCTTTTATTTTAATATTTTAGATTATAAATATTATTTAGTAGATTAAATTTTTTGTAAATAATTTAACATTATAAATTATTATATATTAAATATTTCTTCAAAATTAAATTAATATAATTTTTATACATATTAATTAATAACTATTTGTATACAGATATATATCTTAAAATGTATTCATATTGATAATTAATTTATACAATGTGTCCTGCCCTTTGACTTTTGTATCGAAGCACAAATTTTTACGAATATATATGCTAACATCCAAACATCTACGGATCCAATATCCAAACAAAGTACTTCTCACCACACAAACATACATAAAATACTATGCATGCAAGACAAAATGCTCTACTCCATGTATGCCTGCAGATGCTTTTCAAGGATAAGTCAGTAATTTAATAAAAAGTCAAACTAGCATCTAAGTGAAAATGTTGCACTAGCTAACATTTTGAAGAATCGCATTTTACAGTGAATCAGCTCTTCTAAACAATTGCTTACCAAATAATTATTTCAATTGCAATTCAATCAACCAGTTAATTTTTGATCCAACAAGTTAAAAACTCTTCTAATTATTATTTACCAAACAAGTTCTTAATATATACATGTATTATTTATATGAATAAAATTATAATATTAAATATGTGAAGTTCTATAGAATAAATTACACTAGTACTGTCTCGTACCCTAATCTATTATGAATTAAAAACCTGCCTCACATTTTACTCATGAAATAAATTTTCTTATCATATCTACACTCCATCATGGCAAAATTCGTAAAGTAAGCATCTGTCTCGAAATTTTGCCTTCCTACATTTATTTGGTCAATTGACTTTTTACATATATATGATGCAAGATTATTCAAAATATATAGTTTAAAAAATTTAGGACTAATTATATCACATACATAATTTTCTTAAATTATTATATATTTATAAGAAAATAACTTTTTTATTCCAAAACTTTACTATCATAAGTTAATCATTATTTGTTAAAAAATTTATCCTCAAATTATCATCAAAATTATGAAAGTTATCAATCTACTTTAAAAAAGTTACAATATATTAGAAAATGACGTGGAATATTGGTGCATGCAATGATAATGACATACTTTTTTGATTCAAAATTAATATAAATACGTGAAACATATTTTATAAGATTTATGAATTTAAACTATCCAATTTTGAATTATTAGCCTCTTCGTAGGCATTCTTGCATCTTCTCAAACACTTTTCCGTTTTATTTAAAGAAATTAAATTTTTATTATTATTATAAGTATTAATTATAAATATTATTTGCATCAATAGTAATAATATCTTTTTGATTAATCAAAATGTATAAAACTTAATAAGGATAATTTATAAAAAGGTTATTGATAAATTATTATTAATTTATTGTCAAACATCATTAATAAATATAATTTACAAAAATATCATCAATTAATTGATAATATAATTTAGAAAAAATTATATTTTATCCACCTATAATTTTGCTTATTTTCACTTAATTTACTTGTATTTTCAGGCATTATAATTTGTTTACATGTGCTTTCTATTATTAGTACTTTACTCACCTAAACTTTTTTTATTCAAATTCTAATAGAAAAATTTCTAACATATGAGCTAAGCAAAATCAGGCGAAAGTAGATATGGATAAAGTGTAATTTTCATATATTTGTATAAATTAATATAAAAAAATTTCAATAAGGATTAAAATATATTGTCTTGTTTCCTTGTTTAAATAACATATCTTAAAGGAGAAAAAAATTCATTACAATATATGATACATGTAAAATAAAATAAAATAAAACTATTGGTGTTTGTAAGTAATAAAATTTATATTTACTAATAATTTAGTAAAGCATACGACAATAACAAATAATTTATGGATTTAAATTAAGGAAGTAGGGCTAATATAATTTCTTTTAATCCCAATTGAAACTTTTGAACATCAATTCATACAGATATAAAAAATTATAAGTTATTTCCCTACTAGATATTAAATATTATATCATAAATATAATAGAAAGTAAATTCTAAATTAATTATATTTATTATATATATCTATTATATTATTTTATATTTATTATATTTATTATGGTAATATTCAATTATAGAAATCATTTTTGTCTATTTTATATAAAATTGATGGAATAAGTTATTTTAGTAAAACCTCTTCATTTAAATTATATTTCATTTTTAATTATATCATATTAATTTAAGATATATATAAATAAATGATATTTTAATTTTTTATAGTAAATTAAAAAAATAAAAAATTATCAATTTAAAAAATGATGATAAAAAGAGATATTAAAAAAATAATTAAAAAAAATAATTAGAGATAATTAAAATGTGTCAATATTTTTTATCTTTTATATTACAAATTTGAATAGTATAGTAGTTATTTTTATAATACTTCTTGGAAAGTTTAAAATTAAATCAAATAGGATATAGAAAGTTAATTTTTTCAAAGTTTTAATTTTTTGATATCAATTAAACAATTTTAAATACTTCCCAAGAAGTTCATAAAATTTATTTACTAAGTAGTTCAACTTCTTATAATAACTTACATTCTATATAAATCAACAAGCTCTTCGTAAGCCTCAATTTATAGTGGAAAACAATTTTTAACCTTAGAAATTATTTTATAATTACATCAATTATGAATGAAATTTTTTGGTTTTATTTGTATTTACTTAGTGGAAGTTATTTTCTTAATGAATAAGTTTTTTTAATTTCTTTAATTTTATTTGTATTTAGTAGTGGATATTTATTTTTAATTGAAGTGATTATAAATTACTATTTAATCATATTGTATTTAAAATAGATGAAAGTTATATCTGATTTTTTTAAAAAAAGTGGATACTAAAGTAGCAATCTCATTTATACAGTAGTATAGATCATTAAAATTTTTATTTAATTCAATATATGTAAATATTATAAATATATTTGCCAATTGCACTTCTCATTGAAAATTTTTTAAGTATGGTGTTATGAAAGTAGCTATTTGTGTGACTAAGCCGTAAAGATATATTAGACTTTATGAGGGAAGTACAAATAAAATTCAAAGAATTTTACCTGAAGAAAATTGTTTTTGTATCCGTGATGAGCAACAAAAGTAACAAAATGATAGTGGCAACAAAAATATTGGAGGAAAAAAATACCAAGACAAGATAATATAAGGAATTAACAGTATTTAAATAGATAAATATATTGGTTGAATCAAATGCTTGTCAGTGAACTAAAATGCAGAATTAGTGAAAAACGAAAGTGCTGATATATTGGATGGAGGTGAAAGAAAATATATAGAAAGGAATGAGAAATATAGAATAAAATAGGAGATAAGATACTTTCTTTTGTTATGTTTGAAAACAGAGAAAAAAAGAATAAAAAAGAAATAATTTATCATTAGTTGATTGAACGGAAAAAATGAGGAAAAAGAACAGTTATTGTATTCAAATGATAATACCCTTCCATCATATTAGTAAAAACTTTTGCACTATAATTAATTCCTTCCCTATATTTTAGATAATGTGACATTTTTATTTATAAAAATAAAAATACTTTCGCCTTTATGTGTAAATAATAATATTTTTATAATTAATAAATATTTATAGAGTAAATTAATAAAGTAAGAAATATTTGCTATTGATCTATTATTAGTGTAAAATATTTTATACTACAAATGAATTTAATGAATCGGAAGATGAAACAATGTTAAAAAAATTAAAAGTAATTAAGAAATTTTATTGATAATAAAATAATTTTAATAATTTTTAAATAATATGGTAGTATATGAATGGATGATGGTTTAAAATTTATTTACACTAACAATGAATCAAATTTAAAAAAAACCCAACTAATAACATTGTTAATTGAAAATGTTACACTTTATCCATTCATCATTCTTGCTTAGTATCATTTTTTCTTAAATTATTTCTATTTATTTATATTTTAAAATATTAATATTACATTTATTATTTTCTTTAACATGATCCATATTATCTTTTTTTGTGATTATTGTCCATATTATGTTAATTAATGCTAAAAAAATTTATATATTAGATTTTTTTTTGCAAAGAATACATTGATAAATCACAATTATTTTCTTCTAAAATTGAAATTATTTTTATACATTTACCTTAGAAAATATTTTAAACATTAAAAAAATAACATTTAACAAAGAAAAAAGGGGAATATATATTATTAAGAATAATTATTAATCATTATTAAAATTAACAAAATAAGTTGAATTAATAGAATTACTGATAGAAATAAGTTATAGTTAAGGATGAGGAATAGATTTTATTGAAGTTAATAAAATTAATAAAAGAAGTGATAACAGTAACTATTAAATTTTGATAAAATTCTCTCTTCTGAAGGAGGATTGGCCTTGTCCGCATGGCATCCAGCAATTCTTTTTAAAGATAAAGGTAAAATTGTGAGATTATTTTTTCATCTCCTTTATTACATTTTCTCTTCTATCCTCTTCCCATACATGAAAAGAATAAAAATTATGGGAGCCCCATATTATGTTTCTACTCAAATTTCTATCCTTCCAGTGTTCATCCCATCATCCAAATAAATAAAATCTTTTTTTCATTTTTATTTTCTCTTCTCCGATTTCATTCTTTTTCAATTCCTAACCCCTCCGCTCAACGGGTGAATAAAATGCAATTTTCACAAACTGTATGCTTATATAGGGATCTATTAGCATATGAAAGGCATGAACTTTTTTGGTGGCTTATAGGTTAAACGGATGACGGCACATTAATTATAAATACGATTGTATATTAGCGTACCACTAATCACTAATTTAGTGATACCTTTAATCGAAGGCTGAGTTTTCTAAGAAGATAGAATAAAATGAAAGAGATTTGAAAAAAGAATTCTAAACATTAAAATGATCCGACTTGAAATGTACCAAAAAAAGAGTAAAATGAAAGAGACTTCGGAAGAATGAAAGAGTAAACATCAAGAAATACTAAAGGAACTTGAAGAAAGAATTCCAGACATTAAAATAATCCCATCTTTATTGCATTCAGTGAGGGAGAATTGTTTTGATTGACTTTGAAAAATAATACAAATTTTTATCTCATGTGGTAGGATACGGGGGAAGTTCTTATCCTGAAAACAATATTAAAAATAAGATAATAATACTTATTTTTATTTAGTAGAATTTTATTAGTAAAATTTTATTATTATAAAGTTATTATATTTTTTCTTTGCACTCGAACAGAATAAAGCACGGAGAATTTATCGCAAAAATAGAGCATGAAAAGAATAATATTTTATTTTTAACAATAAGATATAATATGGTAGAATGCAAATTTGACCCGCCCACCCCATCCCAATCCTCTGGAAGAATTTCTTCATGACACTGAGTATGAGTTGCCCCCCCCCCCCCCCCCCCCCCCGGGGGGATAACTTAAAATACTATGTTCGATAGTTGTCATACATAGTATGGTAATTTCGTCTTCAGTACGCGGCTTTTCGACAACGTGATGCTAAGAGAAAAGGAATTTCCCAAGTTGATGCTGATTTAAGACTCTCTACCTGTGTAACGTTGTTTTTATTTTTTTCAAAAGATTTTTTAAGGAAGACGTTGCTAATGCAAAAACGTCTTCCCAAGGGAGTTATAATAACAAAAACATTCTCTGACAATTTACTGTTTGTTGCCAGTGTTTGTGATAAAATTTTAAAAATTAAAAATTAAATCTATCTTTTTAATAAAATACTGTATAATTGTGGAAATAAAATGTCAACCAACGCCCTTTGGCAAACAACGGGCTGGGGATGAAAATTAAACAATTCCTTGCGGCCAGTGACATTGCAAAAAATGCTTCAAGCTTCAAAGAAGCTTTGTGATAAGAGCGCATTGGAAAACAAGTGGAGAGAAAACTCAAGTGAAATAAAAGGCATAGAAAATAATGGATTTATTTATTTACTTATTTTTTTAAAAAAAGTTTTGTTTATTTATTTTTTTTTAAATAATTTTTTGAAAATGGTTTTTATTTTTTGTTTTTAAAAATATAAATTTTTGTTTAGCAAATTGTTCTCATAATCTGCTTTTCAAAATTACGGATCTATTTGGATTTTTTTATTTTCAATAACTATTATAAAAAACCATTTTTTATATACTATTTTTGAATTTAAAGAAAATAAAAAATAGGGGGGTTTAGATGATAAATAAAAAATGTTTTTTAATTATAAAATTGATATAAAAAATAAAAGAAAAAGTTAAGAAAACATAAAAATCTTTCCATTTTTTTATTTTTAAGTAACATATTTAGAATTACAATTTTTAAAAATAAATTGTAAAAATAGTTATTGCAAACAGGAAATCTTTTAAAAAAAGTAGAAAAGAAACTATTTTTAAAATGATAAATAGACAAATCCTAAAACTCTAAATATGTAACTTAAAAATAAAAAAATAATTTTTTGATTTTTTTAACTTATTCTTTTTTATGCTAATTTTATAATTCAAAAATAAAAATAGGTCTTGAAAATAAACACTTTCTATTCTTTATTTTCTTTAAATTCAAAAATAGGTCTTGAAAATAAAAAACATTTTTTAGAACAGCTTCTAAAAATAAAAAATAAAAACATATCCAAATAGACTTATAGGGTTTGTTTGGATATGTTTTCATTTTTTTATTTCTAAAAATTATTCTAAAAAATTATTTTTAAAAGTTATTTTTTTAAAAAATTTAAATTTTAAAAAAATAAAGAATAAAGGGTGTTTAGATAAGTAAATAAGAAAAATATTACATTTAATTATAAATCTAACATCCAAAATAAAAGGAGAAGTTATAAGAAAATATCAAAATCTTATTTTTGTTTTTTGTTTTTGAGTTACACATTTGGAATGATAGTTTTTAAAAATAAATTTTGAAACTGTTTGCCAAACAGGAACTTCTGTCTTTAAAAATAATTTTTTTTAAAAATAGAAAGTAAACAGACCTATAATTATCTATCTTTATGTTTCCATAAACATAATTTAGTTTTAAAAATGGTAACTTCAAATTTGAAACTTAAAACTTGAAAAACAAGAACAACTTTTAATTGTCTTCTTGACCTATTTTTTTTGTATTCTTGATGATACTTCTGTGATTACATAAAAAATTTTCTTATTTGCTTCATCAAACACTCTATTCTTTATTTTTTTTGAATTTGAAAATAATTTTTAAAAAATAATTTTAAAAATAAATTTTAATAACAATTTTTAAAAACAATAAGTAAAAATATATCCAAATATAATCAATATTTTCCCTTAGTTAGTTGTGAGGTAGAAAAAGAATGAAAGAGAAAAGGAATGAGAAAAAAGTTGGAGTTAAAAAATTTTCTTGGTACATGTAGACTGAAAATGAGTGGAAAACAGACTTGTTATAACATGATTTTTTAATTTACTAAGACTAATTGTGTGGACATCTTGGTTATATAGTAGAGCAATTATCCAAATAAACATCATATTACAATTTTGTATAAATTAATATTGTATCTTTAATAATAAAAATTAAAGATCATTATAGAGGATTTAATAATCAATTCCTTGCAGCCAATGACATTGTAAAAAATGTTTCAAGCTCTAAAGAAGCTTTATGATGAGAGGGCAATGAGGAAATGGAGATCAGCCAAACTTCTAATAAATATTATTTTTGCGTCTAGTGTAACACCCCACTTTCCAAATCATGATTATAAAATCTTGATATTTGAAAGTCGTAATTATTTAACAATCTATAAATATGGACTAACTTAGGAAGATTGATAAGTACAGTTAATAACTTGCAATGTAATGTTGTGAACTACTAACCACGCTTGGCATTTGAAGTCCAAACCTGTTCTCAGTAGAGTGAATCGAGTGATTTAGGAAATGGATTTTGGAAATAATTTTTTTTGGTAATTTTAAGATTAAAAATTAGTGGAAAAATAGGATCAAGTATATTTACTATCTCTTCTGCTGATATTATAGTTTTCATGTAGACTTGAATTGTTTTAGTTTTGCAATGGAGAGAACTAGACTGACATGGAATGGTGGGTAAGAATTAAAATGAAAGAAACCTTGAGGGATTGGAAAATTAGACATAAAAAAAATGAGAATTTTAAGAGTATTCTTACTCTCAATAGATCAAAAGAAGGCAATTATAATTTTGATTGCCTTAAAACTGAAAAGTATAGGATATATTTGGATACGTTTTTATTTTTTTTGTTTTTGAAAATTGTTTATATAGGTTATTTTTAAAAACTATTGTTTATTTTTAAAAATTAATTTTGAATAAAAATAAATAGATGATATTTGGTGGAGCAAATAAACAAAAATTTCATTTAATTATAAAACTATTATCAAGAAAAAATAAGTTTAAAAAATATTTAAAATTTGTCCTTTTTGTTTTTAAAGCAAGAATATTAGGAATAATTTTTAAAAATAGATTTTGAAAATAGTTTACTAAACATAAATTTTTATTTTTAATAAACAAAAAATAAAAGATTATTTTTTTAAAAAAAAATACATTCATAATTTTTAATATATATATATATATATATATATATATATATATATATATATATATATATATATATAATTCACAAAATTGATATATGAGTAAAAAAAATTGATAACTAATCCTGTAAAAAAAAATTGATAGTTAATCCCTTTCTGTTAGTAGGGACAAAAAATTTGTTGAAGTATTTCTATTTAACTATGAGTTTGCCCATAGAATAATTTAGTATTTAATCTTACGATCAACGGCCGTCATGGCCATAGAAATTTCGTCTTTAATGAGATGCAAACAATTAATGTGGGCCAGATTTACCAGTTTGAAAAATATACTTCCATAGATAAAATATTTGTTAAATCACCGACACCCAGCTACCTACGTCTTCACTTTCGAGATTTTTATTTCTTATTTGTGCATCTATTTTAAATAGTGTTTGATTTTAAGTAAAGAAGAATTTTCTTCTATTTTATTTTTTTATTTTTATTTAAATTATAATAAAACTTATAAATTTAATAAATATTTTATCAAATTTTATTTTATTTGACTTAAAATACATATTATATAAAAAAATATTTTCTTTTTAATACTATAGCAATCATGATGTCATTAAAATTTATTTTTTTAAATTAAATTTTATATATTTTTTATTATATTTTGAATAAAAAATTCTATTTATAAATAAATTAAAGTTATTATTTTTGATATAATTTTTGAATAATAAAATTTATTTTATAAATAAATTAAAATCATCTATGTTAAAACAGAATAAAATCAGAAACTATGATGCAAGATCAACCCGGAGTATAATGAAGCCAAGTACTCCGTCGCCTCTTCCTCACGTCATTAACCCCTTCCATCTCTTCTCCAGATAATGACACTCCCTCCAGTCCACCATTGTTTTTTACTATTTTTTTTCTCTCCGAACCTCATAATGTGGTTGGCTTTACCAGCTGCAAATGCTCTAACAAATGAGACTGATAGATTGGCTCTGCTCAAGTTTAAAGAATCAATCACCATAGATCCACATGGAGCATTAAGCTCATGGAATGACTCAGTTCACTTTTGCAACTGGGTTGGAATCACCTGCAGCCGCCCGCACCGAAGAGTAACAGCTTTACAGCTGGACGGCAGTGAGTTGCATGGACTTGTATCTCCTCATATTGGCAATCTCTCATTTCTACAATAGGCTATTTGGCCAAATTCCAGAGTAAATTAGTCATTTGTTCCGTCTAAAAGAACTCTGGCTTCAGAACAACACTTTGACAAAAAGCCATATTCATTCGCTATGGTCTGTCTTGGTTACTCATGCATGTTACTAATTTTGATTTAACAAAAAGCCTTTTCCCCACCAACCAGGTTCCCTCGAGATCGAACTATCAGTAAAATGTTATAATACTAATAAATCATCCTCTGCCATTGAACTAAAATGCAGAATTAAACAAACACGAGTGCTGATATCTCCGAGGTAAAATGCAATTTCCTTAAGCTCTATGATTGTGACTTGTGAATTATGTAAAAGGTGGACTCTTGCAATGGACTTGTGATCCTGATATTATAGTCTTCATGTAGACTTGACTTGTTTTATTTTTGCAATGGACAGAACCAGACTGACAAGCAATGGTTGGTAAGAGTTAGAATGAAAGAAAATTAGAGGGATTGGAAAATTAGACATTAAAAAAAATGACAATTTTAGAAGTATTCTTACTCTCAATAGATCAATATAATTTTGATTGCCTTAAAATTTAAAAATATAAGGCGTATTTGAATATTTTTTTTAAAAAAATTATTTTTAAATTTAAGAACAATAATGGATGGAAAATGTTTAGTGAAATAAATAAATAAAAATTTTATTTAATTATAAAACTGTCATAAAAAAATAAATTTAAAAATATCTAAAGTTTGTTCTTATTTTTTCATTTTTAAAACAAGAATTTTGGGAGCATTTTTTAAAAATAAATTGTGAAAATAGTTTGTCAAATAATTTTTTTATTTTTTGAAAAATAAAAAATATTTTTAAAAATATTCAATAAATAAACCCATA
Organism: Sindora glabra; assembly: GCA_020226215.1. Taxonomy (NCBI): domain Eukaryota; kingdom Viridiplantae; phylum Streptophyta; class Magnoliopsida; order Fabales; family Fabaceae; genus Sindora; species Sindora glabra. The sequence continues at coordinate 59,428,565 of CM035230.1, read as the reverse complement.
ATTTTTAATATATAAAATTCATAAAAGTAATATATCAGTTAAAAAAATTGATAACTAATCTCTTTACATTAGTAGATAGTTGGGACAAAAATTTGGTCGACATAATCCATCCATCTAAATATCAATCCTGGGTTTGTACTACATTCCTAATGTGTATTCACGTTGTTGCTTCATTTTATTATTTTATTCTATTTTTATTCTTATTTTTCAATTTTACACTTTTTTTTTGCAACATGATTTCTATTTTAAAAGAGGACGGCGAGTTTGCACTGTAGCTACACATGCCATTACAGCAGTCCAGTCCCATTTTTAATTTATTTATTCACTTTTCAATAGACGGTTTTGGCTTTCTTATATATATATATATATATATATATATATATATATATATGTCCAGTCCCATTTTTAATTTATTTATTCACTTTTCAATAGACGGTTTTGGCTTTCTTATATATATATATATATATATATATATATATATATATGAAATATATTTACTTAAATTTTATTAATATTTTATTAATTTATTAATATTAATTTTTAAGTATTATATTTCAAACTAAATACATATCAACTAAAATTTATAAAAAATGTAATATAAAAGTATTAATTTATTTTTAACTAATATATCTTAAAAAATACATCAAACCTTTAATATAAAAATACCAATTAATGACATACTTTATTCATTTTAAAAATTATTTAAAATCAATTTTAAATTTCTTTTTATCATTTTAAATTTTTTTTTTCATTTTGTGAACATTTTTCTTTAGTATCAAATCAGAAGCATGATTTTTTTTCACTTTTATTACATTTCACAGCTCACGCATTTGATTTCTTTTTTTTGGTAATTTTTTAACTATAAAATAAGTATGTATTCTATTCTTTTGATAAATATATGCTAAAATTAATATTAGATTTATATTTTTATTCTGAAAATAAATAATAAATATTTTTATTTTTAATAAAATTATAAAAAAAATTAAATTTATTTATGGTGATAAATCTCAATGAAAATAAATGAACAGGCACATAAAACATTATGTCTACTTTCATATATTTCATAAACCTTACGTATTAACGATCATAATGAGAATCAAATGGTATGCCTATCTAATGTTGACGGAGACATAGATTAATACATCCACATTTATCAATGGAATGGATGTGCATATAAAAATAAGAATAAATTAATTAATAATTTGATCTTTTGAAAGAATTAAAGTGTGTTAATTTAATTTAAAAAGTTATTTAAATTAAATCTATATAATAATCTTCAGATTGTACTACCATTTTTGTGAGATCCACACATACTTTTTTGCTGCTTCATTGATTCTCATGTTTTTAATTTTTTATCATCAATATGATCAATTTCGTTTTTTGGTGAATTGGCCAATTTTTTGTTTTTACATACACTTATTTAAATATATGTTGAGCTACAAAGTAACATTGGATTTGTAGGGTATTATTGTTACATTTCATATAACAAGTTGGTAACAAGTTGTTGAGTGGTTTTTTTCTTCAAATTGTGATGTTTATTCTTTTTGAAAGTCATTTATTATTATTATTATTATTATTATTATTATTATTATTATTATTATTATTATTATTATTATTATTAGAGAACATTGGATTGGCAGAAATTTATATAAAAAATGCATCTTTTCAATAAGTAGAATATTCTTGAATCAATTGATTGATCACACTCATTTTAATAAGAAAAAAGCTTATTATATCATTTATAGATAAAAATTTTAAATTATTTTTATTTAATTTAACTAATGACCATCTTATCGTCTCTCTCTCTCCCGCTTTCTCAATTTTAATTTTTATAGTAAATTCTTAAAAAAGTCATTTTAATTGATGTTCATTGATATTTCTAATTTTTTGTGCCATAATAGTCAATTTGACAATATTTCTTGAGAAGTATAGAATATATACAAAAATGCTATAGATTTTTAAAATAGAACCTAAAAATTGAATTCCAAAATTTTTATATCTATTGAATTGAACTTGATAAAATTGATTCATATTGTATTTAATGACTGATTTTAATTTGTATTTAAAATCTAATTTTGAATCCCATTTTTAATTCATATAGTATTACTAGAGTATATATATTTTCATATACATAAGCCATTTTAATTTTTATATAAGACAATTTCAATTTTTTAGAAATTAAAAATAAGAAATTATAAGCTTAAAATATTTTCTTAATTGAAGTTTATTGATATTTTTATTTTTTATATTACAATTTTGGAAGGTAAAAGAACTATTCTAGTAATACTTCTTTAGAAATTTAAAGTTAAATAAAATAAAATATAAAAAGTTAAATCCTATAAAACCCTCGAGGCGTTTGAAAGGGAAAGCGTGGAGAGCTTTAGCTGTAAAGTATCCTTCCAAATTTAAAATAATAATTAAATTAGTATCTTATATTCATATTTATCATAAATTATAAATTATAAATATTTATTAATTAGTAATGAGTTATATTGTTTCCAATGATAAATACTTATGACTTAAATACTTTTGTATAACAAGAAAGATAAAAAATTGAATAAAAATAAATTAAAAAATAAACAGATTGTAATTTATAAAAAATAAAATTTACAATAACTTTGTGTTAATTAAAACTTTAAAATTGGAAAAAAAGTGTTAAGAGAGAGATATAAATTAAATAAATTAGTTCTTTCTCTTTATTAAAATCAATCTTAATAATTAATATGTGTATGTTGCAATTATCAGAATAAGTTAAAATAAATGATAAAAATTTAGTATAAGTCTTTGACTTACACCAATGTGAAGTGATCTCCTCCCTCCTGTTATTATTATTATTATTATTATTATTATTATTATTATTATTATTATTATTATTATTATCACTTCATTTGAGTTTTGTAGGGAAGGACGATTTGACGAGAAAATTATCTTTAATATTGGATCCCACTTTAAATATATACAGCATTTTTATAATTTTATTATAATAATGAAATTTTAATCCACCTTTTATATTTCTATGTGATACTGTCTTTTATATTTAATCAGCCAGAAAATTACTTCTTTAATTTTAGTATTTGCTGAGCTGTGATATCAATTTCAGATAGTCTATTAGTCCTCACTTTAGCTAAAGCAACCGATGAAAACATTTGCGCGGTTTACGCTAATTTGATATGGATCAAAATTATTAATAAATTTCAGCAAATGTGTATGTTAACATGTTGTCACCTGACCAAATCCATAAATAACCAATTTAATTTCTGCATACATAAAAATTATTTTAACTAGTTATATTAATTTTTATAAATATTTTATTTTATTTTTCATCATAATTTAATTTATTCATAATAGTATGAGCTACTAATTATGAATATATTTTTATTGTTGCATTTGTACTTATAATTAAAAAGATTTATTAGTCACAAATAAACTTGTAATAAATAAAAATAATTTATACCACGTAGTTTTGTTTTAAGATTCGTTTGTTTCATTGGATTCATAAAATATAGTTATGTTAAAATGAAAGAAAATATTTTATTTATTTAATATTAAATATAAAGAGTTTAAAGAAAGAAACTTCCCTTATTTCAAAAAAAAATTTACTTTTCTTCATTTCCAAACTTTTGGTAGTGTTTGGTTCACAGAATATTTTTAACATTCTTAAGAATATTTTAAAGGAATATTATATTCTCATATTTGGTTCAAAGTTTGTAAAAAAAATATTTGAAAATATTATATTTCTGGGAATATTTTTAACTTAACTATCCTCCAAAATATTTCCATGAGCGGAGGTGAGAATCTCAAATTTCCATGAGATGGAAATACTGATATTAAACTAAAAAAATAAAATTATTCTTACATTTATTTATTTTTATTTATTATTTCATCAAATAATTTTTAATTTAAATTGAAAGATAATTATCATTTTATTTTTAAAATATTTTTTTATCATTAAGAAATATAATAACATTAAATTTTTAATTATTACTTCTTTTCTATTATTGTTCCTAATATTTGAAATATTATTTTAATATAATTATATATACATATAACTTCTTTCATTAAAAAAATAATATAATAGGCTTGGAATTTCTTTAAAAAATGTATATTTATATATAAAAAAGAGAAATACTAAGTATATTTAATATTATGATAACAACTTAAATAAATTATGCTCACTTTATTTTAAAAATTGATCTAATAATAATGAAGTGTAAAATATCAAAATATAATAAAGCATAAAGTATTTATATATATTTTAATAAATTTTTAGATATTAAATATTGAAATTTAATTTATTAGGTGTTAAATTTTTTTTAATTATTCATGTAGTTTTAAATAAAAATATAATTTATTATATTATATTTTATAATAAAAAACTTAATAAGGATATTTTTGAAATAATCTTAAGATTCCCAAAAATATTAAATATAAACTAAATATAGTAATATAACATATTTAGTAATCTGATAAAATATTCTCAAAACCAAGAATATTAAATATGAACTAAATATAGTAATATAACATATTTAGTAATATGATAAAATATTCTCAGAAAAGTGTATGGTGAATCAAATATAAGAATATTACATTTCTATTAATTAAATTTTTAAAAATGTATATTTTTCCTAAGAATGTAAGATTTCATTAACCAAATACTACCTTAAGTATTATATTATTTAAGTATTATATTCTTTAATCATAAATATAAATGATATATCATCTTTTCATTAATATATATGTAAATGATAATTTCCTATAAAAAATATTTTCTGATGAGAGAAATAAAAAGTTACAATTACTTTACTATACTCACTTATACTATAAGTTTATTCAATTAATATTTTCATGATTGTAATTACGAAAATTATAATCTTATATCATGATTTTAATCATAGCCTTATCGATTATTTGTTATGGTGCCTATTTTAATAATAGAAATAAATAGATGTAAAATATATCACTAGTGTGTTTTTCAAAGCTACTGTTAGGTTATCAATCAAGCCAATTTTAGAATTTTTTTTTTAGAGTTGCAAACTTTGTTTAGACTACTGTTTTTTTCCTGTAGTGGTTGAAAACTTTCCGCCTGTAACCTCTAAATATAGAATGTACACTTACTTTGATTTTTGGAACAAATCTTTTTTATAAAAAAACTACATTTGTTTATATATAAATAAGAGTGATACGCTCCTTTATATTGTGTGAAACAAACATTTTTTTCTTTTATAAAAAATTATTTTTTACTAAATTCTTTTCATTTAATGTTCAACATATTAGACTTTTTTACTATGTTAATATTTTTAATTATATTATTATATAAAAAATTTATCCGCTTAAACGAACATAGTCATAGTTGCTTTATGAATCACTCGGGAGGAAGACTAGAGAAAAATGCTTTATGATATGTCTAGATAAAGCATTTAAAAAAATTAGAAATTTTAAAATTTTATATTTGAAAAATGATAACTTTATTTAGTCCTAATAAATAAGAATGATAATTAATATAGTGTTTTAAGAGTAAATATAAAAATTATAAAATGAAATTTATTTTTATTGAATTTAAAATATCAAATTTAATAATTTAATTTTTTATTTAAAATATTTAAGTAATTTATAAATTTTATCTATTTATTCTTATACGAAATATTTTAGTCAATAAAATTTAAATTTCTTAATAATTGAATCATTAACTTCAATTTTTAAATTCAAAATTAGTGAATCACTTTTGGGAAGAAGACTAAAGGAAAAAAAAATGGAAAAGTAAAGTTTTAGTAATCGAATATTATACAACTTTTTTAGTAAGTTTAAAAGATGACCCAGAAAGATGGACCACAGTTAGCTGAATTGTTCTTCTCAAAATTTTAAAATTTTCAAAGAGAATTTTGTCAAATGTTAGATCAGTGAATTGAGCGTGATAAGCGGACTTATAGACTTACGGTAAAGTCGCTTTTTTTTTTTTCTTTTAAATTGACAAAGGTACCCCAACGCCAGAAGCAACTAGTAAAAAGGAAAATCAAGTTCTTTAATCCTCTTGATTAACAATTAGTACATCAAGAAAATATTATTTTCATATTAATATTATTAATTATTTTACTATTATTATTTTATTATTTATTTTATTGATAATATTATCATTTTTATTAATATCTTATTTTTATTATTTATTTATTATGTAAATAATAAATTCAAATTTTAAAATGATAAAATTAAATTCCTTAAAAATTTGAAGCGTCCATCATTACATCATGTGGAGTAATCCCATCAAAAGCTAATGAGAAACATGAATGAGTTAATTTTCAACCAAATAAAAATTCTCAATTGCCTTTCAGTTTATCGAATATCCCAAATAAGGTAAATTCTAAGGTACCCCTAAGAGTTTGGTACTCGGGATAGTATGGTAAAATATAAATCATTGGATGAGATTATTAAGTCAATATCAAAATTTTTGTAATCTCATTCAATGGCCTATATTTTACTACACCACTCTGGATATTAAATTTCTAAGAGTACCTTAGCAAGCACCCCCAAATAAACGGTCCGTGGTGTTTCACACTTTGCAACCGTTTCAATTTTGCATATTTCACCCTTTGTTTTGCACGCTAAAAAATAAAATTTATTTTATTTTAGTTTTAAATAAATATTTTTGTTTGAAGCAAATTATATAAAATATAATTTCATTTCATTTTAAAATAATTTTTTATTTAAAATTTTATTAAATCTTGTGAAATTCATTTCAAATATTTATATTTATAATATTATATTTAAGAGTGAGAGAAAGAAAATTCAAAAGAAGAGAAATAGTTATTAATAATTTAAAAAATTAAGGATAAAACTGTTCAATAAAAATATTACATTTGAAATAAAATAAATTCTTACTAAATTCTATTTAATTTCATGAAATATCAAAATAGTAATAATATAAATAAAATTCAAAATAGTTTGAGAGATTAATTTTCAAATTTTCAAAATTGAAAGAAGTATTTTGCATTTTTCCTTGATTATTTTCATAGAACTATGGCATATCATGATTCTCTCATTACATCTGGTGTATTTTTATCGTCTCTCATAGGGTATGATTTGGCTGATCAACCCGGATGATTTTGATTTCATCATTTTTCTTACTATATCTCCTGCCAGTGTACGGGCCACGTAAACAGTTCACACTTTGGGAAGCTCTTGGCTGAGATTTTTATCCCGAGTTCCAGCCACAGTGGATTTGCATATGCAGCTAACCAGGTTTTTATACATCTAAAGCTAATTGGAAGTAGCGACATAATTCTATGTAGTTGAAAGTACTTGTGACAGTCAGATTAGTCATGCTGAAACTTTAATTTCATTTTTCAGAAACAAGCTGAGGTCTGTTCTCCATCTTATGTAACCACGATATAATTTTTCTATCTGTAAATGCTTGATAAAGCGGCCAAGATTGTATCCCTGTGATTTATCTTTGGAGTTATCAATTATTTTTTCTTGGGTAGAGTTTCCGCAACGAAAGTAACTAAGCCGATCTCTATCATAGTTTAAATGACATCATCATCATCCTCTCTAAAAAGGCGTCGTACTCTTACAAATTTATTTCTAGCATCTTTCCCACCTACATGCGTGACATACTGTCATTGGTGTAGTTGGGATGGAAGTTGCAAGTATATAAGAGTGCTAGTAGTACAACTCCTAAATGTTTACGTTTTAAAACAAATTCATATATAGCACTGCCACATCAAATGCATCAAGGAGAGATGATCAATGAGGTGAAACGAAGTAACAGACCCGTGGAGTAGCCTTTTGCAGCAAAGAGCTAAACCGTCAAGCTGTAGCTTCGAGGGGAGCTGATGCAACTGCGGCAGTACAGGCTTTTGAATCTTCAAGAGAGGTTGGTTTTGAGGGTTTCAGATGCTCAGGTGTGTTGTGCTTCAGTTTCAAGAGGAGCTGCCGCATCCTTGTTAGGTCGGTTGGCTTTCCAGGCTTCGGACCTTGGACCACAGAGATAGATGGCTTCTTCTCCTCGCCCTTCTTTCCTTTTTTCTTCACTATAGCTGGCACTTCATTAGGAATGAGCTCTGAAATGGCTTTCCAGTAGTTCTTGTCAGCATCAGCATAGAACTTCTCTCGAGTAACCAAAAAGACCTAGCACAGAACATCAAAAACTCCTAAATGTCAAAAGAGGTTAACCCTGACATCGCTTTAAGTAACTGAAGGAGACACCTCTTCCATAGAGCCACAACCAAAATGAGTATCAGATAAGCAGCTACGCAGCCAGAGGTGGAAAAAGCAAGCTGATATAAGTTTCTTGTATGGCTTCATCAAACCAGTTTCTAAACTAAGAGTGATGCACTCTCTTTAAACTTCAAAACAAGATGGAGTTACTCATAAACTTCATTGGCATAGTGACACTTTGTTTTCTTGTACATATTTTCTTAGACATGCAAAGGTCATGTCAAGACTAGCTACAATGCCTGCCCCTTCAGGAACAACTCTGGGTGAAAAGGAAGGGCCTACTACAAAAATATGGTCTCGTAAATTTCAGAATATGTGAATACTTACGGCGGAAACATGCTAAAGGAATTACAATCAGAAAACTAAAAATCAGATACTAGGGTAAGTGATACTTTACCTACACAGTACACGGTAGTTTCGTGTAATTTCATTTAATCTATTTGTATGTTTTTAAGTGTTAGAAAATTATCCACCTATGTTTTTCACAGCTAAAGCTTTACTCAGCTCTCCTTTTTTCATCCAATTTTTAACCACAACTACATATACAATACACGTGATATCTATTGTCTCCAATTTTGCAAAAATTAAACCTAATCTAAAAATCATATTCAGAAACAATTTACCCCCAAAAAACCTCAAACTTAATGGGAGATTTGGCGAAGCAATTTCAAAAACTATTACTTGTACTTTGTAGGTAAATTATTTCTGAGTTTAAATCAAGTTTAATTATTAAGGAATTGAACACAAACCAGACGATGCGTATGTCTATCATGTTAAAATTGGATTTTAGATAGATAAAGTATTAATAGTGGAATGTATAGGGCGAATGAATTTTGATACTTAGACTTATGTGAATTAAGTAAAATTAGACAAAATGACATATCGGCACTCCCCTTAATACCAATTTATATAGAATACACACATCATCGTTATGTATATCACTCAGGGGAAAAATAAAAATAAAAGGATGCTCAAACTGAATATAAGTTTCCAAATTAATCTTGAAGAAGTTTACCTTCTCCTTCTCTCTATTGGACGTTCTGTTTGTTTCACAAGTAACCTTTATTTTATTGTAAAAGTCAACTTTGTAGCCGGCTGCTTCACTTAGTATGTGGTTCAATATCTCTTTTTCCCTCCTTTCCTTCTCCTCAATCCGAATTTCATTCTGCCTGGGAATTAAAACGTCAACATGAAACACAATTGATTCCATAACTTCCACATGTACATTGTTAAAAAACATGAATAAGAAACAAGTTGACCAGTAGACAAGTCAAAACACAAGGATGACCAGAACTACCAACTACATGATTTAGACACTAAAATAGTAGTACAGTTTCTACAGTAGGTCCAATTGGTTGATAAGAATTTTTGGAAAAAATATAATAAATAAAAATGTTGACTTTATAATTCTTAAGATGGGTTTCCTTTTTTTTTTCTTTAAGTTTTAATGTTTAATTTTTTGAAAATATTTTAAGAGAATATCGTTCAAGGTTTGAAAAAATAAAAAATAAAAATATCACACTCTCAATAATTTTTTTAATTTAATATTTTCTCAAAATGTTCTCATGGAATAAGCTGAATATCTCATATTTTCATAAAAATATAATATTAAAATATTTTAAAAAAAATTTATAATAAATTAAATATAAAAAACTTTTAAAAATCATATTTTCAGAAATATATATTTTTCTGGGCATTCCCGGGAATATAAGAATGTAAGATCTTGTGAACTAAATGGATCAAAAGAGGGTTTTCATTCATTTATATGGATCAAGTCACAAAAACAGTTATCAAAGTAGCAGATCAAAATTCAAAATTGACCTTCTCCATTCTCTAACGGCAAAGCATTCCCCCGTAATCATCTCTGACGGTGGCGGCAAAACTGGAGCCTCAGGTTCTTCGATAAATCCCTTTTCGTTTTCTTCGGGCGACAGTACACCGCCATTGACGCCATTTGCGGGAGGTGAATGAGAAACAAAAATGTCGTCGTTTTGTCCATCGTAGGAGGAACTGTTAAAAGATTGGAATCGGTTATCATGGCCTGAGAAATCATCGTCATCATCAATGGGAAGAGTCGACTTAATTTGAGTAAACGAGGCCATGGCTGCGTCAGTGCGCGGACAATTACGAATGAGGCAATTAATAGAAGGCTTCGCTGTTCACGAGGTGAAGCGTCTGTATGGGGCCTCTAAAGCCCATCTCAAACATGCAATTAGGTCCATTAACTCAAACTTATCTTGATTTAAGGCCCATTAAGAGAAGCATCTCAGCCACCGCCCACTCATTCCCAGCTTTCCGGTGACACACCCACAGCGACGCCGACGAGAAACACTATTATACTCCAGGAGAGAGGGACAGAGAGAATGGAATGGGGTGGAATCCAGAAGTATATTAGAATTTTCCGACGCCGACGGCCCTGGCTCGACAGCAATGACGGCCATTGCTCCCGCATACCCAGCTTCGGCGGAAAAGCTGAGATATGAACGACGATGCTGGAAGACCATTTAATGGAGAAATTGAAGACGATGATGATGAAGATGATATGTATGGTAGAGGCGTTGAGGCCTGGTAAAGAACTTATGCAGAAGATGGATCAGGGGAGTCTTTAACAGAGGATGAATCTGGACTTCGTCGTTCCATTGATAATAAGGCTATACACCATGCCTAGCATCGCAGGCGCCTTCGTGCTCTTGCTTCTAAAGAAGCTGTTGCTGGAGTTCAGAAGGGTCTCATTTTCAGAAGGGTCTCATTCGCAAGTGTTGGGTCATGGGCTGTTGCTGGAGTTCAGAAGGATCTCATTCGAAAGTGTTGGGTGATGGATCCGGATTGGTTAAAATGGATTCATAATTGGATCCATACTCTAACTTAAAAAATGTTTATAAATAGGTAGAAGAAAGAAATTAAAAAATTAATTAATATTATTATTCATTAAAATCATTTAAAAATTCTTTCTCTTTTCTCTCTCCATATTGAATCTTGAATTTTTTGCTACAAATTTTTGAATATGCATGAATCCAACTTATATCCTTTTATATTTATCAAAATTGGTATCAAAATGAGGTTGTCTATTTTTTTATCTCTCCAAATATATATATATATATATATATATATATATATATATATATATATATATCATTTATGTAAATAATAATTTTTTTTGGGAGATTCTTTGTACTACCATTATCCATTTTTTATAGCAATTGGTATGATGTAACATGGTGTGAATTTTCTCTTCATTTGTTTTTCTAATTTTTCCCAAATTTATATTTATATATAGATTTATATTTATTTTGCGGATTGTTATCCTCTTATCTTGTAATTTTTTTATTTTTGGATAACTATTCCATTTAATTTTCATTAAAAAAAATATTTGGTGACAGTGGCAGACAAGAATTAGAGAATAATCCTTAAAAGATACTTTTTTTTCTTCAAACTCTTTAAGAAAAATATGTTAGAGATTACTTAATGTTTGTATATAAATGGATGTCTTTAAAAAAAATAAAAAATAAAAAAGAAAAAAATTTGTCAATGATCTAACATTTTGTTTTGCGACAACAAAAACCAAAAACGTAGAAATGTTTCTTTGTAAAGGAGAGTCCAATTTCAGGAAAAAAAATGTCATATGTATTGTGACATAAAAAAATTTCAAAGTATTTAGAAAGCTTTTGTAAATATAATATAAATCTTGGAAAGAACTTGTCTGTCGTTTGAAATTGCAAAAATGTAGATCAATGACTCAATAAGTGTCCTCAAGCAAGCCAATGGAATAGGTAGGAGCACATCTCCTCTGGTGGTTGTGAAATCTATAGTAAAAAAAATTGTAAGGTAGTTAGAACCCTTAAAAAAATCTATGAAGGTAGTTAAAACAATTGTAAAAAAATTGTAAAAAAAACTATAAAAAGTTAAAAATTGCAAAAAAATGGTTGAAAACTTAAAGAAAAAAGGAAACTATTAAGAATGGGGTTCGAACTTATGTATTAAAATTGACACCTTAAATCGACCCAACCATCTAATAATTATGATAGACTATAAAAAAAATTAGCCTTTCGTCATAAGCGAGATTGAACCTCGCTTGTTGAGGGTATAAATCTCACGCTAAACTACTTAGCCCAAATTTTAGGTAATTTTGTAATTGCCCAATAATAATGATATACCATCCTAGCATGGTAGAATTTTACATTTTTTTCTCTCTCCTCTTTTTTATACACTTTTTACATGATGTTCAATTTTTTGAAAAAAAATTTATGCTAGACTTTTTTTTGAAGTATAATTTTTTTATGCAAATTATTGTTTTAGAGATCTAATTGAGTTCTTTTTTTCTGTATATAATATAGAAAAATGGTTAGACTCATATCAAATTTTATGAAAAAGTTCAAAACTTGATATAGGTCGATGTTTTAAAGATGAACCAAAATTTAAAGAAATTAAAGGCTTTATGAAAAGCCTTATCTATTGATTATCAAAAGAATATATTAGATTCTTTATTAGAAAGATAAAGGGGATACAAATAATATAATAATATTATTCATAAATTTGTATTACATTATTTAGAATGTAAAAATCATAGACATAACTTAAATTTTTACTAGTACTATCAGTTAGATAGGAAATTTAATACCAAAATTGAGTTTTTCCAAAAGTTAAATGATAAGTTCATTAGCTCTTTTTCGTAAAGAATCAAATATTTGAAAATATTGTAAACTTTAGGTAAATATTTGATATCTAATATTTTATATAATCTTTTCTTTATATATTATATTATTGAAATATGTTTCAATTTGTGTAATTTTTATTGCAATTATATATTTATAAATTTTTTTATCTATTAATTATTTTAATATTAGCCTTACATTAGAAATTTAGATGATGATTAAAAATGTAGTGATCTTTTGACTCTAAACCCTATATGTGAACTAGTCCTAATATAATTAATTATAGCCAAAGTAGATATATATGTATAGTTAGACATTAATTATGTGCAATTTTGTTTATATATAGAACTTTATATTTTTACAAACATAATGGATATTACATCCAAAAACATTGTCATTGAACTCAATAATGGTGAGAAATTTAATAGTGACAACTTCAAAATTTAGAACATGAAAATCTAATATGTGTTGAAGAGCAAGAAGCTTTAGAAGCATTTAATATTATTTTAGAAGAGCCTGAGATTGGAAACACAGCCCAACATAGGGGAGATTGTGAGGTTTATGAAGCTTGGAAAAGGAAGAATTATTTTGCTTATATTATGTTATTAAGCAACATAGAGAATAACATCATACGAGAATCCAAGAATTATAACTTGGCTAAAGACTTATAATCTGTTCTGAAAAATAAGTTTGGTGGAACATCTATGACTAAATTGAAATTTCTCATTATCAAATTTCACACTTGCAAAAAGAAACTAGAACATTCAATGAAAAAATATTTACGAAAAATGTCAAATATGATATATAAATTAAAGAATGTGGGTCATGTGTTAACTGATGAGCAATAAGTCCAAGTTGTAATTTGCTCCTTACCTTATTCTTAGGAGTACATGAAGATGCATTTAATTCATAATGAAAATATCCAAACAGTGGATAATGTTATGCACCATTTTGAGCTAGAAAAAGGAAGGTTTGAGGTTATTAAGCCTAATAAAGATGTGTATATGGCTTCTTCTAGCTTAAAAAGACTTTCTGGATGAAAACACGAACATAAAAATAGGTCCTAAGATGCAAGAAAGAAGATGACTTATTTTAACAAGAAATAAACAAATAACTAACATAGGAAAGGAAAGGAAAACATCCTTTTAACAAGAAGAACATGACCAAGGTTAAGTGCTTTCAATTGCAATAAGAAAGGACATTTTGTTGGTAATTGCCCTAAACCTAATAAGGTATCAAGCTATACTCAAGTTAGTGAACTTTGTGTAGCTAGTTTTATTTTTTTAATAGATTTTCAACCTTTGTGGATTGTAAACTTAGAGACAATGGACCATATAGTGAATGATTAAGACAACTTTGTAGAATTTTAGTGAATATCATATGGAGCAAAATGGATCTATGTGAGAAATAATGCATGAGTTGCAGTTCAGGGAATAAGCACATGCAAGTTAGTCTTGTGAGGTGGCTAAAATTTACTCTTGCATAATGTTTTATATGTATATCAGATTTGCTAAAATTTAATCTTTGTGTTGGTTTTGTTAAAACTCAATTTTAATTTGTATCTTATTAATGACAATATTGAATTATCTTTAAGAACAACTCATTATAAATCTTGTTATATAATAAATGGTTTTATTCTCATGGATATTGATCATTATAAATGTAATCTTAGTTATTCCATGTTTACATCATCTTATCATACTGAAATTGATGTGAATGTTTGGCATGCTTAACTTGGCTATATTAATCAATATCGTATGGATAGGCTAGTTAAAGAAGGGTTATTACCTAATTATGATAAAGTAAATCTATTTACTTACGAGCATTAGTTAACTAACAAAAGTACCAAAAAATCATTTGGAAAAGGAACCAAAATTGACTACCCTTTGTAATTAATCCATTCTAACATATATAGTCTAATGAATGTAATAGTTAGGCATGGAGCTTTCCATTTCATCACATTTATAGATGATTTTACACGATTTTGTATCATCTATTTGATAATACACAAATCTAAAGCTTGAGTTGCTTCTAAAGCTATATGAGCTTAGTAAAAAATCAATTAGACAAAAAAATAAAAACATTACGAACTAATCGTGGTTGAGAGTGTTTGTTTGATCAATTCTGACAACTATATGATGAAAAAGGGATTTAACATCAGTTAATGAATCTGTATACTCCTTAACAAAATAGTGTTGCAAAGAGATGAAATCGAACACTTTTATAAATGGTTAGGTCTATGATGGCATAAGTAGATTTTTCTATCACTTATTAGGGTGATGCACTCTTAATTGCTACATTTATTCTTAATCATGCCTAGCAAATTAGTACCCACTACGCCATATAAGTTATAGATGAAGCAAAAACCTGACTTAAGTATTTTATGACCTTAGAGATGTGTGGCTTATGTTCTAGATGCCTTGTACCCATATGGCAAATTAGGTGCTTGAAGAAAAAAATGTATCTTTATCAGATACTTAGAATATTTGAAAGGCTATGTGTTCGTTAGTGAACATAATAATGGGAGTCTCATAGAATTTGAATCATGAAATATCACATTCTTAGAGAATGATTTTCCTAAATAGGGTAATATAAATAAGGACTTATCCTTATATGAGATTATAGATATAAGTGCTCAAGACTTACTTCCTTCGAGTTTGAGAATTTTAGGGAATATGTTTTCAATTCCGAGTGCGAATGATAGTGATCTTGATTAACATAGTAGTAATCTAAATGGGAATACTCAATTGATTAATGATCTTAGTCTGAGTGGAAGCAATTTAAGGATCCTTAATAAATATGTTTCTCTAGAACCTCAATTATGATATAGTGGCAGAAAAGGCATTCCTTATCATCGTTTCAACGTTGAAGGTGGTGAAGCCTTTGTAGCCATTATACAAGATAAAAATATGCCATGAAATATCATAGAGGTTCTCTTTGGCTTTGATAAGGAAAATTGAACAAAAGCAATAGAAGAAGCGATGATATTTCATGGCATATCTTTAATTTCCTTTTTAGTAAATTGTGATAACCAAGCAATAATATTATACATAAAGGACTCTAAATATCATTGTAAAACCAAGCACATAGACATAAAGTGCAACTTTGTGTGAAATATAATTATACGTAAAGAAGTGAACATGAAATATATTTCTACACACAAGATAGTAGCATCTCATGACTAAGCCTATTCCTCGAAATGTATTTGTAAAAGATGTAAAATTCAAAAAATTACGTAGATGTTAATACAATTATTCTAATTTTTTTAATAATGTTCATAAAATATTAATATCTAAATAATAAATATATTTATTATAAAAATTTATATATAGATGTATGAGTGTTTCTTAGAATATTCTTAAGTTATTGAAAAAGTATGTCAGACAGATAGAAAATTAGCCCTTTTACACTAGTAATTATCTCTTGTTAAGCTTCTTATTTAAGTGATAATTGAGAGTTAAGCTTAAAATATGAATGTTGCCTTATTAATGAACAAGATGAGATCATATGTAAAACCATAAGTGAATTAATGAGGAATTTACTTCATTTGTTTAAATTGCCAAATATGAGTTCTGATGGAAATGAGAAAAAGTAGATTGGTGAACTTAAGTTAAACATTAAGTATGTTTGAACCATTATTTATATAGTATTAATATATTATATAAAGATATATGCTTCATAAAAAAAAGGAGAGAATATCATAACATGTGTTTTATACCACGTGTGCAAATTATGACCAATGTATATAGTTAAAGTCTAGAGCTTAGTTTTGATGTGTGAGACTTTTGAGGGAAAAAAGACCTTATAATTGTACTCTTATGACTCTATTTTATTTCTTAATATTTAAATTTAATTATTGTTATTTTAGTATATTACTAAAAGACTATGAGATATTTAGTCTAGCGAAACATTAAAAGAAAAGCAAATTAAATTAAAATTGAGAGATTTAAGAAAAGAGGAAGATTATTAAATATATCACATTGTAGTTGTATTCATCAGTATACCAGTTATAATGTATCTATAATTGTGAATACAATATTTAATGTATATGATGCATATGAATAAGATCATTTGAGAAATTTAAATATGATAAAAATGATCTAGGGTGCTGCATACTTAAAATCTACTCAAGAAGTTATATATTCCTAATAGATGTATAACAAATAGCTCTTGAAGTAAGTTGGTCACACAACTTATTTTCTTGTATGATTTATTATAGAGTATAAGAGATTATATTCTCTTGTGAGATGCTGAAAGAGCATGGATCCCATTATGTGCGAGTGGGAGATATTGGATTATGGATCTGGATCGCTCAAAAGAAGTCTATAACCCAATCTATACTTTGACCTAAGAAATGCCTATAAGTAGGCAAAAGAAGGAAGTTAAGGGGTTAGTTAATATTATTATTTATCAAAATCATTTAGAAAATCTCTCTTTCTTTTCTTTTTACACATGAAAGGAGATTTAGGCCGTGAACAAGATTATCTTTCTGAGTGATTACCAATATGACCAATAAAAGCAAATCTTGAATCTTTTGCTACAAGTTTCTAATATTTGGGTATATATGAATCTGACTCATATCCTTTTATATTTACCAAAAGCAAGAAATTCTTAGATAAATAATATTTAAGTACTAAATTATTTATAGATTTGAAATTAGGTAACAACTATAGTTATTTGGTTAAAATGAGTGGGACTCGTATTTTTATGGACCTTTTATTTATCTAAATTTATCATTTCCTTTAATTATAAAATATAGATATCATTTCTTCAAATCACAGAGCACAAATGAATATGATATTTTTTATTTATATATAATAAATAAGATTTTCTTAAAAATATATATATTCTTAAAAACAAATCTAGCTTTAATGTATGTTGAATGAGATGAGGTGATACCTAAATTAGCCCACCTTGATGTATAGACTTGTAAGTTAAATCTGCTAATTGCATTTACATATACATGTATCTTTTCGATGTGGCATATTTCTCCTTTATAATGTATATAAAGTATGTCAACAAATTGGCTACAGTTGAAGCTTTAATTAGTTTATTTAAAAAGGACATTAGGGAATTGTCTATGATCCTTTCTATTTGATTCTGCTTGAGTTAATAATTGTAGGCCTAATAAGATACATGGTGAAACACATAAGGATCTAGTTAAAAGAACTTTACCTTGCCAAAATGTAAAATCTAGAACTTTATGTATATGTACAGTTAATGTTAATCTCTCCCTGTTCTTTTATTTAGAACTTAGTCTTTGTTATCATCTGAAGGCTATTTTATAGAATGATATTTGACTTAGTAGAAAGGCTAGGATTAGGAAACAGGTTGACGCATTTATCAAGGAGTTCTTTAACCAAAATCCACTCAGTCAGGTTAGATTAATGACTATGAAAGAGGAGTTGCTCATTACTTAACAAATCTTGGTAGCAATCCTAAGTCCTACATTAAAAGCTCTGATGGGTGAATTGGAATGCTCAAGTGATGTCCCCTATAAAATGCATTAGAGCTTATCAGATTCTATCATATGATCATCAAGAAGTTCTGATCTTATACTCTACTCTTAGTACATGTGAGCCTGGTGATATCATGAAAACTATCCAAAAATGTAAAAAAGGTAAAATGAGATGCTTTGTCATTAGGCTTGTTGCTAAAATGTTTATATGCCAACATCTTTGCTAAGAAACTGGAGGAACATATTCTATTGCTTTTGGATGAGGCTCACTACAAAAAGTTAATTCTAGAGCATGCATCGCCCCTTCCAGCAATGGCAGAATATACAACTGCTAATTTAATTAATATAGTCTTTTTGTAGAGAACAACTAAGGGTTCCATTGCATGCACCGCCCCTACGCATGTCCAAGATGTAAAGCACGTGTGTGTGAGCTTCCCACTGAATGTTATATTTATAGATTAACCCTCATTTCCTCTCCCCATCTGGCAAGGTCGATCATTATCTCTTTCCAATAGTGCCATTTGGTGAGGTTCCTACATCATTTCAAAAGGGGAAAATACATATAATCCTATTAAAGTGTGATCTTTTATCAAATAACATCTTAGAGCTTTCAAATTCTATAAATAATCCCTTTGAACTTTTTCAAAACATTAAAACGTTGGAGAAATAGATAGAATAGTTTAATGGCATTTATGTATCTCTTAGCGGTGGTTATAAACCATTGCTATAACTTTTTATTCACTTAATAGCAGTTTTAAATTGCCTGAAAGTAAAAATATAGCCATGATTTTCAATCGCTATCAATTGAAACATGATAGTGGTGTGCAATTATCTTTTTTTCATATTTTGAAAAAGTTTAGAGAGGTTATTTGATAAAAGCTATACTTTAAGGGGGTTATATGTATTTCCCCATTTCAAAGTGATCCATATCCTAGATTCCCCTATTCTTGTTTTGGTTATCAACAAAGTCTTAGTCCTCGAAACAAGCTCGAACCCCCCATCACTTGTCCAAAAGGCAAACATGTTTTTTTGCCTTGATCATGACATCTACATTCATGAAAGCTTGCATAATTGTCCACGTTGTGACAACTCCACGCATTCTAATTTTGTCACCACTTCATAATGATTGCATTTTTATGCTTGGGCTCTATTTGTTTTTTGAAAAATATTTTTTGTAAGAAAATTTCATTTCTTTTATATACATAAAAGACTATCATATGCTTTTATATCTTGTGACTAAAAAATTTGATACTTAAATTCATGGAAGTGAAATAAGTCTTAATAGTAGAGGAAAACAATTTTCTCCTTGAAAAAGATAAAATTGTCTTTCATCTTATTCTTTATATTTAATATTAAACATACAAGTTATTTTTTTTATTTTAATAATTTATAATTATATTTTTTACAAAAAAATATTTTCCACCAAGGAAACTTTAGCCATAAAAACTAGCTATCTAAATTATGTTCATGTTTCCCTCTCCTATTATATTGCATTAACTGATAAGATTCATGGATAGTGTTAAAGCACTTGGAAAAAAAATTCTTCTACACATTTCATAGTAGTTTCAAGTAGGGACAAAGCTAGAAAATTTTGGTAAGGTGGGGGTGGAATTTTTTTGACATAAACACAATAGTATAAGCTCTAGTAATAAAATGAAAATATAAGCTTTCTTCTTATTTTATTAAATAAAAAATCAAAGTGCAATTGCTACTTTATTAAATTACATAAGAGAGGCAAAATTTTGTAATAATTAAAATTTAAAAAGTTACATTTTACAAAAAAAAAGATAAATCATAATTTAAAAGATGGCTAATAATAATATTTTAGGAGGGTTGTAAGTATTTTTAATAGGTAATATATGGCCTCCTAACCATATATATGGCTCCATCCCCATCCCTGGCATTAAGTAGTGATGAACTCGTGTCAAGATGTTCCAAAAGTATTTTGGACTTGAGTTGGCTAATATATATATCCATAGCTCTAGTTCATACACGTTGGTTCGACTCGGCACCTCACATGATAGTCCAATCTCAATCATTTGGCATAAACCAAAAACATATAGTTTGATTGGTAAGCAATTTCACTTGTTTTAGGGACATAGAATTTGATGATATTTAATTCCCATTTGATTGGTTTATAACAGAAAATGCTTTTGTAAATTAAATATTATGTGGATTTAGATGAAGCCTAGGTGTAAGAAAGAGGGTTAAGTAATTTTGATTTGAAACTAACATGGCATCATTAAAGAGTTTAAATCAAACTTCAATGCAAATTTTACTATTGGAAAAACCAGAAGAAGAAAATAGAAATAGAAATAGAAACAAAAATAGAAATGTAAAAAACTTATGGCAGCAGAAAGTATCACATATAAAAAATTATAATATTACATTTTTTATCAAGTGTTGTTGCACTTGGGGAGTTTTCTCTCTTCTTTAAGAGCTCTATTTACAAAAAGTTGAAGAATATCTATTTATAGACATTCAATATTAATTATAACTTAAAATATTATATTTCATATTTTACATGTTAACCAAATATAACACACATTTCTTTTCTTTTACTACATACCTTCAACAACTCTTTTTTTTATTTGATAGAAAGTAGAAAATATCTTTCTTGATGTTTTTTCTAAATTAGCTATTTCCAACACTCTTCCTTAATCTAGAAAAAAAAAAACATAGCCTTGGACTATCTCAGGAACAAATCCTTGGACTGCTCTTTGGTATCATTTGCAATTTTCCTTCCTCTTGCAAGCAAGATGTACTTTCTTCATGATTTCTATTTTAAGGAAGTATTTGTCCTATTCCTTATGGCTTTTTCTACCTAGACTCACTAGTGTTTTGGCTGGACTATAGTCATCAACATCATCATCTTGTTTTGTAGATCTTTTTTGTTGAAATATTTTTTTTTACATTTTTCTTCTGATTTTACAACATTACATCTTTATGTTCCCTTTTCTTGTGGTAGTGTTGTTGTTGTTGCTTATCCCTTATCTTTATTTGCTATCTTTTTTAGTTTTAACTACTTCCCTCATATTATAAGCCTCTACATAAGCTTTCATCTTAATTGTCATATTAGGAAGTTAACTCCAATGTAAGTAGGAGGGACTGGAGTAGAGAAGCCATGTGAAGTCATGAACAAACATTATTTTTTAAAGTTTTTATGAAGAGGAAGCCTTTCTGATTTTCTCTCTTTTTCTCACAACCCATTAAGACTATTTAAGCTCTGATACCATGTTGGAAAAACTAGAAGAAACATAGGGAAAACAAAAATAAAAATAGAAACAAAGATAGAAATGCAGATAAGTAATGGTAGCAAAAAGTATCACATATAAAGCATTATAACATTGCATTTTTTATTAAGTGTTGCTGCACTTGGGGAGTTTTCTCTTCTTTTTTTTAGAGTTTCATTTACAAAAGGTCAAGGAATGTCTATTTATAGACATTCAATATTAATTATAACTTAAAATATTACATTTCATATTTTACAAGTTAACAAAACTTAACATACATTTCTTTTCTTTCACTACACACCTTCAACAACTCTTTTCTTTTATTTGACAGAAAGTAGAAGACGTATTTCTTAATATTTTTTTTAAATTAGTTATTTCCAACATATACAATATTTCAATATCAAGTTGTTTTTCCTATAACAAGCTACATAATACCAAATTAATTTATGAATTTGGATCTCAAAATTTCTCTCTTGTCATGTTCATGAGATGGATATAAAAGCTATACATATAATAGAACATACGATCTCTTTCTTTGTTTTTACTTTGAAAATAGAGTAACTTTTTTTAAAATGTAATGGGATCCACCAAAAATTTTGTGTCTATTTGTTTTTAACATGATCAAAAGAAAAAGTAAGTATCCCAATAATTTATTTGTCCACACACCATCAATTACCATTTTTTCTACTTGTCTGGGGCTGCAACCAACCTAAGGTGGTGTATGTTCCTGCATGATCTTGTTTGTGCGGTTAATTCAGCATGCATGGATTGCTCCAACAACTTGAACAGATAAGCTGAAAGAGTCAGTACAAAACTATCAACGCGGAAATTTAAGCTCATGTAGTTACTCTATTTACTTTTGCAAAGGGTCATATGGAGTTACTGTTTAAGATCTTCAAGGCCGTGAGTTATATGTACGTGTGGAAAATGGATGGATCGATTGAACTTGGAATGTATGGATTATTAAAAATAATCTATTTATTTATTTACGATCCAATTAAATTTTTATATGGATGAATGATGATTCATATTTATTCATTTACTCATTTAACTTTCATTATTTATATATTATTATATTATTTTTTTATCATTTTTATAGCAATTATTTTTCTTACCATTATATTTCCTGCTATGTTTTACTACCACCGTAAGAAAAGTATTTTTTTTACTATTGAAATTTTAAATTATATTTTGACTGCACTATTAAAAAATGACTTATAATATTAAGATTTTAAATCATATTTTAATTATCATTTTAAATTTTAATTTATTTTTATTATTTAATCATGCAAGTAGATATTTTTTTATCACCACCACTAAATTGAAAACTCTAATAAACTAAGACTTAATATCTCTTATTATCACACTTTCCATTCTTTCTTAAAACTTCTCTGCATATTGCACATACAACTTGTATAATAGTATAAAGTATAAGAATGAAATCTGAATAAATATAATTTAAAAAAACTAAATAAATATGATTCAAAATTTTAAATTTTAAATTTTAAATTTTTATTTTCTAATTGATTATTTTATTTTTTACCATTATAATATTTACTTTGTTTTGTTGAAATTATGATTTTTTTAATCAAACATTAATTTTAAGTACTTAATGAAATAATAAATAAATATTATTATTATCTTTAACTACGTTACACATGTTGTATCTAAATATTTATCTACTAAGTTGTTACCCACTATATTTTCATTTTATTTTATTTTTCAAAAGTTGTGTTTAGTTTTTTTATATAAAAGATCAAGTTTTGCATTACATTGCCGTCGCCGGCAATAAAGAAACGTAGGCGTACATGTCGGACGGATCGAGCTAAAGTCCGTATGGCAATAAAGAAATATAAGAGCATATAACGACAAATCGGGCCAAAGTTTAAATGGGTTCTGTTCGATCAGAATCGCATTTTTAATGGAACTGTTTTAAGTGATCTAATCTATTTACAAAATTTGTTAGTTCGATCTACAAGCTAATCCACCTTTTTTATTTATATTTTATCATTTTTTTATTTTATTTTATATATTTATATTTATTTTTATTAATTTTATTATTTACTTTTATTTTTATTATGTTTAATTATTTTGAGTAATTGAGTTTAACTTTCTAATAATTTGATTGTGTTTTATATTGAATTATGATGCAAAAATAGTTAATAGATTACTTTTTTAACACAAATACTATTTAAATTACTAATATAAAAAATAAAAAATGTAATCTAGACCCATTCAAGCTTGCAAAATGATCTTATCTCTTTAAGATCAATTCGATTTAGTCTACGGCTTGCTAGACTAAACTTATTTGGTCTCCTTTTTTTATAAGTTTTTTTTTAATCCAATTTATTTAAAATTCATGAATCGGCCAATTTGACTTACAGATCAGATGCCATTAAATATTTCTACAAAAGCATTCTCACTTCAAATAATTTTATTATATGATCTGAAATTCATTTAAAATTAGCATTAAATTAGAAAATATTTTTAAATATAATTATTTAAAAAAATAAATTAATTAATTTATATTATTTCCCAAGATTGATAAAAATAAAAAATAAGAATAATTAGTAAGATATATAATATATGATTGAGTATTTAATAATTATCTTATTAATATTTTTTATTGAATAAAAAGATTATGATGAATGGATAATGGATACTCATAAATAATTGGATATCCCTTGTACAAGTATTTATGGGTTGGGTTATTAAGTTTTAAACTGAACTTTTTATGTATAATTACATGAAGTACAGTGATTCAACCTCAAGGCCGACTTGTCAAGTTTTTAAAAAATTTGACTTAACTTGACTTGATTAAAATTACACATGATTTGAGATTATTTTATTTTTATTATTATTTTAAGTAAAAGATAAATCTTTACATAAAAAATACATCATTAAGTAGATAATAAGATATTTAAATATACAAAATATTTAATTATATTAAATTAACTATTTTTTATTAAAAATATTTAAATATAACCATTATTTATAATATATAATTATATTAATTAAAATAAATTTATATGATCGAATTGATCTGAATCAAACTGTTTCATACTATTATGATCCGAATCCAACTTATATATTAATTGAGATATAGGAAAAAAAGCTTAATAAAACCATTAAAAAATATTTAAATCCTATATTCTTTTTGGATCAAATCTTTTGAATCAAGTTGTCTGTTCATATATATATATATATATACTAGTTCTTAACTTGCATGCACGGTTTTAACTAAATTTAATAGATAATAATTTATTATATATATTTAAATTTTTAAAATTTAAATCATAAAGCATTTAATTAATTAATTTAAAATTTATAATTATATTTATTCCATTTAAATAATTATACAATTTATATAATTACATTTAATTTAATTAATAGGATATACTATATATTTTTTAAGGTATTACTAATTAATTATATTATTATATTATTATAATATTAAATTAATCAATGATCGCTATCATATGTAGATAAATGCATACATGATTAAATATTATAACAAATGAAATTCAGAAAAATAAGATAAAATTAAATATATAAAAAAGAAATAATATTAATTTAAATGATGTTCAATGAATAAACATTGATCCTTAACTTTTATTTAAATGTATAATCATGATAGATAATAAAGAATAAATATTATCTAATTTATTAAATATAAAGATAAATAAAAAATAATTAAATTGTTTCAAGTATATAAAAGTTATAAATTAAATAAAAATTTGAATATATGATTTAGTTACTGATTTTCTTTTTGATAATTTTTTTCATTCTATTTGTAAACATTTGAGGATTAATTAAATTTGCACTTGGTATAGTATCAAAAGTATCATAGGTATAAGAATACCTTGTTATAAGCTACTATATCGTGTAAAGGCAAATTTTTAATTCTTAATTTTTGAAAAAATTTTCTTCATAATTTTTAAAAAATTTTAATTAGTAAAATTATTCTTTCAATTTGATAACAATAAATTGTTCATAAAAAATAAATTATAAAATATAATTATAAAAAAAATATAAAAAATTATAAATTGAGATGTGAAAGTTAAATGTCAAAGGCAAAAAATTATTTTTGTTTGAGTTTGGGAAAGTTGAGGTAAAAAATTAGAGGTTTATTTTCATAAGTAACAGAAATCATGTAAAGGCAAATTTTTAATTCATAATTTTTTAAAAATTTTCCTCCATAATTTAAAAAAAAATTAATTAGTAAAATTATGATTTCAAATTGATAACAATAAATTGTTCATAAACAAAAATAAATTATAAAATCTAATTATAAACAAAAATTAAAAAATTATAAATTGAGGTGTGAAAATTAAATGTCAAAGAAAAAAAAATATTTTTGTTCGAGTTTGAGAAGGTTGAGTAAAAGAGATTTACAAACTGGTGGACCCAATCAACTCTTTTCAATTTGTTTTTATTTTGTGTAACCGCATCAATGAATATTTGTGTTTTCTTCTTTTTGAAAGGGAGTTTATATATCCATCTTTTATTGTACTACGAAGCAGCGTGCGCTGGGTCCAGCAGGAAGTGTGTACTTCTGTGTTGGTGAGTGATGTACGCGCTTGCGCGAAATAAGAAATCGGGCGGAGTAGTAAATGTAGGAGAAAAATCACGAAAAATATATAATTAGGAGATAATTTCTAGGTGTATATTGAATAATTTTTTGCTGATGAATAAATATTTTATCCATTTATTTAATCTGTTAAATAAAATGAATAAATCACCACCGTGTGGACCAATTACTCTTTATTACAATGGTAATCCGAGTATTCTTGCGATCTTAATTAGCTTACCCAAGGAAGTGGAAGATGTGAGGATTTTGTAGAGGAAATATTTAATATTGAGATGTAGAATCTTCTTGGATTGAGATTTCATTGTCACCGATCCTCACTTGGGAGAAATGTCCACAAATATATCATCATGTACCAATTTCCATTTATTAAACTGATAGTCCCACTTAGGGTAATGAATTTGTAGAAACCGTTTTCTTGGTGTAACTATGGCAGAGATATAAGAATTTTTTTATAGATACTAATACGTCTGGAGATCATTCATTCATGCTTGAATATTTTTGTTTCAATCATAGCTGTTCGGGTGAGTTTGTTATGCAGAAATTTTCTTATATTTTTAAGAATATTTTAAGAAAATATTAAATTTTGATACTTGATTTAAAATTAAGAAAAATATATCAAATAACATTCGTAAAAATACTTTGAACCTAATATTACTCTAAAATATTAGTATGGAAAGGTATATATCTTGTAATCTTATAATAAGGAATGTTTTAGTAGCTATTTCTTGCATTGCTTATTTAACTGCTAATTGACAGGGCTACAAAATGGGCAAATTGGGTTAGATATAAATTGATTTGTACGAATTTCAATTTGTATGAATTGGTTTATATTACCTATAAAAAATGAATTAAATTTTGGGTTGTTTGAGGTTGGTCCATGAGTTTGCATACTTTAATTATAAATTCATGATTGATTTGTATCCACTCCATCTGTATTACTCATAAAAAAGGGAAAAAGATCCAATTTTAAATACTTCAGTCTCCCAAGATTTATAGACTGGATTGGACTGATACGTGTACTCTAGTCCATTTGATAGGTTTAGGGGTTGTGTCTTATTAAATGGGTTGTTAACCCCCTAGTGCCCTACTGGTGAAAGATGTTTTGTTTAAGCCTTTAGAGTTTTTTGGTTTTCTAATTTCTTTGTGGTGTGTTATTGTTTCTTCTTGTTGATATTACTTTCTTGATTTGTTTTGTTATGTTTCTGCATTATTGTATCTTGCAAGCTTAAGAAAAAGAATGTCTAGGTAATATATAAAGATTAATTTACATACTAACTATTATTATTACTTCAAGATTTCCGCTCACCATTATTTATTATTATTAAATATTTATTATCCATTATTATTAATCATTACTTATTATTATTGGTGACTATCATCCACTATATGTAATTATCTACTATTATTTATTATCAATGACTATTATCTATCATCACTTACTTTTATATATCATCATTCACTCTTATCCATTTGAAATACTTCAGTTTGCCAAAATTTATAGACTGAATTGGACTAATTCGTGTACTCTAGTCCATTTGACAGGTTTGGGGGCTGTGTCTTATTAATTGGATTGTTAGCCCCCTAGTGCCCTGCTGGTGGAAGATGCTTCGTTTAAGCCTTTAGAGTTTTTTGGTTTTCTAAATTTTTTTTTGTTGTGTGTTATTGTTTCTTCTTGTTGGTATTACTTTCCTGATTTGTTTTGTTATGTTTCTGCATTATAATATCTTGCAAGCTTAAGAAAAAGAATGTCTAGGTAATATATAAAGATTAATTTACAAACTAACTATTATTATTACTTCAAAATTTCTACTCACCATTATTTATTATTAATTATTTATTATCCATTATTATTGATTATTACTTATTATTATTGGTGACTATCATCTACTACATGTAATTATCTACTGTTATTTATTATCGATAACTATTATCTATCATTGCTTACTTTTATATATCACCATTCACCGTCATTAATTATTGCTCATTATTAATCATCGCTTATCTCCACTAAATATTATTGATTATTACTTATTACTACTTATTATTGATGATCATTACTAATTACCACTCCATATTATTGACTACTAATTGTCATCACCTACTTTCACCAATCAATTTTTATCACTATCTACTACCACTTATCATAATTAATCATCATCTATTAATATTGATCAATTAACTTTCCAACATTAACTACTTAATTTTTTATGAGTATATCTTGGATAATTTAACAATATTTTTTAAAAAATATACAAATTAGCTAAAACACATTATTATAACACTAGTTTATCACCCCATGTAATATATGGGTAAAAATATTTTATAATTATTTATATTTATTATTTCATATTAGATTTATTATATTAATATCATTATTTACTTTACTTAAAATTGAAATTGTGAGATTGATTTTAAGATATTATTGTTACAAACATTACTTGAAATAAGTGTTTCATATGTTTAAATTAAACAAAATTTGATGTATTTAATTTAGCTCATTTGAAAACATAAAAATTGGTTTTAACATCAATACTGGACAATAAAAAAGTATAAGCAACTAAACTAATTATAAATGATTGAATATAATATATGCATTATAATTATTAGTAAATTTCATTTTTAAGAGTCACCGCAAGCTCTTGTTGATTTATATCTATCAATATTATCAATAAGAAATTAAATAACATTATATTGCACCATTCTTAAAATATAATAATTTCTTATTCATTTATTTTTGTAGGGAGAAAAATCAAAATAATTGATGTACATTTAGTTTGAAATGGAATTGATAGATGTATAGGAAATTTTGATGAATAGATATAAATAAAATATGGTATAAAACAAAAGTTGATATTTTAGTAAATTATAAGGTAAAAATTTTATAGAAAATAAATGAGAAAATTTTAATACAAAATTAAAGTATAAGATTTTAAGTTATTATAAATAAATATGTTAGTATAAAGAAGATTAAGGAAAATTTTCAAAAGTGCCCTTAGGTATTATTCCTCATTTTTAAGGCTCATAATCCATCATCCTTTCTCATTTCCCTCAAATTCTCTTAACTTTTATCCCTAAAACACTCTTAAATTCATCCTTTCCTTTTCTTTTCTTTGTTCAATCTAGCAAAGAAAACAGTTAATCTTCTTCAAAATTTTCATTCAATCAAAGTAAGAATATCATTCTTACTTTATCTCCTTATCTTCTTTTAAGTTAACGAAGATTTAGGATTATTTTAGTTTTAATAGAGATTTGGAACCCTAACAAAAGGATCTCTTGATTTTGGTATAATTAGGGTAAAGAGACATCAAATTTAACTTCCTAATATCATCCTTCATAGTAGGTGAATAGACACTTCACCTTTCTTTATTAGATTTCAAGAATTTAAGCTTGAATGTTCTATTTTAGTTTTTTATGAAAATATGAATGTAATTGCTTGATTAATGTGTTGATTTGTGGTTTGAGCTTGATTTAATGATGGAAATAGCATTACTAGTAGAAGGTTAATGTGTATTTATGATTTGGAATGAAAATATGGCATGAAAAATACATTTAGGTGATAAAATGATCAAATGAATAGTATTTTGAGAATGCTACAAAATTAGTGAAAATGAACTTTTATTTATTTAGAATGGTTAGCCATTGTTCCAAGACTTTGGATTGGGTTAATTCTAATGCATAATGGCTCCTTGTTTGTTTTAAAATGGTCAATTGTTGATATTTTCCAAGATTTTAAGTTTAACTTAGTATAGTTATAATTTCTTTATCTTATATCCAATTAAAGCAAATCACCTACTATTGGAAAGGCAAATGAGTATACTTTCAAATAAAATTAGTTTCAAACTACTATCTTACATAAATTTTGACATATAACTAAAATAATGGATAAAGATTATAAATTCAGGATTGTGAAAAATTAAAATTTTACTTCTAACTCACAAAGAACACAACTACTTCTAACCTTAACCATTTTAAGTAAAAGATCAATTTTATGAAAAGCTAATTAATTTTATTTTTATATAAAATAAGTTTTATGAACTTTAGCTGCTACTTAGTACTAGCAATAAGTCTGAAAAGGTATTTAAAAAATGTCCAATTTAGAATGAACTTGTAATTTTTAGGTTATTTATAAAACGTCACTCAAAGATCAAAATTAAAATGACTACAAAGTGGATTATACTTAATTTACAATGTGCTATCATGATATTTAATAGTTTAATGTGAGATATATGGTTCCTAAACATTAAAATAAGATAGTTAATGATATTTATGAGATAAATATATGAAGTGATGATCATGAAATGAGAATTTAGATGTTGTGTCATACAATGTGTGTTGTAATAAATTTATTACATTAATCTTGGAATAAGATATGATGTGCGTCTATGGATTGAGACATGTTTTTGATTGACTAATGTGATAAGAATGGCTTATGGTAAGATGTGAAACATTATGCAAATTGAAAATTTAATAAATATGCTAGAAGTGATATAAATACTAGGCGACAAATCCTCAGTAAAAGGAAGGGAGCGCATAAGATTAGTGTAAGAGGAATAAAGATGGAAAGGAATATAAAGAATAAAGTTAGACTGAAAGTCACAAAGTAGATGTATATATTTGATTAGTGATTCTTATATGCATTATGTAAAGAAATTGGTGTCTATTGTTACTAATTATTCTTGTATGACATGTTTAGGATGATGACATAGTTATGATGGAGCCTCTTGAGGTCATTTTGTAAATGAATGTGACAATATGGATAAGAATGAGCCTTTTTTGCTACTTGATGTACAAATTGATATTTATGAATGTTTTAATATGCCATGTTTATAAGTGGGGCGATTCAATAATACCAAGGTCAAGCCTCCTCCACCACCACCACCTTTCCAAAGTTTGGATGGCACGCATGCTTTTTGACTTGGCCTTGGTATAACATTCCTTCTTGCTACATGTTTTAATTGATTAACTAGGATTGTGATAATTAAATTGAATTAGGTTAGTGGAAGTCAAATAATAAATTCTACATCAATTACAACTAGGTTAGGATTGTGACAATAATGTTGAAAGAGTAAACAATCAATTGCACAATGTAATTTATAAGTAAATAGACTATTTTAGGGCATTCTTTCTTGTTACATGTTTCAATTAATTAACTAGAATTATGATGATTAAATTAAATTAGGCTAGTGGAAACTGGATAACAAATTTTACATCAATTACGTTTGGGTTAGGATTGTAACAATAATATTGAAAGAGTAAACAATCAATTGCACAACGTGATTTATAAGTAAATATTAAATAAATACACCATAAAATTTCATCTTAGGGGAAAGAAAAGCATGATAATATATACTATCACTCTCATTATTGAAAATAAAAAAGAAAAAATTCACTGTGTGAAAATTTAAATATTTTTCAATTTACAAATAAAATATCATTCTAATTATCCTTGATAATTTTTTATTGTATATCTTCTCTTAATATTAAATTAAATCAATGAAGATATGTATTAAATGAAAGATATAAAAAAAAGTTAAAGAAAATCACTTTAATATTAAAATATAACAGAATCCTAAGCATTAAAACATGGCTAAATTATTTTAGACATATAATTCTTGCATCCAAGTTTTTTAGTTCAGATGGATAAAACTAATAAACTCATTTGTGCCAAATTTAGTGAGTCCTTAAGTGCAAAATTCAACGATGATCAAAAGTAGTGCAATCTTGCACGAAAAATTCTACGAAAGAAGCAAGTATTAGATAACAATTGTTATAAAATAAATAATCTTAATTATATGCTTTTTTATTTATAATAATTATTGGACAATAATCATTTAATAAATTAAGTTAGTTGAAGTAATTTTTTTTTGTAATTTAATACAAATAATTATTATAGCAACAAAATATGCTTACTAAAAAAATGAGTTATCAATACATATATAAAAAATAGTTAAATGCAATTTTTAACAAATTGGAGTGTTAAAAAATTTGGATTAATCAATATTTCTGTGCAATCATAAAATTTCAATAATTGATTTTTGTCCATTAACATTATCAAATTTCAAATTAATTTATTATGAGCAAGTTAATTAATGAAATATAGAAGGGCATGTCATACTCGGCTTACGTAAGTGAGTGAGATGCACTTATCTAATAAAGGCATAATTAGAAAAAGGAAAATATTATACATACCGAAATGTGAATTTGAAAATGAATTTTGAATATTTTATATATTAGATTAAGTTTTACAAAATTATCCTATCATGACTTTAATTTTTATTGATAACCTAATTTCAGATTTCGGTATATATGATATTACAAATATTATTATATTAAAAATATTTTAAAAAATTTATTTGAATCAAATATAATAAACTATAACGATATAATATTTTTTAATCATAAAAATAATTAAATTACTAAATATATATATGCAAGAATTAGAGATTAAGTATTAGATGTAATTGAAGATATAGAATTTAAAAAAAAAATCAAATGTCATTCGAATTAAAAATTTATTTGTAATAATATAATATTTCTAAAAGTTATGTTAAAGAGAATAACATTTTTTTAAATTATTAAAATTTTTAAAAATGTATAATTGATGAAATAAACGTTCACTCAACGTCCTCAGGCAAACGACGGGTCGGCTCTGAAAATTAAACAATTCTTCGCAGCCAGTGAGATTGCAAAAAATGCTTCAAGCTTCAAAGAGGCTTTATGATAAGAGGGCAATGAGAAAATGGAGATCAGCCCAAACCCCTATTAAATATTATTTTTCGGTCTCGTGTAACACCCCACTTTCTAAATCATGATTGTAAAATCTTGATATTTGAAAGTCGTAATTATTTAACAATTTATAACTGTGGACTCCTAAGTATTTGAAGTCCAAATCCCGTTTCTAGTTGAGTGAATCGAGTGATTTTGAAAATGAATTTTGGAAATAATTTTTTATTTTGGGCAGTTTTAAGGTTAAAAATTAGTGGGTTCGCAGTGTGAATGAAGTGAGATCAAGTGTATTTACTTTCTCTTCCGCGAGATGAATAATTACGTATTATCGCATGTCAAAATCTATTTGGAATTAAATGAAAAAATTATCTCTAAAATTATACACTTAGAATTATTTATTTTCTACCCGCGTGAGTCATTGTGTTTGTTAAGTATCGACATAAAAGATTTTGAAACATTATATTTGATGGGTACATAAATAAGAATTCATGAATCATATTAAATTAGTTGTTTTGCAAATAAAATATTATATACATTGAGAATGAAATGTGAAATTAAATTTTGAATTTTTTATATAGTATCATTTAATTGATAATTTTTATTTATATTTAAAATTTAATTTTAAATTTCACTCCCAATATATATAATATTATTGTTATTTTACAAATTGTAAAACCATATGAACAAATTGTAAAGTTATATTTAAAATTTATTAATCCTTTGTTTGGAACGATGAAAATTGGGAGAGAAATAAATAGTAAAGGAGAAGTTAGGAAAGAAATTCATCATTTCTCCCTTTTGATTAAAGTAGAAAGGAAAAGAAGTTCACATAAAAAGGAAGTAGGGCCCACAAGAATAACTTCTCACCACTCATGAAAAGAAGTGTGAGGAGAAGTTGAATTTTTTCCAAAGCTGCCCTTGACTACTTACTTCTGCTACCTAACACTCCTAATGTTCTAGTGTGCTTCCAAAGCATCCTTTCCTTCGCACACTACTAGTTTATGTTGAGCTTAATCGTCGGTCTGAATAGGTAAATTTATGTTTTTCTCTCCACTTTGCCATTTTTATCATCATAAGTTTTTCGATAAGGGCGTGTGAAGAAGAAGCTTGTGGACAGTTATGGATGTGCATCTAGGTTCGTCTATATTCTTTGACTACATGTGATGAAATCCGACAAGAGATGTATTTAATAATAAATATATGATTATTATTATTAAATATAGTTAAGTGAACTTTATATAATTATATTTTCAATAATTAAATTGTATTAATCATAAAATTTTATTGTAATAAATACAAAATTTGTTTTTGTATTGTATATATATTACTACAATACGTCAAACATTATGAATTGCAATCCATTTTCTTTTTTTTGGGATATTTTAAAATTTAATATTTTTTAAAAAGGGAAATATCTAATTATGAAAATATTGTATGAATTTTTTAGATATTTTAAAATTTTTAATTTGTGATTTATTTTTAATTTGGGTTTTATTTTGGAAATTGAAATTGTATTTTTTTAGAATTCATCTTTTTAAAATACACATCTATCTTCATCTTTTACACATAAAGGCACAATGATCATTTCATATAAATATAACTTTTTTTTCTCTTAACTTTTTTCTTTCCAAACAAAAGAAATTATTTCTCTTTTAATTTCTTTCTCTCCTAATTTTTCTTTTTTCAAATAACACAAAAGAAATTCTTCTTTTCTTCCATTTTTTTCCTTTTCAATTTCTTTCTCCTCCCACTTTTCTCCCGTCTAAACAAAGCATAAATGAATTTATTTGAGGATATTTTGGATCAATCTTTTTGATGGAACACTTCTGTGCAGCCTCACTCAAAACATGTTTCGTACCATCTCTTTCACTCCCAGTTTATCATATGTCTCGCACTGGCAACCCTTTATTACAAAGGCAACCCTTTATTTAAAGGGGATGAAGAATTCATATGCATAACCAAAAAGCACAAAAGCACAAAGGCAACCCTTTATTTAAAGGGGTTGAAGAATTCATACGCATAACCAAAAAGCCCAAAAGCACAAAGGCACAAAGATTATGGGTATGTTGGTTTTCTGTTTTTAATGATATTTTTTTGTTTTTTATTTTTAATATCAATTTTATAATTAAATAAAATATTTTTATTTATAATATTAAATATAGTTTATTTTTTATTTTTTAATTTAAAAATAATTTTTAAAAATATAAAAATAAAAATATATTGAAACTAAATGCTGATTCCTATACACAAAATGCAATTTCCCGAAGCTGTGTGGTGGGGACCAGTGCACAATGTAAGGGGAGGACTTGTATTGCCCCGGATATTGCTAAAGACGGAGGGAGACCTTGTCAACCGATGCTGGGGCGGACTTGTGATGCTGACAGGAACGGCGTGGAACGGTTGGCAAGAATGAAAGACTTGAAAGTCAGGCCTTATCTGTCGTAATTACGGAATTTAATAAAAAATTATAAATTTTATATAAATAATTATATATAATTTTTTTATATAAAATAAATTATATAGGATGAAATTACTTATATAAAATTTCATAATTTTATTCCTATATTTTATGATGTAAAACAGATTCCCCACTTCCTTTTTTCCGCCAAGTCACGGTAACCTTGCCCATAATTTTCTCCCTAACTACGAGTTTGCCCAACGGAATATATTGGGATTTGACCTTAGATTCAAGAAATTTTGTCTTCAATGATATGCATGCATTTGATATTGGGGGATGACTTGCGATGCATCATTAATATAATAACATATTAAATACGTTATTAAATTTAATTATTAATATATTATTATGTAAAATATTAATTTTAATTTAAAAATAAATTTAATATATAATTAAATTTAATAATATATTAATACATCAATATATTAATAATATATTATAAACTTTCTTAATGTTGGCTTAGATTTTCCAGTTTGAAGAATATCCTTCCAAAGTAAAATATTTGTTAAACCAATGACCCTCAGCTATCTACGTCTCCACTTTCCAGATTTTATTTCTTTGTTGTGAATCTATTTTAAATGGTGTTTAACTTTAAATAGAGAAGAACTTTCATTCATTTTATTTTATTTATATTTGTATTTTTATAAAATTTACTAAATTTAGTAAGAATTTTATTATAATTTATTTATTTTAACTTAAAACATATATTACATAAAAAATTTGATTGATATGGAACTTAAATTATGGTTTGATGGGTTTAACCATGATGTTAAGCTGAGAGAGATTATGAAATCTTACACTAATTAAATTTGAGATATAAGTATGATACATAATTCATTATATTTCACTATTGAGACAATCTGAATTAGCTTTTTTAGCTATTGGATCAAATTTAGCGATTATGTTGACTTAGTCAGGCTTAGATCGTCATAAATATATTTAAACTTCATTAAATGAAATTTATTTTGGGGACATTTTGGAAAAATCATTTCGATGAATCACTTGTCTGCAACCAGTAATATGAAAAAGTTTGTCACTCGAATCGCGATGGTGTTTCATACTATCTCTACTTCACTTCCAGTTTTATTGTATCTCGCACCGACAACCCTTTATTTAAAGAGGATGAATAATTCATATGCATAGCCTAAAAGAACAAAGCCAACTCGAACAATTTTCAACCATGAATTCAAGATTAGAATTCTGCTTAGTTTTCTTTCAATTTACTTTGGCTTCGTTTTGTGTAAATTGATGATAAGTTATCTGATAATTGATAAATTAGTTGATAATTAATATATTAATTAATAATTAATAATTGATAATTGATAATTTATATTTATTTAAAAATTAAATTATATTAACGTAATTAAAATTTTAAAATAAAAATATAATATTTAATATTTAATTAATTATATTTTATAAACTTATATTTACTTATATAATTTTTATTTTATTATTTATTATAAAATTATAATTATTTAAAATATCATTAATTGTATTTTATAAAAATTGTTTAGATTTATATTATAAAAGGTATAAGTTATAAATTAATAAAAATAAATAAATTTGGAAAGAATTTAAAGAAGTAATAGTTTATAAATTATAAATTACTTTAGATAATTTATTAAATTAGAACTTATAAACTATTATAAATAACTTATGAGCTAGTGTTAGAAATATCTCTAAAGGTTAGCTTATAACTTATTAAACAAATTAATAAATTATAAATTAACTTATTTGTTGCGTGAAATGGAACTTTTATCATATTGCATTACCTTTTATCTAGACGAACCGATAGTATTTTTGCCATTGCCTTCCCCTTTGCTAGCAATAACATAGACTTCTTTGCTTAGTTGAGAATAGTCCATGACCCTCCACAAGTTCTTAGTTCATGGAATGAATCTCTTCATTTTTGTAAGTGGGAAGGCATTCAATGTGGCCACAGGCACTAAAAGGTCACAATTTTGGACTTAAGTTCAAGGGGTCTGGTTGGCATTTTATCTCCATGTATAGGCAACCTCAGTTTTGTTAGGGAAATCTATCTCCAAAATAACCCCGTTCAAGGTGAAACTCCTAATGAACTTGATAAACTCTTCAAATTGCAAAAACTTAATCTAGCTAATAACTATGTTGAAGATATGAGAATTTTTTTATAAGATCATTCATCCATGCTTGAAGATTTTTGTATCAATCATAGTTGTTTAGGTGAGTTTGTGATGCTAAAACTTTCTTATATTTTTAAGAATACTTTAGGAGAATATTAAATTTTAATATTTGATATAAAATTAAGAAAATATATCAAATATATTTATATTCTTAAAAATATTTTAAAATTTATATTAGTCTAAATTAGTATGGAGAGGTATATATTTTGTAATCTAATAATAAGACATGTTTTAGTAGCTATTTCTTGTATCACCTATTTGATTGTTGATTGATTAGTTAAAGACAAGAGAAAGGGGTTCACAGGGTTACAAAATGAGCAAATTGGGCTAGATATGAATTGTTTCAGGCAAATTTTAGTTTGTATAAACTAGTTTATATTACCTATAAAAAATAGGCTAAATTTTGGACTGTTCAAGTTTAGTATATGAATTTGCATATTTTAATTATAGATTCATACATCGATTTGTATTTGCTCTATTTATATTACTCGTAAAAAAAACTAATTTTAAATACTTTAGTTTGTCAAAATTTATAGGCAAAATTGGATTGATCTACATACTTTAATCCATTTGATAGGCTTAAGGGTTGTTTCCTATTAATTGGGTTGTTAGCCCTTCCTTAATGATCTGCTGGTAGAAAATGCTTTGTTTAGGCCCTACAATTTTTTGGTTTTTTGATTTTTTTATGGTGGGTTATTTTTTCTTCTTGTTGATATTGCTTTCCTGATTTGTTTTGTTATGTTCTGTGTTGTTGTATCTTATAAGTCCAAGAAAAAATGTCTTGATAATATTAAAAAATTAAATTACACACCAATTATTATTATTACTTCAAGAGTTTCTTTCATTATTATTTATCATTGTTGATTATTTATTATCTATTATTATTGATCATTACTTGTTATTATTGGTAACCATTGCTTACCACTTATAATTATAACTATCCATTGTTATTTATCATTGGTGACTATTATTTGTAACTACTTATTTTCATAGATGATTCATTATCATTAATTATTATCCATTATCACTTATTATCGTTAACCATCACTTGTCATTCTTTACTACTATTGATTGTTACTTATCATCATTTATTATCAATGATCATTATTATTTATCGCCTAATATCATTGGCCACTAACTACTTTAACCTATTTCCACTAACCAATGTTTGTTATTGTTCATTATCACTTATTATAATCGATCATTACCTATTAATATTGACCAATCAGTCTCCTAATATTGACCACTCAATTTTTAATGAGTATATCTTGGATAATTTAATAATATTTTTTAAAAAATATAAAAATTAGTTAAAACATATTATTATAACACTAGTTTATCACCTTATGTGATATATGGGCAAAAATATTTTATAATTATTTATATTTATTATTTTATATTAGATTTATCATATTAATATCATTATTTAATTTACTTAAATTTGAAACTTAAGATT
Source organism: Sindora glabra (assembly GCA_020226215.1). Taxonomy (NCBI): domain Eukaryota; kingdom Viridiplantae; phylum Streptophyta; class Magnoliopsida; order Fabales; family Fabaceae; genus Sindora; species Sindora glabra. The sequence continues at coordinate 59,389,618 of CM035230.1, read as the reverse complement.
TATTTTAAGACATCATTATTACAAGCATTACTTGAAATAAGTATTTCATATTTTTAAATTAAATAAAATTTGATGTATTTAATATACGCCATTTGAAAACATAAAAATTGGTTTTAACATTAATAGTAGGCAATAAAAAAAATATAAGACTCTAAACTAATTATAAATGATTGAAAATAATATATACATTATAATTATTAGTAAATTTCATCTTTAAGAGACACCATGAGTTCTTATTGATTTATATCTATTGATAGCATCTACAAGAAATTAGATAACATAATATTATACCCTTTTTAAAATATAATAATTTTAAATTTATTTATTTATTTTTGTAGATAGAATAATTAAAATAATTGGTGTACCTTTAATTTGAAATGGAATTGGTATACGTATAGGAAATTTTGATGAATAGATATAAATAAAATATAGTGTAAAACAAAAGTTAACATTTTAGTAAATCCTGAGATTAATATTTTATAGGAAATAAATGAGATAAATTTAATAGAAAATTAAAGTATGAGATTTTATGTTATTATAAATTAATATATGTATATAGAAGAGATTAAAGAATATTTTCAAAAGTACCCTTTGGCACTATTCCTCATTTTTAAGGCTCAAAATCAGTTTCTCCTTCTCATTTCTCTAAAAATCTTTCGACTCTTATCCCCAAAACACTCTTAACTTTAAGTTTTCCTTTTCTCTTCTTTTTTCAATCTAGTAAAGAAAAGGATTAATCTTTCAAAAATTTTTCATTCAATTAAGATAAGAATATCATCCTTACTTTATCTTTTCATTTTATTTTAAGTTAATGAAGATTTGAGATAATTTCAATTTCAATAGAGATTTAGAACCTTAACCAAAGGATCTTTTGATTTTGGTATGATTAGGGTAAAAAGATATCAAAGTTAACCTTTTAACACCCTTATTCATACTAGGTGAGTAAACATCTCACCTCTTTTTATTGGATTTTAAGAGTTTGAGCTTGAATGTTTTGTTTTGGGTTTTTATGAAAATATGAATGTAGATGCTTGATTAGTATGCTAATTTAGGGTTTGAGCTTGATTTATTGATGGAAATAACATTGCTAGCATAGGATTAATATGTACCTATGATTTGGAATAAAATTGTGGCATGAAAAATGCATTTAGGTGATAAAATGATTGAATGAATAGTATTTTAAGAATATTGCAAAATTAGTGAAAAGCAAACACTATTTATTTAGAATAGTTAGCCACTATTCCAAGAGTTTAGATAGGGTTGATTCTAGTGCAAAACGGTTACTTGTTTGTTCCAAAATGGCCATCCATTCATATTTTCTAGGATCGTAAGTCCAATTTAGAAAAATTCACAACTCCTTCATGTTACACTTAATTAAAGTCAATCACCTATTATTAGAAAAGTAATTGAGTCTACTTTCAATTGAAAATAGTTTCAAACTAATATCTTACATAATTTTTGAGATGTAACTAAAATAATGGACAAAGCTTATAAATTCAAGATTGTGAAAAATTGAATTCTTACTTCTAACTCATAAAGAACATAACTACTTCTAACCTTAACCATTTTAAGTAAAAGATCAGTTTATAAAAAGCCAATTAAATCTTTGAATTATTACTTTTGACTCATAAAGAACATAACCATTTCCAACCTCAACCATTTTAAGTAAAGAACCAGTTTATGAAAAATTAATTGAGTTTATTTTTATATAAAATAAGTTTTATAAATAATAAAATTATAATTTTTAGGTTATTTATAAAGTATCATTCAAAGATCAAAACTAAGATGACTATATGGATTATACTTAATTTATAATCTACTATCATGATATTTAATGGTCTAGTATGGGGTGTATAATTTCTAAACATTAAAATAAGATAGTTTATGATATTTATAAAATAAATACATGAAGTGATGATCATTAAATGAGAATTTAGATATCGCATCATATGATGTGTGTTATAATAAACTTGCTACATTAATCTTAGAATGAGATATGATTTGTGGCTATGTATTGAGGCATGGTATTTATTGACTAATGTGATAAGAATGGCGTATGCCATGATGTGAAACACAAGAAACATTATGTAAATTGAAAATTTAAGAAATATATTAGGAGTGATGTGAATACTAAATGACAAATCCTTAATAAGAGGAAGGTAAGGTATAAAATTGGTATAGGAGAAATAAGGATGGAAAAGAATATAAGGAATATGGTTAAATCGAAATTTATAAGGTGGATGTATTTGATTAGCAATTATTATGTATATTGTGTAATGAAATTGGTGTCCATTGCTACCAATTGTTCTTGTATGACATATTTAGGATGATAATATTGTTATGATGGAGTATCTTGAGACTATTTGGAAAATGAATATGACAATATGGGTAAGAATGAGCCTTTTTTGTTACTTGATGTACAAATTAATATTTATGAATGTTTTAATGTGCCATGTTTACAAGTGGGGTGATTTGATGGGTAAAAGTATTACAATAATATGTTTGTTTATATGAAGTATTTATTTATTAAGCTTCAGACTTATTCCTTTTTAATTTATTTTGCAAATACTTAGGTCAAGCCTCCATCACCACTTCTCTAAAACTTGGATAGTGGGCATGTTTTTCAACTTGGCCTTGGTAGCATAAGATATTTATAAATAGACTATTTTAAGGCCTTCTTTCTTGTTACATGTTTGAATTAATTAACTAGGATTGTGATGATTAAATTGAATTAAGCTAGTGGAATTGTGAGGATTAAATCGAATTAAGCTAGTGGAAACTAAGTAATAGATTCCACATCGATTACAATTGGGTTAGACTTGTGATAATAATATTGAAAGAGTAAACAATTAATTGCATAATGTAATTTATAAGTTAATATTAAATAAATACACTATAAAAAATCATCTTAATAGAAAGCAAAGCATGGTAATATATATTATCACTCTCATTATTGAAAATAAAAAAGAAAAAATTCAATGTGTGAAAATTTAAATATTTTTTAGTTCACAAATAAAATGTCACTGTAATTACCCTTGATAATTTTTTGTTATTGTATATTTTCTCTTAATATTGGATCAAATCAATAAAGAAATGCATTAAATGAAAGATATAAAAAAAGTTAAAGAAAATCACTTTAGTATTAAAATATAAGAGAATCCTAAGCATTATACCATGGCTAAATTATTTTAAATATTATTGCATCCAAGTTTTTAAGTTCAAATATACAACTAAATTAAACTCATTTGTTGCCAAATTTAGCGAGTCCTTAATTGCAAAATTCAATGATGATCAAAAGTAGTGCATTCTTGCATGAAAAATTCTACAAATGAAGCAAGTATTTGATAACAATTGTTATGAAATAAATAATCTCAATTATATGCTTTTTTATTTATAAAAATTATTGCGTAATAATCATTTAATAAATTAAGTTAGTTGAAGTAAATTTTTTTGTTATTGAATACAAATAATTATCATAGCAACAAAATGTACTTGCTAAAAAAATGAGTTATTAATTGATATATAAAAAATAGTTAAATGTAATTTTTTAACAAATTGGACTGATTAAAAAAATTGGATTAATCAATATTTTTGCGCAATAGTAAAAATTCGATAATTGATTTTACACATTAACATTATCAAATTTCAAATTAATTTATTATGAGCAAGTTAATTAATGAAATATAGAAGGGCATGTCATACTCGGCTCACATAAGTGAGTGAGTTGCACTTATGTAAAAAAAGCATAATTAGAAAAAGGAAAATATTATATGTAGTGAAAAGTGAATTTGAAAATATGTTTCGAATATTTTACATCTATTAAATTAAATTTTATGAATTTATTCTATCATTTTATATTTACTGATAACCTTTGATTTTCATTTGTAACTTAATTTCGAATCTCATTTTTAGTATATATAATATTACAAATAATATTAGATAAGAAAGATTTCTAAAAATTTATTTGAATCAAATATAATAAAATATAATGATATAATATTTTTTTTTAATCATAAAAGTGATTAAATCACTAATCATATATATGTAAAGATAAAAAATTGAGTATTAAATATTACTGAAAGTACAAAACTTTGAAGAAAAGTTGATCTCATTTGAGTTGAAATCTTTCCGCAATAATATAATATTTCTAAAAGTTATATTAAAGAGAATCACATTTTTTTTAATTACTAAAATTTTTAAAAATGTATAATTGATGAAACAAAATGTCATCCAACGCCCTTCGGCAAATAATGGGCCGGTATGAAGATTAAACAATTATTTGCAGCTAATGACATTGCAAAAAATGCTTAAAGCTTCAAAGAAGCTTTATGGTAAGAGGGCAATGAGAAAATGGAGGTCGGCCAAACATCTATTAAATGTTATCTTTCCGTCTCGTGCAATGCCCCACTTTCTTAATCATGATTACAAAAGCTTGATATTTGAAAGTCGTAATTATATAACAATCTATAACTATGGACTCTTAGCCGAGGAAGATTAATTAGTTAATAACTTGCAATGCAATGTTATGAACCATTAACTACACTTAGTATTTGAAGTCCGAATCACCTTCCCAGTAGAGGGAATCGAGTGATTTAGCAAATGGATTTTGGAAATAATTTTTTATTTTTGGCAGTTTTAATGTTAAAAATTAGTGGGGCTCGCAATGTGAAGGAAGTGAGATTAAGTATATTCACTTTCTCTCCTGCAAAATGAATAATTACGTATTATCACATGTTAAAATCTATTTAGAGTCAAATGAGAAAATTATCTCCAAAATTATACACTTAGAAATGTTTATTTTCTATCAGTACGAATTATTGTGCTCATTAAGCAGTGACATAAAAGATCTTTAAACATTATGTTTGTTGGGTATACAAATAAGGATTCATGTATCATATTAAATTAGCTATTTTGCTAATAAAATGTTATATATACTCAGAGTGAGATGTAAAATTATATTCTAAATCTTTTATACGATATCATTTAATTGATAACATTTTATTTGGATTTAAAATATAATTTTAAATTTCATTTTCATTTATTTTGTAAATTGTAAAATGGTACGAGCAAATTATAAAGTTATATTAAAAATTCATTAAATGAAATTTATTTGGACATATTTTGGAACAATCTTTTCGTTGAAACACTTGTGTGCAGCCTCACTCAGCACATGTTTCATGCCATCCTTCACTCCCAGTTTTACCATATATCTCGCACCGGCAACCCTTTATTTAAAGAGGATGAAGAATTCGTATGCATAACCAAAAGGCACAAAGGCAACTCAAGACAATTTTCAACCATGAGTTCGAGACTAGAATTCTAGGGTACGTTTGATTTCTATTTTTAATAATAATTTTTATTTTTTAAAATAAAAGAATCTATTTAAAAATTATTTTTTAAATATAAAAAATAAAAAATAAAAAATAAAAAAATTATTTATTTTTTAAACTTATTTTTTATTTTGAATGTTAATTTTATAATTAAATAAAATATTTTTTTATTTATAATATCAATTATTATCTCTTTTTATTTTTTAAATTTAAAAATATTTTTTGAGAAAAAAAATAATTTCTAAAAATACAAAAATAAAAATAAATAAAAGGCAATTTCCTGAAGCTGTACGACTGTGACTTGTCCACAATGTAAAGGTGGACTTGTATTTGCATCCACCTGACATTGCTTAAAGACGGGAGAGTCCTCGTCAACGGATGTCGGCGGGGTCTTGCGATGCTGATATTATAGTGTTCTTCCGTATGGACTTGACTTGTTACACAGTTTTGCAGATGACAGAACAAGGGTAGCATGGAATGGTTGGCGAGAATGAAAGACTTGAAAGGACTGGAAGATAGATTAGACGCTAACCTTCGATTATTTCTACAGAAAATTGATGAAACGAACATTAAAAAAAAAAAAAAAAGTAGAAAATAGTGAATTTGTTCATTTACATTTTTTTTAAATATTCCGTGCATTTAAGTTTTACAAATTTGATATATAAATAAAAAAATGACAATTAAATTCTTCACATTAACTAATAATCCGGACAAAATTTTGGTTGAAATATACAAGTAGGCCAAATTTGCATTGCTTTCATGAAAGTCAGGTTATATCTGCCATAATTACGAGATTCTATAAAAATTTTATAAATTTTATATAATCAATTATATGTAATTTTTTATTTAAAATAAATTATATAAAATAAAATAATTTATATAAAATTTATAATTTTTAATAAAATATTGTAATTTTATTCCTCAATTTTATCATTTAAAATATATTCTCGCCCTCCCGACCAAAAAACTTCCGTTCTACTCTTACAGGGTATTTGGTTGAGGTGAAAAGGGAGGAGAAGAGAAAATTAGGATAGAAATGTGGGGAGATTTTTTAGTTTTATCCTGTTTGGATACTACAGAAATTGTGAGAGAAGAGAAAAAAAATAGAAACAGTACCGTGGGTCCCACTTATTTTTTTACTCCTCAATTAAGGGGAGAAAAGGGGAGAAAATTTGTTACAGATACCATTATCGAGACTGCTGCTGCTGGAACTTCTTTGTGCGGCTCCAATCTCAAGCGTCAAGTAACAACGAGAATGGCTTTCTGGTGAGTTGCATAGTACCGTTTTCTTCTATTCTTTTTTGCTCAGTTGTTGCCTTCTGTTTTCTTGTTGTTTAGATGCTCCTCTAGTGGCTCCTTCATGCGCGGTGCTCGTCCACGCTCGCCTGGTGTGCTGGCCGAATGCTGGCCTCCGTGCCGGTAGCAACTGGGTTGTCGTCTAGAAGCTGCTGCCGTGCGGATCTACCTGAATGGAAGGAACTGCTGCTGTCTGAGAATAGGCCAATTGGAAATATTGTTAGAAGCTTACAATTATAATTAAAAATTTATTTTAATTATATTTAATTTAATTTTTAAATTCTGAAAGTCATTCTAATATAATAAATTTTTTTCTATCAATTTCATATCAATTCAAATAAAATTAATTCATTTTACTTATTTTTTTCTAATTAAACACACCTATTTTATCCTCTATTTTTTTCTCATATTTTCTCTTACAATCAAATAACTTAAAAAAAATAATTTATCTCTTATTTTCTTTCCTCTTCATTTTCTTTCTCTCTTATTTTCTTTCTTTCCCATTTTCTATCCTAACCAAACAAAGCCTTAAGAGATAGAAAAAGTGGATAAAGTGAAGTGGAGCTTGTGGATTTGACAGTACGTTCAACAGCTGTCTTACCTGTCTTCTTGACAGTACGTTCAACAGCTGTCCTGACCACAAAAATGTCGGCTTCGATTGCTGCATGCATTTAATATTAGGATGTGACTTATGATAGATTATATGTATTAATGCATTATTCGATTTACTTATTAATATATTATTATATAAAATATTAATTTTAATTTTTAAAAAATAAATATAATATATAATTAAATTTAATAATATATTAATATTATATCATAATCTTTCTTGATATTGGCTTGGAGTTGCCGGTTTGAAAAATATCCTTCCGAAAGCAAAATATTTGTTAAATCAATAACCCTCGGCTATCTGTCTACGTCTCCGGTTCCACTTTCTAGATTTTATTTCTTTGCCATGATTCTATTTTAAACTGGGTTTAACTTTAAATTGAGAAGAATTTTCATTTGTTTTATTTATAATTTTATTTTAATTATATTTATATTACTATAAAATTTATTAAATTTAGTAAAATTTTTATTATAATTTATCTTATTTAACTTAAAATATATATTATTATAATATTTGATTGATGTAGATGTTTGAATTATGATTTGATTAGTTTAATGATGATTTTAAATTATTTAAGTGCGGGAGATTTTGAAATCTTACATTAATCAAATTTGAAATATTAGTATGATATATAAAACATTAAATTTAAGTATTAAAACAATCTGAAGTAATTATTTTGGCCATTAGATCAAATTTAACTATTATTTTGCACAAGCCAAGTTTAAATCCTTATAGTTATATTTATATCTAAGGATCTTTTGATTCAATTAGAGAAATGGGGGAAAAGATCAATAAAAGAAAATAAGAGAAAAGGGAATCAATAAAGAGAAATAGGGGAAAAGAGAATTAATAAATAAAAAATTTTATCACCACTTTTTTTATTTGGTTCAAACAAGGAAGAAAATTAAGTATGTCTAATTTATTTTATTAATAATTTTATATTAAAAAATAATTTATTTATAATAATTATTAAAATAATTATTATAATTATTATCTTATTATTTTTATTTTATATACTAATATTATATTTTTTAATTATTTAATATTAATTATTAATATCTCACTTATATTATTTCAATTATTATTTTTATTATCTCAATTATTATTAATATCTTAATAATAATTAATATTATTTCAATATTATTATTTATATTATTATTTTAAATCTTTATTATATTTATTATTTTATTACTAATATTTATTATTATTTTATTAATACTATTAATTATTTTATTTTTTAAATATTTTATATTTACCAATATTATTATTTTCATATTTATTTGATTTTAATTATTAATATTTTATTTTCATTATTATTGTTTCAAATATTACTATATTTTATTATTATTTATAATTATGATAGTTATTATTATTATGATTAAATTATTAATATTTTATTAATATAGTTAATTTTTATATTATTTTTATTATAATAATTATTATATAATTATTTATTTTTATTTAATTACTTTTATTATATTATATTTTTATTATTAACTATTATTTAATAATTATTTTTATTTTTATTTATATTATTATTTTATAATAATAAATTATTATTATCATCATCATCATCATTATCATATTATTATTATATTAAAGATGATAAATTTAAAATATAGAATGAGAGAATCTAATTTCTTGTAGAATTGGAGGAAATCATTATTCCTTCATTTAAAATAATTCCATAAATAAAAAATAAAAAAATAATTTTTTTAATCAAATAAAAATAATGAAAATGAAATTTCACAATTTCCTTTCTACCCTCAATCTAAGGTTAGCTTAAAATTCATTAAAAGAAATTTATTTTGGGGACATTTTGGAAACATCATTTCGATGAAACAGTTGTCTGCAGCCAAGGGTCACACCATCTTTCCTTCACTCTCAGTTTTATTACATCTCGCACTGGCAACCCTTAATTTAAAGAGGATGAAGAATTCATATGCATAGCCAAAAAGAACAAAGGCAACTCGAACAATCTTCATCCATGAGTTCAAGATTAGAATTCTGCTTACTTTTCTTTCAATTTACTTTGTCATATTGCATTGCCCTTTTGTTTATAAGAACTGATAGTATTTTTGCCATTGCCTTCCCCTCTGCTAGCAATAACACAGACTCCCTTGCTTTGCTGGCCTTCAAATCAAGAATAGTCCATGACCCTCAAGGCCTCACAAGTTCTTAGTTCGTGGAATGAATCTCTTCATTTCTGCGAGTGGGAAGGCATTCAATGTGGCCACAGGCACCAAAGAGTTACAGTTTTGAACTTGAGTTCAAGGGGTTTGATTGGCTTTCTATCTCCATATGTAGGCAACCTCAGCTTTGTTAGGGAAATCTGTCTCCAAAATAACACCTTTCAAGGTGAAATTCCCAATGAACTTGGTAAACTCTTCAGGTTGCGAAAACTTCATCTAGCCAATAACTCCCTAGTTGGGAACATCCCAGCGAATCTGTCTCGCTGCACCAACCTTAACTACTTAAATCTCGGCCGCAACAAACTCATTGGAACAATTCCATTTGAGTTGCAATACTTGGCTAGCCTCAAAATATTTGGTGTACACTGGAACAGTTTAGTTGGGGGCATCCCACCATTTCTTGGTAATTTTACCTCACTAGAACTGCTGTCAATGGCCTATAACGTTCTTGGCGGAAGCATCCCTGACAACTTGGGTAGATTGAAGAACTTAACGGCTCTGGGTCTAGGCGGAAACAACTTGTCTGGTATGATTCCCCCGTCCATATACAACCTTTCCTCCATTACTATTTTTTCTGTGTCCGAGAATCGTCTTCATGACACCCTCCCCCAAGACATGGGCCTTAAGTTTCCTCATCTCCGAACACTCGAACTCTCAGCCAACTTTTTTAGCGGTTGCATTCCAGCTTCATTATCCAATGCTTCACAACTTGAATATATTGAAATATATAAAAATGGATTTTCTGGAAAACTCTCTGTTGATTTTGCAAGCATGCTAAAGCTCTGGTACCTGAATTTGGGTGTTAATGACCTTGGCAGTGGAGAACCTGATGAATTGAGCTTTCTGACTACTTTGGCCAATTGTAGCAATTTGGAGTCCCTTACTCTAGGCGTAAATCAATTCAAGGCAGTGTTGCCTAATTCTGTCGGTAATCTCTCCACTCGACTTGAAAGGTTAATTATAAACAACAATCAGTTATATGGGCCTATTCCTTCAGGCATAGGAAATCTTGTTAGCTTGTATTTGTTGGGCATGGAATATAACCAGTTCACAGGTGTCATTCCAGAAGAGTTTGGCAAGCTACAGAAGCTACAGTGGACAGCTCTTGATAAAAACAAACTCTCAGGCAAGATTCCTTCTTCCCTCGGAAACCTGACAAGCTTGACAGAGCTTCATCTGAAGAACAACAAATTACAAGGGACTATACCACCTAGTTTTGGGCAATGCCAGCGCTTGATGATCTTAGATCTTTCCGAAAATGAGCTTTCTGGACCCATAGCCAAACAAATTTTTGATATTTCATCCCTTTCTATATTATTGAACCTCAGTAGTAACCGCTTGGTTGGATCAATACCTTCAAATATTGGTAACCTGAAAAATATCATGCAACTTGATGTATCAGAAAACAGCCTTTCTGGTGAAATTCCAAGAGACTTAATTTCTTGTACTCACCTTGAAACCTTAAACATGCAGGGTAACTTATTTGAGGGAGAGATTCCTCAGTCCTTGAGTTCTTTGAGGGGAGTCCAAAGATTTGATATCTCACATAATAAGCTGTCTGGGCAAATACCTTATTTCTTGCAGACTCTTGATCTGAAATATCTGAACTTATCCTTCAATGATTTTGAGGGTGAAGTACCGTTAAATGGGGTGTTTGCAAATGGAAGTGCGATATCAATTGTTGGAAATAAAAAGCTCTGTGGGGGCATATCCAAATTAGGATTGCCTAAATGCCCTAAGAAAGAATCCAAGCAGCAGAACATGACCCGTGGTCGGAAAATACTGATTTGGCTGTCATGTGCCTTAGTTGGAGCATTGGTTTTTTCATGTTTAATCTTTTGGAAGTTCAAGATGAGAAGTGTTCAGCATTCTTCTGTTGCTGCGGATGCGCTGAGGAAAGAACTAGTTCGAGTCTCTTACACTGATGTCCTCCGGGCAACTGATGGATTCTCTCCGGAAAACTTAATCGGTGCAGGTAGTTTTGGTTCCGTATACAAGGGAATGCTTGATAAATTAGGAGAAGAATTTGTTGCTTTTAAAATCCTTAAACTTCAGGTTGAAAAAGCTGCCAAGAGTTTCTTGGTTGAGTGCAACACCTTGACAACTGTCCGTCACAGGAATCTTGTCAAGGTGATTACCTGTTGCTCCACTGTTGATTATCGAGGCAACGATTTTAAAGCTTTAGTTTATGAGTTCATGCCTAATGGAAGCCTGGAAAGCTGGTTGCATGCACCGGAAGGTGATGACAGGCAGGTTGAATCGCAAAACCTCGGCCTTCTTTGGAGAATCAATATTGCCATCGATGTAGCTAGTGCATTGGACTATCTTCATTACCATAGTCCAACCATAATAATCCACTGTGATTTAAAGCCTAGCAATATCCTTCTTGATGGAGAAATGACTGCACATGTAGGTGATTTTGGGCTTGTGAGGTTTGTCTCAGAGCTTCCATTTCCAAATCAAAGCAGTTCTGTTGGAGTAAGAGGAACAATTGGCTACGCTGCTCCAGGTAAAACAATAACTTGGCCATTTATAAAAAATTTTCATTGAGTAATGCTACACTTCCTCACTTTCTTTCAGTTATTCACCGGCACTGGACAGAACTTGATTTAAACTATATTTTGAGAACTTTGTACATGAGTGCACTTAAGTGCACAAAGATAGGTGTCTTTATTATTTTTCTATTGTAAATGCAGAGTATGGACTTGGAGGTCAGGTATCAACTTATGGAGATGTATACAGTTATGGGATTGTTCTTTTGGAGATGATGACAGGGAAAAGGCCCACTGATGCAGTGTTTGCGGGTGACTTGAATCTGCACAGTTATGCTAGGATCGCCTTACCTGATCAGGTGATGGCCATTGTGGATCCGTTACTTCTAAATCATGAGATAGGAGATCCAATGAACAACCACAGACAACGAAGGCAAACCGGAAATGACACCCAAAGGACATGCCTAGAATCTCTTGTGAGAATTGGCGTGGCATGTTCTGTGGAGTCACCACAAGAAAGAATGAACATAAAAGATGTGATACTTGAGTTACAACGGATCAAGGAAATGCTTTCTAGGTGTGGAAGAATTGGTTCATAATTTCAATTTGAAAGAGGAAAGATCGACTACTTGCCAAACACTGTCAAGTTCCTTGGTTGTTACATAGTGGAGTTAACAGTGGGTTGCAGCTTTCTCCTTGAAGTTCAGTTTGTTGACAGTTGTTTTTCTGCTTTGTTGCACGTTTATTTTACTGTTTCCGTTTGTTTGATTTTTAGAAATTAGTGGAGTAATGGATTTATGCAGATCATGGTTATTATGGCTCCTATTTTAATGGTGATTTCAGTTGTGTACTTGCCTATATAAGGGCTTCAGTTGTTCTAAATTAACATTTCTTATCTCTCTTTACATTACTTCTGTGTTTTACTATTGTTCTTTAACAATAGTATCCCAGCATGAGATCCTAAGAGTGAAATACTTGTGAGGTAGCCACAAATTTCCCCCTTTTATTTTTTAATTTACTCAATGGCCATTGTGCGATCAGTCATCCCACGCTTCATTAGTCATTATGACCATTGGAGCATGCTAATGGACGATTTTTTTACAGTTAAAGGAGTATTGGTTAGTCATCAAATTTAGAATTCAAAAGCCACCATTAGCAATGACTTTGATTGATTTCGATAAAGTAGAACTAAAATCTAGAAAATTGAAGGAATTGAAAACGAAAAATTATCTAAATTATCTCTTTTAGACTATTGGACATCCCATCTTGGAAACTATTCTTTACAAAGATACTTTCAAGAATATTTGGGATTCTATGAAGAAGAAATATCAAGGTTCTGTCAGGGTGAAATGTACACAACTTCAAGCATTGAGAAAGAATTTTCAGACAATGGTAACGAAGGATTGAGACTCTTTCACTAATTATTTTGTAAGAATAATGGAGATCTACAATAAGATGCAATTTCATGGCGAGAAGATGACTAGCGTCACCATAGTGTAAAAGATTTTATGTTCTATGATGTAGGATTTTAACTATGTTGTCAGCTCAATTGAAGAGTCGAAAGACATAGATACCTGGATACGCTCTCCTTAATGAGTATGAGTTTGCCCCCGGAAAAGTTCAGTATACAACCTTATGTTCAACAGTTGTCATGGCTATAAAAATTTCGTCTTCAATGAGATGCAAGCAATTAAGATTGGCTAGGTTTACGGGTTTGAAGAATTTCTTCCATAGAAAAATATTTGTTAGATCAATGGTACACAATTATCTATGTCCCCACTTTCTACATTTTATTTCATAACTCTGCATTTGCTATTCATAAAATAAGGAGTCATCTTAGAATATGAAAATCAGACTAGTCCAGTCACAGTTTTATCCAAAATTTTCCAGTCTACACACAGATAACAGGGCATGCTATGGCGTCTAGAAAGCTAGCAAGTTAAAAAACCCAAGTCTATGATCAGGCCATGCTGGAAGGCCAATCGTATAATACAGATACATAAGGCAAATTTAAGCCAAATATCCCATTGCCTTTTCCTTATTTCCTTAACCCCTTCCATCATCTTTTCCACATGATGAAACTCCTTCCAGTCTACCATTACTTTTTACAATTCTTCTTCTCTCTGAACCTCATACCATGGTTGGCTTTACCAGCTGTAAATGCTCTAACAAATGAAACTGATAGATTGGCTCTACTCAAGTCTAAAGAATCAATCACCATAGATCCACATGGAGTATTAAGCTCATGGAATGACTCAGTTCACTTTTGCAACTAGGTTGGAATCACCTGCAGCCGCCGGCACACCAGAGTCACAGCTTTACAGCTAGACGGCAGTGAGTTGCATGGACTTATATCTCCTCATATTGGCAATCTCTCATTTCTACAGTATGTCTTCCTCCGCAACAACACTTTGTTTGGCCAAATTTCATAGGAAATTAGTCATTTGTACCGTCTAAAAGAACTCTGGCTTCAGAATAATACTTTGACCGGAGAAATTCCACCCAGCTTGACCAACTGCTTAAAATTCACATATTTAAGCTTGTGGCAGAACAAGTTAATAGGTGTTAGACTTTTGAGATTTTCCTTTGATATTCAAATCAGTTCATATATTTTGTTAAGCTTATTAAGTTTAGTTTTGGTTGCTGAATATATTTTTTTTAATGTGATTGAATACTATGGTTCTGTTATAGTATAAATTAGGTAAAAAAGTTGTCCTAATGGTCATGCCTAAGTATGGGTTCAAGTATGGGCTGATATATGTTATTGTACCAATTTTTCTGCATATATATAAGGTAGAAATATGAATGAAATGAAGGTTTTTGTTGCTACCCTTCTTTTCCTGCATTTTTTACTCTGGTTTTTTTTTCTTTATGTTTTCTATGTTCTCTGGTTTTATAACATGGTATCAAGAGCATAAGTGATCTTGAAGGGCTGTGTGTTTGAGAAAAAAATCAGCAAGCCTTTCCCTCCATAAAACCTTAAAAATAGAGTGAAAACCAGAAAGCCTACCGCACAAAAATACGATAAACTAAAACATACATGGCCTTTAGTAGTGTCTTGGCTCTTTCATCCCCTGTTTTCAATGGTGAAAATTATCATATTTGGGCTGTCAAAATGAACGCTCACTTAAGAGGGCTTAGCTTGTGCCAGTGGATGGAAGCTGGAAGAGAAGTTCACCTCTTGACAATAACCCTACACTCAACCAAATCAAAGCACAGGAGGAGGAAGAAGCAAAAGCTTCAAGAGCCTCATTATTTATTCATGCTGCAATATCAGATTTCAATTTTCACTAGGATCATAGCTTGTGAGACACCAAAGGAAGAATGGGATAAGCTTCAAGAAATGTATATAGGGAGTGAAAGGATCTGGTAGTTGCAAATTTTAAATTTGAAGAGGGAGTTTGAGGTGCTGCACATGAGAGAAGATGAGTCTATCGAAGAGTATGTTGATAGACTCATAGAAGTGGTAAATAAAATCAGGTTGTTAGGGGAAGACTTGAGAAATCAAAGAGTAGTTAAAAAGGTCTTGATTAGTCTTTCAAAAAGGTTTGAATCCAAGATTTCATCACTTGAAGACTTAAAAAACTTGTCCAAGATCTCTCTGATTGAGCTAGTGTATGCTTTCCAAGCCCAAGAATAGAGGAGGTTAATGAGGTAAGATAATGGTGTTGAGGCAACATTTCTAGTAAGACAGAAAGAAAAGCTACCTCAAGACAAGGAAAAGAGGCAATCAAGTGAGAAAAAGGAGAAGGAGAAAAATGAAGGCCAAAACAACCCATGTTCACACTCCAAGAAAATCAACCATTCTAAAAAATATTGCTGGTTTAGGCTTGGAGTGCAGTGTAGAGCATGCAAGAAATTTGGTTATGTGTTTGCAAAGACAAGTAAGAGCAGCAGACGCAACAAGCTCAGGTTGCTGAAAAAGAAGAAAAATAAGAAGAAACATTATTTGCTGCAACTTCTTATGTAGGAAATCATAAATCAAATGTTTGAATAATTGATAGTGGTTAAAGTAACTATATGACATATGATGCTAGTATCTTCAAAAATCTAGATAAATCTTACAATTCAAGGGTAAAGCTCGGTAATGGAGAGTACATTAAAGTTAAAGGAAAAAGAGTTATTTTAGTGGAGACTCATTTAGGTATAAAGTACATTACTGATGTTTTATATGTGCCTGAAATTAATCAAAATCTACTGAATGTGGCTCAAATGTTTGAAAAGCATTATGTCTTGTATTTTAAAGATATGTCATGCATCATCTATGATCTTTGTGATTGTAAATTAATGTTTACGAAGATAAAAGGTAGAAGTTTTCAACATGCAAGGTGTCCTAAATGAAGATTCAAATTCAGCTAGTAATACTGAATTTCAAGTTAAAGGAATAAAATTTATGGAAGAAATTTGAAACAAATGCAATGTTGCTACACTTGGACATGCTCATTGTGACAAACCAACTAGTAAAGATGAATGCACAATTGCTATAAATGAGGAGAAGGAAAAGATTGAGAAAGATGGAACTCATCAGCTAGTAAACAAACTAAATAAAGAAGAAACAAATAGGGTCTGGCCTAACAAAATGGGCACAACTATGTGCTTGAATGATGAAGATTTGTTAGTCCTAAGAAGTGATCTAAAGTATATGAAGCAATTAAAGCAAAATATGAAGGAGGAGTTTAAAAACTTTGGAAAAACATACTTTATTGGAATGAAAATTTAGCAAGCAAGTTCTAAATATCCAGACTAGAATTTAGATTTCTGAGAATAAAGCTTGCAGTTTCAAAGAAAAATAATAAGGAGGAATGTTAGACTTTTAAGATTTTTTTTAATATTCAAATCAGTTTATATGTTTTATCAAGCTAATTAAGTTTAGTTTTAGTTGCTAAATATATTTTTTTTAATATGGTTGAATACTATGGTTTTGTTGTGGTACAATTTAGGTGGAAAAATTATTTAAACAATCATGCCTAAGTATAAGCTTAAGTATGGGTTAATGTCTGCTATTGTACCAATTTTTCTATATATATACAAGATAGAAATATGAATGAAATGAAGGCTTTTGCTGCTATCCTTTCTCTCCTGCATTTTTCCCTCTGGTTTTATAACAATGGCAAAGGAATTTGGTATAACAACAAGTACAATACCAAAGGAATTTGGTTCCTTAAACGGGCTTCAATGGCTTTCTACTAACAATCTGACCGGATGCCTGCCATCCTCTTTAGGAAATATTTCGTCACTTAAAACCTTGTACACACGACTTAACAACCTAGAGGGACCTATTCCAGGTGAGATAAGCAATCTGAAAAATTTGGAAAATTTTGCAATTGGTGTTAATAATCTATCCGGTACAATCCTATTCTCTCTCTACAACGTATCTATTGGGAATTTAGATTATCATATGCAGTGAAAATTTAAAATTTAATCCGAATTCTACCTAAGGATCCATGCAAAAAGTATAAATCAATTATTAGGATTTTACTTATTGGGCACTCGTATTTCTACTGATCAAAACTTGAGGCGGATGAATCAAACGCTGGTCAGAAGGTACAACATTTCTACGGTATCCACACGAAGTGAACAACGACTTCTCACCCTCCATGAATCTGCTAGGATGCGTTTTTCTCTCTAGAAATTAGGATTGGGTATTTTCTAAGTGATTTAGGATTTATATGGAAGCTTTAAGCGTGTCTCTCATGTGCTGCCCTTAAGCCTCTTTTTATAGAACTTAAGCAAGCCACAATCCTAGTTCTACAAGGATAATGCTTACAAAATCCTAATTACACTTAACAACTCATCTTATCCTTATCTTAGAGATAATGAGGAGAGATAGGATTTATCTATTAATTATCTAATATTAGATAATATTATCTCATAATATAAATATCTTAATATTAGATAATTGCATATAGTTATCAAATATCAAAATAATATTATTTTATAATATATTTATCTAATATCTGATAACGTAATTATTTGATATTACTTTAATATCAAATAATATCACATAATATTATATATATATATATTACGTGAATAACACATTATTATTCTTAATAATAATATATGTGCACGAAAATAAGTTCAATTAATTGGATATTAATATAATTTAAAGTCTAATTAATTATTATCTTATTCCTACTCTTTTTGTGTAACCCTGTAGGTTCTTACTATGTTGACAATGACTCATTATTGAGCTATAGATAGTGAGCGGTATCTAGCAATACATCACTGACATCCACCTAATACATGATCAACGTTTTGCATTATAATCCCTTTTTGTAATAATATCCAAATTGAATTGGAGGCATGGAATGTGTCATCCTCGTCAATGTTCAATTTATATTTCTTGGTACTGAGTAGACTTAAAATAAATGATTAATATCACATATTAATCCAATTGAGCATGGCCATGTATTTCTAAGTCTCACTCAATCAAGGGGCCCAAGGATATTTCTTTTTTATACAAGAGTAACAAAATCTCATCTACATCACTCACTTCCCTTTACACGATTTATGACACACCCAATCAATGTCCTATTCATCATCCTGATCAAAGGTGACATAGAACAATATTAAAATGAGTAATTCCTGATGTAGGGAACCGTAGTGACTTCAGATCAAAGGTTTATGTGTATTTATGATCATATGAGAATAACTTATGACACGTCTATCCATACAGTATTCTCATAGTGGGTCAGTTCAGTACATTGTTCACTAGCAATGTACTCATGTATTGACTTGATATCACATATCCATGATTCGTAATCATCAGTCACTATACATGCTAGTCTCAATGTATTATTACTATCCTTTTTCGTAATAATACTTAACTAGGGGCATTTTAGGAATAGCAAAGCTATTCCAAAAATAATTATTATATTAAGTTATAAATTACATAGAATAATAGTAAAATTATGAAAATAAAATATAATAATTAAATTACCTAAAATAAAATATAATACATTGTGTATTATTTCAATTATCTATATGATTGGTTCCTAGGACACACACCAGCAGTATCTTCTATTTGGGTTATCTTAGCTGTAGAAAACCAGCTAAGAGGCACTCTACAAAACTACATTGGTTCCATAACCCCAAACCTCCAATACTTAGAACTTTCTGGCAATCAACTTTCAGGGCCAATTCCAACCTCACTGTCTAATATCTCTGGCCTTCAAATCATTGACTTGGGAATCAACAAATTTGAGGGATAAGTTTCGACTAACTTGGGAGGTTTGCAACAGTTGCAAGTTCTAAGTTTAGAAGAAAATGATTTAGGAAGTAATTCAAGTAAATACTTGAATTTCTTGCATTCTCTGGCAAACTGCAACAACTTGGAATACCTTCAACTGGAGTTAACAATTTTGGAGGTGTTTTCTTGCGAACTGTTAGGAATCTCATTACCTAACTGAAGCAGCTCTAGTTTAATATAACCAATATATATGGCAGCATTCCAATGGAAATTGAAAATCTCATAAATTTGAAAGTCTTGACCTTGCAAAGTAATTTTCTCATAGGCATCATCCCTGTGTCTATCGGGAAATTAGGAAAGTTGAAGATATTAGACTTAAGTTTCAATAGATTATCTGGGCAAATTCCACCCATTATTGGAAACCTCACTCAATTGATTGAACTCTATTTGTTAGATAACAAATTAGGAAGGGTCATTCTGACAAGTATACGAAATTGCCAAAATTTATAGTACTTGGACATTTCAGGAAATATCCTTACAAGGGCAATTCTACGACAGCTCATTAGTTTTTCATCACTAACAAGACTGCTTAGCTTGTCAGGAAATTGACGAATGGCAGCGGGCAGTCTACCTCAAGAAGTAGGCAACTTGAATAATCTCAATACCTTGGATCTCTCAGAAAATGCTTTGTCTGGTGAAATTCCTGAAACAATTGAATATTATGTGAGCCCAGAGCACCTTCTTCTTCAAGCTAATGCCTTTAAAGGTGGTATTCCAGCATCTATGGCTGCCTTGAGAGGCCTTTTGGTCTTGGATCTCTCGCAAAACAACTTGTCGGGAATAATTCCACAAGAACTACAGAAACTTCCAATCTATGTATATTTGAACTTTTCATTGAATAATCTTCATGGTGAAGTACCAACTAGTGGAACATTCCAAAATGCAAGTGCCATATCACTTACAGGAAATAATTTACTTTGTGGGAGCGTCCATTCTCTTCATTTACCATTTTGCTCTGTTAGAATCACAAAAAATGAAAAACACCACATTTCTAGATTGAAAATAATAGTTGTTTGTGTGGTTCTTTCCGTCTTCATATTGGGTACTTCATTATTTACTCTTTGGTGGGTAAGAAGATGTAAGAGGAAGGCATCTTCTTTCTCCACAATCGAGCAACTCCTCAAGTTTTATGGTCAGCTCTATCATGCAATAGGTGGATTTTCATCTCACAACTTGAAAGGATTAGGTAGCTTTGATTCTGTGTGGAAAGGCCATTTTGATCCAGAGGACAAAGCTATAGTTGTGAAGGTTATCAATCTTCATAAAAGAAGAGCTTCAAAACGTTTCATGGCTGAATGCAAAGCTTTGAAAAGCATTTAGCACCGAAACTTTGCCTTGATCTTATCGTGTTGCTCAAGCATGGATTACAAGGGCAGTGATTTCAAGGCTCTCATTTTTGAATTCTTGGCAACTGTAAGTTTGGATAAATGGTTACATAGGGAAGATGGTGGAAATCGGTCATTGAACCTTCTTCAGAGGTTAAACATTGCAACTGATGTTACACCAGCTTTAGATTATCTTCAACACGAATGTAAGCAACATTCTCCTTGATTCAGATATGGTTGCTCATGTTAGTGATTTTGGCTTGGCAAGACTTTTATCTGTCACCAACCAGGTGCTGCAAAATCAAAGCAACTCCATCGGATTAGAGGGCACTGTGGGAAACACAGCTCTAGGTAATAGTTTAATACAACATTTGCTATAAATCTAGTATGTTCCTTTTGCTTCTTTGGCAATTAATCAACCAAGGGTTTTATCATTTTTATTACGTTACATTCTCCAAATTAGATGTGTTTCATCAAAGTGGTTTGCTTTTGATGTAATAGCAAAAATTTTCTAGTTTCAGTTCAGCGGCCCCAGAAAAAGAGCAACAACTGTTGTTAACTTGTAGAGTATGGAATGACAGGTGAAACATCAATGGAAGGAGATGTATATAGCTTTGGGGTGCTTATATTGGAGATGTTCACAGGAAAAAAGACTAACACATGAAATGTTTAAAGATGGTTTCAATCTTCATCATTATGCTAGATCTTCATTGCCCAAAACCTTGTTCATATTGTTGACCCAATTCTTCTGCCAAGAGAAGCAGAAGACACAACAAAAGCTAGTTATAGAGAGGAAATCAAGCTAGAAGATGAAAATAAGAGCATGAAATAAAGGCAAATCCAAATAGATGCTAAATTGGATGAGTTGTTGGCATCACTTTTTGATGTGGGGCTTGCTTGCTCTCTGGGTCCCCAAAAGAAAGAACAAATATGATGTTCGCAAGCAACTTCATCTCATTAAAAATGAGTATCTTAGTGCTGATAATTACAACAGAGTGAGGGCTTAGCAATTTTAAAGGTAGTGCTCAAGTGTTCTTTTGAGTTTCCCTAAATGCACTTTTATCACTCTTTCATTTTTAATAAAGAAATGCAGTTAAGTTTCCAACAAATGGAAATATAGGCATAGTCATGTCATTAGGAAGCACTGCTCGTATTTGGCGAGGTTGTGTTAGTTTGATATTGTTCTTAAGGTTTAGTAGTCATTTCATTATCCCATAGTTATTTCCTCGTTTTCGGATCACATTGCTGGATGTAAAATCTTAGGTATCAAACCATGTGAGTGTTATGTTTTTCATCCTTTATTACCAGTTCTTCTGCAACGTATGTCGTTTAAAATAATGGTATCAATCTTACTGATTTTGTGATCAAAATCCTTCATGAGTTCATACTAAGTAAAGCTTCAAAGAAGTTGCCCAAGGCTGTTGAAACTCAAAGAACAACGTGTATAAATTTAGCTCAAGTGAAACCCTTTTCAAGCAATTAACCAATTTGAAAACAACACACAAAATAGACAAAGTTTAGTTCATAATTTAAACTAAAAAGAAAGAATATGTACGTTATATAGAAGAGCGAGAGATTTCAAGTAAAGAGAAACTAATATTTCAGGAAACAATAAAAAAAAGTGCTAGATTTTTATTAGACAGAGATTCAAACTTAAAGTCTTTTAACTTATTTTTTAAATCCTTGTCAGTAAATCACACTACTGTAAGTCTTTTTTTTTTGTTCTTAGCATTGCACGCTATTGTAAGTTTGAGTATTATTAATATTATATTTTAGTATAGTACAATGTAATGAAAAAAGATTATTTGATAGATACTATAAAATAAAATGTTTATTTCTTAAAAAATGATTATTTTATCAAATGATAAAATGTTTGTTGCATAACAAAAGTAATGTAATGACTATTTCATTATTTTTGTAATTGATTTGCAATTAAATTATTCTTATTAACTTTTTTAAATTTCAAATATCTTTTTAATTACCTTTCTCTTTTAATTGGTTATTTTTGGCATTTAGCATAATAAATATTTTCAAAAACTATGACATATTTTGTTAGCATTACAATGTTGTAATATTATTATAATATAATTGCTATGAAACTTTCTATATGTTCATGGTGGAAAAAAGTTATATATTAGTTTTACTATTTAATATATATTATTGGTTGCAAATTATATATATGTATATACACACACATATAGTTATAAAAAGGTTATAAATGAATTTAAAAAATAGTGATATCATTTTTCATATAAATATGATTTTAATTTTACACTTATTTTTTTATTTTTAAAGGTATTATTAATTATCATTGATAATTTTTTTTAATTTCTATTATATTTCGTTGTACTAAACAAAATTATAAAATGGAATATCTCTTCTATTTATGAATATACTAAATATAACTATGAAATGGTTATTTCATTCCAAATATAATTATAAAAAATTATAAACCTACTATTAGATTTGAGAAAACTGCTTATGTGGCTAGTGATGGTTGTGGCTGAAACACATATTGTGGTAGCAGTCCAAATAAAAAGACTTATAAATCTAGTCCAAAAGGATTGGTGATAGATTATAGTGATAAAGAGTATTTTTACTATTATAAGAAAAGGCATCTTAAATATGTGTAAAAAGTTAGATAATGATATAAAGGAGTTTAAGAGAATCAAAGAGAAAAAGGAAATTGGATTAATACTATTGGTGTTGTAATTACACAAAATGATGAAGATTATGTGATTTTAATAAAAGATGAATGTTAGAATGATTTTTATGGTTGTTGGATTGATTCTACTTATTCTGGTTGTTCTAGTCATATTTCAATCAATAAGAAGATGTTTGATATGTATAATAATTATCAATATGAAATTATGAACTTGGCTAATGGTGATACTATAAAGTTAAAATGTATTAGTAATGTAAATTTAAGTTACACAATAATAGTACAAAGACGTTGAAGGATATGAGATATGTGTCAGCATTGAAAAAGAATTTAATTTCTTTGGATAAATTGGATGTTTTAGGATATCGATATTTTGTTAGAGATGGAATCTTAAAAAATTACTAAAAGCATATTGATCATTATGAAAGGTAAAAAAACTAACGGGAATTTGTTTAAGTTAATGGGAAATACATTTGTGAGAAACATAAATGATGAAGCATACAATGAAGTAAAAAGAGTGGAGCATGCCACAGTTCTAATGAAAAAAATTAACTTGAATTAAGGTTTACAAGACTAGTTTCTCTAAAATTCTAAAATTAAAACATATAATTTGTATAAAAATGGAAGTTGTTGAGTTTGATCTAAATTAAAATTATTATCAATTTGTGATTATTTCTTGTTATGAATTTTCTTCCCACTTAAGTTAGGTTTTTGTACTAGTTGAAGTGGGATTTTTTGCCATGCAAGTATTGATAGGTTATCAATATTTGTATTGACTAACTATTTGAGATATGAGAGAAACTTGGCAGGAATTGCTTGAAAAAGAATTGGATATAATTGGAACTTAGGTTGGTGAGAAGGTTAAAATTTATAATTTTTTTTCATTTTAATAGTGAAAATTTTATTAATTATCTTATGATTTTCTTCTTGAATTTAAGAAGTTTTTTACACAAAATTATGTATTTATTTTATTATTATTATTATTACTTGAAAATATTTTTTCCAGCAATTTCTTCTCCCTACCTAGGAAGGTCATATCATCATCTCTTTCCAAAAGTGCCCTTTGACGTGATGCCTACATCATTTCAAAATTATCCATAAAAGAGACTCCCTAATACTTGTTTTGGTTATCAACAAAGTCTTTTTAGTCTTGAAAATAAGTGTTAAATTTTTGCCACTTGCCCAAAATGCAAATAGGTTTTTTTTTATCTTGATTGTGACATTTACATTCATAAAAGCTTGCATAATTATCCTGTTTATGATAGCTCCAGGAATTTTAAGTCGATCACGACTTTAGGATGATTGCATTTTTATGCTTTAACCATAAAAACTAGTAATCTAAAGTATGTTCATGCTTCCCTTTCTTGTCATATTGCATTAACTGATAGGATTTATGATAGTGTTGAAGCACTAATTAAAAAAAGTTGTCCACATATTCTATAATAGCGTCAAGTAATGATGAAATCATGTCAAGATGTTTCGTTTACTAGGGTCAAATTCTCTAGACTCAAGTTAGCTACTATATATCCAAAGCTTTACTTCATGCATAAAGATTTTTAGATTTGGTATGAGTCGTGACTTTATATAATAGGCAAGTCTTAATCATTTACCACACACTATAAGCATATAGTTTGATTAGTGAGCAATTAACATGATAATTCAGTCTCAATCATTTGGTGAACACTATATACTTTGATTGGTAAGCAATTGCACCTGTTCTAAAATATAGAATTTTCTTGACATTCAATTCTCTCAGGATTGGTAATGAGTTAAGCTGAATTGGTCTTAACTTACGCTTGACTTAAAACAAAATTTTTTAACTTATAGCTTAGCTCAAGTTTAGGTTAAATTATGCTTATAAGCAACTTAACTCAATTCATTTGCTCAAATTAATTACAATCATGGATTATTTTGTTAATAATTTAATAATTTAAAAAAATATGAAAATGAATATATTTATCAATTTAGCCACATAGAATAAATAAAAATATAAATGGATAAATTTGGTATTATTATATTGTTACTTATATCTTATAAGTGTACTTAATATACTATAGATGATAAATATTTGGCAAAGAGTTCGTGTGTTGGATGAAATCAAATGGCATCTTGGTAACGGTATGGAGGATCAATTTTGGAAGGATGAGTGGATACCAGTGTGCCAGGCTCTATGTAATTATAATGACGTTGTTATTCCAGGCTATGAGCAAAACTTATCAGTTGATTCTTATGTGAATGACAATGGCAACTAGAACTTTATGATATCCATGAATGTTGGGCTAAGTAGTATTTTTGATAAGATCATGAGCATTATCCCTTCTAACCAATTGCTTAAGTCAGATAGTTTATAGGAAGTGAAATCACATAATGGGAGCTTCTCTATCAAATTTGCTTATAAAGCTCTAACTAATTCCACATTTATTATAAGATCTAGCTTTTGGTAAAGAATTTGGAAATGGTTTGATAATATTCAATTGATTAGTGAGAAAGCAAAGGGTTTTAACTAATATTAAGAGGAAAGTGCATATATTGATTAATTTGGATTTGGGTAAAATTTAGGTAAAATTCATTAAGTATTTACAATTAAATTCTTTATTCTGATTATGACAAGTGTATTAATTGCTATATTAACTATTAATAACTTCAATTTGATAATTACAATAATTATCAATATTATAATTATAATAAATCAATTAATAGATATATTATAATCTAAATGGAGAATCTTACTACAAATACCTAAAGAACTTTACTTAAGTTTTGCCCTTCAAATTTATGCTTATATTATTAGTCTATAAGATGGAAATGATTATGTTGCATTACTAATGCAGTGATGCATTATTAATGCAGCGATGCATTAGTGCATCAACAAACTTGACTGTTGATTTATTATTGTGTAGCATGACAAATTTTATTTTTTAAAAAAGTAAGTATAATATATAATAAGATCTAATAATGCACGAATACATCACTATATTAGTAATGTATCAGTCTTTTCCGTACAAGATAATTGATAATGCATTTGTTGAGAGACTATGAGAGGTTAGCAACTTATGGTTTTCTTGAATAAAACCTAAGCATTGGAAGAATTTTTTGTAAGTTGTAAACTTCCACACCTTACTTCTTTTTTTAGGGCATATCTATCATGGTGATTCAATGGTTAAAATTAAGTCAATATGACAAAAGAAATAGATCCTACTTAAAGCAATCTATCTCTATTAATTTTTTTTAGTCTTTAAATTTTTATTTTTCAAAATTATTACCTAAAATTAGTATATTAATGTGTGAACCCAACTCAATAACTATTTCTATCAAATTTTATCGATTAAATATATTCTAAATCTTCATTTTTGGATATCATTAAATTTGTAATGCATATATCTAAAATTTATATTTTTTTAGATATAATTTTTCTAGTTTAGAATTTGATTATAAAATTTTAATATCACAAAAAGAATTTTTAAAAAATTATATAAAATTTAAATATTTCATAATAAAATTATCAAACTATTAATTAAATATAGTGCTTAAAATAAAAACTATTTAAACAATGTGAATTTAATTTTTAATAGATTTAGGCCTTGTTTGGCACACCATATAAGAGCTGATAGTATAGGATAGACTATTAAGGCTTATACAAAGTTTGAAAATTTTAAATGGATTATATAACTTATTAAAAAATTTTCTCTTATACGTTTAAGGTTTAGAATTTAAAATTTAGTATACTATCTTATCATATAAAATACTATATTATACTATCCAGTAGTCCTTATACTATATTATATAGTATATCAAACAAGGCCTTAGGACCTAAAACAAGTATAGTCTTTACAAGAGGCCACACATAAGCCTAATAAATTTTTTTACAAAATATTAAATTTAAAAAAATATTAATTTTAGTTAATAAAAATAAAAATTAATTGTAATAATATATAAATACATAATAAAGAAAGCAATGTTATAAAAGTGAAGTTAAAAAATATTTGACATCAAGAAAATATATATTTATTCAAATATATAAAATAAATTTGCACTAATAATTGACAATAATAAAACAAATAACATACAAAAACTCTAAAATTAAGTATTAAAAATTAAAAATAATAAAATAGAAGTGTTTTTCTCTTGTCATTATTGCTCTTCTATCTTTTTTTAATAATAAAAGTGATTAAATTACTAGATATATATATGTAAGGATTAGAGATCGAATTCTAAATATAATGATAAGTATAAAATCATTAAAGGACCTTGAATACTACCTAAATAAAAAAACTCTTAGTTATTGCTCATACCTTATAAGAATTGAAAAATTGTATATCATATCATATCATATGTTTAAATAAATATAAAAACCAATTATTATCAAGTGCACAAGTAAGTATATATTAAGATATTAAGAAGAGAATTTTGTGCTCATAAAATTAAATGAAAAAACAATTGGTATATTCACAATTAGTCCATTTGATCTAACACACTATTCAAATCTTTTACCATTAATCTACTCATTAATGGCTTTAATTATAAAAATTTGTACAACAAAATTAGCTACATTACTTAAACAATTGTCTTGTTTTGTATAATACAAATTGGAAATTAAATTGTTGATGTTTTTTTTAAATATATAAATTTATTTTTAAAAATATAATTTTAATTTTAATATTTTAATATATTTATTTTTTATAAATAATATTTAATTAAAATTCATTTTGGCCTAGAAATTTTAATGGTAATGCAATCTATTTTTCATATAGAAGATTTTTAATGATAGATATAAAATATAGATAACTTGAATAATATTTGTATGATTTAATTATAAAATGTAACTATAAATGATTTATTAATTCATATAAATTGTATTAAAGGATTAATGAAATTCACATACAATATTTGCTTATAATGGATAAAAACTAATTTCAAAGTATGTTAACTGATCTTAAATACTAAAGAATAATATTAATAGTATTAACCTATTTATTATTTTATAAGTGCTTAAATTTTGGTCTCATCATGAAAAATATATTTTAGAGTGTGATTGATAACACTAAAATGTTAGTGTTGATATTAAGTACTGAATTTTAAGCACTAAATCTACTAAGTATGAAATTTTTAATGTTTAAATAATTTCATACATTAAGTTTTGATTTTTAATTAATAATTTGATAATTTAGTCCTAAAATGTTAAATTTTGTATAGTTTCAAAACTATCTTTGATTATAATTTTAAAAATTTTATGCATCATATTTTTTAATGCTAAATTTATTTGCATATATACGTATATATTTATTAAGTATTGAAATTAAACATCAAATTTAAGTGTTGAATTTATTAAGTGACAGATATATAGTGTTTGAATTTTGAGTACTGAATTTAGCTAATGATTTCAAAGTTTTATTACAAGGTATTCAAATTTTGTAAAATTTCAAAATTTTCTTAACTATTTTTTAAAAATTTTATATACCTAATCCTTAAATGATTTATATATATATATATATATATATATATATATATATATATATATATATATATATATATATATATATAATGTGTGTATTCAATTATTATAAAAATACTGATAAAATTAAATATTTTTATCAAATAAAATCTCATAAACATAGTGGTAGTTGCTGAATGCATTCAACTTAATAATTGTTATCGAAGAGGTTAAGTTTTTTTACTGAATTTAATATTCAGTACTAATAAATCAAGTAAATGAAATCTAATTTCAAGCTTGAACCTATTCAATTAAGTGTTCAATTATTATTTTCAAACAATTTGTACGTCAATTTTTATGAAATTTGATATTTAAAATGAATAATTTTTAGTCTGAATCTGTTTAGTTAAGCATTGAATTACCATTTCCAAACACGCCCTTAGTAAAGAAATTAAATATTTTAATAGCAAATGATATAGTCTCAATTTGAAATTAATATTGAAAAACATATATTAAACATAAAGATAATTCTAGGAACTTAATTTTTAAAAATTAGTTAAAATATATATTTTTTTGCAATCTTAACTTTTTCTCAATTTTTAAAAAATAAAATAATATTAAATAAATTATCAAATCTAAATGAAATATATATAATATAATATAGAAAATTCAAAATAAATTTACTAAAAACATAATACAAAAAAATTAAAAGAAAATTAAGGCCTGGCCTTCCTTATTGGATTATTGTGCATTTATGTTATTTTTTAGGGTCAAAGTGCACAAAAATAAAGTAGTCAAGCAAAACTTAGGTTGCAAGTAATAAAATTTGTCTATTATTTTTCACTTTTAGGACATCTTGTAGTGGCAATTGATCCAACAAAGCAAGGCGCCTATACCCCACATTTCTTGTCGTAGCATAGTAGGCCCTTTTTTAGCTAAATATCCATGATTGGCTTGGATGGAACCTTTCCAAATTCTGGAACCTTATGTTTGGTTTTACGTGCTGGTTGTTGTGAAAGAATCAAAATGACATAATTTTTGGTAGTGTTGCTATGCCGTCACATGGCATCATTTTTAAAGCTGGTGCAGGAATAAAGAAATTGCAAATAAATGCTTGGGTTATGTTGAACCAAAGGTGCGGTATCTAAATAACTAAGGTGCAGATTCACTAGGGGTATCCTATGTTTGATTGGATTAAATGTAACTCAATTGTCTCAGTAAAAAACTTCAATTCAGTTGGTCGTGGGATTGTCTTCAGGGATGCTCTAGGAGTCAGGATTATGATGGGATTTAGCAAGTTCATAGGGTTTGCATTAGGTCTGATGGCTAAGCTTTGGGTTCTTCTATGGAGCATGAAGCTAGTTTGGAAAAATAGTTGGTAAAAAGTGATCTTCAAATTGGATTTGATTGTGGCTATCAGTCTGGTGAAAAAAAGGATATCTATATCATCATCCCTGTTAAGCTCTCGTCAAATCTATTTGCATGTTTGTGAGCCATAATTGGAAGATTGAAATTCAACATTATTTTAGAGAAAATAACCAAGTGGTTGATTGCTCAGCAAATCTTTAACTAGTTTATATAGAAGGACGTCAGGAAATTGTCTGTGGCCCCTTCTATCTGATTCTGCCTGAGTTAATAACTGTAGGCCTAATAAGATACATGGTGAAACACGTGAGGATGTAGTTTAAAGAACTTTACCTTGCCTGAATGTAAAATCTAGAACTTTGTGTATACATACAGTTAATGTTAATATCTCCCTGTTTTCTTATTTTGAACTTGGTCTCTGTTGCTGTCTGAAGGCAGCTTCAGAGAATGACTTTTGAACGAGTAGAAGGGCTGTGATTGGGAAGTAGGTTGAGGCATTTAGCAGGGATTTCTTTGATCAAAATCCACTTAGTCAGGTTGGATTAGTGACTATAAAAGATGGAGTTGCTCATTGCTTAACAGATCTTGGTGGTAGTCCTGAGTCTCACACTAAAAGCTTTGATGGGTGAACTGGAATGCTCAGGTGGCACCTCCCTATAAAATGCACTAGAGCTTGTCCATGGCTATCTAAATCAAATTCCATCGTATGGTCATCGAGAAGTTCTGATCTTATACTCTGCTCTTAGTGCATGTGATCTTGGTGATATCATGGAAACCATCCAGAAATGTAAAAAAGCGTAAAATGAGATGCTCTGTCATTGGGCTTGCTGTTGAAATTTTTATATGCAAACATCTTTATATAATTGAAATAAAATTGATTTCAATTAATATAATTATATTAATTAAAATAAATTTATATAATTAGATAACTGTTTCGACTTAAATCCAATTCGAATATCAATAAGGATAAGAGAAAAAATTCCAATAGCACTATAAAGAAAAAAATTCAAATCCTATATTATATATATATATAATTCCTAGATGGATATTAAATAATCTTTTTATCAATGAATAAATATTTTACCCACCTATTTAATCCATTGAGTATATAATGAATAAATTTTGATTAACTAAACGATGGATGAGTTGATTGGATTTATGGGAACCCATCCATTTTGCCGCCGTGTGGACCAATTACTTCTCATTACATTGGCAATCCGAGTATTGTTGCAATCTTAATTAGCTTAACAGATGTGAAGATTTTGTAGAGGAAATATTTATTTAATATTGAGATATGAAATCTCCTTGGATTGACATTTCACCGTCCCCGACACTTCCGACCCTCTGTTAAGGGAAATGTCCATAAATATATCATCATCTATCGATTTACATTTATCGGTGGGTTCCATCATGACTCTTGAGTTTTAAAACCAAGGGACTCTGCACAACAAAACTTGTTGATTTAAAGGTATAAAATTTGGGCCATTAAGCTTTAGACGAGAGGTGGTAAATAAAAAATGAGGGTTCTTAAAATGCAAATTACATTCTGACATTGTGAATTACGACTTTTATTTCACAAATGAGAGTATAAGATAAAAATTAGCTTTATTACCTTATAATAAGAATTTGAAAATAACATTTTTTATTACATTGCTTACGATAGGAGAATTATAGTTAAAAGTTATCTATCTATATATACATATTAGGATTGTACTGCATTACTGATGTGTCATGCTTGGATTCTTTGCTTTTATTATTTTATTCCATTCCATAGTTTACATCTTTTTTCTCATTTTAAATTTATCTATCCTGAGTTTGTATGAAATCCATGACGTGTTCGCGGCTGCATTCTTCATCTTATTTATTTTACTCTTCTTTTTTACTTCCCTTTTCATTCTGCCTACTCCATTCTATTTATTTTATTTTTCTTCCTTCACTTACCTTTTTCATTCCTTTTTTTTGCCTTCATTTATATAAACAAATATATAAATAATAATATTTATAAAAATATAAATAATATAATATAATAATTTATATAAAATAATAAAGATAAATAATAATATATTTTTTTAATATCAAATAGATTTTCATATTATATATATTGTTACATTATATTTCATTATTTATATATAAAATTAAAAATACATAAATGCATTTAAACTATATTTCTCAGATTAGCATTATTTTTAAGGTTAAAAATATTTTTGACTTTCTTTTTACATTGTTATTCTTTTTTTATGGATAAGTTGGAGTGAGGATTTTTTTGTTTGTAATATATGTGGATTTTTAATCTCATATATATATATATGTGTGTGTGTGTGTGTGTGTAAAGGTGTACATAGGCCGGGTCGGGCCATCCGTGCCAAATCATAAAAATTGAAGGTCCGAACCCAGTCCGATCCGTTTATGTTTTAAAATTTTTTAGCCCGGCCCGGCCCGACCCGAATTTTCAATTAAAAGCCCCGAAAATTCGAAACATAATTTTTTTAAATTTTTTAATAAAAAATAATTTTTTAAAATAATATATATATATTTAAAGAGATAATATGATATTTAAATATATAAAATATTTAATATGTTAAATTAATATTTTTTATATTAAAAATAATTAGATATGATTATATTTTCTAATATATAATTATATTATTAAAAATAAATTATTATAATCAGGTTAGGCCAGGCCTATCGGGCTTTTTTGCCTTGGCTTGAACCCGACTTAATTATTAATTAAACAATAAAAAAAAGTCCCATCGGACCTATCAGGTAAAAAAAAAAGCTTAAATATTCTATTTTTTCAGGTCGAATGAGTCGCTTGACCCATGTACACCTTTATGTGTGCGTGTGCGTGTGTATGTATTATTTTATTTTAAATTTTTTATTTTCAAAGTTCTAATTTTTTAATATCATTTTAGCATAATTTATCTATCTGAATCTATCTTCCATATATCAATACTAATTTATACGATTTTTAATTTTATAATGACAATTGCCATGTGATTGTCTCATCATTGCTTTATTCCTATTTTTAATTCATTTGCCTATTTGATTTTAATTTATATCTTATTATTAACAGGGGTGGGTAGGGTGAGGGAGAGAGGTGTGAGAGGGTTCTTTTAGATTTTTGCTTTTTCTTAGCACATAATTTTTTATATTTTTATTTTGATTGTTTATATTTTAAACTTCTATTTTTTGAACTCAATAATTTATACATCTTTATTTTAATTTATGATTATTATTATTATTATTATCTATTTATCTAAATATTAATCCTAGATTATGCAATGTACAGTGTCTAATTGTTACTTCACTTTTTTCTTTTTATATTTTTTAATTTATTTTTTCACTTCCTATTATCATGCATTTTTATGTCTTTTTATATAAAAATAAATAATTATATAAATAATATATTAATAACAATAATTATAATAATTTATATATAATAAAAATAAATAATAATGTATTGTATTATATATTCATTTTTGTTATATATTTAATATATAAAATTAAGAAAATTTAGATGAATTTGTATGTATGATTTTAGTGTATTTTCTCTTTATTTTTTATATTCTTACTAATTATATTTCCTTATCTGACTTTGCATTGATTGAATCATGAGTTTGAATTACAAGTAGCAAATGAGTTTTTGTAATTTTCTTTGATATTTTTAATAATTTTCTTAAGCATATTTGTCAACGTTGGAGATAAGTATTTTTCTTTAAAGTTAATACATGTCTTTTATTTTTTATTTTTTGCATTTTTACTATTTTTTCGACAAATTGGAGTAGTGATTAATTTGTAAAAATATATGTGAGATTTTATTCTCACATATTCAAATTTTTGAATAATTTTTATTTTAGAAGTGCCAACTTATGGTATCATTTTTAACATAATAAACTTATACTTCGATACTCATATAAAATGTGCTTCTATGTCTATACTAAAAATTTAAATTTTTTTCTATAATAGTTATTCTTAGTTAATTGTCACTTAAATACAACTAAAAATTGTATGAAACTTCTACATCAATAATTATTAAACAATATAACAAATGTATTATATATGTCAACTAATTATTAACAAAATTTAACAAAAAAAGATATAAAATATCCAATTAAAAATGAAAAATAAGTATAAGAATCCAATTTACAACTTTTAAACTACAAGTACCAAATTAGAAATTGGGTAAAATTACAAGTAGTAGTAACATAATTTAACCTAAAATAATTTATTTAAAGTGGAAAAAAAATACTATTTGTACTCCTTTTCTCTTATAAAATTTCAAATTATTATTCATTGTATATTTGTTTATGTTTGAATTAATTTGGTCATAACTTTTAATTGAATATATTTTTCATATCCTTTCACATATCAAAGATAAATGTGCCTTGTATATACACACTTAAACATATACGATTATTAAATAAAATGTGTTACATTCAACAGTCTTATTGGTAAAGCGACTCTTGATATTATATTTAAGATTTCTTGGTGCTTGCTTTAAGTTTGAAGTTAAGAAATTGTATATGTTTGAATTAAAAGTTTTGCCACTTTTTCCGGCTTATTACATTAAGTTAAACTTATAATATTAAAAAAATTGTTATTCTTTATTATCCTTTTTTGAAGTTAATTTTTTTAACAATAGAAAGTATATTATTAGGTTAAAAAAATTAAATTCAATTCAAATTTATCTCTGTATCTTTAAATTAAAAAATAACTATTTATTACAATCAAAATAATTAAAATTTAATTTAATTATTATTTTGTTCAAAAATATTTATTCTAAAATAATAAACAATTATATATTTAATTTATTTAAGTATATATATTGCCCCGACAACTTGAAATTCTTGGATCCAATCATATGTAAATGATGTAACTAATAAATTACTTTTCTAATGGTTTAGGTTAGATAGATATTATAATAATATAGTATAACTAGATGATAATAAAACTGTTAGAATTGTTAAATTACAAAGATTTATATTTATTGTTAGCTTCAATAGTGAGAAAGCTATTTCATATTTATTAAATAAGTATTCAACATAGAAAATTATAAAAAAAAACACATTATGATATCTTTTTTTAATTTGAATTTCTTTTAGACATATGTTATTGCATGTCATATTATGTAATAGATAACTTTATCCAGTTTAATAGTATAATTTGATTATCTTTAAAAATTTATTTTTTATATTCATTTCTTTTCTTTTAGTGAAAAAATTGATACTTTAAATTTGATACTATATTATTATACATATTCATGACTTTACTAATCAGTAGCCTAAGAATAAAAAAAATATTAAAATGCTTCAAAAATCAGTTATAGTGCATGCGTCGACCACCTATAAAATAATGAGTGAAATTAAATGAGTAAAAATGAATTTATCAATTTGTAACCCATCATCAGAAGAGGTATTGTCATTGTATATAGCAGTTCAATCCATAATCTCGCATAAGTTAAGTAAATTATTACTCTTATTATTTTTTAAAAAATATAAATAAAATTTAAGAAAATTCAGTATTTAAATATATATGTTTATTATTAAAAATAAATAACTCTAATCCATATCCAATAATTTGCATCGGTTTTGTACTAAAAAGTTTAAATTTCTTATATTTTATTGTATAAGTATTTTTCTTCCACTATTTTAAATTAAGTCCTCTTAACAATATTTATTTGGGTTAATTTTTATTAATAATAAGCTATGCTTTATGAAATTTTAAGATATATGAATTTAATATTTTAATTAGACATTGGCATAAGGTATAGATAGGATTCATATCTTACATTATTTTTATTTTTAAAACTAATAATTAAAAGTAAACAAGCGTTAGAGTATTTATTTATAATAGATGAAAAATGAATTTTATTTAAATTTTATAAAAGAATATATAAATTTTTTTTTGTGGTAGAATTAGAATTATAATAAATAATATCATTATTTATTACATAAAAGCTTTCTGAATTAAAGAAAATATTGAACTAAAATTAAAAATATAGTTAATAATGCCATTATTTATTATATTTTAATTTTTTAAATAAAGCGTAAAATTAAAGATTAAAATTGAATAAATCATATATTGAAAATGTAGGTACATATTAATGTATTTATTTATAATAAGTTAGTTTTATTTAAAAAAATATATTAATTTTTTTCAAGCCTAGTTATATACAAATCTTGACAATGGCGGTAACCTAAAACTAAATTTATGTATTTAATATTTAAATGTAGAATTATATTTTGATACTTTACCAAAATTTTGTATTGATATATACTTTCATAATTTTTGTGAAATTTTTTATTTTTTTAAGTTTTTATCAAAAGTTGTAATTTTATTCAAAAAATTTATAAAAAATATATAAATTTTTTTATATACCTTTAATTAATAAAATTGTAACTTTTTATGTAATTGTTATACACAAAATCCTTATAAAATATAAGTTTTGTCAAACAAAATTAAAAGATTTTATATAAAAAAGTTTTAATTGTTATGCTAAACATTTATTAAACTTGCAAATCTTCTAAATTAAAGCATTATCCTTATACATTTATCATAAGAATATCAATTTATTAATCTTAACTAAAAAATAAAAATATAAGATAAAAATCTATTGTTAATCTATTTTTATACAAATATTAATTAATACTGAAAATAAAATTATAACTTTTATGATTAACTTATTAGCAAAGAGTGATGTTTAATATATTTTGCAAGAAATTTGATGATTTAGTATATCTATTTGCAGATTCTTAATTGAATTTAGCTCTACACTAGATTTTGAATTAAGTGTGGATATGTATATGTGCGTATATTCTTTGTACACTATATATGTACTTTGAATCATGTGTATTTTTGTTTTCTTGAATTAAACATATTTATATTTTATAATTTTAAATAAATTATTTCAAATTTTCACTAAAATATTCATAATAATATATATTTTTTATATTTTATTTTTTAAATAATTTTTTAGTAAGAAATTTTAACAATAATTATTTTTACAACATGAAAAAGTTATTAAATCATTTTAAATCAATTATTTATATTTTAATTTTTATCCATCAAATCATTTAAATTAATTTTATATAATACATAATAATTATCTGATTTAAGATATTTAATTATCTATACTTAAAAATTTTTAAAAATATATTATAATTATTTAATTTTTAATAAGAAATTTCATTTATGTACGTAAAATCTAGAAAAAGGGGGAAAAAAAACTCTAGATCCCATCTGACTTTCAAATCATAAACAATTTTCACATGTTTGATAATGAAAAGAATCAAGTGGTGATAAGTTGGCCCTTTTCTTTTAGGGAACCGATGTAACGAAGTTAATTTTTGCTACTTTCACAAGGTGGGGAGGTCTTGCAATTTTTCGTAGTTTCGATGTGTTAGACATTTTTACACGTAAATTTATCAACTTCATCCACCTGTCATGGGTTTTGGAACCCTTGCTTTTTCATAGACACCGTAAACAGCACCACATTTATTAAACTCATGGGGCCACTTGGGCTTGGGTGGGCTGTAATGTGGAGCAAGGAGGGTTAAACGGGTAAGGCTGTGGTTTTGAATTTGTGTGGGCTTGTCTAAGTAAATCGGTAAAAAATATGGACAAAATGATTGAGATCAAAGGTATCTGCAAGAAGTTCGAGGTAGACCATTTTTTGTTAATTTTTTAAAAAATAATAAAAGTAATTGTATTTTAGATACACAAGAAAATATGGGGATTGAATTTTACATATAGTGAATGGTAGAAAATTTTTAAGAGGATATTAAATTAAATTGAATTAAAAAATTAATTTTTTAAAATTATAATTAATTTTTTTATTTTGTATAATAAGTTAGTCAAATAAGAATAAAAAATTATATTATACTATTAAATATTATAGTAAATTAGATTAAAAATCTCTAAAATATTTGAATTTTTTTTATAAAAAAAATTAGGCTTGCAAGTACTAGCGGATTTGTTATCGAAAGCTCATAATTGTGCGAACTTCTTTGCAAAATCCTACATAAAAAGGAGATTCACACAAGATATTTGTAATCAGCCCGTGATCGTGGATAACTTGCAAGCTTTACACATCTAACTTGGGGTAATGAATTTGTAGAATCAGTTCTCTTGTTGTAACTACATTGAAGATATGAGATTTTTTATAAGACACTAATATGTTTGGGGATCATTTATACATATTTGAAGATTTTTGTTTCAATTATAGCTGTCACAAATATATCATCATGTATCAATTTACATTTACTAAACTGATAGCGCCACTTGGGAAAATGAATTTGCAAAAACAGTTCTCTCGGTGTAAATATGTTGAAGATATGAGATTTTTTTATAAGATTCTAATACGTATGGAGATCATTCATGCATGTTTGAAGATTTTCATTTCAATCATAGTTGTTTGGGTGAGTTTGATTTGCACAATCTTTCTTATATTGTTAAGAATATTTTAGGAGAATATTAAATTTTTATACTTAATTTAAAATTAAAAAAAATAGTAAAAATATTTATATTCTTAAAAATATTTTAAATCTAATATTGTTCTAAAATATTAGTATCGAGAGGTATATATCTTGTACTCTTGTAATAAGGAATGTTTTAGAAGCTTTTCTTGCACCAATTAATTGACTGCTGACTTGTTTTCCATAAATAATAGAAAGGGTTGACAAGTCTGCACAGCGGACAAATTGGGCTTCATACAGATTGGTCCATCCAAAATTTTATCCAATTTTACTTAATTTGCCTATTTTATGTTAAAAACTGGATGAAAATAAGTTCAGCTGAATAATAAAGTGTGATAAATTGTAATGCTTGAAAATATGGATGGGTTAAATAAAAATTGATGAAATTACCGGTGGATAAGATGTAATTTTTTCTTTCTTTCTTTTTTTTTTAAAAGTATTGCAGAAGGGATCTTGTATAATCAGGTAAATTTAGAGGAGAACAAGTTCATAATGGCTGCATAGCCAATAAAGCTTCGAAGAAGGTACTGCTGGCTATTGAAAAAGAAAAGTCTTAGAATTTCTTTAATGTTAGTTTGTTTATGCCCTGAATCAGCTATTAAAATCAACAAAAAGGGGATAAAAATTGACAACTCTTGAACAGGCTCGTAAAACTCAATCATTGAGAAGTGATATTTCAATGCACACATAACGAAGCATGAGAACGTGGCTTCACCATTACTAGTTATCAATAATTCTGTGTGAGGTGCTTGCGAAAACTCTATTTTTTTCATCAAAAACCTTATCAAGATTTTAACATGTTGCTCTAACACGGATTACAAAGGCAATGATTTCAAAGCTCTAGTTTTTGAATTCGTGGCTGTTGGAAAATTGGAGAAATGGCTACATCCCGCACAAAGGTTAAAATTAGTCATTAAAAATCATTAAGAGAAAGAGATATTGCTGCTGATGTTGATTGTAGTTCTACTGTACATTAAATTTTTTATGAAGGTGAACAACCAGTCATTCGCTATGATCTAATATGGTTTCCCATGTATGTTACTAATTTTGGTTTGTAAGCAACCGGGTTCCCTCAAAAATCAAACCAGCAGAAATGTTTATCTGGTTATAGTTCATCAATAAAATGTTATGGTACTTACAAATCATCCTCTGCCATTGAACTGAAATGCAGAACTAGACAAATACTAAGTCGTGAAGCTGTGTGGTTGGGACTTGTGCACAATGGAAAAGGTGGAACTGTATTGCCCCGGACATTGCATAAAGACAGATGGAGTCCTCGTCAACTGGTGTTGGAGTGGACCTGTGATGTTGACACTGTAGTCTTCTTCTCCATGGACTTTACTTGCTACAGTTTTGCAGGGGACAGAACAATACTGGCACGGAATAGTTGGCAAGAATGAAAGACACTTGCCCAGGTTTTTTGACCCAAATGCTGAGTTTCAAAAAATTAATTACCGTTACCTTGCACAGGAAAAAAAAATTATCAGAATGCTTAAACGTACGGCCGGCGCGGCCAGTCTGTGATCAGTGCATCTGTCAGTGGCGAATGACACGTGGCGAAAATTCAAGGAGGCAGAGAAGCCGGTTTACACATGGCAACATTTGGGGAAGCGAGTGGGTCCCGCTGAAACATGTGACAGCGCCCTACAGGTCACGAACTCTGTCCGTCCGTGATCAAACCTGATCACATTGGGCCAGAACCCACGATTAGTCTGATCACGTTGGGTCAGAACTTGTGATCATTAGAATGCAACAATATATCTCTAACCTGACTAGATTTTATGTGTATTATTTTAATGTACTTATGTTAATTAATTTTTTTATATTATTTTAATATCTGAATGCAGCAATATATCTCTAACTTGACTAGATTTTGTGCAAATCATTAGAATTTTAATTTCTATACTTGTTGGTTGAGTACTATTAAAATAGAAAAATAAAAATCCAAACTCTTATAGATGTTAAAAAAATATAATAAGATTCATCAATAATAAATTATTACTAAAAAATATTAGATAAGGGTAAAATGTTATACTTTATCATTTTTAATTTTTTTTCAAACTATAAATCATAATTTACTCCAGAATAGTTAAGTGAAATATATATATATGTTAGATTTATTAATCCCTAAAACCTACACCCCAAACCCGCAACCCTAAAACTCTAAAATCATAAACCCCCAAGACTCATAACACTAAAAATGTAAACCCTAAACACCAAAAATATAAACCCTAAATCATTAAATCATAAAACCTTAAAAACAAAAAACTCTAAACCCTAAACAATAAACCTTAAACCCCCAACCCCGAAACTCCGAAACCTTAAAACCATAAAATCCTAAAGCCTATAACACATATACATAAACTTAAAAATATAAATCCTAAATCTTAAAACCTAGAACCACCAAACCCCCAAATCTTAAAATTCTAAACCACAAAACCCCGGCCCCAAATCCCTAAAATCTTTTTTTTTTAGAAAAATAACTTTAACTCATCACACTTTTTTTTTAAGAAAAAATATTTTTTGGGTTATCAGTATTTTTAAAAGTAGTAAATTTTCTTAAAAAATTTAATTTGAGCTTATCCAATTTTTTATAAAAAAATATAATTTTGTAGAAAAATAAACTTAACTCATCAGACTACTTTGGAATAAATATATATTAGCTTATCAATATGTTTAAAGATAATAGAATTTTATAGGGAATTTAGTTTTAGGTTATAAACCTTTATTTAAAATTTTTATAAAAAAATTATTTTTTTAGAAAAATAGTTTTAACTCATCAAACTTATTTGAAAAAAATATATTTTGAATTGTCAGTATGTTTAAAAATAATTATTTTTTTAAAAAAATTAAATTTTTGCTTGTCAACCTTTTTGTTTAAATTTTTTTAAAAAAATTATAATTTTTTAGAAAAAAAATTTCAACTCATTAGATTTTTTTAAAATAAACATATTTTAACTTATCAGTATGTTTAAAAAAGTAGATCTTTTCTTGGAAAAAAACAATTTCAGCTTACCAACCCTAAATCCATAAACACTAAATTATAAACCCTAAAACCCCCAAATCATAAATCCTAAAATCCTAACCCCTAACATCTAAAATCTATTTTCTAAAGAAAATAGTTCTAACTCATCACATTTTTAAAAAAAAAAATTAGGTTAACAATATTTTTAAAAATATTAGATTTTTTAAAGAAATTTAATTTTAGCTTATTAACCTTTATTCTCTACAATTTTTTTTTTTTAAAAAAAGCCTATTCTTTTTGAGAGATAAATTTTAACTCATTAAACTTGCTTGGAAAAATATATTCTAACATATCGATATGTTTAAAAATAATGAAATTTTTTCTAGGACTTAAAGTTAGGTTATTAACATTTTAATTTGAAAAATAATTTTTAATAAAAACAATTTTTGTAGAATTATAATTTGATCTCATCAGACTTATTTTAAAATAATTAATTCTAACTTACCAATATATTTTAAAAAAAAGATAGGTTTTTCAAAAAATAAATTTGAATCCTTTCAACCTTTTTCAAAAACAATGTTCTTTTAATAAAAATTCTATTTTTTAAAAAATAAAATTTAACTTATCAGACTTTTTTTAAAAAAATTAATATTACCTTTTTTAAAAAAAATTAATGTATTTAAAGAAATAAATTCTAGGTAGTTGAACCTAAATATAGCTATTATAATTTGAATCCTTTCTTCATTTTTTTATTTTTTCTTTAAACTTAAAATTAAATTTAATTTAGTTTGTATTTGGTTTAAATTTTTTCCATATTTATTGTTGCTTAAATAGTAATTAGTTTTTTAAGAATTAGTAAATATAATAAAATCTCTAGAATAACAACAGTTTGAATAAATACAAAATTTTTCCTCCTATCTTATAAATTTAAAAGTAGGAAGATTTAAATTATAAAAATTTTATTTTCATCACACATTTAGTGCCTTCTCAGAAGTACTATCAATCTATTGGGTTAAAGTTAAAAGTATTATTAAAATAAAAAATAAGAAATTCAAATAAGTACTAACATTTAAAAGAAATAGTAAGAATTGTTTATAATAATAGATTTTTATACTTTGAGAAATATCATTAAAAAATATTAGTTAAAGGTTCTTACAGTTTGAGATCTTGAAAGAATTTTTGCACACCATGAATCTTAATTTAACCAATAATAGATATTGAAATATGTGTAATGTTGTTTTGATTAAAACACTAATATATATATTTTTTTAGAAAAATAGATTTTTACTCACCAGAATTTTTTGAAAAAAATATAATTTAGCTTATAAAATTATGTTTAAAAAATTGATGTATTTAAAAAAATTAATTTTACTTTATCAAATTTTTATTTAATAAAATATTCTTTAAAAAAATCTATTTTTTTAAAAAATAACTTTAACTCATAAGACTTTTTCGAAAAAAATTTTTTTAGCTTATCAGTATGTTTAAAAAAATATTTTTTTAAAAAAATTAAATTAAGCTTATCAACATTTGTTTGAAAAAATATTTTTAAATAAAAATTTATTTTTTTAGAAAATAAATTTTAACTCATTAGACTCTTTGAAAAAAAATTAATCTTAACTTATTAGTATGTTTAAAAATAATAAATTTTTTTATAAAAATTTAAATTTAACTTAGCAACCCTTTTTCTTAAAGAAATATTATTTTAGAAAAATCTATTTCTTTGCAAAAATAATTTTAACTCATCAAATGATTTTGAAAAAAATATACTTTAGGTTATCAGTATGTTTAAAAATAATAGTTTTTTCGGTAAGAAATTTAATTCTAGCCTTTCAACCTTTTGTTTTTAAGAAATATTTTTTTAAAAAAATTTACTTTTGTAGAAAAAATGATTTTAACTTATCAGACTTTTGTGAAAAAAATTAATTTTAACTTATCAGTATATTTTAAAGTAATAGATTTTTTTTTAAAAAAAGTTTAATTTAGCTTATTAAGCCATTTTTTAAAATAAATATTTATTTTAAAAAATATAATTTATAAGAAAAATAATTTTTACTCACCAGAATTTTTTGAAAAAATATATATTTCATCTTATCAAACTTTTTTAGGAAATATTTTTAACTTATCAGACTTTTTTTAAAAAAATTAATTTTAGGTTATCAATGTATTTAAAGATAATAAATTTTTTTAAAGATTAATTTGAGCTTATAGTTTTTTTTTAAAAAAATTTAGTTTAGCAAACCTGTATGAAACAGATTTTGGTTTAAAAAAGATTAATATTTACTTTTCATGTCTTTAAATTAAAAAATTGTAATTAGTTTGTACTTAAACTTAGCCATTATAGTTTAGGGTTTAGTTACCACTTTTTTATGTAATTTAATTTTAAAATTTAATTTAAATTCTATTTTATTTAATTTTTTTACATATTTAATGTTGCTTCAACCATAATTAGTGTTTTAAAAATTAGTAAATATCATATAATCTTTAGAATAAAAATATAGTTTGAATAAATACATAATTTTTTGTCCTTTCTTACAAATTTAGAAGTTGGAATATTTAATTTATAAAAGTTTTATTTTTACACAAAATTTTTCTTATTCAGATGTATTATTAAGTAAATGTTAATTGTACTATTAAGGGGGGATCAACTAATATTATAACAATCACAGCCCCACAAATTATATTATAACAAACACAAAAGATGAAGTAAACATAGGGTTTGAGAAAACACAAACATTTAGTATGTACAGATCAATAACCCCATAAATCAAACAAACATAATTATATATATAGGACTTTTTTTTATTTTATCTCTTCATAAAACGAAAGAATAAATAATATTT
Source organism: Sindora glabra (assembly GCA_020226215.1). NCBI lineage: Eukaryota > Viridiplantae > Streptophyta > Magnoliopsida > Fabales > Fabaceae > Sindora > Sindora glabra. Next base: position 59,345,378 of record CM035230.1, on the reverse strand, counting down.
CTACTGCATAAAAAACTTACGAAAGTAGATAGATTCAAAGGTCCTTTAGGTAAAAAAATTTACATATGTATTTGAATGTAACATTACAGGAGGTTAATCAAATTGATAGTAATTATAAAGTTACGAGTAATTATGTAGTAATAGTATTATAAAATTATCTTCATAATTATGATACATATTTCAATCATTATTAAAAATTTCCTCTAGGGATGACCCTTGAACCAGACCATGGTACGAATTAGAATGAGCTCCAGGAGTTAAAATATATGTATTTATGGGAATGGAGAAATTTATGAATCAGATGAAGGCGATACCTTTAGGTGCTCCAGGGTCAAAGTAATTTTAATCAATTCAGACATAACCCTTGATGCTCTGAAAAATATAGTTAGGCAAAAGCTGCGTCTTAATGAAAATCAAGTCGTAACTGAGTTGATATACAGACATCTGTTCTCACTAAATCCAACACGGTATAAGGCGTGTGAATTGGAAGACGATGAGGACATTTAGCGGATGTGGGAAGTGAATGCAATGTTTCCTACTTAATTGTCATGTTTAGAGGTGTGTGCACATATTGGACCAGTGGGATTTGATTTGAACGTAGTAAGTCAGCCAATTGGCTCAAGTGCTCCATATTTACTATCATCTACAAGTCAATGTAATGACGCTACTGGAGGACCCTCTTGTTACGACTCGTACATGACCAGCGTAGCTCTAATGAATAGACAGATTGATTATGGTCATTAGTTTCACAGCCCTATTGATGATTACACTCCACAGCCATGTTTCTCTCAACAACACTTTGGATTTTCTCACTCCCCCTTATCCCTAGAGGAAACAGAGGACATAATGAACGATTTCGAAGAGGAAGGTGCATGTGACCCCATTCCTAAAGGATTTGGTGGTGATGGTGACGATTGCAGTGACGAAGATAACGAGGAAGACGTTACTAGTACACTACCAATAATGCTTGGAGGCCAGCTCATAGAATTGGTTACTGCCTTTTTCTCAGGACTAAATGTAGATGCTACTGCTAGCCATGATTATCCCGAATTCGGGCATGACATAAATATAAATAATAACCAGGAGCCATATGTGGGTTTACGATAAATGAACCAAAAGGCGTTTTGTCCTGCAATGAAAATATACTCAGTGTGAACTCACCACATTTTTTGCGTGCATTACTCATCAACTAAGTATGAAGAATATCGGCGTCCTCACTACGATGATCATTGTAATTGGAGGTTTAGAGTATGCCATAAGCCAAGGGAGGATAACTGGCAAATATCAAAATATAATGGTTCCTACACATGTGTGTCTATGTCTCTTTCCCAAGATCATCCAAAACTAGACACAGATGTCATTTCATCATACATTATGGCTATGGTGATAAAAAATCTAAGTGTATCCATCTGAGAGGTCATAGAGCGAATCCATGGTATATTTGAGTACTGGGTGTCATATAGGAAGGTGTGGAAGGAAAAATAGCGAGCTATTGCTCTTACTTTTGAGAATTGGGAAAAGTCATACTCTATATTACCTAGATGGCTGGCAATAGTGCGTCTCTTCAATCTTGAGTCTTACTTTGAGTTTGTTACCCATGAATGTCTGCCATCGAGTTTTGCAAATGAGCCGGTTGCATTGTTCTATCGAGTGTTCTGGACTTTTAGATCATGCATTGAGTCATTTTTCCACTTGAAGCCAATAGTCTAAGTGGATAGCACTTTTTTGTATAGAAGGTACAAAGGCATTTTGTTAACAGCGACGTTACAAGACGGTGACAGAAAGGTCGTCCCACTTGCATTTGCTATGGTAGAAGGAGAAATTAGTGATATATAGGCTTGGTTCTTATCCCATGTTCGACGGTGTGTTGTTAAAGACAGACAACATATTTGCTTGATCTTAGATAGGCATCTTGGAATATTAGCTGTTGTTACAAACCCACGCGTAGGGTGGCAAGCCCCTTATGATTATCATGTATTCTGTCTTTGACATATCACTAGCAACCTGACCTCAACTTTTAGGATGACGTGGCTGAAGAAGATGTTTATGAGCATTAGTGCGTATTACTGATAATAACATCCTCAACTGATATTTTATGTTATGACTATTGCTCATTGATTGATAGCATTTTCGGGTACAGGTTATCAATATGAACGGCATGTTGTAAATAGCAAGCTTGAAGAACTACGCCAATTACAACCTAGAGCTGTGGACTAGATTGATAATATCCCGAGATATAAATGGAGTCGTGCTTACGATGATGGAGGCTAACGGTGGGGTCACATGACAACAAACCTGGTCGAGTATATCAACAGTGTTTTTAAAGGGGTCAGACATTTACCGATCACCGGCTAGTCAAAGCTATACTGTATTGAATAAATGCATACTTCGTGAATAGAGTAGAAACCATTGCAGCACAATTACAGGCAGGAGATGTGTTTAGCGAAGACGTACGAAAAAAGATTTAAGAGTGCATCTGGAAGGCATATCCCTGTCATGTTCGGCATTTTGACCGACTTGATTCGACTTTCGAGGTGAAAGAATCGTATGATCTGACATGGAAGCAGTTTGGTTGAACATGCAAAGTTAGCTTGGCCCAGAGAACATGTGATTGTGGCGAATTCCGGGTAGAGCATTGGCCCTACCAACATGTGTTCGCAACATGCGCGAGGGTTACATTGGATATTTTACAGTTTATCGATCTTGTGTTCCGACTGGAGACAATGGCGTAGACTTATAGCTATGAGTTTCGTCCTATAGGCGGTGTAGAGCATTGGCTAACTTTCAATGGACCAACACTTGTGCCAGATCCTGCACAGATGAGTCTTGGTGGTCACCCCCGTTCCTTACGTATAAGGAACGAAATGGACTGGATAGAGGGTCCATTAGAACCTCCTAGGTATAGATTGTGCCGTCAATCTGGTCACAATCGTGCAACTTATCCATCCAGATAACGGAATATGCCATGACATTTAGAGCCCCTGAGAAAGCTAATGGACTATGCATCCCTCAATTTTTTGAAGATTTTGACCTTGCCTGCGGCAATGTATAAATTATTTTTTATTATTGCAATTATGTTCGAATAATGGGAAATATATATGTATGTTGCAATTATGTCTCACTGTGTTGCTCTATTTTTATTTATTAAGTCGTTTTGGTCTCCTTGCATAGTTTGTTACAGAAGATTTACATAAATTTAGGGATGTGATTTGATTGAATTCTTGTAGTTTGATATAGTTTATAGATCTCGACAGTAATGACCACTCAACGACGTGTCATAACCCCTGGATCTAATGATGAGTCTCTTTTATACTTACAGTCACGACATATTTCACAGGCAGTATGGCAAAATCAAGTAATTCCATTCCCTCAATAGAACTTTACTAATTGTAAACGTCCTAACCATTTTTTTATGAATGCCAATAGGGAAGACCAATCTTGAGGCTATAACGTGTTGCCCACGCAGACCGACTATTTGATCCACCAGCTGCAATTGTGCCTTATCTGTAATAGGCTGGCTTCTACGACGTCAGTTGGCTTGGACATTTTAATTTCAATGCAACTATTGTATCCGCCTTAGTTGAACGATGGCGTCCTGAGACACACACTTATCACACCACTGCCGGGAAGTGCACTATTATGTTACAAAATGTATCTATCCAGTTAGGTTTACCTTGCGAGGGTGTCCCCGTATTTGGAAGAATCGGACTTGATTGGCTAGGGATTTGTGAATATTTACTTGGGATCAGACCGTTTGATGAATGTTTATAAGGCCAACACTTAAGCATCACCTAGTTAGCAACTAACTTCGGACATTTACCAGATGATGCCGATGATGAACTAACACAACGCTTTGCACATGCTTACATCCTGCGACTCATTGACGGTTGCCTTATGCCCAACACTTTAGGTCACAGAGTGCTACTAATGTATCTGCCATTACTAGAGAACTTCACAGATGCAGGTCAGTATAGTTAGGGATTGGCGGTCCTGACATGCCTGTATAAAGAGTTGTGCTCCATCACAAAATGTGATGAGCTAAATATTGGTGAATGTCTGTATTTATTGCATTTATGGGTGTGGGATCGTTTCCCCATTCTAGCACCGACGAGACCTTCGTATCCAGATCCCCAGCTAGACATCTATCCCTTACTTCCACCATTGGGCTTCAGGTGTGGATTATACATGTATTCCATATTGTATCTTTTACATCTGCTTAAAGAACTCAAACAGTTAATCCACAATATGTATTTCTCGTAGATAGAAGAACACTGACCTACCTCCCTAACCGGCATCGACGGCTCTACATCAGTATAGAGTATTACTTGATCAGATGAGGGACGATGAGGTTGGAAACACCACTATCTTTAATTCATATAATGCCAATGCTAGATCTACTGATATGCTCATTTATGTTGTATTTCTTTATAATTTTAGACTATTTGGCCCCCTATGACATTCCCAGTGTACGATAGCTTATACCAGGGTATTGCTTGACGTCGGCTGATATATGGCTGGCATCAGTTTCCGTCATTTGCTTCCAAATTATGGAGTGGCACTATGCAGACCATGTGCTCTAATAATTTAGAAGGAGGTAACCAATCCCACAAAAGCCATTTAACCTCGGCTTTTGTCATACATTACAACTTTAGGGCAAAATATTAAAAGACTGGCGTCAGGAGCATATGATATTCATCAACGCTTGGAATGCATGGCGCAATACACTTTCATTGATAAAGTTAGAGACAGATGTTCTTCATCGTGACTCGGGCTATATGTCATGGTATTGGAGACATACAAGATGATGGATCCATCCATCTAGCGACGGTCCAATATTTGTGGTAACTAACGATGTTCATACTGTACTTTATGATTTCTTCAAGATGTAATATGTATTAACTGTATCAAATGTACTTCTTTGTAGGATGACGTAATTGAGAGACTCCACAGACTTAGTGTCGAGGATTCCCCTTCACAGCCATATAGTCAGTTTAGGGAGACCGTGGGTCGGGAATGTTGCCTCATGCTATGTGCACTAGGAGAGCATCAAGACATGATTCTTGCCCAGCCTACCTACCCAGCTGATGAATTACCTAGACCACCCATTCCCGAGCCTTAGGCGTGGTAAGAAAACCCACGACTTCATGTTTTTTAGGGATCCTATTTTGCTTGAAGAAGAGGATGACGAAAGTGTGCCTTATGCTCATCCATCAATGACGTAATTAGGTGTCCCTAGCCCCTTCATCTCTCAATTGATGCATGCTCCCATCATTGCAATTCTTCCCAAGTGGAGAAGCTGGCCCATCTCACAGCATGACATTACCCCCACAGTACCCCTATGATGCCTCACAATAATCTTTTTTCACACCATCGCCATCACAATCAGCTCAGTGAATCCCTAGCTCTCTAATGGCATTATTTGATGACCCATTTGCATTCACTGCTGAGTATGCCGGCGGATCTGTGGAGCAACAACACCAAGGGTTTTTCACACCAGGAAACCCTATTCCAGCATTTCAATCCTTCCCTTGGGACTTGAACTCTCTACCTTCTAGGGGTCAGACCCATCTGACTTATGCAGACGACGATACGGATAACGATGGAGAAGAATAGTCCCTAACTCAACGACCGCAACGAGTAAGGCGACACCCTCGGTGTGAGATTGGGAGTCATTATTTTGATGATCGAGGATTTCATTATTGTAATATAGTGTTTCATCCAATTTTTTTATTTAATTGATTCATAACATTTTTGCCTTAGAATTAGTAATTTTTCATGTTACATTAACTATATTACCCACTTTTGGAGGTAAGTTGTACAATTTTATAATTATATATTTCACTTTTCTTCATTTATCTTCATCACATTATTGATCCCACTCCATTCATTATATTGTTATTTGAAATTCAATGGAGCATTCTAAAATGCCAATCTTCAAGATGTAATTTTAAATATAGACTTACATGTAATTACAGAAAATGGTGTCAATTACTCATCTAGAGGTCACTATAGTAAATCACACTATTAAATTTAGTACCGCTTAATTTTAGACATTCGAGATCACATGTTGAATAACCCTAAACTAAGACTTAATATTCCACTACCCTAATTAATTAATTATTTAGGCAAGTGATGTGTTTTTCATTTTTACATGTGAATTGCAACACTATAATTTATAAAGTGTCTACTTTTCAATCGTATCACTTACCTTGGGAAAACAAAATTCTCTTATACTGCATAGTAAAAAAATTTCCTACTATACTGATTTTATTATGTTACATTATCGTACAATATAATGACAAATAATAATATAGTTAATTATTATTTAAAACTTTGAATAATTACTATAAAGAAGTCCACAATTTTAAAAAATTGACCAAATATATATTAAATGAAGTTCAAATATAAAGCAAAAAAAATGGCAACAAATACAATTTACATTTATATTTTTAAAAATTAAAGTAAAAAAAACTAATATAAAAATAAAGATAACTACAAGAATTGATGAAAAAAGAAATAAAGTAAATAAAAACTGATAAAAACATATAAATAAAGTTAATGAAAAATAAAAAAAAGGATAAAGTAATTAAGACTACTTACATGAGATAAAGTAAGGAAAATAATAAAAAATATTGATAAAAACATTGAAATAAAATAAAAAAAAGATCAAAAAGTATAAATTTTTTTAAAAAATTAACAAGGTTGATCAAAGTAAAAAGAAGATCAAAAAGTAAAAAAAAATATAAAAAAAAATAAGAGCTGATTGTAAAAAAAAAGAACAAAAAGTAAAAAAAAATAAAAGCTATGGGTTGATCGTAAAAAAAAAAGAAAACAAAAAGTAAAAAAACATATAAAAAAAATTAAAATAGTAAAGTAATATTATTAATTCTTTTAATTTTTTATTTAAAAATTTATTTTCTAACTTACATCTTTCAAGTATTAAGCTTACAAGAAAAATGTAAGTGATTGTATTTATTGAGATAATAATTATCCCACCAATCTTATTACACTTACTATTTTATTACATTATATATATTCTACAATTTTATGAGAGTTAAATGTATTATTAATTATTATTTAAATTATTGATTAATTAATATATAAAAAATATTTATTAGTAAACTAAATTAAATTAAAGTTAGGTTAAAATTATAAATAAAAAAATAAAAGGGTCACAAATTAAAAATTATTACAAATTTTTAAGAAAAATTAAATCCACTTTGAAATAAAATAAATTTAATGCATATAAGGTAAAAAATAGCCAAAAATATTTTTAATAGGAAAAAATATATTGGTAAAAAAAATGATCAACCGAAAAAATAAAAACTAATCTTGGAAAAAATAAATTGGTAAAAAAATTAACAAATGAAAAATAAAATAAAAAATTGATGAAAAACATAAAAAAAATGATTGATAAAGGTAAAAAAAAGAATAAATGGAAAAAAAATAAAAAAATTGATGAAGACACGAAAAAAAAAGATTAAAAAAGCTGACTGATGAGTCTAATAAAAATTTGATGAAAAAATGAAAAAAAAATAAAAAAAATAGACTGAAACTGATGCAGTGAAAAAATGAAAAAAAAAATAAACAAACAGAAAAAAGATAAACAAATAGACCGATGATGAGACTGGTGCAAGGGGGAGCAGGCACTGATCACGGGCTGCCCCGTCCCGTGATCAGTGTTTTTTTTTTTTTAAATTTAAGTATCCTAATAAATAAAAATTTTGACGTAGCATTTCGGTTAATAATTTTTTAAAATCTAGGAAAACGGTAAAAAATTCTGCCCTTGCTTGCATTAAAAACGAAAAAAAATAAAAGGAAAGAAAATAAAAGAAAAAATGTATTTTTTTGATGGATGAAGAATAAAAGGAAAGAAAAGTATGAGAAAATGATTTTTTTTTATTTGTTTAAGTGGAAAAGTAATAGAAAAAAATCAAATTGAATGACATTTGGATTCATTAATTGTACATCGTGAGTTTTTCAAAGTAAATAAAATAAAGGTAAAATTATAAAAAGTGAATTTTCTACTCATTTTCTATTTATATATAGCAAAAAAATATTTTTGATGAGTTTTACCCTTCTTTTTTTTTTTTTTCCTCATTTTCTACCTTGCAAGCAAGCAAGGAAAATTTCTATTTTCCACTCCTTTTTCCTTTTCCTTTCATAAGTTTTCCTTTTTCTATATAGAAAACATAAAAGAATGAAAAGAAGTAGAAAATAATGCATTCATTTGTTTACAAGTTTTTTAAATAGGATTTATTTGTTTTCTATTTTTAAAAATATATTTTTTTAAAAAAAAGTTTTTTATTTTTCTATTTTTAAGAATATAAAGTTTTGTTTGATAAATTATTTTCATAATGTATTTCTCAAAATTATGAATCTGTTTGGATTTTTTTATTTTAAAAAATATCATATAAAATTATTTTTTAAATACTACTTTTAAATGTAAAGAAAATTAAAAATAGAGGGTGTTTAGATGAATAAATAAGAAAATATTTATTTTAATTATAAAATTAATATAAAAATAAAAAATTAATAAAATATAATTTTTTTATTTTTATATTTTTAAATAACATATTTGAAGTTATAATTTTTAAAAATAAATTATAAAAACAAATTTTCCAAACAAGAAGCTTTTTAAAAAAAGAAAAAAGAAATTATTTGTAAAAATGACAAATAAATAGACCCTATAACTCCAAATATATGACTTACAAATAAAAAAAAATAAGTTTTTGATATTTTCTTAACTTATTCCTTTTGTTCTTGATATCATTTTTATAATTAAATAAAATATTTTTTGTTCACTCATCCAAACATTTTTTATTTTTTATTTTTTTTAATTCAAAAAATAGGTACGAGAACAAAAATAGCCTTTAGGATGGTTTCTGAAAATAAAAAGTAAAAAACTCATAGGTTTTGTTTGGATATGTTTTCATTTTTCTAAAAAAACTATTTTTAAATTTAAAGAAAACAAAGAATAAAAGGTGATTAGATAAATAAATAAGAAAATGTTCATTTAATTATAGAACTAGCATCCAAAATAAAAGAATAAATTATAAAAAAAATCAAAATCTTATTTCTAATTTTTTATTTTTGGATTACATATTTAGAGTTGTAATTTTTAAAAGTAAATTTTGAAACAATTTACCAAATAAAAACTTTTTAAATAAAAAATCATTTTTAAAAAATAATAAGCAAACAAATCTATAATTTTCTGTTTTTATGTTTTAACAAACAAAATTTCTTTTTTGGGTACTTGTTTTTTATAATTAATTTTTAAAAATTATAACTTCAAAATTGAAACTTGAAAGTTAAAAAATAGAAGTAACTTTTAATTTTTTTACTTATTTTCTTATTTTTTATGACAATTTTGTAATTATACAAAAAAATTTCTTATTTGCTTCACCAAAAACCCTCTACTTTTTTTTTGAATTTGAAATTAATTTTTAATAGTAAATTTTAATAACAATTTTTAAAAACAACAAAATAAAAATACATTCAAACATACTTAACGTTGAACCTTACTTAGTTATAAGGTGGAAAAAGAATGAAAGAGAAAAGAAGTAAAGAAAAAAAAAGTGAAGTTCATCAAATTTTTTTTCTTAGCACATAAAAATTGAAATTGAGTGAAAAGTTAACTTGTTATAATTTTTCTGTTAATTTTATTAAACATATTAATTTTTGAATTAATTTTTTCATTCGCTAAGATTAATTGTGTGAACATCTTGATTATGTATTGGAGCAATTATCCTAATAAGCATCATATTACAATTTTGTATAAGTTAATATTGCATCTTCAATAATAAAATTAAAGATCTTTATAGAGGATTATAAAAAATATAAAATAAATTTATACTTTTGTAAAAAAAATAAATTAATTACTTGAAAAAATACCTATAAAAATTTAATACATTATTACAATTAGACTTTTCAATTTTTTAAAATGATATTTACAATTATTAAAATTTGCTATTAACATTTATTATGAATACTTAATATCAATATTTTTATATTTTATTCATTAAATATTCAATTATAAAAAATTATATATAAATATGTGAATTATGATAGTATATATTGTTGAACACAAACAAGACCTTATATAAATAAATTGAGTTGAAAGTTAAAATTGTCATACAATTTAATTTGATTTTTTTACCATTTTATCTTCAATAAATCAAGGAAAATTATTTTCTTCTCATTTTTTTTCTCCTTGTCTATACAATAAGAAAGAAAAGAGAAATCTCTTTTATTGTTTTTTTTTTTAATTTCTTCTCACTTTCCCTTTTTCTTTGAATCCAATCAAAGGGTAAAAGTATACAAAGCTTAAATGTAATTTTGGTCCTTTTAAAATATAAATTATGTGATTTTGATCCCTAATTTACTATAAGGCCGTTTGGTTCAAACTGGGAAAAGGGAATGGAATCAGGAAAGGGAATTAGGGGGAAAGGAAAGAAATGGCTCATGATTACCCAATCTGTTTGGTTCAAACAGGAAAGGGAATCAAGTATTTTTAATTTACTTTATTAATAATTATTATATTAAAAATAATATATTTATAATTATTTTTAAAATAATTATTATAATTATTATCTTATTATTTTTATTTTATTTACTAATATTATAATTTTTATAATTATTTATTATTAATTATTAACATCTTATTAATATTATTTTTCTTAATACTCTATTTTAACTATTATTAATATATTAATAATAATTAATATTATTATAATAATTATAATAATTATTTATTTAATTATTATTTTTAATATTTATAATTTTATTAATATTATTAATTATTAATAATTTAAAAATATTATAATATTAAAATAATAATTATTAGAAATATTATAACATTATTAATATAATTGAACAATATTATAATATTTATTATTTATTTAGTATTTAATAATATTTTTAATTTATTAAAAATTAATATTATTTATTTTTAAATAAATAATTATAATATTATTAATATATAATAATAATTATTTATTTAATTATTATTTTAATAATATTAATTTTTAATAAATTAAAAGTATTATAATATTATTAATATAATTAGATAATATTTTGATAATAATTATTTATTTAATATTTAATAAAAATTATTTATTTATTAAATAAATATTAATAATTTTATTAATATAAAATAATTATTATTTATTTTTTATTATTTATCATAATTATTATTTATTAATATTATTAATTTTTAATAACTTAAAAATATTATAATATTATTATCATAATTAAATAATATTATAATAATTATTTATTTAATATTTAATAAAATTATTTATTAAATAAATATTTATAATATTATTAATATATAATAATAATTATTTATTTTGTATTAATTATTTATTTATTAAATTAACTATGGTAATAATTATTATAAATAGTAAATAATTATTATTTATTATTTATTTTTTATTATTAATTATTAATATTAAAAATATTATAATATTAAAAATAACAAGTATTAAAATATTATAATATTATTAATATAATTAAATAATAATAAAATATTTATTATATATTTAATATTTAATAATATTATTAATATATAATAATTATTTAATAATATTATTAGAGAAGATAGGGAAAGGGAATGGGATTCCCCATGGAGTGGAGGGGAATCACCATTCCCTTAAATGGGGTAATCCCATTAAGGGAAAAAGGGGAAAGAGAATAGATTTTTTCTAAACCAAACAAAAATAAAGGGAATGAAACTCTGCAATTCCCTTTCCCCCTTCTGAAGACCCCGAACCAAACGGCCCCTATAATCTTTTTTGACTTCTTAAATATTAAATTGGTGCAATTTTTGTTTTCCTAATTAATTTTTGTCAATTTCTTGATTCCATTTAATGCTTCTTTTGTATTAACTAAAGTGACTTTTATGAAAATTTAATAATAAATTTTTATCTTAATTTTGAAATTTTTGAACAAAATTAATGGATTACATATAAAAATATAAATTAATTTCAGAGCTAATTATCAATAAAAATTTAAAAATATATTATTTGTCAAAAATAATACAATAAATACTTAGAATTTAAATAAGAATTGACAAAAGTTGATATAAATTGATGAAAATTAATAAAAATCAAAGAGGAGGACCAAAATTATACAATTTTAATATTTAGAGAACTAAAATTGTACGATTTATATTTTAAAAAAATTAAAATTATATTTAAATTAAATAATTGTTTAAAATATTTGAAATTATATTTAAATGAAATAATTGAAATATACAAAAATTGTGTACCATATTCATTATGAATGTGATCAACCAACCATTCGCTATGATCTGACATGGTTCCTTATGTATTTTACTAAATTTGGTTTAACAAAAAGCTTTCTCCCCACGAACCAGGTTCCCTCAAGATCGAACCATTGGTAAAATGTTATAATACTTATAAATCATGTTCTGCCATTGAACTAAGATGCAGTATTAAACAAATACGAGTGCTGATATCTCCAAATAAAACGCAATTTCCTTAAGCTCTATGATTGTGACTTGTGAATTATGTAAAAGGTCGACTTCTGCCGTGGACTTGTGATGCTGGTATTGAGAATATTTGGCAAATGGTTTGTTGGGTAGCTTTTGGTAAATTTGACCAAACAGCTGATTCACTTACTTTAATAAATTATTTTTAGTGTTTGGTAATTATTTAATTGAATTAGTTGATTACTCTTAAATAAATTGATTTTAAAATGTTGGGAGGGGTAATGTTTTGAAACAATTGTTTCATAAAATTATTATATTACCCCTAGTTATTTTATAAAATGATTATATTATCCTTAATTAATTTTTGTATTTTCAATTTTATCTTCTCTATAAAAGTTGTAATATTATTTTTACATGAAAATTAAATAATTATAATTATTAATTTCTAAAAAATTAATAACTATACAATTATATTAATTTAATTTTAAAAAATTAATATATAATAATTTATAATGATATATTATTTACAAGAAAATTTAATTTACTAAATAATAGATAAAATCCAAAATATTAAAATAAAAGAATACTCAAATAATTCATAAAATATACTCATGTCCTTATTTGTTATTTTATATACAAATAATTAATCATAAATAATTAATTTTATTAAATATTTTTATTTAAACAACTAATACAATTAGTTAATTAAATTAATTAATATAATTAACTCTTAGCTAACAGTTAATCAAATCAGTTAACAACTACAACTATCAGCTAATTATTAAATAAGACTATTATAATTTTCATGTAGACTTGACTTGTTTTAGTTTTGCAATGCATAGAACTAGACTGACATGGAATGGTCGGTAAGAATTAGAATGAAAGAAACTAGAAGGATTGGAAAATTAAATATTTAAAAAATGAGAATTTTAAAAGTATTTTTACCCTCAATAGATCAAAAGAAGGTAATTATAATTTTGATTGCCTCAAAATTAAAGAGTATAGGATATATTTGAATATGTTTTTATTTTTTATTATTTTTAAAAATAGAAAAATTAAGCTAGCACTATTTGTTGTAATTTATTGCAATAAGGTACTATATGCCTACTTTCTTTTATTTAGAGTCACCTATAAATAGTAATTTACTAGGAAACCTAGAAGATAAAATAACACACTCAAAGCACATCTTGAAGAGAATAAAAATATTGAAATAAAAATTTCTATTGTTGCATATTAAAATTATAAAATTTTTAATCATATAAAAATAAAAATAAAAGATTAAAAATTTATAAAAATTAAAATTGAACAATTTTTAATTTTATAAAAATTAAATTAATATAAAATTTTAATTATAAATAAAATTAATAAAAAATTAATTTTTTAGATATTAAAATAAATTTTTAGTTAAGATAAAAAATAAAATAAATAAGAATTAGAAACATAGAACCTTACATAAAATTATAGGATAATCTCTTTTTTTTATCCTTTTTTTTAAAAAAATAATTATTCTAGATGAATTACTATTTGGAGGCTAAACAGTCATACGTTACTATCTAAATAGTAATATGTTACTATCTAAATAGTAATATGTTATTGTTTGAAAATCAAATAGTAACTTATTATTATTTGACAATTTGATTATTAATGAGATTTGATTTATCCATTTATTTTAGATTTTTAATTAATATTATATTTTGGAAACAAAACATTATCTTCTTTGATAGTTTAATTATTAATGAGATTTGATTTATTTATTTATTTTAATTTTTTTTATTAATGTTACTATTTTAAAACTAAATAGTAATATGTTATTATTTCATCTGCAAATAGTAACATCCTTTTCTTTATTAGTTTAGTTATTAATTAGACTTAATTTATTTATTTATTTATTTTAAGTTTTTTTAATCAATGTTATTATTTCAATATTATTGTTTAAAGATAAAACAGTAACGTGTTACTATTTGAAGACAAAATAATAACATGTTATTATTTAGTAATTTGGTTGTTAATGAGACTTGATTTATTTATTTATTTTATATTTTTAATCGATGTTATTATTTATCTCTGGATAGTAACGTATTCTTTTTTGACAGTTTGATTATTAATAAAATTTAATTAATTAATTTATTTTAGGTTTTGATTGATGGTACTGTTTAGAGATGAAACAGTAACATGTTATTATTTAGAGAGATTAAATAGTAACATGCTATTATTTGACAATTTGATTGTTAAAGAGACTTGATTTATTTATTTATTTGAGATTTTTTATTGATGATACTATTTAGAGATGAAACAGTAATATGTTATTATTTAATTTTTAAACAATAACATATTATTTTTTAGTAGTTTTATTGTGAAGAAAGTTATTATAATACTACTATACACTAAAAGAATTAGAGAGTAAAAATTTAATGTGGGATTCGAATGAATTTAAATTGAGAAAAATAAGGTCAAGGTTAGCAGAATAATAAGAAAATAAAGAAAAATTAGAAAAAGTTACTTAAAAAAATCAATTTTCGCTAGCCAATGCACGTAGATATTAAAAAATTATATGAAATTAACATATAATTTGATCGTATGTTCAACGGCTGTCATGGCTTTAGAAATTTCGTCTTTAATGAGATGCAAGCAATTAGTATTGGCCAGATTGCCGGTTTGAAGAATATCCTTCACAGGCAGAATATTTCTTAAATCAATGACACTCGCTTATCTAAGTCTCTACCTTCCAGATTTTATTTCTTATTTGTGCATCTATTTTAAACAGTGTTTAACTTTAGTAGAGAAGTATTTTATTCTATTTTTTAATTTTTATTATAATTATAGTAATGTTTTTATAAATTTATAAATTTAATCAAAATTTCATTAAAAATTATTTTATTTGATTTAAAATGCATATTATATAAAAAATTTATTTTCTTTCTAATATTATAGTTATCATGATGTCACTAAAATTTATTTTTAATTAAATTTTATATATTTTTAATATGTTTCAAATAAAAAATTTCATCCATAAATAAGTTAAAATTATTATTTTTGATATAATTTTTAAATAATAAAATTTATTTATAAATAAATTGGAGTCATCTCTGTTAAAATAGAATAAAATCAGGAACTTTGATGCAAAAACAACCCAGAGCATATTTAAGCCAAATACTCAGTTGCCTCTTCCTCGCGTTCTTAAACCCCTTCCATAATCTTTTCCCCAGAATGAAACCCCCTCCACTCTACCATTATTTTTTACTATTCTTCTTCTCTCTGAACCTCATACTGTGGTTGGCTTTACCAGCTGCAAATGCTCTAACAAATGAAACTGATAGATTGGCTCTGCTTAAGTTTAAAAAATCAATCACCATAGATCCACATGGAGTATTAAGCTCATGGAATAACTCAGTTCACTTTTGCAACTGGGTTGGAATCACCTGCAGCCGCTGGCACCAAAGAGTCACAGCTTTACAGCTAGACGGCAGTGAGTTGCATGGACTTATATCTCCTCATATTGGCAATCTCTCATTTCTACAGTATGTCTTCCTCCGCAACAACACTTTGTTTGTCCAAATTCCAGAGGAAATTAGTCATTTGTTCTGTTTAAAAAAACTCCGGCTTCAGAACAACACTTTGACCGGAGAAATTGCGCCCAGCTTGGCCAACTGCTCAAAACTCACATACCTTCGCTTGTGGCGGAACAAGTTAACAGGTACAATACCAAAGGAATTTGGTTCCTTAAACAAGCTTCAAACACTTTCTGTTGCCTTTAACAATCTGACGGGAGGCCTGCCATCCTCTTTAGGAAATATTTCGTCACTCAAATTTCTTGACACAACAGACAACAACCTGGAGGGAACTATTCC
Organism: Sindora glabra; assembly: GCA_020226215.1. NCBI lineage: Eukaryota > Viridiplantae > Streptophyta > Magnoliopsida > Fabales > Fabaceae > Sindora > Sindora glabra. The sequence goes on along the minus strand of CM035230.1, from coordinate 59,329,076 downwards.
AGATGAGATAGGCCATTTAAAAAATTTAAGAGCGTTTGCACCTGGTAGAAATAAGCTATCTGGTACAATCCCACCTTCTATCTTCAACATATCGTCTCTTTGGGTTATCTTTGCTACAGAAACCCAGCTAAGAGGCACTCTACCAGACTACATTGGTTCCACTGCCCCCAACCTACGATACCTAGAAGTTTCTCTAAATCAACTTTCAAGCCTAATTCCAACTTCACTATCTAATATCTCTGGCCTTCAAGCCATTGACTTGGGATTTAACAAATTTGTGGGACAGGTTCCAACCAACTTGGGAAGTTTGCAACAGTTGCAAATTCTAAGTTTATATGGTAATGATCTGGGAAGTAATTCAAGTAAAGACTTGGATTTCTTGTATTCTCTGGCAAACTGCTGCAACTTGGAATCCCTTCAACTGGGAAGTAACAATTTTGGAGGTGTTTTCCCGCCAACTATTGGCAATCTCACAATCCAACTGAAGAGGCTCGAGTTTGACGAAACCAATATATATGGCAGCATTCCGATGGAAATTGGAAATCTCATGAACTTGGAAGTCATTTACTTGGAGAGTAATTTCCTCATAGGCATCATCCCTGTGTCTATCGGGAAGTTACGAAAATTGAAGATATTGGACTTAAGTTTCAACAGATTGTCTGGGCAAATTCCACCCGCTATTGGAAACCTCACTCAATTGATTGAACTCTATTTGGTAGATAACAAATTAGAAAGTGTCATTCCGGCAAGTATAGGAAATTGCCAAAATTTACAGGACCTGCGCATTTCAGGAAATATCCTTACAGGGGCAATTCCACAACAGCTCCTTGGTCTTTCTTCATTAACACGCACGCTCAACTTATCAGGAAACTTACTGAACGGCAGCTTACCTTAGGAAGTAGGCAACTTCAAGAATCTCAACACGTTGGATCTCTCAAAAAATGCTTTTTCTGGTGAAATTCCTGCGACAATTGGATATTGCATGAGCCTAGAGTACCTCCTTCTTCAAGATAACGCCTTTCAAGGTGGTATGCCAGCATCAATGGCTGCCTTGAGAGGCCTTTCGGTCTTGGATCTCTCACAAAACAACTTGTCGGGAATAATTCCACAAGAACTAGAGAAACTTCCAAGCTATGTATATTTGAACTTTTCATTCAATAATCTTCATGGCAAAGTACCAACCAGTGGACCATTCCAAAATGCAAGTACCATATCGCTTACAGGAAACAATTTACTTTGTGGGGGTGTCCATTCTCTTCATCTACCATCCTGCCCTGTTAGAATCACAAAAATTGAAAAGCACCACGTTTCTGGATTGAAAACGATAGTTGTTTGTGTGGTTCTTTCCGTCTTCATATTGGGTACTCCATTATTTACTCTTTGGTGGGTAAGAAGAGCTAAGAGGGAGGCATCTACTTTCTCCACAACTGAGCTACTCCCCAAGTTTTCCTATGGTCAGCTCTATCATGCAACAGGTCGGTTTTCATCTGACAACTTGATAGGATCAGGTAGCTTTGGATCTGTATATAAAGGCCATTTTAATCTAGAGGACAGAGCTGTAGCCGTGAAGGTTCTCAATCTCCGCAACAAGAGAGCTTCAAAAAGTTTCGTGGCCGAATGCGTAGCCTTGAAGAGCATTCGGCACCGAAACCTTGTCAAGATCTTATCGTGTTGCTCAAGCACGGATTACAAGGGCAGTGATTTCAAAGCTCTCATCTTCGAATTCTTGGCAAATGGAAGTTTGGACAAATGGCTACATAGGGAAGATGGTGTAAATCAATCATTGAACCTTCTTCAGAGGTTAAACATTGCAACTGATGTTGCATCAGCTTTAGATTATCTTCACCACGAATGTGAGCAACCAATCATTCACTGTGATATAAAGCCAAGCAACATTCTCCTTGATTCAGATATGGTTGCTCAAGTTGGTGATTTTGGCTTGGCAAGACTTCTATCTGTCACCGACCAGGTGCCGCAAAATCAAGGCAGCTCCATTGGATTAAAGGGCACTGTGGGATACGCAGCTCCAGGTAATAATTCGGTACAGCATTTCTATAAATCTTGAATGTTCCGTTTGCTTCTTTGTCAATTAATCAACTAAGAGTTTTATCATTTTTTCTACGTTACATTGTCCAAATTAGATGTGTTTCACCAAAGTGGTTTGCTTTTGTGGTGTATTAGCAAAAATTTTCTTAGTTTCAATTTAGAGGCCCCAGAAAAAGAGCAATAATTGTTGTTAACTTGCAGAGTACGGAATGGGAGGTGAAGCATCAATGGAAGGAGATGTGTATAGCTTTGGGGTGCTTATTGTTGGAAAATGCTAATCTAGAAAAAAAACATAAAGAAATATGTCATACTTTCTGTTGAAAGAAAAGAAAAGAGTTGGTGAAAGTGTGTTGTAAAAGAAAAGAAAGTGTGTTAGGTTTGCTTAACTTGTAAAATAGGAAATGGAATATTGAATGTCTATAAATAGACATTTTGCAGAATGCTGTAATTGGAGCTCTCAAAGAAGAGAGAAAACTCCCCAAGTGCAGCAACACTTGGTAAAAAATGCAATGATATGATATTATGTTTCTACTGCCATAGCCTCTCTACGTTTTTGTTTTTCTTTCTGCATCTCTGTTTCTGTTTGTGCTTCTGCATTTCTGTTTCTGCGTTTTTGGCTCTGTTTTTCCCTATGTTTCTTTTGGTTTTTCCAACACTTATATTGGAGATGTTCACAGGAAAAAGGCCAACACATGAAATGTTTAAAGATGGTTTCAATCTTCATCATTATGTCAGATCTTCATTGCCCCAAAACCTTGTTCATATTATCGATCCAATTCTTCTGCCAAGAGAAGCAGAAGACACAGTGGAAGCTAGTTACAGAGAGGAAATCGGGCTAGAAGATGAAAATGAGAGCATGAAACAAAGCCCAATTTCAATAAATGCTAAATTGCACGAGTTGTTGGCATCACTTTTTGATGTGGGACTTGCTTGCTCTCTGGAGTCCCCAAAAGAAAGAGCAAACATGAAGGACGTCTGCAAGCAATTTTATCTCGTTAAAAATAAGTATCTCAATGCTGATAACTACCACGGAACCAAGACTTGGCAATTCTAAAGGCAGTGCTCAAGTGTTCTTTTTGAGTTTGCTAAATGCACTTTTGTCACTCTTTCATTTTAATAAAGAAATGCAGTTTAGTTTCCAACAAATGGAAGTATAGCCTTGGTCATGTCATTGGGAAGCAGTGCTCGGATTTAGTAGGTTGTGTTAGTTTCATATTGTTCTTAAAGTTTAGTAGTCATTCCATTATCCCATAATTATTTCCTTGTTTTCGGATCACATTGCTGGATGTACAATCTTAAATATCAAACCATATGAGTGTTTGTTTTTCATCTTTTATTAGCAGTTCTTCTGCAATGTATGTCATTTAAAATAATGGTATCTATCTTGTTAATTTTGTGATCAAAATCTTTCATGAGCTCATATTTACTAATTAAAGCTCCAAAGAACCTGCCCGCGGCAATTGAAACTCAAAGGACATCGTATATAAATTTTGCTCAAGTGAAACCCTTTTCAAGCAATTAGTCAATTTGAAGACAATACAAAAAATAGACATAGTTCAATTCATAATTTAAACTGAAAAGAAAGAATATGTACATTATATAGCAGAGTGAGTGATTTGGAGTGAAGAGAATCTAATATTTCAAGTGACAATAAACAAAAGTGTAAGATTTTTGTTGGACAGAGATTCAAACTTAAAATCTTTAAACATGTCTAAATCCTTGTCACTAGATCACAGTACTGTAAGTTTCTTTTCCTGGCGTTACAAACTATTGTAAGTTTGAGTATTATTAATCTTGTATTTTAGTACAGTGCAAGTGTAATGGAAAAAGATTGTTTGGTAAATATCATAAAATGAAAATGTCCATTTCCTAAAATATTATCATTCTATTAAATAATAAAATTTCTGTTCCATAACAAAAATAATTAATCACTATTTCATCTTTTCTAGAATCAATTTGCAACTAGATTATTCTTATTAACTTTTCTAAATTCGAAATATATTTTTGACTTTAAACCGCAAGAACCTCTCTCTTTTAATAGGAGGATTTTGGCAATTAACATAATAAATATTTTTAAAAATTTGACATATTTTGTTTGTATTACAATGTTATAATATTATTATAATGCAATTGCTACGAAACTTTCTATTATATATATATATATATATATGTTCATGGTGGCAAAAAGTTATATATTATTATTTTACTATTTAATATATATTATTGGTTGCAAATTATATATATTGTTTTAAAAAGGTTATAAATGAATAAGAAATAACAATATCATTTTTTCCAATAAATATGATTTTAATTTTACACTTATTTTTTATTTTTAAGGGTATTATTATCATTAATAACTTTTTTAATTCCTATAATATTTTGTTGCACCAAACATAATTATAAAATGGAATATCTATTCCATTCTTGACTATACCAAATATAATTATAAAATGATCATTTCATTCCAAGCATAATTATAAAAAAATGAGAAAGCCCACAATTAGATATGAGGAAATTGCTTATATATGTAGCTAGTGATGGTTGTGGCTGAAACATATATCGTGGTAGTAGTCCAAATAGAAAGACTTATAAATCTAATTCAAAAGGGCTGGTGAGAAATTATTCTGATAAAGAGTGTTTTTATTGTCATAAGAAAAGGTATCTTAAATAGATGTATAAAAAGTTAGATAATAATCTAGAAGAGTTTAAGATAATCAAAGAGAAAAACGAAGTTAGATCTGATACTGTTGGTATTACAACTATGCAAAATAATGAAGATTATGTGATTTTAATGAAAGATGAATGTCAAAATGATTCTAATGATTGTTGGATTGATTTTGCTTGTTCTAGTCATGTTTTAACTAATAAGATGTTTGATATATATAATGATTGTCAACATGAAATTATGAATTTGGCTAATGGTGATACTATAAAGGTGAAAAGTATTGGTAATATAAAATTTAAGTTGTATTATAATAGTATGAAGACTTTGAAGGATCTAAGACATGTGTTACAATTAAAAAAAACTTTTAATTTCTTTGGGCAAATTGGATGCTTTAGGATATGGATGTTTTGTTAGAGAAGAAATCTTGAACATTAATAAAAGCACATTGACCATTATGAAGGATAAGAAGATTATAAGGAATTTATATAAGTTAATAGGAAATACATTTGTAAGAAACACAAATGGTGAAGCATACAATGAAAGAAAGAAAGTGGAGCATGTAGGAGTGCCTATGAAAAAAGTGACTTTACTTAAGGTTTATAAAACTAGTTCCTACTATAATTCTTAAGTTAAGAGATATAATTTGTATTAAGATGGAAGGTGTTGAGTTTAACCTAAATTAAAATTGTTATCCATTTATGATTTTTTTCCTATTATGAGTTTTTTTTCTATTTAAGTTAGGTTTTTATGTTAGTTGAATTGGGATTTTTTGCCAACCAAGCATTTGTGAGTTGTAAATATTTGTGTTGGCCAACAATTTGAGGTATGAGAAAAACTTGGTGTAAAGATTGTTTGAAAGAGAATCAAATGTAATTGGAATTTGGATTTATGAGAAGGTTAGAGTTTACCATTTTTTTTTCACTTTAACAACAAAAATTTTGTTGATTCTCTTATGATTTTTCTCTTGAGTTTAAGGAACTTTTTACATAAAATCATGTACTTATTTTATTACTATTTGTATTCATCAATATTTTTTCTAACAAATTCCTCTTCCCACCTGGGGAGGTCATATCATCATCTCTTTCTAGTAGTGCCTTTTAACTTGGTGCCTGCATCATTTTAAAATGATCCATATCGAAGATTCCCCAATTCTTGTTTTGGTTGTCAACAAAGTCTTCTTAGTTTTGGAAACAAGCCTAAACTTTCTATCACTTGCCCAAAATGAAAATAGGTTTTTTTGCCTTAATTGTGACATATACATTCATGAAAGCTTGCATAATTGTCCGAGTTATGATAGCTCTAGGAATTTTAAGTTAGTCACAGCATCGATCATATTCTTATGCTTTAACCATAAAAAATAGCAATCTAAAATATATTGATGCTTCCTTCTCCTATCATATTTTAATTAATAGGATTCAATGATAGTGTTAAAGCACTAATTAATAGAAAAATGGTTTTCCACACATTTCATAATAACATTAATTAGTGATGAACTCATGTCAAGATGTTCCACTTGCTAGAGTCAAATACTCTGGACTCGAGTTAGCTATTATATATCTAGAGCTCTACTTCATGCATAAGGATTTTTAGATTTGGTCTAATTCATGACTTCATATGATAAGCTAGTCTCAATCATTTGGCATCTACTATAAACATATAGTTTGATTAATAAGTAATTCACATAATAGTCTAGTCTCAATCATTTGGTGCATACCATATACTTTGATTGGTAAGCAATTGCACATGTTTCAAGATCATAGAATTTTCTTGATATTAAATTCTCCTAAGAGTGGGAATGAGCTAAGTTAAATTGGCCTTTGCCTAGGCTTAACTTACATTAAATTATTTCTCACTCATAACTTAACTTAAGTTTGGGTTAAATTAAATTTGCTAGCAGCTTAACTCAATTCATTTGTTCAAACTAATTTTAAGCATAGAGTATTTTGTTGACAATTTAATAATTTAAAAAACTTATAAAAATGAATATGTTTATCAATTTAGCAATATAGAATAAATAAAAAATATAAATGAATAAATTTGATATTATTATATTGTTACTTATATCTTATAAATATTTTTAATATAATATAAGCAACAAATATGTGGCGAAAAGTTTGTAGTGTTTGAAAGCACATGTTGGATAAGATTAAATGGCAAATTGGTAATAGTATGGAGGATCAGTTTTAGAAGGATGAGTGGATACCATTATGTGAAGCATTATGTACTTATAATGACATTGTTATTCTAGGCCATGAGGCAAACCTATTAGTTGCTTCTTATATGAACAATAATAGTAATTAGAACTTTGTGATATCCATGAATGTTATGCCAAGTAGTATTTTTGGTAAGATCATGAGCATTGTCCTTTCTAACCAATTGCCTAGGTGGGATAGTTTATGCTAGGCGAAATCACATGATGGCAACTTTTCTATCAAATTTACTTATGAAGCTTTAACCAACTCCACATTTGTTATGGCTTCTAACCTTTAGAAAAGAATTTTGAAATGGTTTGACCTGAAGAGGATTAGAACCTTTCTTTGGTTGCTGACAAAGGAAAGGATTCTAACCAATATTCAGAGGAAAGTGTATAAATTGACTATTTTGGATTTGGGCACAACTTAAGTAAAGCTCTTTAGATGTTTGCAATAAGGTTCTCTACTCAGATTATGATGAATATATTAATTGCTCTCTTAACTATTAGTAACTTCAATTTGATAATTACAACAATTATCAATATTATAATTATAAAAAATCACTTAATAAACATATCATAATCTAAATGGAGAACCTTACTGCAAATATTTATGGAACTTTACCTAAGTTTTGCCCTTTGAATTTATGCCTATGTTGTTAGTCTTCAAGATGGAGAAGACTATAATGCATAACTAACTCAATGGTGTATTGGTACATCACCAGACTTGACCGTTAATTTATTATCATATAGCATGTCAAATTTAACTTTGAAAAAAGTAATTTAACTTTGAAAAAAGAAGCTTAACGTCTAGTAAGATTTGGTGGTGCGTATGTATACTACTACATTAGGAGTATATCATAATTTCTTCCTTACAAAATAATTGATAATGCATTTATTGAGAGATTGTGAGGAGGTGAGCAACTTATAATTTTTCTTAATAAAACATGAGCATTGGAAGGAATTTTTTGAGGCTATGGACTTCCACACCCTACTTCTTTTTCTAGGGCACATTTGTCCTAGTAATTTAGTAGTTAAGATTGAATCAATATGACAAAAGAAATAAATCCCACTTAAAGTAACCTATTTCTATTAATTTTTTTTTGGTCTTTAAATTTATATTTTTCAAAATTGTTACCCAAAATCAATATAACAATGCATGAACCTAACTCAATAACTACTCCTATCAAATTTAATTGATTAAATATATCTAAAATCTCCATTTTTAAATATCACTAAGTTTATAATGCATATATCTAAAATTTCTATTTTTTAGATATAATTAAATTTATAATACGTTTAGTAGCTTTGAATTTGACATATAAAATTTTAAAATCATAAAAAAAGTTTAAAAAAATATATAAAACTTTAATATTTTATACTAAAATTATCAAACTATTAATTAAATTTAGTGCTCAAAATAAAAAAAATATTTAAACATCGTAATGTTTAATAGATTCAAGCCCTGTTTAACACATTATATAAGAACTAATAATATAGGATAGACTATACAATTAAGGCTTATATGGAGTTTGAGAATTTTAAATAAATTATATAACTTATCCAAAAATTTTCTCTTATACGTGTAGTTTCGTATAAGGTTATTCACTCTCTGAATTAGAGAATAATAGCCAATAGTATAGTATTAAGATAAATACTAAAATTTTATAATTAAAAAAAATCCTTTATATCTTTATCTCTCTTATTTATCAAAAAAATTATTTCTCTTATTATCAAAAATATATCTCTCTTATTTATTAAAAAATTATATATTTTTCTCTTCATTTATATTATTATAGATCAAATGTCATATAGTATGCTATATTATCTTGTACAATATTATATTATACTATCTAATAGTCCTTATACTATATTATATACTATGCCAAACATGGCCTTAGGACTTAAAACAAGTATAATCTTTATAAAAGGCCATGCACAAGCTTTATAAATTTTTTTACAAAATATTAGCTTTAAAAATAAAAATAATATTAATTTTAGTTAATAAAAATAAAAATTTATTGTAATAAAAATTATATTTATTAAATTAATATATAAATATATAATAAAGAAGATAATTTTATACTAGGATGTGAATTTAAAAAATATTAGATATCAAGAAAATATATATTTATTGAAATATGTAAAATAAATTTGTACATATAAATGACAATAATAAAACAAAATAGCATATTAAAAACTTTAAAATTAAAACTAAGAGTAAAAGATAATAAAATGGAAGTGTTTTGTTCCTATTTTTATTGCTATTATGTCTTTTTTTGATAATAATAAAAATGGTTAAATCATTGATACACATATGTAAGGATTAGAGGTCAAAGCCTAAGTGTAATGGAAGGTACAAGAATTTCAAAAAACCTTAAATGTTATTTGAGTTAAAAACTTATAATTATTGCTCATATCTTTTAAGAATTGAAAAATCATACTCATATCATATGGTTAAATAAATATGAGAGCCAATTATTGTCTTGTGCATAAGTAAATGTATATTAAGATACTAAGAGGAGGATTTTGTACTCATAAATTTTTTTTAAAAAAAAACAGTTGGCATCGTCATAGTGGGTACATTTGGTCTAGCACACTATTCGAATCCTTCACCACTAATTTACTCATTAATGGCTTAAATTATAAAAATTTGTACAATAAAATTAGCTACATTAGTTAAAAAATTGTTTTGTTTTGTATAATACAAATTGAAAATTAAATTGTCGATGGTTCTTTTTTTTAAATAGATAAATTTATTTTTTAAAAAAGATAATTTTAATTTTAATATTTTAATATATTTATATTTTTTGCATATAATATTTAATTAAAATTGATTTTTGCCTAGAAATTTTAATGGTAGTGCAATTTATTTTTCATGTAGAAGTTTTTTAATGATAGATATAAAATATAGATAACTTGAACAATATTTATATGATTTAGTTATAAAATGTAAATATAAATGATCTATCAATTCATATAAATTGTGTTAAAGGATTAATGAAATTTATGTGCAATTTTTGTTTATAGTGGATCAAAAATAATTTGGAAATATATTAACTAATCTTAAATATTAAAGAATAATATTAATAGTATTGAATTATTTATTATTTTATAAGTGCTTAAGTTTTGGTCTCACCATAAAAAATATAATTTAGGGTGTGTTTGATAACACTAAATATTTAGCACTGAATTTTAAGCACTAAATCTATTAGGTACTAAATTTGTGATATTTAAATAATTTCATATGTTATGTTCTAATTTTAATTAATAATTTGATAATTTAGTCCCAAAATGATAAAATTCTGTATAATTTCAAAATTATCTTTGATTATAATTTTAAAAATTTTATGCATCACATTTTTTAATGCTAAAATTAAGTGCTAAATTACTTGAGAGATTTATAGCGTTTGGATTTTAAGTACTAAATTTAGCCAATGGTTTGAAAGTTTTATCACAAAATATTCAAGTTTTGTAAAATTTCAAATTATTTTAACTATGTTTTTAAAAATTTTATATGCCTAATATATATAATGTGTATTCAATTATTATAAAAAAATAGTGCTAATATTGAGTTTTTTTATCCAACAAAATCTCATAAAAACAGTAGTACTTGTTGAATGCTTTCAGCTTAATAATTGTTGAAGAGGTTAAGAAGATTTTTTCACTGAATTTAATATTTAATACTAATAAATCAAGGAAATAAAATATATTAACACTAATAAATCAAGGAAATAAAATATTATTTTAAGCTTGAACCTATTCAATTAAGTGTTGAATTATTATTTTCAAACAATTTGTACTTGAATTTTTGCTGAATTTAATATTTAGAGTAAACAATTTTAAGTCTAAATCTATTTAGTTAAGCATTGAATTAGCATCTTCAAGCACACCCTTAGTAAAGAAATTAAATATTTTAATAGCAAACAATATGTTCTCAATTTGAAATTAATATTGAAAAGCATATATTAAACATAAAGATAATTCTGGGAACTCGATTTTTAAAAATTAGTTAAAATATATTTTTTGAAATCTTAACTTTTTCATAATTTTTAAAAAATAAAATAAGATTAAATAAATTATCAAATCTAAATGAAATATATATAATATATAAAAGTCAAGATAAATTTACTAAAAACATAATACAAAAAATTAAAAGGAAATTAAGGGTCGGCACTCCTTATTGTATTATTTGTGCATTTATATTATTTTTTAGGTAAAGCAGTCAAGCAAAACTTAGGTTGCAAGTAATAAAATTTGCCCATTATTTTCCACTTTCACAACATCTTGCAGTGGTAATTGATCCAACAAAGCAGGGTGCTTATGCCCCACATTTCTTGCTAGAGCATAGTGGTCTGAGCCCTTTTTCAGTTGAGCATGCATAATTGGCTTGGATGGAACTTTTCTAGAAATCCAGGTAGGTGAAATAAATCGAACTGGAACCTTATGTTTGGTTTTATATGTTCGTTGTTGTGAAAGAATTGAAATGACGATAGTGGCGTTGCTATGCCGCTACATGGCTTCATTTTAAAAATTGGTGCAGTATCTAAATAACTAAGGTGCAGATTCATTAAGAGAATCCTATGTTTAATTAGATCAAAAGTAACTCAAATACCTCAGTAAAAAACTTCAATTCAACTGGTTGCGGCATTGTGTTCAAGGAAGCTCCAGGAGTCAGGATTATGGGATTCAGCAAATTCATAAGGTAAGCATTAGTTCCGATGGTTAAGCTTTGAGGCCTTTTATGGAGCATGAAGCTGGTTTGGAAAAATGGTTGGCAAAAAGTAATCTTCGAATTGGATTTAATTATGGCTATTAGTTTAGTGAAAAAAGGAATGTCTAAATCATCGTCCCTATTAAGCTCTCATCAAATCTATTCCCATATTTATGAGCTATAATCAAAAGATTGAGATTCAACATTAGTTTCGAGAAGTTAACCAAATTACTAATTACTTGGTTAATTTTGCTCATAAAATTAGTTGTCCTTATGAATGGTATCAAGTATATGACTTCCCCAGATTGTTGTATGGATAGGTTCATAAATGATATGTTGAGTGTCTATTTCTTTAGGATAGTGGCTGGGTAGTTGTTACATCTTGAATATTTTGAAATTTTATTTTAATTATTCATCCAATATATATATATATATATATATATATATATATATATATATATATATATATATATATATATATATATTGATAGTCAAGAATGTTATGAGTAAGTTTAGGGTAATTAATTAATTATAGAAAATAGAATTTTATTATGAAATTTAGTGGAATTGAGTTACATATGAATTAGTGTGAAATTAAAATTAAGTAAGATTATTTGGAAGAGACTTAGGAGTTGACTTTTCAACTTTACCTTGATCAATCTAGTATTTACAAAAATGCCCTTCTAATTAATGAACACAATTTACACTCATTTCCCCTCATTTGTTTCCAAGACAACCAATGAAATTCCCTTTCCTCTCACCACATCTCTCTAACCTTCTCTCTAAATTTCAAGTTGATTCTCAAGAACATAGTCAATCACTTTAAGGATTTGTTCCCAAGGATTATTCTAATCAGATTTTATAATTTATTATTTTTGAAGCTAGATTCTCCAAGTTTTAATTATAAGAAAATAAATTAGGGATTTATTAGAATTTTACTCATTTGTGTTGATAGGATTGTCTACCACCTCTCCAAATAAGAATATGTAAGTAGATGAATCACTTAAACTAGTAGAATTTTAAGTTTATGTGTTTAGTTTGGTATATAAAGAAATTTTATGATATGTTAAGAAGCATGTCTTGAATTTTGAATTTTGAAATGCCTCATTGATGTTTTTGGATAAGATAAACCATTGGATAATATTTGTGTGTGATTTATAAGCTCCAGTGTGTTTGCAAGTTGAAAATTGTGGTTTTGGTTATTGTGTTCTACATTTTCGAGAACAATTTTTAGAAATTCTAGAATTAGTATTCGAGTATAGTATTCGAATATTTTCTAGAGTATAAATTCAAAGGCTAGTAATTGAGTACCTTACTTGAATATTGGAAAGTTCTCTACCTTCTGCTTCTAAGTATCCAAGTATGATACTCAAATGCTAGCCCTAATATTTTGAAGTTTTGTATTTGAGTACCATACTTGAATATAAAAACTTCTATGTACCACTACCTTTAAATACTCAAATAGGGCACTCAAGTATAATTCCATTAAAGGAAACCTATACTTGAGTCTCATACTCAAGCACTTGTGTTGAATACATCAAAATTAAAGGCTAAAAAACATTTAACCCCTATATTATATCTGATGTGTAATAAAAATCCTTGATGTTTAAAAAGGTGCAATAAAGCACTCAAACTTTATATATTGTATGAAAACCCCTTCTATTAGCTCTCTAACTAAATCCTTTATAGTACCTTATCCCTAAAATGCATCCATCCATTTTGAAAGGAGCTTTGAATAAAAAACAAGATATTTATCACTGCTTAAATTTGAATCTTGCATAGAAATGTTCATTTGCATATCTATCATGATGGCTTATTAGTTAGTAAATCAATCCTTCATTTTCTAATGTTGCATCAAGGTTCTATTTATTCCTCCAGCAGTTTTAGCTAGCTTATTTTTTTATTTTTTCTTTTTCGGCCTTCTATTCTTAATTGTCCTCGAAGAATAAAAAGTAAGGACCAGCTTGCTAGCAAAGCTTCCAATAACAATAGAAGTAACACTCAATCCAATTAGTGTAAACATTTCGCCAACCACCCATACGTAAGGCTTAAAGTGGCACTTGTTAGATTGCCATTAGACCTGATCATAAATCAACAGTTATGCAACACTGAAAATTCCCTATGTTAATGCCTTTGTGACGCCTATTAGAGAATGTGAAAATTCATTAAACCTTGTTGCTCAAATATGCGTGATACTAATGGGAACTTGATCTAAGTAAAATTGTAAAAATTCCTTCTTATCTTTAAAGATCACTCCAATAGTGTCTATAGATTTTGAGATAATTGATACATGTAAAACACTATTAGGGATTTGGATGGAGAGTTAACAAAAAGGAAGTTTTTCACATAATGTAAGTGCTTAATTTCACCCTTTTAAACATCATGGGTTTTTTTTGTACATCACATAATAGTCAAAATTAAAAGTGTGAAAAAAAATCTTCTAAGGTAATACGAATATATTAGATTTAAACTAGATTCTTGTGAGTTAAGTGCATTGATTTAAGTGCATTTACTGTGAGGCTAGTTTTTCTTTTGTGATTAAATTTCTTGTAATGCAAAAAAATATAATGTGACAAATAATAAAAATGATGAAGTGATAGTGGGATGATGGAAAAGAGATGATGAAATTGGGAACACAACATTGGATTCAAATATCTATTTATCAATGGATGAGGTGTCTAGAGGGATAAGGTTGAGTTTGTGAATGAATAAGATTGATCGAGAGGCATAAGGTAGAATAGTTATTATTTCTAGAATATGAATTATTTTTTAATTATCAATGTTATCTACTCCTTGAAATTGTGTATGATTATAAGGTTATATATATATATCAAAAATTGAATATTGGATTATTGATTATGAACTATTTTATTTAAGTAAATTATTTACTTATTAAAATAAAGTGTATGTTTTACAAATGTTTAAACTGAAGCTTATCAGCCTCCACTAATTGTTTAGAAATAGGACTTATCCTACAAAGATGTTCGAGTAGATATAGTTTAGAAAACTTAGATAGAGATAGGCAATGGGTTTTGTAGACGTTTTATTTATATGATAACACAATTTTATTGTAAATATTTCTTGTGTTTATGAAATTAAGTAATTAATTTAATTAATTTGTTAGTAGTTGTGTGACGATACCAAATTGTAATTAGATAGGCTTACGGAAATCAAGAGCAAGATCTATGTTGTTCACAACCAAATAGTTATGACAATATTTGTTCCTCTATTTATTTTTTTTTATGTTTCCTTATTTACCAAAAAAATAATTTATTTTAAAATGCAATGTTACATTATGATCACAACTAAATTCTAAAAAATGAATTTGCCTAAATTTTCTATCTCTTTTGTTATTATTGGTCTTAAATATTTTATTTAAAATATAATATATATATATATATATATATATATATATATATATATATAATTTTATATGTCCATATGTTGAATTAGCTCATAATACACATAAGTTAAAATTTTATTAGCTCAATCTCAAGTTATTTAAAATATAAGCCTAAAAATTTAACTCATTTATTTCTTATTTATCTCATAAATTTAACTTATTTATGTCAAAATTTGAATTGAACTATGAATTGTGCATGAATTAGCTTAACTCATTGCCAAACCTAAATTCTTATTTGAAGGTTTATAACAAAAATTACTATTGTAAATCAAATATAAGAAGACAAATATACCAACATGGCAACATTAATCATTAAGGAGTGAATATAAACTTTTTATGTTTGGTACGATAGAATAAAATAAAATAAAAAGAATGAAAAAAATTTGTTTGATATACATTATGGAATGTGAATGTTCATTATCTAGGGAATAGTCATTCCATCAAATAGTAGAATCCCCATTTTATAACAAAAGTGATAGAATAATTATTACATCATTTATGTAATGATTTTTTATATTCTTATCATTTACATCTTTCATATACATTCCAACATTACTCTATATTAATAAATAACAAAATAATATCAATTTTTTAATATTATGTTATTAAAATATTTTAGTAATTATACTTTAATAATAAAATTTAAAATAAATAATTTTATATTCTTTAAAAAATTTAATATAAAAATTTTGATAAACTAAATATTCATGTTCTTGCTATAAAAAATTGTTTTCTAATTATAATATTAATAATTATAATTTTTTATGTTTTATAATAAAAAATTAAAAATAAATAAAAAATGGTAATATCATATCCCACGTGAATATGATTTCAATTTTACACTTTCTTTTTTAAGGATATTATTATCATTGACACATTTTTTCCATTTCATTTCTAAGATATTTGTTGTATTAAATGTAATTATGGAATGAAATGTCCATTACATTCCTAAACATACTAAACATAATTATAAGATGGTTATTTCATTGCATTCCATTATACCGAATATAACATGATACCTAATCGAGAATGCATACCCTAATGGATAAGTGAATCATCACTTGATAATTGTTTGCTTTAATTAATGTCATAAAATTCATAAAGAGTGCATTTCAATTTTTTAAAGTTACTTCTTTGAATTATAGTATTATAAAAATCTGCCCCGTTTTCGTTACATGCATTCCAAGTTGAAAGATAATTTTCACATATTAGATAGATTTACATTTTTTAATGATTTCTTAACAAATTATTATCAAATATAGTGTTATTATGGAAGAATTAATTCACTTGTTTAAAAGTATACTTGCAATTATATAATTCTTTATAAAGTAATTTCTCACAAAATTCATCCTTGAATATAATATATATGGGTTGGAACTAATTGATATTGGTATTAACAAAAAGCATATCTATTCATAAAATTAAATTATTAACTAAAAAATTATATCTATTCTGGTTTTTTAAAAGCCTTGATTTGCTGCACGGGGAAGATGAAATAAAAGAATGAAAAACTATCCGAGTAAAAACGGTGTGTTTAATAGTAATGATGAGTATTGTACACACCATAGATTTAATGATTCGGAACATTAAGAAATGGATTTTAAAATTGTTTATAAATATAATTTCAAATGAATTAAATTTTAATTTTATTTAGATATATATATATATATATATATATATAATGAAAGTAGCTCAATTTCAAGGCGTTATATAAGAAACCTTCCAAAATTTAATTCTTGAAGACTATCCAGAAAAGCTCCCTGGACATGATCCTAATCCCATGTGCTCTTGTTTTTCTTGCTGCTTTCATATGGGGATGGCAATGATGCTGAATGAGGGCAGAATTGCCTTAAACTGTCCTGTACTGCCCTATCATCTTACCACACAAGACAGGATAAATTGATGCATTGTCTCTATAATTAACGAGGTACTAGTACCCTGCGTAAAATTCGTAAAATTTAAAAAATAATAAAAATTTAAAATTTTATATATTTGAAATTCAAATATAATGAAATGTATAATATTTAGGATAAAATACACAAACCTCTCTTAAAGTTTGGTCTAAATATACTCCCCTCCCCTTAATTTTCAATTTTAGGTTAGAGCTTTCTAAAGAATGGTAACGTATTACACTCCCCTCCCATGACGCCTAATTTTTGTTAGTGCATCTAATGGAAGTTTGGTGGAAAATGTGCAATAAAATATTTTGGACTATATTACCCTTTATAATAGAAATACCAAGTCAATTGCTATGTGATTTAAAAAATATCCTTTCTTACCACTATAATACTAAGTCATCAAGTTATTTTTTTATAATTTGTAAAATTTAGATAAATTTCACATTTTAACTCCATTTATTAAAACTACAATTAGCTAATAAAGTATGATATTATTATTTTAGCCTGAGGCTCTTTAACAGTAGATTAAATTTGTAACTCGTTAGCAGGGGTTACCTAGTCTCAACTCCTTGCCTACTGGTTGAAAGAGGAGAGACATGGAATTTATACACGCCATGTGAGCGAACTTATAGCATTTGGTCAACAGGTGAAGACTCTAGCTTTGTAGTCCTTAAATAAGGAAAGTAGGCAGATTAATTGTATCCATTCAAGATTAGCCGATACAGTTTACCTTATCAATAGCTTGTTGGCTTAATTTTTTTAATTAATTTTAAAACTTCGATCATCCACATCAAATTCTAATATAAATTAACTTGTGATTGAAAAAAAACTCAATATAAATTTGTATAGCCTTTAACTAACTCTTTTGCCTAGAAAATATAACTATAAATAAAATTGATTGTCAATTAGAAGTCAAAATAATTACAATTACATTGATAATATAAGAGTTGCAATACAAAATATTTTGGTTCCCATAGGAACTAGCCAAAAGAATGACTTTGTAGCACACAAACTATGTGCCCTTTATAATAAAATATCTAGTAAGGCACATTTTGTGCCCCACTGTAACCATGTCCTGAGCCTATTCACAACAAAATATGGATTGTTCCTCACTACATATATACCTATTTATGACAAAAGATGGATTTAGATGTAACCATACAAAAAAGAAATAAAATCCTATCTAGTTGTCAATACATACAAAAAACAATCCTCATACCACCCTAAAAAGCAACTCATTCATCATGATTAAACTACTGTAAAGGTAATGGAGAAAGGTTCACTTGTGCATAACCATGACTGCTTGCATGCACACTATCTCCTTGTGTTAAAATTTCATAAATTGATTGCTAGGTACATGTGGTTTCGTCTATAACATCCAGTAGTTCCATAATTAGCAATATACAATTAAAATAATATCTAATAAGCATTAGAAATAATAAATATATTAACTCATGCTAAATTTAATGAGTTTACACATTACGACTTAGATTAAAAAAAAATGTTGAATAACTAATCTCAAACATGATTCCCAATATATTTAAAGTCATAAATTAAAGAGCAAGCATACTTATTCATAGTTTTGTATCATTGCTAATAGGTGCAATACTACATATAAACTCAACAAATAATAATGTTACCTTGTTCTATGTAGTAAGGGTAGATTGGTTCTACCTTGCAACCTAGCAGAGTCCTCCATCACACGAGCCTTCTACAGTATAATGAGTTGAACATACATTCTAATTAAATACATAGGTATGACATATAAAAACTTATCAACATTATCTATATCTGCACATGCTTATTTATCTATATAACTAGTTGACAAACTCTATACAACATTATCTATATATCCAATCAAATGTCTTAATATTAAGTTTCATAAATTTACATTTAAAGATTTAATTAAAATACATGGATTATGGTAAGAAAATTAATCTAACATGCATCATAATAAGAAAATTTCTTTTAAAAAAATAAAGTATCTTTTTCCCTTTTTGTTTTAGTAGCCTTCCTTTACAATTACAACTTTTTCTATTATGGTCAAACTCCTTGCAATTATCACATCTCACTATGCTTGACCTTTTAGGATCTCCTTAGCCAACTTGTGGTTCATCAGCTGCCCTTCTCCTATTCCTATTTAGCTTTCCTCTTGCTCTTTTCAAATCAAATGGATCAATTTGAGTATACATATAATGAACTAACTCATCCAATTTAAGCATTGGATGGATAATTTCAAAATACAATTTAAGGTGTTTTCCTTTAGAATACTAACTATGACAATATTATTCAATATTTGTTCTTTTATAAGCAATACAAGCACATGCATGCTTGCATGGTAATCCGAATAATGTTCAAGTCTGACAAGAGCAAGACCTTGCTTTCAAGTTAATAGCCAAAGAAGTGAAGCCATCCTTTACTTGGAACTCATCATCTCCAGTAGCAACTACTTTGCAAAGTCTACCATCTTAGTATACTTTGTCAAGATCTGCCCTTATCCTAGGTGTTATCATATTATCCCAATAACAACCATCTTCATGTCTTCTACTAATTTTATGCATTAACCTAAGTCTCGTACTTTCCATAAGACTTAGAATAATTTTACTCTAATCTTCCCCAAACCATTGGTTAAAACTTTCCCTCACATTATTAGTTATATGGTCAAATTTACATATAAGCAACATTGTGTTCCTTGCCCACATCTCTTTAGGCTTTCCTAGTAACCAATCATAAGCTTCCTCATTAATAAATTGAATTTTTTCTATTGATTTTTGAAATAGATATTCATTTGGGGCTCTAGCAACAACCTAGAAATGTGATCTTAGTGTCATTTCAAAAAATCTAAGTTTGAAGTTTGCAAGCAAGTGTAAGTAGCATAACTTAAGCCTTCCAAAAGGCATGATTTTTGCTATAGCTTATTGCAAACCCTACAAGAGAATAACAAGTATTAGCAAGTCATAGTTACTTAAGTACTAGTAAATAATAAACTACTTTCATGTGAATATATAATTAAAGTAAACTTAATTAAATAGTTACCTTATATTGGTCACTCATAATTAGAAGGTTGGGATCTATATGATATTTTAATTCCATTGTAAGTGCCTTATGCAAATTATGTAAAAACTATCTCCAACTGTCTTTACCTTCAGTTTCTGCCATGCCAATAGTAATTAGGAAGATCCCCTTATTCTATCAATTACTATAACAAAGAGCATAATCCCACCAAATGGACTCTTTAGATAACAATTATCAATGCCAAACTATGATCTACATCCTCTAAGGAACCCATCCTTCATGGCATCAAGACATAAAAAAACCTTTTAAATATAAGCATGGAATACATGATTGGCTTATTAGTCATTAATTTAACTATACTTCCTAGGTTAGTTTGCTTGACTGGTCATACCAATTAAGCAGCTTGTTGTATGACCTTGCATGGACACCTTTGTTGTTATTATTCACTTTTCTTCTTGCTCTATACAATTGCATTGAATAGGGTTCTAGGCTATACTACTTCCTTAACTCTTGCTTCATGCTAGCATATGACATCTTTGGATCAATATATAATTTTTCATAACTTTTTTAGAATCCATGATGAAGTTGCATTTGAATTCTTACCAGTATGAATGCAAGTATGTTGAGGCTTGTAGGTTTTTATCTTCTAGGTTCTACCATTAAGGGCAGGGGAGGCATGAATATGCCAAGTATAGCCTTATGCTTAGCAAGAAGTAATCACTTAAGCCTTTTCATTCTTAATTTTAACTATTTTAAACCCCTTCTCTATAACAAAGTCCTTGAGAACTTCCCTAAATTCATAAACATTAACAAACAAAAGTTCTTTTTCCAATATTACTTTACCATTTGGTTATCTCATAAATGGCTTCCTATTCATACGTTGGTCAATATACACTTCCTCTAAATCAAAATCAAACCTATTATAGCTTCCCATCTCATCAACTTACTTTTCAAAATCACTAAGCCCATCACTATTATTGAAACCCTTGCTAGGTGAATCAGAGTCATCACCATTTACGTGAAAATCACCTACTCCTTTATCATCTAAACTCCAATTAGCATTAAAGTCACTTTTAACTTTAAAATCATCCATATGTATGTTATCCTCATTATAAGGACAAGCATTAGAAAATAAATTTTTGGAACTAGGATTAGGCTCAAAATTAGTAGTAGTAAAAAGGGACTTAAGTGACTTGTGAAATTAGAAACTCACTTACAAGGGGCTTTACATGTACCACAGGTGCTGGAATAAGTAAAAATATGGATTTTAGTTTCAAATTCATTCGCCTTAAACATTTTCAATACATCACTATTTGATTTAATTGCCTTCATCATAAACTTATGTGGAATCAGAAAATGCAATTCTATATCAACACCTATGCTCCCATCACTATTAAACAACTTGTTTAAAACATCACCAAGCAAATCAAGGTAAGAGTACTTATTTAGGTCAACATCAGTGATGGTAATGCTCTTTTGACTATGGTGTAATACCAAGCCAAGCAACCCAAGGAGGAGCATTTTCTACAATATAAAAGGAGGTAAGTTATTATTTTTGGATTATTAACAATGATTAGTATAAATAATTATAAAAATGTCAATCAGTCACCAAACTTACTAATGAAAATAAAATAGATACAAAAATGATATAAAGATACCAAAAGAATAAGGTATGTATAAAATTATTCAATTATTTTTCTCATTTCTTTTTCCATTTCATTATTCTATAAAAAATTTGGATTATAATTAACATAACAGTACATGAAACATTGATATTTCTTAACCAAGTTTTTTCAAGGTACTTGGTTAAGAAATATGAATAAAAATAATCATAAAAATATTTTTCTACTATAAATGAATAACATTCATATTTCTTAACCAACATAAACCACCATTATCTTCTTTCTTCACAAATTAATAAGAAAATCCTATAGCATATTTTTTACAGTTGATATCACTATAACTCATAACAAAATCACATGACTCTTGTCAAAAGTTAATATCATATGAGAGGATATCCTTTAAACTTTCAAATCCCACCACATGCATGACATCTTCCCTTAACCACACATAAAGCATTGTGACATAAAATTAAAGAGTAATGATCTCACTCACAGCTCCATAAATTATTTTTTTTATTCTCTTATTGAATTTTAAGAAAATTGCTTACCTCATTTAGATTTATTACTACTATAATTTACTTCTCTTCTAGTAAAAGAAACTACCATCAAATTACTACTAGTTTCGAAAAAATTATAGTTCATTGAAATATAGTGTGATTTATGTGGTAACATATGTTTAAGTATTTGAGTATTTTTATTCAAAGTAAAATCTTAGTAGCATAAACCAATAAAAGAAAGAAAAAAAAAGAAAGAATTAACCAATTCCATGTAATTTCATTTCATCAAACAAATGGAAAAAATAAACTAGAAAAGCAACTTCAAGCCCAAGGAGATTTCAAGTGGAAAACAAACCAGAAATCATAAAACCATATGCTTCCAAAATACAATTATCAAAACCATTATGCTCTTAGCTAAACATGTTATAAGAGTTAAGCTTACCATGCCTCCTTCTCTAATGCAAATTAAGAAAGAGACACTAACTAAAAGAAACCACATTTTATTAATCTTAACAAAAGAAAATATCCAATCTTCTGAACAATTGACTCTAATTCAAAAATTACATTATAAGAAAGTAACTAATGGAAAACATAATAGGAAAGCAATAATTAAATTACATTATATCACTTCACTAAATTGTACAAGAGTCAAGATCCATTAAAACCTTTAACAAATTGTTTTGAGTTTCACTTTAGAAGCCAAAGTTTCAATTATTTGAATCCATTTAACAGGTAACACATGAAGACATTGTAGAAGGCAAAATCAAAAGGCTAAAAATTTTCCTCCATACAAATTAATAGTAAAAAATTCTAAATCAAACATTATTGTTTTCAAGGTAATTAGCAAACTGTAAGCTCTTTTATTCTAAAAATACTTTTAGATAAATTTATCTTTCATTGAATTGAATATAACAAATAGATTTCACCAGCACCAATACAAAATCCATATGCAATAATTCTTGCTCACATCATAATAGAAGCCATATCAAATATATGCAATATTAATAAAAACCAAGACCACTAAGAGAGGCATTTTCACATCAAAAACCAATTAAAACCACTTAAAGAGGCATTTTTACATCACAAAGACTTCAGCTTTTTCTAAATCCTTGAAATCCATTTCCAAGAAAACATAGAAATACAGAATCAAAAATTAAATGGAGATATGTACTGCATTATGAACAGATATCCTAAACCCAAAAAATCTATTACAAAATTCACCAAAAATATGTTCAAATATAAGGGTTTTCTCCAATACTTACCTTTCAAACTATTCCAAATGATCTTTGATCTTTTAAGCTAACAAATGTATAACTAATTCGTGCTTCATCAAGCAAAATTGGAGAATGAAACTCAAATGAACCAAAGTGCAACAGTGATTGGGTGTTGTCATTTATCTAAACTTGAGAGAAATGAAGCTTTGAGAGAACTGAGGGCAAAGATTTCTCTAAAGGCAAAGTGGCATTATGCTTTCTCATCGACTCACACCTTGAGGTTATAAAAAGGGGTAATTTTCTCCAAAAAAAGTATAAATTAATGGTGTCATTTATCATTAGTTGTGGGGGAGGTCCAATATAAAATTGAAAATCAAGGAAAAAGGAATATATTTAGACCAAACTTCAAGGAAGGTTAGTATATTTTACCCTAATATTTAATATAGTTTCACTACATAAGTTTAGAAATATACATAACTTAGTCAATAAATTACAATAATAAGGGTAATAATAACCTTATTTATTTTCTTTATTTAATTTTTTAATTTTTATATAATAGTTAAATTACAAAAATAAAAATAGAATTATTAAAAAGTATTTTAAATAGTTTAATTACTAAAAAGATTATATATATAATATATGCATCATTTATATAAAAAATTATAATATTAAATATGTGAAGTTCTACAGGATAAATTGCATTAACACTATTTCATACCCCCGAATTGAAAATTTGCCTTGTACCTTACTCTTATGAGGTAAATTTTTTTATCATATCTGCACATTGTTGAGGCAAAATCCGCAAAGTAAGCATCTATCTTAAAATTTTACCATCTCTACTTTCATTTGGTCAATTGACTTTTAACATATATATAATGCAAGATTATTCAAAATATATAGTTATAAAAAATTTAGGCGTAATCATATTACACACACAATTTTCTTCATTTATTATGTATTTATAAGAAAATTACTTGTTTTATTCCAAAACGTTACTATCACAACTTAATCATCATTTGTTAAAAAGATTACCCTCAAATTATCATCAAAATTAAGAAAGTTACCAATGTACTTAAAAAAGTTACAATACATTAGAAAATGACGTGGAACTTTGGTGCATGCAATGATATTGACACACTTTTTTCATTCAAAATTAATATGAATATGTGAAACATATTTTATAAAATTTATGAATTTAAACAATTCAATTTTGAATTATTAGCCTCCTCGTAGGCGTTCTTGCACCTTCTCAAAGACTTTTCCCTTTTATTTTAAGGAAGTTAAAATTTTTAATTATTATTATAAGTATTAACTATAAATATTATTTGCATCAATAGTAATAATATCTTCATGATTTATAAAAATTTATAAAACTCAATAAGTATAATTTATTAAAAATTTATTAATTAATTATTATTAATTTATTGTCAAATGTCATTAATAAATATAATTTATAAAAATATCATCAATTAGCTGATAATATAATTTAGGAAAAATTATATTTTATCCAATTGTAATTCTATTTATTTTCACTTAATCTACTTATATTTTCAAGTGTTGTAATTTGTCTATATGTGCTTTCTATCATTAACATTTTACTTGCCTAAACTATTTTTATCCAAATTTTAATAGAAAACTTTGTAATATATGAGTTAAGTAAAATCAAGTGAAAATAAATATGGATAAAGTGTAATTTTCTTATATCTATATGAATTAATATAAAAAATTCTCAATAAAGACTATAATATATTATCTTGTTTCCTTCTTTTATTAATATATCTTAGACGAGAAAAAAATTCATTATAATACATGCCACATGTTGAAAAATTAAAACTATTTGTGTTTGTAAATAATAAAATTTGCATATTTTATTACTGATAATTTTATAAAGCATATGATAATAACATATAATTTATAGATTTAAATTAAGGAGTAGGGCTAATATAATTTTTTTAATCCCAATTGATAATTTTGAACATGAATTCATATAAATATAAAAAATTATAATTTATTCCCCTATAATTTTCTTTAAATTCATTTAATTCACTTGTTATAAAATACTCTATTAAAAATTTGATGAAAAAAAATTTAGGTAGGTAAAGTGTTAATATTAGAAAGTACAAGTGAAAAAATTATAATTCTTAAAAATACAAGTAGATTAAGTAAAAATTAACAAAAGTACAAGTGAGTAAAGTGTAACTAGTTTTATAATTTATTAATTTATTATACGTCCTCATATGCATTTAAGTATACAATTAATAATGATATACATATACAATCTGTACATTATATATGTAACTAAAAGCATCTAAAAGGTCGTTTGGTTCACAGAAGTAGTATAAAAAATATAACTTCTTTAAAAATAGAAAATTCTTGAATTATTTGGTTGGCTACTAATTGCAAAAATGAGAAAAGTAGTACCTTTCAAAAAGTTTTACTTCACATAAATTATGTTTTCAATAAGGAGAGTTTCTTATGTTTTTTACAAATAGAAATACAAAATTATCTTGTATAATTTAACTACTAATCACTTTAATATTTTATCATCACTATTTGATGAGTATAATAAATATAATTTATTAATTATAAGATATAATTATTTCATTAATTATATAATAAATAGAATGAGAATTATATAAATTATATAAAATAGATATTAATTATTATATGATAAATATAAATTATAAATATAATCCTAAATATAATTATAAAAGAAACTAAATTTTAAATGTAATTATGTTTACTATATATATCTATTATATTATTTTATATTTATTATATTCATTATTGTAATATTCAATTGCAAAAATAAAATATTATGCATTTTTTTGTCTATTTTATATGAATTTGATAGAATTTAAGTAAAACTTCTTCATTTAAATTATATATTTTTTTAATTATATTAAATTAATTTAAGATATACAAATAAAAGATATTTTAATTTTTATAGTAAATTAGAAAATAATAAATTATCAATTTAAAAAATTATGATGGAATGAGATATTAGAAATATAATTTCAAAAATGATAATTAGATATAATTAAAATGTATCAATATTTTTTATTTTTATATTATAATTTTGAACGATATAATAGTTATTTTAATAATACTTCTTAAAAAATTCAGAATTAAATCAAATAAAATACCGAAAAGTTAATTTTTTAGAAGCATTAATTCTTTAATATCAACCAAATAATTTTAAACACTCCCAACAAGTTTAAAAGAGAATTTATTTCTTAAGAAATTTAATTTTTTACAATAGCTTACCTCCTATATAAATCAAAGGACTTTTAATAAGCCTCAATTTATTGTAGAAAATAATTTTTAAAATTACAAATTGTTTTATAATTACATCAGTTATGAATGAATTTTTTTAATTTTTTTTGGATTTATTTGCATTTATTTGGTGGATAGTTATTTTTTTAATGAATAAGTTTTTTTAATTTCTTTAATTTTATTTGCATTTAGTTAGTGGGTAGTTATTTTTTAATTGAAGTGATCAGAAATTACTATTTAATCATATTGTACTTAAAATAGATGATAGTGGATGTCAAAAGTAGCAATTTTATTTATCTAGTAGTATAGATCATTAAAATTTTTATTTAATACAATGTATGTAAAATATTATAAAATCTTTTATCCATTGCACTGGTCATTGAAAATTTTTTAAGAAGTATGGTTTTATGAAAATAGCTATTTGTGTGACTAAGCAGTAAAGATATATTAGACTTTACGAGGGAAGTACAAATAAAATTCAAAGAATTTTTCGTGAAGAAAATTGTTTTGTGTCGGCGATGGGCAACAAAAGTAACAAAATGATAGTGGCAACAAAAATATTGGAGAAAAAAATACTAAGACAGGATAATATAAGGAATTAACAGTATTTAAATAGATAAATAGATTGGTTGAATCTAATGATTATCAGTGAATTAAAATGCAGAAATAGTGAAATACGAAAATGCGGATATATATAAGGCGTTGATTGGATGGAGGAGAAGGAAAATAGATAGAAAGGAATGAAAAAAATAAAATAAAATAGGAGATAAGATATTTTTCTTTTGTTATGTTTAATCGAAAAGAAAATAGAGAAGATGGAGAATAAAAAAGAAATAATTTATCATTAATTGATTGAATCAAAAAATGAGGAAAAAGAAAATTTATTATATTCAAATGATGAGAATACCTTTCCATCATATTAGTAAAAGCTCTTGCACTACAATTAATTCCTTCCCCATATTTTGGATATTGTTACATTTTTATTTATAAAAATAAAAATACTTTTGCCTTTATATGTAAATAATAATATTTCTACAATTAATAAATATTTATGGAGTAAATTAATAAAATAAGAAACATTTGCCACTGATCTATTGTTAGTGTGAAATATTTTACACTATCAATAGATTTAATAAATTGAAAGATGACACATTGTTAAAAAAATTAAAAGTAATTAACAAATTTTACTGATAATAAAAGAATTATAATAATTTTTAAATAATGTACCAATACATGAATGTATGATAGTTTAAAATTCATTTACACTTTTTGATGAATTAAATTTAAATCCAACTAATAACATTGTTAAGTTAAAAAAATGTTACACTTTATCCATTCACCATTCTTGCTTAGTCCCGTTTTTCTTAAATTATTTCTATTTATTTATATTTTTAAAAATTAATATGGCATTTACTATTTTCTTTAACACGATCCATATTTTCTTTTTCTGTGATTATTGTATGCTCAACAATTTTATATATTAGAGTTTTTTAAAGAATATAATAATAAATCACAATTATTTTCTTCTAAAATTGAAATTACTTTTTAACATTTACCTTAAACAATATTTTAAATATTAAAAAATAACATTTAAAAAGAAACAAGGGGTTATTAAAAATAATTATTAATTAATATTAAAATTAATAAAAGAAGTTGAATTAACAGAATTACTGAGAAAATAAGTTATAGTTGAGGATGAAGAATAGATTTTATTGAAGTTAATAAAGTTAATAAAAAGAAATGATAATAGTAACTATTAAAATTTAATAAAATTCTCTCTTCTGAAGTAGGATTGGCCTTGTCCGCATGGCATCCGGCAATTTTTTTTAAAGATAAAGGTAAAATTGTAAGATTATTTTTTCATCTCCTCTGTTACATTTTCTCTCTTATCTTCTTCCCATACATGAAAAGAACAAAAATTATATGAGGCCCATATTAAATTTTTACTTAAATTTCTATCTCCCCTATTTTCATCCCATCAGCCACACAAGTAAAATCTCTCTTCTTCTTGATTTTCTCCTCCCCGATTTCATTCTTTCTCAGTTCTACCCATCCCCTCAATGGGTAAGTAAAATGCAATTTGCATATAAACTGTCTGCTTGCCACTTGAGAACTGTGTAAAAGTTGGATTTGTATTGATTTGACTTGGCTTTATTTATTTATTTATTTGGCCATAGACTTGGCTTTATTCGCGGAAGTGCTGATAGCATAAAATTAGTGGAAGAAGACTAATAATTACCGGGGCGTGGACTTGTTATACTGATATCGAGCTTCTTCCATATAGACTTGGCTGCTTTATTCGCGGGAAATTTGCAATATTAAATTTTTCATAATTTTTAAAAATAAAATAATATTAAATAAATTATTAAATCTAAATGGAATATATATATATATATATATATATATATATATATATATATATATATATATATATATATATATATAAGTCAAAATAAATTGACTAAAAACATTATACAAAAAATTAAAAGAATATTAAGGGTCGGCACTCCTCCTTGGATTATTTGTGCATTTATATCACTTTTTAGGGTTAAAGTGCACAAAAATAAAGTAAAGTAGTCAAGCAAAACTTAAGTTGCAAGTAATAAAATTTGTCCATTATTTTCCACTTTTACAACATCAAGCAGTGGAAATTGATCCGGGAAAGCAGGGTGCCTATGCCCCACATTTCTTGTTGGAGCAGAGTAATCTGAGCCTTTAAGCATCCATGATTGGCTTGGATGGAACCTTTCTAGAAATCTAGGCAGGTGAAATAAATCGAACTGGGACCTTATGTTTGATTTTACGCGTTGGTTGTTGTTAAAGAATTGAAATGACATAATTTTTAGCGGTGCTGCTAAGCCGCTACATGGCATCATTTTTAAATTTAGTGCAACAATAAAGGAATTGCATATAGCTACTTGGGTTATGTTGAACCAAAGATGCAGATTCACTAGGAGTATCCTTTTATGGAGCACGAAGCTGGTTTGGAAAAATGATTGATAAAAAGTATTCTTCGATTTATATTCAGTTGTGGCTATTAGTTTGGTGAAAAAGGAATGTCTAAATTATCATTCCTATTAAGCTTACATCAAATCTATTCCCATGTTTATGAGTTATAACTAGAAGATTGAGATTCAACATTATTTTAGAGAAGCTAATCAAGTGGCAAATTGTTTGAATAATCTTGCTCATAAAGCTAGTTGTCCTTACAAATGGTATTAAGTATATGACTTTCCCCAAGGCTGTTGTGTGGAAAGGTTCATAAATGATATGTAGACTGTCTATTTCTTTAGGATAGTGGCTGGGTAGTTGTTACAACCCAAATAATTTGAAATTTTATTTTAATTATTTATCCAATAATTTCATATATGTATTGATAATAAAAAATGTTATGGGTAAATTGAGGGTAAATAATTAATTATGGCAAAAAGAATCTTATTATAAAATTAAGTGGAATTGAGTTACATATGAGTTAGTGTAAAATTAAAATTAAGTAGGATTATTTGGAGAAGATTTAGGGATTAACTTTTCAGCTTTACCCTTAGTCAAGCTCGTATTCACAAAAATGCCCTTCTAGTAAATAAACCCAATTAATTTGCACTTGTTTCCCCTCATTTGTTTCTGAGACAACCAATGAAATTCCCTTTAACCTTCTCTCTAAATTTCAAGTTGATTCTCAAGAATAAAGTCAATTTCTTTAAGGATTTGGTCCCAATGCTTACTATAATCAAGGTAGGATTTTATATTTTATGATTGTTGAAGCTAGATTCTCCAAGTTTTAATGATAGGAAAATAAATTAGGGACTTATGAGGGTTTTACTCATTTGTGTTGATAGGATTGTCTACAACTTCTCCAAATAAGAATTTGTAAGTAGATAAATTACTTAAACTAATAGAATTTTAAGCCTATTAGTTTAGTTTGGTCGATAAAGAAATTTTTTGATATGTTAAGAATAGTGATTTGAATCTTGAATTTTGAAATGGCTCATTAATTTTTTTGGATGAGAAAAACTATTGGATAATGTTTGTGTGTAATTTATAAACTTCAATATGTTTGCAAATTGAAAAATGTGGTTTTCCTTGTTGTGTTCTTCATTTTTTAACACAATTTCTGGAAATTCTAGAATTGGTACTCAAGTATAGTACTTGAGTACTTTCTAGAGTATAAACTCAATAGATAGTAATTGAGTACCTTACTTGAATATTGGAAAGCTCTTTGCTCTCTACTTCTAAGTATCGGAGTATGATACTTGAATACTAGTCCTAATATTTTAGGATTGTGTATTTGAGTACCATACTTAAATACAAAAACTTCTATGCACTACTGCCTTCAAATACTAGAATAGGGTATTCCAGTATTGTCCCATTATAGGCACTGGTACTCGAATTTCGTACTCAAGCACTCATGTTGGATACATTAAAATTAAAGGCTAAAAAACACTTAACCGCCTATACTATATCTGATGTGCAAAAAAAAAAGAAAAAAAAACCCTGAGACTTAGTTGCAATAAAGCACTCAAGCTTTATATATTGTATGAAAATCCCTTCTACTAACTCTCTAACGAAATCCTTAACAGTACCTCATGCCTACCTTAAAATGCATCCATCTATCTTGAAAGGAGCTTTAAATCAGAAACAAGATATCTTTCACTGCTTAAATTTGAATCTTTCACCAAAATGTTCATTTGCATTTCTACCTTGATGGCTTATTGGTCAACAAATCAATCCTTTATTTTCGAATGTTGTATTCAGGTTCTATTTATTCCTCCAGTAGTCTTTGCTAGCTTATTTTCTAGTTTTTTTTCTTTTTTGGCCTTCTGTCCCTGATTGTCTTCAAAGAATAAAAAGTAAGGACTAGCTTTCTAGCAAAGCTCCCAATAACAATAGAAACAATGCTTAACCAAATTGGTGTAAATATTTCGCCAGCCGCCCATATGTAAGGCTTAAAGTGGCACTTGTTAGATTGCCATTAGACTTGATCATAAATTGACAGTTACACAAAATTGAAAATTCCCCGTGTTAAAGCCTTAGTGATGCCTATTAGAGAATGTGAAAATTCATTAAACCTTGTTCCTCAAATTTGCTTGATACTAATTCGAACTCGATCTGAGTAAAATTGTAAAAAATTCATTCTTATCTTTGAAGATCACTTCAATAGTGTTTACAGATTTTGAGACAGTTGATACATGTAAAACACTGATAGGGATTTGGATGGAGAGTTAACAAAAGGGAAGTTTTTCACCCAATGTATAAAATTTGAGTGCTTAATTCTACCTTTTTAAATATTAGGATTTTTTTTTTGCACATCACATATAGTATAAGGGGCTAGGTGTATTTTAGTCAGAATTGAAAGTTTGAAAAAAATCTTTTAAGGTAATATGAATATATTAGATTTAAACTAGATTTCTTGTGAGTTAGTGCATTGATTTAAGTGCATGTATCGTGAGGCTAGTTTTTCTTTTGTGATTAAATTGCTTGTAATGCAAAAAATGATAATGTGACAAATGATGAAAAATGATGAAGTGATAATGGGATGATGGAAAAGAGATGATGAATTTGAAACACAACTTAATTTGGATTCAGATATCTACTTATGAATGGATGAGGTGCCTACAGGGTTAAGGTTGAGTTTATAAATAGATAACGTTGATCGAAAGGCATAAAGTGGAATAGTTATTATTTCTAGAATATGAATTCTTTTGTAATTATCAATGTTATCTATTCCTTGAAATTGTATATGATTATGAAGTTAGATATATATTGGAAATCAAATATTAGATTATTAATTATGAATTGTTTTAATTAAGTAAATTATCTACCTACTAAAATGAAGTCTTGCTATTTTTCTTTTTAAAACATTTTACATATGTTCAAATAGAAACTCCTCAGCCTCCACTAATTGTTCAAGAGTAGAACTTATCCTATTAAGATGTTCGATTAGCCATGGTCTAAAAAACTTAGATAGAGATAAGCAATGGATTTTGTAGATATTTTGTTTATATGATAACAAAATTTCATTGTAAATATTTTTGGTGTTTATGAAATTAAGTAATTAATTTAATAGTAATTGTGTGATAATACCAAATTAGGATTAGATAAGCTTGTGAAAATTAGGAACAAGATTTACGCCAATCATAACTAGACAATTGTGACAGTACTTCCTCTGTTTATATTTTTTTTTATGTTTCCTTATTTACCCAAAAAAAATATTTCAAAATGCTAAGTTGCATTAAAATCACAATTAAATTCTAAAAAATGAATTGGTCTGAATTTTCTATCTCCTTTGTTATTATTGGTCATAAATATTTTATTTGAAAATGAATTAGTGAACTAAAATGCAGAATTAGTGAAATACAAAAGTGCAGATATACATAAGGCGCTGATTGGATGGGGGAGAAAGAAAATAGATAAAAATGAATGATAAAAAAATAAAATAGAAGATAAAATATTTTCTTTTGTTATGTTTGATCGAAAAGAAAATAGAGAAGATGGAGAATAAAAGAGAAAAATATATCATTAGTTGATTGAATAGAAAAATGTAGAAAAAGAAAATTTGTTGTATTCAAATGATGATAATACCTTTCCATCATATTAGTACAAACTCTTGCAGTATAATTAATTCCTTCCCTGGATTCTGGATATTGTGACATTTTTATTTATAAAAATAAAAATACCTTTGCCTTTATGTGTGAATAATAATATTTTAAAAATTAATAAATATTTATAGAGTAAATTAATAAAGTAAGAAACATTGGCTATTGATATATTATTAACGTAAAATATTTTATACTATTAATGAATTTAATGAATTGGAAGATGAGACATCATGAAAAAAATTAAAAGTAATTAACAAATTTTATCTTCTTCCCATATATGATGAGGATAAAAATTATGTGAGCCCCATATTAAATTTTTACTCAAATATCTATCTCCCCCATTTTTATCCCATTCTCCGATTTCATCCTTTCTTAATTCCTATCCAACCACTCAATGGGTAAGTAAAATGCAATTTCCAAAAACTGTATGCTTGTCACTTGAGAACTGGGGAAAAGTTGGACCTGTATTGACTTGGCTTGACCAAATTTTGACCAAATTTTTATAAATTGAATTGACTTGCTTTATTTGTGGGAAGGGCTGATATCATAAAATTAGTGGAAGAAGACTAATAATTACGGAGGCGAGGACTTGTGATATTGTTATCGGGCTTCTTCCATATAGACTTGACTGCTTTATTTGCGGGAAATTTCTGTAGCGCACTGTATAGGGATCTATTAGCAAATGAAAGGCATGAATTTTTTTTTGGTGGATTATAGGTTGGACGGATGATGGCACATTAATTATAAATATTATTGTATATTGGTGTATCACTACTAATAACTAATTTAGTGATACCTTTAATCCAAGGCTGAGTTTTCTAAAAAGATTATTGTATAGGTTGAACTATTAACTATGCCTAGCATTTGAAGTTCAAACCCCCTTCCCCGAAGAATGAATCGAGTGATTTAGGAAATGGATTTTGGAAATAAGTTTTCTTTTTCTTTTGGTAATTTTAAGGTTAAAAAGTAATGGGGAAATGAGACCAAGTGTATTTACTTTCTCTTTCACGAGATGAATAATTATATATTATATTATCACATGTCAAAATCTATTTAGAATTGAACTAGAAAGTTATCTCCAAAATTATACATTTAGAAGTGTTTATTTTCTATCAACGTGAATCGTTGTGTTTGTGGAGTATCGATACAAAAGATCTTGAAACATTATGTTTGTTGGGTACAAAAATAACAATTCATAAATTATATTAAATTGGCTATTTTGCAAATAAAATGTTATATGCATCAAGAATGAGATGTAAAATTAGATTTTAAATTTTTTATATAGTATCATTTAATTAATATTTTTTTATCTACATTTAAAATCTAATTTTGAATCTCGCTGTCGACATATATAATATTGTCTTTTTGCAACTTGTAAAATGGTACGAAACAAATTATAAAGTTATATTCAAAATTCATTAAATGAAATTTATTTGGAGATATTTTGGAACAATCTCTTCGATGAAACACTTGCGTGCACATCTCCTTCACTCCCAGTTTTATCAAATATCTCGCACTGGCAAAGGCAAAGATTTTAATATGTTGCCCTAACACAGGTTACAAAGGCAATGATTTTAAAGCTTTGGTTTTTTGAATTCGTGGCTATTGAAAAATTGGAGAAATGGCTACATCCAGACAAAGGTTAAACTAGTCATTAAAAATCATTAAGAGAAAGAGATATTGTAAATAATTTAGTGGACTAACACATTTTAATATATAGTTGAATTAAATAATTATTCAATGTCATTAATATAATAATAATACCTAAATTATATATATATAAATATATTTTATAATATAATTATGAAGTGTATGTATATATCCTAATTTTAGATTTAATTATGATGGGTCAGTTAATCTTAGTTAGTTAGGTTATAATTAGAATTTGGATTCCTACCCACCTCCTTATAAAGTGAGTTGCAATCTCTTATCAAATTGAAGTTTTGTTATTATCATAATTCTTTCTGAAACTAACTTGAGGACGCGTATTGATATCATCATTCGTCTTCTACAAATTTTTCAATCAAATCTAATAGATGCAACAGGAGAGTTAGGTAATTCAAAACTCTTTATTCTATTTGTGCAATTCTTGTACTCTTCTTTATGGATTTATGGTTATATGAATATTAAAATATTTTTCATAGATCATAAAATACTAACAATTGATATCAAAGCTAAAATCCATATTGATGAGTTAGATTGTACAAATTATATTTTAATATTTTATTTTTACCTAGTATGAATTCATTGTATGCTTTGGCCATAATAAATTAAAAAAGAATTATGGCAATATTATTTTAAATTAATTGTTTCTTATTTTTTTTTAATCAGAATGTAGTTCATTTGATTTAAGGTTAAATTTTGACAACAATTTTCAAATTTGTTTCAGAGATATGGAGAACTTGTTAAATTTCTGGAAAATTGTTGAATGTTTTGCATGAATTCCGGAAAACTAAAATTAAAGAAATATTAGAAACACATTAATGAATAAAAACCCTTAAATTGATTTGTGATAATAAGTTTTAAATAGATGTTAATGTTGAATAAAGATGAAAACATAATGGTTTATGACCGAAATTAAATGCATGATATATGCATATTTTTATGGAATTAATTAATGCATAATGTTATAAATTGAATTAGGATTAAAACTCATTTAATTTTGGCATTGAAAACTAAAGAATCAGGTGGGGTTAAATTGCATTTTTTCCCAGACCTAAAAACACTTTTTGAAACCCGAAAATTGTGTCGGGCAAAGAAGAAAAAGAAACAGCACGTCTGGGCGAAGCCCAGTCATGGCTATGGTGTGTGTAGTGCACGTGCCATGCCTGTGTCTGGTGTTAATTTTAGACGATGCTTGCTCGCATAAGTACACATGCCACATTCTAGAAATAATTT
Organism: Sindora glabra; assembly: GCA_020226215.1. Classification (NCBI taxonomy): domain Eukaryota; kingdom Viridiplantae; phylum Streptophyta; class Magnoliopsida; order Fabales; family Fabaceae; genus Sindora; species Sindora glabra. The sequence continues at coordinate 59,293,041 of CM035230.1, read as the reverse complement.
TATGAAAATAAAAATATGGTTGTGCTCCACTCTCCGAGCTTGATTTTTTGATAATTTTTTTCTTAATTTTTTGGAAATAAAATATTTTTCATTAATTTTTATTCTATTTTTTTGAGTATTAATTTAATTAAATTTTGGCCTAAAATTTTTATTGTGTAATTTTTTTATAATTATCTACTATGTAAATTTTTTCTAGATGCTTTATATGTTGTATGCATATTTTCTTAAATTTTGTCATTAATATGCAATTAATTATTTAATTTATGAAAATATTATAATTGCTTATGTGAAGCCTCTAAATTTTTTGTAATTAAACTCACCTATCATAGGTTAATTGCATAAAATTCTTGTAATATTTTATTTAATGTATATATTATGTTAATTAATTACTATTATAGTAATTAAAATTTTTAAAATAATAAAATTAGGAGAGTACTATATTAATGGTAATTATATCCTATTGGTATTTTATATTAATATAGTTAGTAGGTGATAACATAAGTGTTGGAATTATATGTTAATTTTCTAGAATTATTAAATACCCTATCAGTGTTACATTTTAAGAATTTAGCATATAATTCTTGTATTATGTTGTGATATTTATACCATATTGGTACTAAGTATCTGGTATAAGTATCATAGCATTATACTGTAAATAGTTGCATAATTATGAGGAAAATTTAAGCATAATTATTGTTCAAACATGCTATGTTGTTAATTTATGATTAATTTCATAAATTTTAATAATTTTCCTTAGCTTCTGTTCCTATACAACTGACCTCTGTAAAAACTTTAAATGGGACCAATCATAAGGACTGGGTAAAATCTTTGAAACTGTATCTGGTGATCTCTAATCTTGATCTGGCCTTGTGTGAAGAGGAATGAGAAATTAATGAGTAGTCCACTCCTGCTTAAAGAGCACAACATGAAAAATGGACTCATTCCAATAGAGTTTATCTAATGGTAATAAAGTACACTATGGATAAGATTATGAGATAGAGTATTCCTAATAATCAGAAGGCAAAAGCATTCTTGAATTCAGTGGCAAAAAAATATGTCAAGTTTGATAAAGTTGAAAAAGGACATTATCTGTCTTTATTAGAGAAGACTATGTATGATGGAGTGAGTGGTGTTCGAAAGCATACAATGAAACTAGTGCATTATTACAATCGATTAAAGAGTATGAATATCGATCTGGGAGATAGTTACTTAATTTGGTGAGCTTTGGAGTCACTTCCTCCTCAATTTGATGTGCTGAAAACATCTTACAATACTCAGAAAGGAGAATTGACCATCAATGAAATGATTTCTATAGTGACTCAAGCAAAAGAGGATATGAAGAAAACAAAGATGCAAGTAGCAAATTTTATCTCTTATGGTTCAAGTTCTGGATAAGCAAATAGGCCCTTCCAGAAGGACAATAAGGGGAAATTTAATCATGAAAGGAAGAAGAATGATATGAAGGAGCAGCAGCATAAGCCTAAGAAAATCTTATTCAAAGGAAACTACAAATTCTGCAAAAAGTATGGGCAAAAAAGGTAGACTGCTTCAAATTTAAGAAATGGCTTAAAAAGAAGAAGAAAGGTAACCCTCTGACTTTAGTTTGTTTTGAATCTAATAGTATTAAAGTTCCTTCTAACACTTAGTGGCTGTATACTAGTGTTAATATATATGTCACTAATTGCTTGCAAGCAATGAGAAATCTGAGGAGGCCAAGTGAGGGTGAAACGGCTTTAAAATTGGAAAATGGAGACAAAATACAAGTTGAATACATAGGAGTCATTTCTTTATATCTATCCAATGGTCATGTTTTAGAATTGAAAAATGTTATTTTTGTACTTTCTATAAGAAGGAATTTAATTTCTATAACTTATTTAGACCAAGATGGGTATTCATGTTTATTTGAAAATAATAATTTTAAGTTATATTATGACTCCTGTATTGTTGGAACTGGTACTTTGAATAGTAGTTTATATAAAATTAATTTGGACAATACTTTTGAAAATACCATTAACACAGTTGTTAGAAATAAAAGGCTAAGATTAAATGAAACATCTCCAATGCTTTAGCATAGAAGATTAAGCTACATCTCTAAGGAAAGAATGGAATGATTAATAAAAGGAGTTTTACCTAAACTTGGCTTTTCAAATTTCAACGTTTGTGTGGATTGTATCAAAGGAAAACTAACATCTAGAGCTAGAAAAGGGAAGAAGACTAGGAAAGAAAATATTCTAGAATTGATCCATACTGATGTATGTGGGTCCATCTTACCCAATATAATGGGAGACTTCAAGTATTTTATTACCTTTATTAATGAATATTCAAGATTTGAATGGGTAAAGCTTCTTTCTGAAAAGTTTGGAGCATTAAAAGGTTCAAAGTTGTAATTGAACTAAAATTGGAAAAGCAAATCAAATATGTACATTTAGATAAAGTTGGTGAATTTTATGGAAGATATGATGAAACTAGAAGAAATGCTAGTCTTTTTGCAAGATATTTACAAGAGTGCGGAATAGAAGCTAGTTACACTATACCTAGTACACCGGAGCAGAATGGAGTTGCAGAGTGAAGGAACAAAACACTCATAGAGATGGTACGATGTATGTTGACTCATTCTACTTTACTAGAATTTTTATAGGGTGATGCTCTAAGAACAGTTGCGTATGCATTGAATTAAGTTCCAAGCAAATCTTTGCCAAAGACTCCAAATGAGTTGATGTATGATAAGAAGCCTAGCTTGAAATATTTTCATGTTTGGGGATGCAAAACTAAAATTAAACCTTATAACCCACATACTAAGAAATTTGAAGCAAGAATAATTAGTGGATATTTCATTAGCTATTGCATTGGTTCAAGAGGAAGTAGGTTTTATTGTCCATCTTATTCATCAAGAGTTATTGAGTCAAATCGTGCTGTCTACTTTGAGGATGAATTGAATAATGGGAGAAAGTCACCTCAGATCTCTATAGGGGAAGAACAAAAAAATGTATTCTGAACGGCTGATAAACAAAGTGTTGTTCCTCTAATGATGCCTTTCGTCAGACCATCTCATATAGAGTTATAAATTGATCCAAATTAACCTGTGATTGAATTAGTCCAACCTGTGATTGAAACAATCGAATTGGTGAATGAAGCAAATAATATAATTAAGGAAGTTCCCTTAAGAAGATCACAGAGAACTCGTCGTTAGACAATTACAAATGACTATATGGTTTATTTGCAAGAACATAAGTTTGATGTGAATGATGATTCTGATCCTATTAGCTTCTCAGAATGGTGACTTGTCAAAGACAGTTTATATGAAATAATCAAATAGTTTCCAAGAGAATGGAAAAAAGCACTTAGTTTGTAAGTTGAATAAGTCAATATATGACCTGAAATAAGTATCCATGCAATCGTATCTCAAATTTCATAAGATTGTATCTTTTCTTAGTTTTAAAAAGAATGCAATGGATCAATATATCTATTATATGATGAATGCAGGCAATTTTATGATCCTTGTGTTATATGTTGACGACATTCTCCTTACGAGTAATGATGTGAATCTTTTAAACAAGACAAAAAAGGCATTGTCACAAAATTTTAATATGAAGGATCTTGGAAATGTGTCTTTTGTGCTTGGCATAGAGATCCATCGTGACAGGTCCCAGGGTTTGCTTAGTTTGTCTTAAAAATCATATATAGATAAAGTGCTTAAAAGATTTAACATGGCTTCATGCTCTCATAATGCTACACCCATTCAAAAGGGTAAAGTGTTTTCTAAAGTCCAATGTCCTCAAAATGATAATGAAAAATCTAGAATGAGTATGGTCCTATATGCTTCCACTGTTGGTATCATGATGTATGTCCAGGTATGTACATGCCCAAATATTTCTTTTACAATTAGTGTGCTTAGGCGGTACCTAAGTAATCTTAGTCAAAGACACTGGATAGCAGTTAAGAAAGTTATGAGATGCTTTTAGGGTACAAAAAATTATATGTTAACTTATAAAAACTCCAGTGATATGATTTGTACAAGTTATTCAAACTTTGACTTTGTAGGTTGTCTAGATGATAAGAAATCAACATTTATCTGGATATATCTTTATACTTGTAGGAGGAGCTATATCGTGGAAGAGTGTCAAACAATCTTTAATAGCAACCTCCACTATGAAAACAAAGTATATCACCTATTATGAAGCCACTCGAAAAGTTGTATGGTTAAAAAATTTTATCTCTAAATTTTGCTTAGTTGAAAGCATTTCAAAACCTTTAACAATTTATTGCAACAATACTATTGCTATTAGCTTCTCTCAAAACAATAAAAGCTCTACCTACACAAAATATTTTAATGTGAAATATCAATTTGTGAGAAAGAAGACATGCAAGCATCTTACTCATATTGAACATATTTCGACAGACTATATGCTTACAGACCCATTAACCAAAGGCCTAGTTGTAGGAATATTTAAAAGGCATGTATTGGGTATGGACCTTATTGAATCTTTTGATGTTTTAGGTTAGTAGAAATACTTGTGTATTTTGAAACTGAAATTGTATTGATCTCAAGATTTTATGATATTACAATATTGCCATTTTATTATATTATGCACTTATTGTATTATGGCAGTATAAGGAGACATTAAGACCCTATCTCAAAATATTGTAAAGCATCTTGGGCGGATGCACAAATCATTTTATACATTTTGATTATACTTTATTTTGTTTGGTCATTTGGACTGGGTATTTCATATATGTATATTTTCTCAACCCTATCGGATGATCAGATATGCATTTAATGAAATTTTACATTTGACTTATAGTTATAATAGTATGAATTGTATTAATGACATTGTTTAAATGTGGCTATATATTGTAATCCAAAATTATGTATTAAAATGTGATTGTCCAAGTGGGAGATTGTAAATAATTTAGTGGACTAACATTTTAATATATAGTTGAATTAAATAATTATTTAATGTCATTAATATAATAATAATACGTAGACTATATATATATAAATATATTGTATAATATAATTATAAAGTGTATATATATACCTTAATTCTAGATTTAATTATGATGGGCCAGTTAATCTTAGTTAGGTTATAATTAGGATTTGGATCCTTACCCACCTCCTTATAAGGTGAATTACAGTCTTCCATCAAACTGCAGTTTTGTTATTCTCATAATTCTCTCTGAAACTCACCTGAGGATGCGTGGGCAATGATCCAACTAATTGATATCATCATTCGTCTTCTACAAATTTCTTGATCAAATCTAATAAATGTAACAAGAGGGTCAGGTAATTCAAAACTCTTTGTTCTATTTGTGCAATTCTTGTACTTTTCTTTATAAATTTATGGTTGTATGAATATTAAAATACTTTTCATAGATCATAAAATACTAACAGATATCACTGCGGATATTGATCATAGTTCTATTGTACATTATTTTCATTATGAAGGTGAACAACTAATCATTTGTTATGATCTAATATGGTTTCTCATGTATGTTACTAATTTTAATTTGCAAGCAGTTGTTTCACCACCAACTAAGTTCCCTCAAAGATTAAACCAGCAGAAATGTTTATTTGGTTATAGTTCATTAATAAAATGTTATGGTACTTACAAATCGGGCAAATGCTACGGTGACTTTGGCTTCTTAAAAGGTTTTGGAACCCACAACAAACATCAACTATCACACATGATATGTGTACCAGGAGTCAGAAGAAATAATAATTTAGTGAAGTAATGTAAATAAGGTAAAATCACAGTATTACCCACTAAAAACAAGAAGAGGTCAGAGGAGTTTCGTCACCATTTTCTCTACATTTCCATTGTAAGATAGAAAAGGCAACGGACTTTATTGCATTCTTAATAAATTTCATCCTGAGTTAGCTTCTGCTTGGAGGAAACGGTTGTAGTGTGATGTTGGATTTACTCCCTATGATGTCCATTGATGGAACTTAGATGTAAGAAATTGAAAAAGCAGAAGAATGAAACTGAGGGAGGTTACATGTATTTAGATATATTTGTTTATATTTTTAAAAATTATTTTTAAATTTTGAATTAAAAAATAAATATTAGAAGATGTTTGACATTATAAATAAAAATTATATTTAAAAAATATTTTTTATTTTTAAGCTACATATTTAAAAATAAATTATTAAATAAATTTTTTATTTTTAAGAATAAAAATAAAAAATATTTTAAAAATTGACTTATTTTTTATTGCAAGAAGATGGAGTTTGGAAAGAGGAAACAAAAGGAAATGAAGTAGTGTAAGTGCATTGATTTTGTAAGCCTAAGTTTCTTATCATAATTATATTTTTTAATTGTTTCAAGCTAATTATGTTTTCTTTGACACAAATTATCATTTATAATTACATAAAATTTTTAATTAATTAAATTAAAATACTCCCTATATATTGAAATTTTAAAGAAATGATTTATTGAAATTTTTTTCATTTCTTTAAAATGAAAAATAATATTTTAATTAGGGTGAAAAAATATAAGAAGTATCACTTTCTGTATATAAATAAGTATATTTACAATTGCTCTCAGAATAATTTAATGTAAAAATGATAACATTATAATTATTATAATATTAAGAAAATTTGAAATAATAATATTTCAATACACTTTAAAAAATAGTAGTGATTGTGAATATTGCATTAAAGAATGATTATGAATATTAAGACAATAACTAATTGTCATAAAGTTTAGCATGCGAATTAGTTTGATTCGGTTGTAGCCCAAGGAAAAAAATTATTTTTTAAACTTTTATTTTTAGCTCTATTTAAAAAAAAGATTAAAATCTTATTTTAGACTTTAAAATATTCAATTTATGTGTTCTTAAAGTAAAATTTATATCAATTTAATTTTTAAAATTTTAAGTTTAAATAAAATTTTTAATCCCTCACAAGAATTAAATTGATACAAGTGGGTTTAAATTTTTAGAGATTAAATTGATATAAATTTTACTTTAAAAATAAAATTAATATAAATTAAATATTTAAAAATTAAAATAAAATTTTAGTTAAAAAAAACTCAAATAAATGGCTTACAGCATCATTTTGGCAACAAGTAAAAGAAGGGCTGCACACCATCATTTGGACGCCACGCTATTAAACATAGGCTAGCAGGGGCCTTTTTCTTTAGGGTTCAATTTCACATTTTTACAATTATTTTGTCACTCTATTAATTTTTCCCTCTAAACAGAATGTTCTTTTTTAATTGGATGGCTCTGATTTAATCATTTTAATCTAATGGCCTAGATTTTGCCAATTCATCATGGGTCATATGGGACCATAGAAATGGCCTACGAATCATCCTCCGCCATTGAACTAAAATGCAGAACTAGATAAATACTAAGTGCTGATATCTTTAAGTAAAATGCAATTTCCTGAAGCTGTGTGGTTGTGACTTGTGCACAATGCAAAAGGTAGACTTGTATTGCCTCGGACGTTGCATGAAGACAGAGAGAGTCCTCGTCACCTGAAGCTGGAGTGGACTTGCGATGCTGATATCATAGTCTTCTTCCATATGCACTTGACCTGCTTCCGTTTTGCGGAGGACAGAACAAGATTGGCATGGAATGTTTGGCACGAATGAAAGACACTTACCCCTACTTGTTTGAGAATATATATAATTTTTTTGTTTGGATAGGTAAAGAGAAAGAAAGAAAGAAAAGTATAAGAAAATATTTTTTTTATTTATTTAAGTAGAAAAGTAACAGAAAACAGAATTAGATTAAGTTGAATGACATTCGTTCCCATTAATTGTATATTATGAGTTTTTAGAGGTACATAAAATAAGGTTAAATTACAAAAAGAGAGTTTTCCACTCATTTTCTATTCATAAGTAACAAAAAAAATTTTTGGTAAGTTCTTCCCTTCTTTTTTTATTCTTTTTCTCTTTCACTCATTCTCTATCTTACAACCAAGGGAAAATGTTTTTTCCACTCTTTTTCTTTTCATGAGTTTTGTTTCTGCCCATTTTCTATATAGAAAATGAGCAGACAAAAAAACACAAAAGAAAGAAAAAGAGTAGAAAATAATGTATTCATTTATTTACTAATTTTTTTAGAAGAGGGTCTGTTCGTTTTTAAAAATAATTTTTTAAAAATATTTTTTCATTTTTCTCTTTTTAAAAATATAAATTTTTGTTTGACAAACTACTTTTATAATTTGTTTCTCAAAATTATGAATCTATTTGGATTTTTTAAATACTATTTTTGAATTTAAAGAAAATAAAAAATAGGGAGTTTTTAGATGAATAAATAAGAAAATATTTTCTTTAATTATAAAATTGACATAAAAATAAAAAAAGTTAAGAAAACATAAAAAAAATTCTTTCTATTTTTTATTTTTAAATAACATATTTAGAATTATATTTTTTAAAAATAAATTATTAAAACAGTTTCCCAATTAGGAACTTTTTTAAAAAAAATAGAAAAATGGAAACTATTTACAAAAATGATAAATAAACAGATCCTATAACTGTAAAAATATAACTTAAAAATAAAAAAAATTGATATTTTCTTAACTTATTCTTTTTGTTCTAGATGTCACTTTTATAATTAAATAAAATATTTTTTATTTACTCATCCAAACACTTTTTATTCCTTGTTTTCTTTGATTTTGAAAATAGGTTTTAAAAATAAAAAATAATTTTTAAAACAGTTTTTAAAAATAAAAAATAAAAACATATCTAAATGGACTCATAGGATTTGTTTGGATATGTTTTTATTTTTTAAAAAAATTATTTTTAAATTTAAATAAAATAAAAAATAAAAGATGTTTAGATAAATAAATAAATAATATTTTATTTAATTATAGAGCTAACGTGCTGAACAAGAGAACAAGTTATAAGAAAACATTAAAATCTTTTTTTCTATTTTTCTATTTTTGAGTTACACATTAGGAGTTATAGTTTTTAAAAATAAATTTTGAAATAGTTTGTCAAACAATAATTTTTATTTTTAAAAATAAAAAATTATTGTTAAAAAATAATAAGCAAATAGACTCATAATTTTCTATTTTTATGTTTTCATAAATAGAAATTCTTGTTTGAGTTATTGTTTTTATAATTTATTTATAAAAATTGTAACTTCAAATTTGAAACTTAAAAATTCCAAAATATAAACAATTTTTAGTTATTTTCTTAACTTTTTTTTTGTATTCTTAATGACAGTTTTTATAATTATATGAAAAATTTTCTTACCAAACACCCTTGACTCTTTTTTTTTAATTTGAAAACATATTTTTAAAAAATAATTTTTAAAATGAAATTTTAATAAAAAATTTTATAAATAAAAATAAAAATATATTCAAATACACTTAATATTTTACCTTAGTTAGTAGTAAGGTAGAAAAAGAATGGAAGAGAAAAGGAGATAAAAAAGAGATGGAGTACATAAACAAAATTTTTTTGGCATGTATAGATTGAAGATGATTGAAAAAATGGCTTCTTATAATTTTGCTATTAATTTTATTTAACATACTAATTTTTTGAATTAAAATTTTCATTTACTAAGATTAATTGTATAAACATCTTGGTTATGTATTGGAGCAATTTTGCAAATAAGCATCATATTAGACCAATAAGTTTTACAAAATGTTTATCTGGTCATAGTTCATCAATAATATGTAATAGTACATATAAATCGTCCTCTGCCATTGAACTAAAATGCAGAATTAGACCAATACTAGGTGCTGATATCTGTAAGTAAAATGCAATTTCCTGAAGCTGTGTGGTTGTGACTTGTGCACAATGCCCGGACATTGCATAAAGACTGAGAGAGTCCGGTTGGAGTGGATTTGTGATGCTCACTTGCTACAGTTTTGCAGAGGACAGAACAAGACTGGCATCGAATGGTGGGCATGAATGAAAGGCACTTAAGAAGACTGGAAGATTAGACACTAACCCTTCGATTCTTTCTGTGGAAAATTGATGAAAAGAAAACTCAGAGAAAAAAAGAAATAGAAAATAATGAATTTGTTCATTGATTATTTTTTCGAAAAAAATATCCGGTGCATATAAGTTTTACAAAACTGATATAAAAATAAAAAAAATTGATGACTAACTTACAATCCGGGTTAAGATTTAGTTGAAGTATATAAGTAGGCCAAGTGTGCTGTGCCCTGATAAGGGTGGGTTAAATCTGTTCTGATTGTGAGATGTTATATAAAAATTATATATTTTATATGAATAAATGCATATAATTTTTTAATTTAAATTCTATCTACCGACAATGTATAAGAATTTTACACTATCAATCAATTACATAATGACAATTTATTAGATTGTTCAATTAAAAAAATAATTAAATATTTTTCTGTAATTAAAATAATTACTTAAATAGAAACATAAATTTTAACTTAAAAAATGAATCAGGTGATTTATGATCAGATTCTAATAAATTTGGGGGCAATGAACCAACAGGGACAACTGGCTTCCCATTTACTTTCTCATAAAGTCTTAATATTGGAAGGTGACTTACGATGTATTATTAATATAGTAATATATTAATATATTATTAAATTTAGTTTTAATATATTATTAAATAAAATATTAATGTTAATATAAAAAATGAATTTAATAATATATTAATATAACAATACATCAATATATCACAATCTTTCTTAATATTGGCTTAGATTTACGGGTTTGAAGAATATCCAAGGTAAAATATTTGTTAAATCAATGACACTTAACACTCTACGTCCCCACTTTCTAGATTTTATTTCTTAACTGTGCATCTATTTTAAACGGTGTTTGTTTTTAAATAGAGTAGAATTTTTTTTCATTTTATTTTATTTATAATTTTTACTTCAATTATATTTGTATTATTATTAAATTTAGTAAAAATTTTATTAAAATTTATTTTATTTGACTTAAAACATATATTAATGAAAAATTTACTCTCTTATCAATATTATATTTATTATGAAGATATTAAAATTTATTTTTAATTAAATTTTATATGTTTATCAATATGTTATAAATAAAAAATTTTATTTATAAATAAATTAAGATTATTATTTTTAATATAATTTTTAAATAATAAAATATATTAAAAATAAATCGAAAGGATTTATATTAAAATAAAATAAAATCAATTCTACGAACCTTGATGGGAAATTAACCCTGATAATATTTAAGCCAAGTACTCCATCGCCTCTTCCCTCATGTCCATAACCCCTCCCATCATCCTTTCCACAGAATGAAACTCCCTCCAATCTACCATTATTTTTCACTATTCTTCTTCTCTCTGAACCTCATACTGTGGTTGGCTTTACCAGCTACAAATGCTTTAACTAATGAAACTGATAGATTGGCTCTGCTCAAGTTTAAAGAATCAATCACCATAGATCCACATGGAGTATTAAGCTCATGGAATGACTCAGTTCAGTTTTGCAACTGGGTTGGAATCACCTGCAGCCGCCGGCACCAAAGAGTCACAGCTTTACAGCTAGACGGCAGTGAGTTGCATGGACTCATATCTCCTCATATCGGCAATCTCTCATTTCTACAATTTGTCTTCCTCGGCAACAACACTTTGTTCGGTCAAATTCCAGAGGAAATTAGTCATTTGTTCCGTCTAAAAGAACTCCGGCTTCTGAACAACACTTTAACCGGAGAAATTCCACCCAGCTTGGCCAACTGCTCAAAACTCACATACCTAAGCTTCTGGCAGAACAAGCTAACAGGTACAATACCGAAGGAATTTGGTTCCTTAAACAGGCTTCAATGGCTTGATGTTGAGATGAACAATCTGACCGGAGGCCTGCCATCATCTTTAGGAAATATTTCGTCACTCAAAACTCTTTTCACATCAAAGAACAAGCTGGAGGGACCTATTCCAGATGAGATAGGCTATTTGAAAAACTTAGAAAATTTTGCAGTTGGTGCTAACAAGCTATCTGGTACTATCCCATCTTCTCTCTTCAACATATCTTCTATTTCGGTTATCTTAGTTGCACAAACCCAGATACGAGGCCCTCTACCAAACTGCATTGGTTTCTCCGCCCCTAACCTCCGACACCTAGAACTCTCTGAAAATCAACTTTCAGGGCCAATTCCAACTTCACTATCTAATTTCTCTGGCCTTTATACCATTGACTTGGGAGTCAACAATTTTGTGGGACAAGTTCCAACCAACTTGGGAAGTTTGCAACAGTTGCGAGTTCTAAGTTTAGTTGTTAATGATTTGGGAAGTAATTCAAGTAAAGACTTGGATTTCTTGTACTCTCTGGCAAACTGCAGCAACTTGGAATGGCTTCAACTGGGATATAACAATTTTGGGGGCGGTTTCCCCCCAACTGTTGGCAATCTCACTACCCAACTGAAGAGGCTCGAGTTTGATGAAACCAATATATATGGCAGCATTCCGATGGAAATTGGAAATCTTATAAACTTGGAAGTCATTTTCTTGGAGAGTAATTTTCTCATAGGCATAATCCCTGTGTCTATCGGGAAGTTACGAAAGTTGAAGATATTGAACTTAAGTTTCAACAGATTGTCTGGGCAAATTCCACCCGCTATTGGAAACCTCACTCAATTGGTTGAACTCTATTTGGTAGATAACAAATTAGAAAGTGTCATTCCGGCAAGTATAGGAAATTGCCAAAATTTACAGGACCTGTACATTTCAGGAAATATCCTTACAGGGGCAATTCCACAACAGCTCGTTGGTCTTTCTTCGTTAACACGCACGCTCAACCTGTCAGGAAACTTATTGAGCGGCAGCTTACCTCAGGAAGTAGGCAACTTGAAAAATCTCAACACATTGGATCTCTCAAAAAATGCTTTGTCTGGTAAAATTCCTGCAACAATTGGATATTGCATGAGCCTAGAGCACCTCCTTCTTCAAGGTAACGCCTTTCAAGGAGGTATACCAGTATTAACGGCTGCCTTGAGAGGCCTTTTGGTCTTGGATCTCTCACAAAACAACTTGTCAGGAATAATTCCACCAGAACTACAGAAACTTCCAAGCTATGTGTACTTGAACTTTTCTTTCAATAATCTTCATGGCGAAGTACCAACCGGCGGACCATTCAAAAATGCAAGCGCCATTTCGCTTACAGGAAACAATTTACTTTGTGGGGGTGTCCATTCTCTTCATCTACCATCCTGCCCTGTCAGAATCACAAAAAATGAAAAGCACCACGTTTCTGGATTGAAAATAATAGTTATTTGTGTGGTTCTTTCCGTCTTCATATTGGGAACTCCATTGGTTGCTCTTTGGTGGGTAAGAAGACCTAAGAGGAAGGCATCTACTTTCTCCACAATTGAGCAACTCCCCATGTTTTCCTATGGTCAGCTCTATCATGCAACAGGTGGATTTTCATCTGACAACTTGATAGGATCAGGTAGCTTTGGTTCTGTATATAAAGGCCATTTTGATCCAGAGGACAGAGCTGTAGCCGTGAAGGTTCTCAATCTCCGTAACAGGAGAGCTTCAAAAAGTTTCGTGGCCGAATGCAAAGCCTTGAAAAGCATTCGACACCGAAACCTTGTCAAGATCTTATCGTGTTGCTCGAGCACGGATTACAGGGGCAATGATTTCAAAGCTCTCATCTTCGAATTCATGGCAAATAGAAGTTTGGACAAATGGCTACATAGGGAAGATGGTGGAAATCGATCATTGAACCTTCTTCAGAGGTTAAATATTGCAACCGATGTTGCATCAGCTTTAGATTATCTTCACCACGAATGTGAGCAACCAATCATTCACTGTGATATAAAGCCAAGCAACATTCTCCTTGATTCAGATATGGTTGCTCGTGTTGGTGATTTTGGCTTGGCAAGACTTCTATCTGCCACCGACCAGGTGCCGCAAAATCAAAGCAGCTCCATTGGAGTGAAGGGCACTGTGGGATACGCAGCTCCAGGTAATTCAGTACAGCATTGCTATAAATCCTGTATGTTCCTTTTGCTTCTTTGTCAATTAATCAACCAAGCGTTTTATCATTTTTATTACGTTACATTCTCCAAATTAGATGTGTTTCACCAAAGTGGTTTGCTTTTGTGATGCAATAGAAAAAAAATTTTAGTTTCAATTCAGTGATCTCAGAAAAAGAGCAATAATTGTTGTTAACTTGCAGAGTACGGAATGGGAGTTGAGGCATCAATGGAAGGAGATGTATATAGCTTTGGGGTGCTTATATTGGAGATGTTCACCGGAAAAAGACCAACACATGAAATGTTTAAAGATGGTTTCAATCTTCATCATTATGTCAGGTCTTCATTGCCCCAAAACCTTGTTCACATTGTTGACCCAATTCTCCTGCCAAGAAAAGCAGAAGACACAGCAGAAGCTAGTTACAGAGAGGAAATCAGGCTAGAAGATGAAAATGAGAGCGTGAATCAAAGGCAAATCCCAATAGACGCAAAACGGCACGGGTTGGTGGCATCACTTTTTGATGTGGGACTTGCTTGCTCTCTGGAGTCCCCAGAAGAAAGAACAAACACGAAGGATGTCTGCAAGCAACTTCATCTCATTAAAGATAAGTATCTTAGTGCTGATAACTACCACAAAGCGAAGATTCGGCAATATTAAAGGCAGTGCTCAAGTGTCCTTTTGAGTTTCCTAAATGCACTTTTGTCACTCTTTCATTTTAATAAAGAAATGCAGTTAAGTTTCCGAAAAATGGAAATATAGGCATGGTCATTTCATTGGGAAGCACTGCTCGGATTTGGTGAGGTTGTGTTAGTTTCATATTGTTCTTAAGGTTTAGTAGTCATTCTATTATCCCATAATTATTTCCTTGTTTGCGGATCATATTGCTGGATGTATAATCTTAGATATCAAACCATGTGAGTCTTTGTTTTTCATCTTTTATTACCAGTTCTTCTGCAATGTATGTCTTTTAAAATAATGGTTTCTGTCTTATTGATTTTGTGATCAAAATCTTTCATGAGTTCATACTTGCTAATTAAAGCTTCAAAGAAGCTGCCTGCAGTTGTTGAAACTCAAACAACAACATGTAAAAATTTAGCTCAAGTGAAACCCTTTTCAAGCAATTAACTGATTTGAAATATTCCTCAAAATAGACCTAAATATCCCTACATCGCATGCGTTATAACCCTAGTTTAAGATCAACAACCGTTGATCTGAGTGGAAGGAGTTCGGCACCCCTTAAGTAAGGTCTTAGGTTCGAGTCTTGTAAATAGATTTGAAATATCTCTCAAAATAGACCTAGATATCCCTACATCGCATATGTTATAACCCTAGTTTTTAAAACCAACAATCGTTAGTCCGAGTGGAAGAAGTTCAGCACCTCTTAAATAAGGTCTCAAGTTTGAACCTTGTAAACGGAACAGACGACATTGGGAGAACTCCCCCATATTAGGTTCGAGCTGGTTCGAATTCGGATTAGTCAGGGGTTCAATGAGACCTGCTGGACATTGAGTGGCTAGACGAAAAGAAAAAAAATAATAACCTTAGTTTAAGCTACAAAGAGAGAATACATACATTATATTATATAGTAAAGGGAGACAACAGGGAGAGAAATCGAGTTAAAAGATGTTATTATTTCAAGAAATATAAACAAAAGTATAAGATTCTTGGTGGATATAAGATTGAAAATTAAAATTTTGGAAAAATTATACATTTGGTTGCATTCTATCCACTCATGCTTTTATCTTTTTTTACTTAATTCACTTATAATTTTAGATGTTGAAATTCACTTAATCCACTTAAATTTTTTTACTGTTAATATTTTGCTTATTTAAATTATTTTTTATGCAAAATTTAACAAGAAATCTACATATATTGCACATAATCTCAACTTCATCAAATTTTAACTTAATTTAATACTTATTCATAATTAAATTACCTAAAAAAATTTAACTCTATTAGAAATTTATCATTTGTAATTTTTTCCATAACTAATAACGGGAAGTGTCAAATAAAGCTTTTTTTGAAAATAAATTAATTCTAAATGAGTTATAAGCCTTTTATCTTTAGCATGCCTTGTCATTCGCCATTGGATCACACTATAAGTTTGAGTATTATTAACAGTACTGTACGTGGACTCCATTAAAATGCAAGATTTCTTTCATAGATATCCATGGCTCTTGGAATAAAAAGTTTCCATTACTGCTGGGAATTGGTCAGGTTGTGTTAGTTTTATATTGTTCGTAAGGTTTAGTAGTCATTCCATTATCCCATAATTATTTCCTTGTTTTCGGATCACATTGCCGGATGTACTATCTTATATATCAAACCTTATGAGTGTTTGCTTTTCATCTTTTATTGCCAATTCTTCTGCGATGTTTGTCGTTTAAAACAATGGTGATCAAAATCTTTCATGAGCTCATACTTACTAATTAAAGCTTCAAAGAAGCTGCCCGCAGCACTTGAAACTCAAAGAACAGCGTGCATAAATTTTTCTCAAGCGAAACGCTTTCCAAGCAATTAACCAATTTGAAAACAACATACTAAATAGACAAAGTTCAGTTCATAATTTAAATTAGAAAGAAAGAATATGTACATTATATAGCTGAGTGAGAGATTTGGAGTGAAGAGAAACTAATATTTTAAGAGACAACAAACGAAAGTATAAGATTTTTGTTAGACAGAGATTCGAATTTAAAAATCTTTAAACATATTCTTTAAATCCTTCTTACTAGATCACACTAATGCAAGTGTGTGCGCGTGTTTTTCCTGGCATTACACACTATGGTAAGTTTGAATATTATTAATGTCGTATTTTAGTACACTATAGTGTAATAAAAAAAATTATTTGATAGATATTATAAAATGAAACTGTTCATTCTTTAAGAAATGACTATTTTATCAAAAGATGAAATCTCATAAGAAATAAAAAATATCGTATTATTAATATCATTCTATCAAATGATTCCCATTCCATAACAAAAGTAATGTATTAACTATTCCATCATTTCTACAATCAATTTGCAACTAGATTGTTCTCATTAACCTTTCTAAATTCTAAATATCTTTTTCCATTATAAACCTCCAATACCTTTCTCTTTCAATTGGAGAATTTTGGCAATTAACATAATAAAATTTGGTGTAGACTTACATACCCTGTTAGGGAGTTAGGGTATATTGCACTCATCATAGATTTTAATTTATTGACCCATGATAATTAGTAAAGGTCTATTATATTCTGTCTTATATTTTAACCCATCAACTTTTTGATTTTATGAAAAAACCTAAAATGTCATTTATCATTTAGATTAAATCCTATATTTATCCATTGAAACTCCAATTTCTGTGATCTCTACAAACATGTGGCATTTACTTATAATACCTTTTTCATCTAAGGTTATAAAGTCGTTCCAATTTTTTTCTTCTCCTTATATTTCACTTCTTTAATTTATTCTTTCCTTATTCATAATTTTAATATAATTATTTTAAATTTAAATTAATTAAAACTTCATAAAATAGAAATAATTAAATTAATTATATATATAGTAAAATAGAACTAATGAAATTAATCATATATATACATTCTATTTTATAATAAAAATGTTTAAAACTTACTTGATGCTATATTTCAAATTAAACATTTACAATTCTCATATTATTTATTCGCTTTATCTATTTTATTGTATTCACTCCTATTATATACAACTGAAATTTTAATATCATTTAATACTATAAATATGATACAAAATATTTTCTTTTTTTCATAAAAATATTTTACATAAGCTAAATCTTTGATTTAATTAAATTACTTAACTATATATTTTCATAATTCTTATTACTTCATAACTCATATATTATTTCTTTTCTTTTTATTTTCTCTATTATATGTTCTTTATTTTTCATTTGTTCAACGTCTATTCATATTTTTTTGCAATTTGAATGCTAATATCACTAAATTATACACATATAACATAATGTTTTTTTATTATAAAAACATTTTAAATATTTTAAAACTTTAATATATAAAATATTATTTGAATTAATCAATTAAACATCTATTTTTAATGAAAATATTAAAAAATAAAATCAAATTCAAACATTTCAATAATTTAAATTTTTATATCAATTTTTAAGCAATATATTTTAAATTAAATATGCATTAATTGCAATTTTGTAAAGGGTTTACAATCCATATATTATTTCAATTATTTTTACTTACTATATTACATTTTTACATTTTTTTTTGGTTTACTTCTATTGGTTAGAGTTTGGACGTGGATATTACCTTGTAGTATAAATATATACAAAATTATTTTATTATAAAATATTTTAAGTAAGTTAAAATTTTTTAATTTAATTTATTTACTTAGTTATATATTTCTATTTTAACTTTCATTACTTTTCAATTTATGCAATATTTCTCTTCTTTTTATTTATTTTAATTTTTTTATTTTTGTTCATGTTGTTTATTCCTAAAATGTTAATAGTATAAAGTTATATGTTATTTTCTAAAAATAATTTAAATAAGTTAGAATTTTAATATAGAAGGTATTACTTGAATTAATTACTTACATATTTTAATTTTTGATAAAAATATTTAAAAATTAAAACTAAATTAATTTATTTAAAATTTTAATATTTTCTTGGATTCAATTTTCAAGTATTATATTTCAAATTAAAAATACATTAGGTGGAATTTTATTAAAATTTTATAACTCATGCATAATTACTATTCTTTTCATCAATTCTGTTGCATAATTTTTTTTCTTATTCACTCCTATAATTTACAACTTTGACACTAATATCATTAAATAATATAAATATAACATAAAATATTTTTATGTTATTATATTTTAAATAAGTTAAAAATTTTATTCAATTAAATTAATTAACTACAAAATCTATTTTTAACGTTTATCATTTTATAACTTACACATTATTTCTCTTTTTTAATTTAGCCTATTACATATTTTTTTTCATTTTATATGTTTATTTCTATTGTCTGCAGCTCAAATGTTAATTTTATTAAGTAACATAGATATAATATAATATTTTTTATTATAATATTTTAAACAAGTTAAAGTTTTAATATAGAAGTTATTAATTGATTTAATTAAATAATTATTATATTTTTAATAAAAATATGAAAAATTAAAATCAATTTTATTTTTTATATCTTTTCAATATTTTCTTATTATCAATTTTCACATACTATATTTTAAATTAAGTATACATAAATTTGGATTTTATCAAGGTCTTGCAACTCTAAATGTATAAAATTTATTATTTTTTAAAAATAGAATATGTAATAAATTAATTCAATTTAATAGAGTCTTTAAATTTTTTAATATTTTTATAATAAAAAGAAAATATATATTGTTATATCTATAATACTTAATGGTGTCTGAATTTTGAATAATAGGAGTGGAGAATAGAAGCAATTGTATAGATAAAATGAAAAAAAAATACACGAGTTATGAACCCTTGATAAAATTTAAATTTTTGTATATTTAATATGAAATATATTACTTAAAAATTGATATAAAGAAAATATTGATAAATTTTAGTTAAAGGCAGATCTTAAGTAAAGTTCAGATTCATGTTAACATTCTTCATTCAAATTATGGCATATGTATTAATTGATTTATAAACTATTAATAATTTTAATTTGATAATTACAATAATTATCAATATTATAATTATAATAAAGTAATTAATATACATAACATAACCTGAATGGAGAACCTTACTACAAATAATTAGAAAACTTTACCTAAGTTTTATCCTTTAGCTAAAGTTAACTTTTGTTTTCAAAAACTTTTATTGTTAAATTGGATATACACTTAATTAATTCATACGCCTAATTAATTCAATCAACATTATATATTAAGTTTAACATACTTAAAATATTTTCGTTATACAATATTGATTCGTTGAAGGAATTTTTTAATAAAAAAGAAATATGTTTTGTATATATATTTGCTTTAAGAATAACATAATGTAAAAAATGGTAATATAATGATTATTATAATATTAGAAATATTAATTTAATGAAATTATTAATTAACTCACTAAAATTAACAATTATGCTACTATTCTCCCACTATGATTTTAAATTTAACAATACTATACCAATTGGATAAAAAAATCATATTGACTAACCAATAAAATTTATCAATTTCAACTATGATTTTCATCGGTAGGATTATTTTATAAATAACCTCTTTTTCTTAGGGTATTTTAATAAATATCACCTTCTTCTTAGATTTAAACATATTTTTTCCCTCTTATTACCTAACCCACCTAACTAATTTGCTCCCATGTTGCCATCAAAAATTTCTTTATTGAAAAATTTCTTTATTTCTTTTTGCCAAATCAACTCATGAAATGGTATATAATTGGACAACGCAAGAAAGTAATTTATCATACTTCTTTTAGTAAGGCATGGAAGTCTATACCTAAATACTTTTAAAATTTTTGACATATTTGTTTAGTATTACAATGTTATAGTATTATTCTAATATAATTGCGACGAAACTTTCTATTATATATGTGTTCATGATGGAAAAAAGTTACATATTATTATTTTACTATTTAATATATATTATCAGTTGAAAATTATACATACATATATATTTAGTTATAAAAAGGTTATAAATAAATTAAATAATAATAATAATATTATTTTCATATAAATATGATTTTAATTTTATACTTTTTCATTTTTACAGGTATTATTTTCATTGACATATTTTTTTTTCATTCATATCATATTTTGTTGCATCAAACATAATGATAGAATATTCCATTCTTGATCATATCAAATATAATTATGAAATTATCATTCTATTTCGTTTCATTCCAAATATAATTATGAAAAGATGAGAAAACCTACTATTAGATTTGAGGAGACTACTAATGTTGCTAGTAATCGTTATAGTTGAAGCATGTATCATGTTAACAACTCAAATAGAAAGACTTATAAATTTAATCCAAAAAGGCTGATAAGAGATTATAGTGATAAAGAATATTTTTACTGTCATAAGAAGGGTCATCTTCAATAAATGTGTAAAAAGTTAGATAATGGTCTAGAGAAATTTAAAAGAATTAAAGAGAAAAAGGAAGTTAAATCTAATATTATTGGTATTGCAACTATACAAGATGAAGAAGATTAAATGATTTTAATGAAAGATGGATGTCATAATGATTTTGATTATTGTTGAATATTTGATCCTACTTGCTTTAATTGTGTTTCAATTGATAAAAAGACATTTGCTATGTATAAGGATTGCCAACATGGAATTATGAAGATGGTTAATGATAATATTGTAAATGTGAAAGGTATTGATAATATAAAATTTAAGTTGTATAGTAGTAGTATAAAGATTTTAAAGGATATGAGATATATGACGCATTGAAAAAGAATTCAATTTCTTTAAGTAAATTGGATGCTTTAGCATGTGGATATTTTGTTAAAGATGGAATCTTGAAAATTACTAACATTATGTTTGGATGTAGTGAGAAAAAGTATAGAAAGAAAATAGGTAGAAGAAAAAAAGTGCAAAAGAAAATATATGAAAAAATACTTTCCCCTTATTATTTGGATGTATAGAAAATAAATGGAAAGAAAATGATAAAAATATTAATTTTTATTTAATTTTATTAAGAAGTAAAAAAAATAAAAGAAATAATTTGCTAAATGAAAAAATTGTTTCTACTTCAAGTTAACAAAGTTATTTAATAAGCTTACAAAAGGATAATTTTGTAATTATAACTATGCACTTATTTGATAGGAAAATATTTTGCTGATTTCTGAGTTATTTTTTCAACCTTTTTTCCTTTTTACATCAAGTTTTCCATAGTATTCAAAGCTAGAAAATTCATTTTCAACCCTTTTTCTTTCCACATCCTTTCCTCACACCTTTTTTTCCATAAATCCAAACAAAGGATAAGAGTACATTGATTATTATGAAGGGTAAGAAGACTAATGGGAATTTGCATAAGTTAAAGAAAAATATATTTGTGAGAAACATAAATGGTGAAGCATACAATGATGTGAAAAAAATGGAGCATGGAGGAGTTCCTATGAAGAAAGTGACCTTGCTTAAGGTTTACAAGACTAGTTTCTGCTAGAATTCTCAAGTTAAGAGATATAATTTATATTCAAGTAGAAATTGTTTAGTTTGACTCAAATCAAAATTATTATCAGTTTGTGATTATTTTCTATTATGAGTTTTTTTTTCCTATTCAAGTTAAATTTCTTTATTAAAGTTAAATCAAGATTCCTTGTATGGGTTATAAATATTTGTATTGACCAACAATTTGAGGTATGAGAGAAATTTGATGTGATGATTGTTTAAAAGAGAAATAGGTGTAATTGAAATTTGGGTTTATGGGAAAACTAAAGTTTATAATTTTTTTTCTAACTTAATAGTGAAAATTTTATTAATTTTCCCATGATTTTTCTCTTGAATTCAAGGAGTTTTCCATATAATCATGTGTTTATTTTATTATTATTTTTATTGCACTACAAAAAGGGCTATATAAGTGACAAAGGTCATTTGTACAAATTCTTTTTTTGTCTATATAAGTATTACAAATAATATTATTGACTGTATTGGATTGTCTATATAGAATCGTGTCAGTTGTACCTTACATAGATGACAATTTTTATATCATCTATCTAAGTTGCACCTCTACAAACGACATTTGTCGTTTGTGTAAACCACACCTATATAGATGACTCAGACTTACACAGACGATAGGTGTTGTCTATGTAAGTCAAAGTTGTCTGTATAGGTCTTAATTTTTTTTAAAAAATTCTTTGAATTTTTTTTTACATTTGTATTCATAATTTTTTTACTAATATATAATATTTCAATTCATAATATTAATTTTTTTAATATTTTATAATTTACTTAATTATTAATATATCATTAATATTTATGTATGATAATTAATATTTATATATTATATTATTATATTTAATTAATATTTATATTTAATATTTTTAATTATTATATTTAATCTTTAAAATTTAATTTTATTTATTTTTAAATTTTTTATTAATATATTATTTATAAAGTAATATTACTAATTTATTAATACTAATATATTATTATTTGTGTTCATATTTAGGTATTTATATGTAAATAAAATAAAAACATAATAATTATTTAAATATATATGTTAAAGTTAATAATTATTTAACACAATCAATTGTAAAAATAAATGAACTATAAACTAACTTTGAATAATATATAATAAAATAAATAATCCACATGCATACATACTACAAAGTATCAAAAAATAAATGTATTATATAACTATCTAAAATAATAATCCCCATTGTCATCGTTGTCATCTTTACGATCATTTAAATGCAGATGCAAAGGCTGGGGTAAAGGTGGATGCTGCTATGATTAGGATAACGGTGAAGGTTGCTGCAACTGAGGGGTCAAGAGATGCTATGAAGTAGAAGGTGATTCAAAAGTGAATTTGGATAGTATTCTTAACCAAAGGATGTTCATCTGAAGAGGGGGAGTAGGCATAGCTAGACGAAGGAGAGAAAATCCCATGGACAATATAGTAGCATGCATGCTTTCAAAGATAATTTGGGTTTGCTATTGCACTTCCTTATGATAACAAATACATTGTTTCACTAGAGCTAAAGCCTATTGATTCTTAGTGATATAGGTCTGCACCTCTTTTGTAAATGTTACATCTTACTGCTGCCTCGAAGGAAATTTTGTATTGGATGAAGTAGTGCTAGAGATGCTATGTGCTGTCCTAGCAAGCAAATGACCAATTGCCCTTCTATGCCCTTGACAAGTGCCTAATACCTCATCAGCAATAATAAGCTTATCAAGATCCAGCAAACCTATTAGGAAGCTATTAGAGGAAGCATTGGACTATGAAGATTGATGGATGACTAATTCCAACATCTCAGCCTTGATTTTTTGAAAATAAACATAAAGTTTCGATGAAAAACTTTTCCTATGATGATTAAATAAATAAGTTGAGCATCTGGATGCATCTATTCCCTTGTACGATGCGTATGAAGCTCATGAAAATTCTTCCTCACTGATTGCAATTCACATGTGTCCTTATGTCTTTATACCAATTTCAAAACATGATATTAACAATTATAACAATTAGTAGGATTTTTTATAATAGCACCATGTAGGAATGTTAAGTAAAATACCTTGTTATATAAAGCCACTACAATAGACTTTGATCCATAACAATCATTGTAAAACTGATCCATAACAATCATTGTAAAACTTTTTAACTTGTTATGCAAATTTATTTTGGATAGCTCTCGCACATTGAAACCAAAATATTTGTAATTAAAAGACAAACAAAATGAATGTTAGAAATGACAAATAACTAATTTTACTTCAACATTACCTTATGTTCATAGCTATTGAAGTATGTACATAACCTATTCTAATAATCTATGAGATATCAATGAGATAAGCTTGCTTAGTGCTATTGAGATCACAAACATCATCATGACTACCATGTTACAAGAAATGCTAGTGGAGCATGGATTTCCAATCTTTATATCAATCAGCTACTATCCGCTAGATACCGATAATCATGTATCTTTGCTCCTCAGGCTCAACATCGATTAATTCAAAATGGGATTAGATTGGAATACATGAAAAAATGCTTCATTTATTGTTTGCATTAATCTTAATATCAAATAAAAAATAATATAAAAAATACATGTCATAGTACTCATATAAACTCCTGCACAACATGCTCTCGCCGCTCTTTGCACACTTGCTTCAAATTTTTATAGAAGAGCTTACAATATTACTTAACCATCACTCCTATATCACATGTAAAATGTTTTGAGTTCAGACCAATTGGCTGCCATGTACCTATATTATTAAAGCAGATAGGTAATGGCCTCCTATTATTCTTTTGTATTTTTTGTTAAATTGGTAAGGATCATGATTTGTTACGATACCGTCAACTTGATGCAACTTTCAAATATAATACATTGTTAATAACATATATTTGTAGCAAAAAATGCAAGATAAAATACTTGAATAAAACTAATTTCAACTATGTCACACTAGGAGGGGATGTGAGTGAGATCTCATGGTAGGTTATATCCATTATCTTCTCCATGATAGTGTGACATAACATCAGTCATGACTATCAAGTATTGTTATGCATAATCAAACACACACAATAGTTATTATAACAAGAAGTAAGTAATATTTATGATAAATAAAACAAATTTTCCTTTAACGATAAATTACATTTGCATGTATAAAATAAGTTATTTAAAACAATTAGTACAGCAAGTCAGAAATGATACTTAGTATAAAATCTAAAGTTGCCAAAATATAATACTCAATAACTACTTGGGAAACTAAAAAGTCTTGGCCCTAACTAACCTCATTGTCAGTGAATGTTGCAGGATCGCCATCCTTTTCATTAGCTAAGTCATTATCATTAGACTCTAAAATCTCCTCCTCTGTGTAATCTCCAGTGGTTTGATCTTCTATATTGTCATCATCATTTATAAAGTTGTTAAACATTTGTGAAGTAAGATGAAAGTTTCAAGAAGATGAAACACAATAAGGGTCATGATTTTGATCCCGCAAGGTAATTAAGACAAAATTTCTAAGATCTACTATGAAGGTAAATTTACAGAGTTATCATCCTACAAATAAGATACGCCATTGGAACTAATATTATCATTATTAGGGAGATCCCATACATCACGATGCACTATATTATTTGCAACTTGCCAATTTAATCCATTAAAAGGATCATCAATGTAAAACTTATCGAGCTTAAAACGCAAATATATGCAGATCATCTCTATACCACTAAGTACTAATAAAAATGCTTGTTATATTTCTATCTGTGATAATTTTATTCTTCCTATGGTCAATGTCATACCATTTACATTTGAACAAAGTCACAAAGTAATTATGTAAATAACTCAACTCTATGACTTCTTTCAAAATACCATAAAATGTGTTATTTTCGATTACAGACATAGAAATCCCACTGTTCTGCGTCTTATGCTTTGTATCTCAAGAAGCAATTACAAATCAAACTCCATTTATAATATATACCGAACATGACATAATTGTAAAGCCTAGTTCAAAAGCTAAAGACTCATCAATCACCTTAGGGGATCTACTTTTGTGAAGGTGGTAAATTTGTACAATTTTTTTAAAGTGAACAATACCAATACAAGCAAGTATAAAATAAAATTGTGTAACATTACATTGTAATGAAGATGATAAAGAATTACCTTTAAGTAAAACCATAAAGGAAATAGCATTTTTTGCAAGTGTTCAATGTTTTGGCAAAGACTTGCTTGTAGTTATTATCTATGTTCACTACACAATACAAGTGATTCATTAAGAACTAGAATGATTTAAATGAAATGCAAGATACTTTGAGGGACTTACTTTAAATACTTTTAGATTTTAGAATAGTTATTTAAGATATATTATATTATGATATCTCAATCCCTTTTGTTTAAAATGATTAACATGCTTTTACCGATAGATCAACATTGAAATCTAAAAATCAACAGTCATCTTTCTATTCTAACATTGCTTATATCTTGGTTATGATGAGGTCAATTGAATTTTGTTTCCATCCTTTATAAATACATGGAATAAAATCTTAATGTCTCATCTACAACATATCCTTTAGCAATGGAACTTTTAAGTTAAGCACGATTCCTAATATAATCCTTCAGCTTCTTTATATATTTCCAATATGATACATCCACCTAAAATGAACGGGACCCCTTAACAATGCTTCCTTAAGCAAGTGCGTCACCAAGTGGACCATTATGTCAAAGAATGCTGGAAGATATATCCTTTCAAGTTTACACTCAGTATAATATTTTCCTTAGCTTGCTTAATATCTTACCAGTTTAAAGTTCTTGCATAAATTTAGCTAAAGTAATTGCACAACTTAACAATCGAGCATGCCAACTTCTTTAGCAAAAATGCTCACACTATAGGTGTTAACAATCCTTATATAATGACATAACAATCATTAGATTTTAACTCCTTAATATTAGTGCCATTATTGATCACGTTCATCTTTAGATTTCTAGCAAACCTATCAGGAAACATCACATTTTTAATGAACTAGCAAAACCAATGTCAATTGTCCTGATTGAGCGTGTATCTAGGATATGGTTTCATCCACCTCTCCCTCTCTTCATATAAGTGTAATTCTGGCCTTATATTCATGTCAACCAAGTCACATCTTACATTATTTATATCCTTTTATTTATGTTCAATGTCTAGGAATGTACTTATAATATTGTCATGGATATTTTTTTCAACATGCATCACATTAATGTTATGCCTCAAGATTATTGTGAGCCAGCATGGAAGTTTGAAGAAGATACTCTTATTACTCCAATTAATTTCATCTACACCTTTTTTCCACTTAACTTCACTTTACTATATGTCTTTTTAAGGGGGTCTCTAACATACTCTAGTTAATTAGTCCATGATTATATCATTAGTAAACTATCTTGGAGGGGTTTTCCTCCCAGTCTTACCATTAAAGTCTTTACTGTTTTGCCAGCTGTAGCTCCTTGGAAGGAATCAATGATGATCAATATAAATGATTTTTCCTCTTATCTGTATTGATAACGTATCTTCATTGCAAGTAGAATATGTTTTGTACCTTTATCCACTTTATCTAGAAAGACTACTTTAGGCAAGAAAGTTATTCACAGTCTGTATCAATGCCGCTCACATCTTGAACATGCTATTTGTAGCTGCATCCCAAGTTTTAACTCCAACTCCTACAATTGTTCCAATTTTTTGATAAGTAGTCTTAAGAAGACGTCTATGTCTTTTCCTAGAGATTATGGCCCAGGGATCAATAGCATTAACATGAAAAATAACTTTTTCATATAAAGCCAGAGTGGCAAATTGCAAGTGGTTGTCACAACTAGCCACATGCTATATGATAGGCTTATGTCACTAAAAGGATTGAATCTATCTGCACTTAAACCTAATTGCATATTCCTTAACTTTGCTAAGAAATCAGGATACCTTTTGTCAAAATCTTGTCAAGCTTTTCCATCAATAAGATATCATAAGACTTCATCTTTAGTGGATTATCCTATTCGATGCTACGTCACATCCTTTATCATGTGCCTCAATCTATATAACTACCTTAACCTGGGGGTTAACAAAAATATTGGAACTCCTTCTAAGAAACCTTTTTCACTTTTATATTTTTATCAATCCATTGACTCTCTCTACAAATTAGATAGATCTCATTTTTAGTGTGCTTTTTTCAAAATGGTATACAGTTATACTTACAAGTATGAATTGATTCATATCCCAATCCTAACTTATTAAGTCATTTCCTTACATTATAATATGATCTAAGCAATTTACTATCCTTTAGTAGTGCCTTATTTAATAACTTGAGTAGGGAGTCAAATGACTTATTTGTCCACTTATGTATTACTATCAGATGCATAAGCTTAACTAAAAAATTCAACAAAGAAAAGGTTATACAATTAGGATACAATTTTGTTTCAACTTCTATGAGATATGCCCCCCAAAATGTCCTTATTTTAAACTCTATTATTGTTATTTATTTCATCAATAGCATGAGGCTCAATAAAGTCATGTATGATATCAATCATCTCATTAGCATCATTAGCAGGTACTCTATACATAACCTTAACCCTAGATACATACCCTTCACTGTGATGGACCTAGTTCATATATGACATATCAAATTCATTATTTATTAAGTGTGCGTCCATGGTCTCAAATGTTTGGTACAACACATTCAAACATTTCTTGCATAGATATCTTACCAGCCCCTATCATTAACAAAGTTTCTAACTATCTCCACAAATGTAGTAGCATCATTCCAATACATATCGAATAATCAATCCTGCAAGGTTATCTAACTTTTGTCAATAGATATGGTGTAACTAGCCTATAATGTCATAAGTCGTCATGTGATTCAATTATACATGCATATTTGTTGTATGCCCTAAATCCACCTTATCACTCCAATGAGTATGGCCCTATCCTATTTAGGATATTCCCATAATTATTGTCTCCACTTATCTATGTTTCATTTCACAAATGACAAAATTTCGATAGCATCCCCTTATAGTTCACCAAGTGTGTATGCTATACACTAATATAGTACACACCTAGAGAGCAGTGGAAAAGGAAGAAATTTCAATAAGGTGAAATGATGAGTAAATAAGTTGAGCACAATAACTAAAAGACATATTCCAAACTATTTAAATTCTTTAGATAATTCAAGAGTTGGTTCATCTAGGAAGATTAACCAACCTTTGAATGGTTCAAAAGTTATAATGCAAATGCATTTTAAACTTAACATGGTATAATTTTTTGTTACAATAGTTTTGATAAAATTATAAATGTTAGCCGTTTGCAAAATGTCATGTTAATGACTGAATCATATACATTATAATATTAAATGACAATATTTAACATGCATCTTAAAGATATTCATGGCATTTTTGGTAATTTATCAATTTCTTTATAGATATTCAAAATAAATAAAATATAATACTATAACATTCTAATGAATATTCTAAATTAAGCTAAACATAGGAATATTATATTCTCACAAATTAAATGTTAAAAAATCACATTGTTAAAAATAAGATATTTTTCGAGAACATTTAATTCTGCAAACCAAATATTACCTAAGATTTGTATAATATTTGAAAATTTTAAATCAACTGTATAATTTATTCAATAATTTTACCTTATATGTCAAGTTCGTTATAAGGCTATTTACATATTATGGGAGAGGCTATCTATGAATTATATGTTATATCATAATTACGATATATTTGGATATGTATAGTTTTAATTCCTTTTTTAAAATTTTATATATGGTATTTTTTAAATTTCATTTTCTTAAATTGATTTATATGAATATTTTACTAGTTTGTTATATATACATCCTCACATATATATAAATGTGGACACATGTGCATTTGTCTATGTGTGTTAGTGAAATATTTTATGTTAGTTTATTACCATAATGCAATTCTTTAATATGTATGTTGTTGTATTTTTATAAGATATTTTTATTCATGGATTTTTTATTTGATTATGCATTTCATATTCATTTGGAATAATTATATTAATTCTTTGTATGTATTAGTTCTTTCCCTAAATTAATTATTTTTTCAACCATATTTTATGATGTGCCAAATAAAGTCTAAATAAGTTCTCATTCCTTTTTTTCCATAAAAAATGTCAGATATTCAATTCCTTTAAGTATCTATATCATATAAGAAATTACTCTTATATAATGTTGTGACATTATTGTGCTATCATCAATATATAGTATTATGTAATGAAAGTTAAATTACTCCTATGTTATATTCTTATATAATTTTATTTTCATTATTATAATAAATTTTGATTATCAAATAATATTAAACAAAATCATTATATAATAGTTTATATAATATTATATAATGGAAGTTTGTATCATTATGTAATAGTTCATATAATATTCTATAATAAAAGTTTATGGTATATTACTCTATAATGATATTATATAATAGTTTATATAATATGATATAATATTATATAATAAGAGTTCACATCATTATATAATAATTTATATACAATCATATAATAGTTTATATAATATTATATAATAAAAGTTTACATTACTATATATCAGTTTATATAATGTTATATAATATTATATAATAAAAGTTAATAGTTTATATAATTTTACTTTCATTCTTATATAATAAAATCATTATATGATAATTTATATAATATTATATAAGAAAAGTTACTAGTACAATAGTTTATATACATTTGTCATCAATTAGTTTTATTTTTTAAATGATTGGTTAAGTTACTAAAAGTTTTACATAGTCAGAGATTTTACATTTTTATAAATTTCATTATCCCATTTTCTACCTAACTCATAACATATTTAACATAATAAATACATAAACTTTTACAAAATATTAATTCCACTAATCAACACAATGAAGTATTAAAATAAGTTCCTATTCAACCATCACACTAATATTAGCCATCATGTTAATATCATTGGGTATTTATAATAATAATTATACCAAACAACACAAAATAGTTAGCATTTTAATTTAACTATCATACTACATTAGATAAAATAAGAAACTACACACATAACATGTTTATTGTAATAAGTAGAATAGAAGAATAACTATAAATTTCATTCAATCTTCTAACCATATAATCTATTTTTTTAATAGAATAGATATAAGAATCACTAAATAAAAGTAAAAACACTACAAAGATTAAGAGAAAGAAAGCAAAACATACTTGTAAATAGATGGAATGGCCACAAGTGAAAAGGAAATGGTAGATAGAAGGCAGAGCTTGCAACGTGTGTAGACAGAAATGGGAAAGAAAAGGTCTAATGCCAGATATATAGCTAGGACATATCTAGATGACTTTTGTCATCTATATTATTGCCCTCAATTGTTTGTATAGGTGTTAATGAAGGGCACATGCATCTTTTGCACAAACATAGCATATAAAATTAACATTTGTTATCTGTATTGCATGAAATATGTCTATATTGGTGGTCTAATTTTTCAAGCACCAATTTTTCCCACCATTGAGACTCAACTCTATACAGATGATATTTTATCATCTGTATAAAGTTGAGTATTTTCAAATACTTATTGTATAAAGAAATGTGTATTGTATAATAATTAAAGATATATATAATATGTAATAATTACAATATTTAATAAATTAATAATATATAATATTTATAATATATAATTTCATAATTTTAATTTATTATTTAAATTATATATTAATTATATTAAATTTTTTCTTAATATTTGTTACTATTTATTACTTTAATTCAATATCCATAATTAATTATTACTTTGATATCAAATTGAAATATCAAAATAAATAAAAGGTCAAATTCTAGAAAAAATAAAAAAATATAATATAATTAAAAGCGTAAATTTTGGTCGGTGAATAAACAAATTGTAAAATAATTCCAGTATGAACTCACTTGGAGACAATGTGCACTTATATGCATGCATTATATCTGAAGAAATTTTTTTATCAAGCATTCTCTTTTTTTCCTTGGTAAAATGTCATTTATATTAATTTTGTTCCATAATAAAGTTTTTTTTATCAAGTTTATTCTTTATCTATTTAAACTTCTCTAATCTCATTATTTAAAATTATATTATTATATATTTAAATTTATCTAATTTCATCTATTTAATAATATGTGTGTCAAATTGGTAATTACAGTCGATATGATACTCTTAATACTTATATGACATATGAGTACTTTTATCTTACATCTCTTTATTATTAATTTTCAGCATACTAATAACAAGATGAAATTAAATAAATATAAGTTCCATTTCGCGCAACTAGTTGATAAGCTAACTAGTAGTTGATAAACTAATTAAAGTATTTCGTAAAATTAATCATTGAACTAACTGAAATTGTAAAATGACATAAAAGAATATATTAATAGAAATATATATAATTAAAATAATTTATATTTATCTAAAAATTAAATTATATTAATGTAATTAAAAAGTTTAAAATAAAAGTATAATTTTTAATATTTAATTCATTATATTTTATAAACTTATATATTTATTTACTTATATAATTTTTATTTTATTATTTATTATAATTACTTAAAATATAATTAAATATATTTTTTAAAAATTACTTAAATTTATGTTACAAAAGATATGGATTGTAAATTAAAACAAAAGAATAAGGATAGATTTGAAAATAATTTAAAAAAATAGTAGTTTATAAGTTATAAGTTACTGTAGGTAACTTATATATTAAATCAGAGTTTATAAGTTATAAGTTACTCTAGGTAGCTTATTAAATCAGAACGTATAAACCACCTCGAGTAGCTTATAAGTTAGTGCAAAAAATACTTGTAAAAACTAGCTTATAACTTATTAACTAAGTCAATAAGCTATAAATTAGCCTATTTGTTATATGAAATGGAGTCATAAATGAATAAGATGTGTATTATTTTCATACTATCAATTGATGAGAAATTAATATTTTAATAAAAAGAATCTAATATTGACAATGAGTTAAATTTAAATCTGACAATTATTTAAATATAGAGTAATATTAATTTATGGATATTTTATTCATTATGATTAAAAAATAAAAATAATTTACAAATTTTTATTGTGATGGATAACATGTAATAAAAAGTTAGTAACTTCAATTTTTTTTTTACTCATCATGTATTAAACTAGAGAATGAAAGTAATGAAATTTAATTTAATTACAATAAACAATCATATGTAAATAAATATGAACATAATATTAAAATTATGGGCTATGCTCATAATAGTAAACACAAGTCCAAAAATAAATTTCCATTGGTAAATCAATATATCTGACTAAAAATTATTACTTAGTGATTTATCTCTATTGTTTAGATTTATATCAATATACATGTATTACTATTAAGTACTAAAGGGAAGTCATGTATTTGTTACACTAACTATTGAATTACACAATCAAATTATATAATTCTATATTAATAGATTTAATATACAAAATAATCAAAGATAAGTGAGCAATGCAAGGAGATACAAATGCTAAATGATGTAAAGAGACATAAATATACAAAAAGGCTTAATTAATAATAAATTTCTTCAATACAAAAATATTATTTTTAAATAGAATTATTGTCGTTATTTATTAAATTTATATTCCTATTTCATATTTACTTTATGATTTTTATAAGTGCATGCTCCCAATCTACTAAAAAAAGATTTTGTTTTTAGAAATAATTTTTTTGTGATTTAAGTCCCTTGCTAATAGGTCCACAAGAAAAACATAAACAAGAATCCATATTTGTTGAAATTTTAACTTGATACTTTATTTATATTTTTGCCCATTTTATTTTGAAGTTCTTATGATATTGTCTAATTTTAACTTTCTTACTTTATTCCCTTCAATATTCATTAAAAGTATCAAGTTAAATTACCTTCTTATTCTTTACAGTTTCACTTAGCTTTCAATTAAATTTTCATAATATAGAATCTTGTATTTATTTTTAATTTCTAATTATAATACTTCCTATTATATTCCAAATAAATCTAGTTAATGAGTAGTGAATGATATTATCGAGTGAAAAACATATGACCCATCCATTTCATTTAAAAATAAAATAATATCTCATACAATATCTTAATTTATTCTATGTTATTTGTCACTAACATAAAATTAAAAATTCTATACTCTATGTCAAATTATTAAGCCAAATTAAAAGAATTTTGTCCACATTTGTAAGCTAGTTATTGACAAAAATTAGTAATAACTTTTGTAAAGTTTATTTCATTTAAAATAACTATGTTTTAATGAAAAATATTACACTAATATTAATATTTTTTTGCATAAGCCAGTTATTGACAAGATCAAATAATTTTTTCTTATCCATATTTTATCTTCATAAAATTAATAGTTTTTTTACAAAAAGACTTTGTTATTTAGAATATGTTATTCAAAATTGAATGCACCTACAAATATGTTACACAATACCTAAAACTTAATAAGAAGTTAAATTTTGACAATATCATACAAAATAAAATATTTATATTAGCATGATATTTTTCTTTAAAACATAGTTATTCCAGATAAAACAAATTTTGCAAAAATTAATAATGAATTTAATCAATTCCATAAATGTATTAACGTAGTTAAATTACAATAGCAACTGAAAAAGTTAAATAATTTTAAAATTAAAAATTGTGGTTAAGGGGATCCTTATGTGCAATGTTTTGGTGTACATCTTGATACTGATAATGGCATTAGTCGAAGAATGAAGCTAGTTGCCAAAATTAAGTATGTTAGTAATTATTTATTATTTTTCCTTTAAGTTTTTTTAGAGAAAATAGCAAAAGTATCTTTTTGAAAAACACGTAAATTATTCCTTTTAATTTTAAGGTGGTTTGATATTATTTCTTGGAATTTTAAAAACTTGAAAATCATTTTCTTAAATTTTATAAAACTTAAAGATGATGCCTATCATCCGCTTAATTAATCATTTTATCAAATAATGTACTTTTTTAACAAAATTTTCACCTAAGAACCACAATCACAACATTATAGTTTGTTTATTTCTTATCATTTTTCACATAAAATTTTCATACTATATAATTAATAAAAATTATATTATATCTAAAGAATTTTAATTAAATACTCATATACAAGGTGTAAAATTATGTCTAAAATTAAAAATTAATAAAATAAATGAATATTTTACAATATTATAATTCTTACTTAAAAACTTTGTAACAAATCACATTATTTGCTTAAATATTTACTTGAGTGAATAATGTGTATTATCTACACATTTTATAAAATTTAGAGGAATAATTTTTAAATTTTCAAGATTTAAAACAATAAAATCTAACCACTATATGAAGTTGAAGGAGTATTTTACATTTTCCTCTTTCTTTTAATGCATTCTCTTATCATTTTAGCTAAGTTCATATACTCCATTTATTTTATCTTATGAATAAAAATTTTGTAATGTTATCAATTATATTCAAATTTATTTCTTACGCAAAATAATTTTAACAATGATTTCATCTTTTAGTTTACTACAATCCATTGCATTTTCAGATGATTAAAAGGATAAAATATTTTTTAAAATAGTTTTATATAAGAAATAATCTTAAGTATAGCTATTTATAAATAATTTTTCATAAAACATTATATTGTATAGATTTTATTTTTTATAAAAAATTAAAAAAATCTGTACACATAACTTTTTGTCATCTATATAGATTTTAAAATTTTTTTGAATAAAATTTTTTTTAAAACTCTACACAAATGACAAAAAGTTGGCTGTATAAAGTTTTTAATTTTTTTTATTTTTTAAAAAAATCTATAAATCCTACACAGATGACACTTTGTTGTCTATATAGATTTTGTAATTTTTTTTTGAATAAAATTTTTGAAAAAATCTACACAGATGACAAGATGTTGTCTTATAGCTGTTTTCAATTTTTTTATTTTAAAAAAAATACAAAAACAAGCCTTTTGATGAGGTGCCTACATCATTTCAAAATGATCCACATCAGAGGTTCCCCAATTCTTGTTTAAGTTGTCAACAAAGTCTTCTTAGTCTCGAAAATAAACCTAAACTTTTTCTCACTTGCCCAAAATGCAAATAAGTTTTTTTTGCCCTAATTGTGACATTTACATTCATGAGAGCTTGCATAATTGTCCAAGTTATGACTCCAAGCATTTTAAGTCGGTCACAGCTTTAGGATGATTGCATTCTTATGCTTTAACCATAAAAACTAGCAATCCAAAATATGTTCATGCTTCCTTCTCCTATCATATTTCATTAACTGATAGGATTTATGATAGTGTCAAAGCACTAATTAGGAAAAAATGATTTCCACACATTTCACAATAGCATCAAGCAATGATGAACTCATGTCAAGATGTTCCACTTGCTATAGTCAAATACTCTGGACTTAAGTTGGCTACTATATATCCGAAGCTCTACTTCATGCACAAGGATTTTTCAGATTTGGTCTGAGTCATGACTTCATATGATAGGCCAATCTCAATAATTTGGCACACACCGTAAACATATAATTTGATTGGTAAGCAATTCACATGGTAGTCTAGTCTCAATCGTTTGATGTGCACCATACACTTTGATTAGTAAGCAATTGCACTTGCTTTAGGATCAAAGAATTTTCTTGACATTCAATTCCCCGAGAATTGGTATAGTCTCAACTTAAGCTTAACTCACATCAAATTTTTTTTACTCATAGCTTAAATTTGGATCAAATTAAGTTTGCAAGCAATTCAACTCAATTCATTTACTCAAATCAATTATAACCATAGAGTATCTTGTTAATATTTTAATAATTTAAAAAACTTATAAAAATGAATATTTTTATCAATTTAGCAATATAGAATAAATAAAAAATATAAATGGATAAATTTGGTATTATTATATTGTTTCTCGTATCTTATAAGTATACTTGATATAACATGAATAACAAATATTTGGCAAAGGGTTTGTAGTATTTGGAAGCACGTGTTTGATGGGATTAAATGGCATATTGGTAATGATATCAAGGTTTAATTTTGGAAAGATGAGGAGACATTGGTGTGTGAGGCTCTATGTAATTATAGTGACATTGTTATTCTAGGTTATGAGAAAAACCTGTCGGTTGCTTCTTATGTGAACGACAATGGCATCTAGTGTTGCATTAAAATAAAATAAATAATTTATTTAGATAAAATTATATGGATTAGCATTAATTAATTATTAAAATATTTATTTAAGTAATTAATTTTATATTTTAACATTAAGTATGGAATAAATTGGGCCCTGATTTAATATGTATGATTCGTAATAGGTTGGATCATGTACAAGTCCATATGGGTAAAGGTCCTAACCTATAATTCTTTAGTGGTTAGTAGTTTCTCATCACAAGTCTGATTTTAAATAGAGAAATCAGGGTTATTATTTTGATAATGCATAACAAGGATTGTCACTTTAAAATATTTTACTTTCTCTATCTGGATAATCTAAGGGATGAAATAGGTTGCAATTCTACTCATCATCATAATTCAGATTAGTCATGGCCTTATCAAATTATGTACTAGATAAGTTCATAATTTTATTATGATTAATTTTATATTTTAAGATTTTAATTCATACTTCCAACATATGGTATCAGAATATGTTGATAATATGGATTATCTGATTATAAGCAATTTTAATTGTCTTAGCAAATTTATAAAGTTCCTAATTTTTTTTCTCTTCTTTTTTGTACATTAAAATCATCAAATTGGGAATTTTCAATCCTAAAATTTTTTTTGGATTTGTTTTTCTCTTTCAATTGAATCTTAGATCTTGATCTCATATTCATATACATTAGGAAAATTACTCTGTTATTTGATTATATTAAATTCGTGATTATTGCAGATTAGTTTGGATTTTTTCTAGAAAAATTTATGAACATAAACTGTACAGTTTTAAAGCTTTTCCTTCTATTTAATATGTGAATTTGTGTTAAAAATAGGTTAGATATGATTTTATGGGATTAAAAGGGGTTAAAAATAAATTTTTTAAAGCTTAAAAACCTTTTAATGGTTGAAAAATAGCCATAAATGAATAACACAGAGAAAAGGAGGAAGAAGGCATTATTTTCAGCCTGCGCGTGGGCTTCACATGCCCAATTATTAATTACAGTAAGTCAGTTTTATGTGACGCGCCCGTGGCTTTCACACACCACACAGGCATGTGTACCACATGCTCTAGTGGGATGTTGCCACCTAGTTGAGCACGTGATTTTCACGTGCCAAGTGTTGACCCAGTGGTTAACTACGTGTGAGTTCACGCGCATGTAGCGCGTGTGTCTCATGCACTAATCACCTGCGTTATGCTTTTTGCCACATGCCCACGCGCAGGCCTAGGTGCATGCTAGCACGTGAGGCCCACGCTCTAGGCCTTTAAGGCTCAATTTTGACCTGATTATGTAAAATTTTATTTTCTACCTTTATGTAAGTATTTATTTTGAATTTTGAAAGATTTATACTATATAAAAATACATTCTATGTATGGAATTTTAACCTATAAAAATTCATGAGTGTTCTTTACATTTTTTTTAAGCTTAGTGAGCTATCACTCTTTCTAGTTGTGAGCATAACTATATTAGATAATTTTAAACCCTAAATTATGTAATTTTATACATATTTAGATACCCAAGGCCATTTAATTCACACAAATGATAGAGTAGGGATATAATAAGACTATTTACATGAAAATATTATCCTTCTGGAATATTTAAGAGCATATTGTATTGATGATGGATACACCCTATCGGTGTGATATTATTAATATAATTTTAGGGTTTAGACTCTTTAGAATAGGCATGCAATGTTTATAATATTTTTAATATTTCTTGTATCCTATCGGTATGGTTATATTGATTACATTCTTTTGTAGGCTCTTGTACAAGTCAAATCATATGGTACATGTAATTTTGATACCACTTTATTAAATAGTTGTTTGACTAATTAGTTTAATTAGGAATCTTGTGTTATAATTATGTTGTGTACACATAATTAATAATTTTTCAATCCTATTGCATCAATCTCAGTCTTTTAATAACTATATGTGGTAAGGACTCTTAATAGAATAAATTATGATGAATGGAAAGAGTCTTTGAACATGTACCTGACAATCTCTAAGGAAGATTTAGCTCTTAGAGAACTGAAGTTAGCTGATCTCTTACCTGAGTCTAGTGCTGCAAATGAAACCTATTATAAACAGTGGTATGAGTCAAAATGGATCTATTTAGTAGTGATTAAGTTCATTATTGAAAAAGAAATTAGAGATAGTATCCCAGATAAGGACACATTATCAAATACATGAAAGTTGTTGGAGAGAAATTTAAGAAACTTGACAAGACTTAGAAAGTCTCTTACCTCTCCATGCTTGATAACACTTATTATGATGGAGTTTCAGGTGTTAGAAAGAACATCATGAAGATGATTCATTACTACAATAAGTTAAGATCATGCAACATTAATCTAGGAGAGAGTACTTTGATCTACAGAGTCCTTATTTTATTACCAGCTGAAAATAGTTACTTAAGAACTTCCTATAATTCACAAGAGGGAGAATGGACAATAAACTAGATAATTTTTATAGTAACTTAAGAGGAGGAGACTATGAAGAGTAACTCATAGCCACCTTTTGTCAATTACTTGTCTCAAGGATCCAATGGTAAGTTAAGTGGTAGTGATAAAAGAGGAAAGAAACTAGAGACACAGATATCTGGAAAGCCTGATTTCAAGAAAGGTGGTGATAAAGGCAAGGGACAACAAAAGATATTTAAGGACAAATACAATTATTGCAAGATTCCTAGACACAAGATGTCTCAATATTATAAGGTAAAGAATAAGCATGAGCAGGAAGGAGCTCAGAAACAAACGGATCCTAAGTGAAACGGAGAATACTGTATTGGGAGCAGCAAGAAGTAGAGTTAAAATTGAACACATAGGATCATTTTTCTTTAAATTTAACTTCTAGACACATTTTAATTTGAATAATGTCATTTATGTACCTTCTACAAAAAGGAATTTGATTTCTAGTTTTGTTTTGGATAATTGTAGTTATTCCTTTTGACAAGGAAATGAAAATTTGAATTTTATTCTGAT
This sequence comes from Sindora glabra, assembly GCA_020226215.1. Classification (NCBI taxonomy): domain Eukaryota; kingdom Viridiplantae; phylum Streptophyta; class Magnoliopsida; order Fabales; family Fabaceae; genus Sindora; species Sindora glabra. Next base: position 59,252,891 of record CM035230.1, on the reverse strand, counting down.
TTTGCTATTATTGATATGCCACCTTACAAAATGATCCATATTATTTGAATTTGAATGATTATCTTGTTATATCTTCTGATGTTCCCATCAATGTTATGATTAGGTATAAATGTCCTAGAATGAGTGAAAATTCTTTCATTTTATGAGATTGACGTTTGTGTCTTTTTTTTTTTGGAGAGAGATTGAAAAGATTGGTAAAATAAAGGTATGTTGTTAAACCTAGATTTTTCATTTTTTAAAACTTTTAAGTATGGGTTCTAAGGTAGAGATGAGACCATATAATCCCTAGTTGAAGAAATTAGACTCTAGAACAATCAGTGGGTTCTTTATTAGGTACTGAATTGGATCAAGAGATTGTAGATTTTATTATCCCACTCATAGTACTAAGATAATTGAGTTTGATCGAACATTCTATTTTAAGGATGACTTGGATTGTGGGAGTTTGGTGCTAAAGGCTATCAATCTACGTGATAAGGCCATCATTCTGCCTATATCTATTCTGACTTCCTCACCACTAGAGGAGATAATGTTAACAATCCAATTCAGATAAATAAAGATCCTCATGTTAAAGAACCTGATCAGCTAGCCATTGAATTAGGACATTTTCAAAGGATCCAGAGGCTTACAATATCGAATAACTATATTGTATACGTATAAGAATTTTAATAAATTTAATAGGGGTAATTTTGTTATTTCAATGCTTTATGTTGATGACATTTTGTTAGCTAGCAACTTAATTAATTTAGATGAGTCAAAACACATGTTGTCATGTTATTTTGATATGAAAGATCTTCGCAAAGCATTTTTTATTCTTATAATTCAAATCCATCATGATAGAACTTAAAGTATTTTGGGTTTGTATTAAGCTAATTGCATTGAACGGGTATTTAAAAGATTCTAAAATGGACAAGATTCCTTATGCTTCCACTATTAGTAGTCTTATGTATACATAGGTCTGCATCCATCCAAACATAGCTTTTGCTATTAATGTGCTTGAAAGATACTTGAATGACCCTAGGATAGGTCATTGGAAAACAGCTAAGAAGATAATGAGGTATTTTTAAGATACCAAGAATCATATGTTGACTTGTAGATAATATAATTCACTTGAGGATGTTGGTTATTCAGATTCTGATTATACTTCATATATAAATGATCGTAAGTCAAGATCTGAATACAACTTTATGATGTTTGAAGGAGCTGTCTCATAGAAAAATGTTAAACAGACACTCACAGCTACCTTAACTATGGAAAGCAGAGTTTATTGCATGTTATAAGGCCACTTATCAGGCTATATGATTAAGAAAGTTAATATCTGGCATGCAATTAGTTAATTTTATATCACGACCTCTACCAATTTTTTTATTATAATAATTCTTCAACTGTATGTTTCTCTCAAAACCATAGGAATTCTAGCTGTACTAAACATTTTGATGTTAATTCCTATTCGTTAGAGAGAAGATTGCTGAATCTCAGACTTGCATTGGATACAACCCTAGTAAAGACATGCTAGGGATTCGTTGACTTAAGGCTTACCTATAAGAATATTTAAAATCAAGTAACTCATATGAGTCTTGTTAAATCTTTTGATGAAGCCATAATTTAGTGAGAGTCTAAGATATGCTTATTTTATTTTGTTGATGTCTGTGATCAATAATTGCTCATATTGGAACATTGGTGATATATTTATACATGTATAAATCATTTACTTCCCTATCAGATTCAATGATTTTGAGTTCTTTTTCTTATGAGCTATGGTCAAGAGACTGACCTTATATATATCCAGTTCCTTTGAGATTATAAGGCATTATATTTAAACATCACTTGTTTCCCTATTGGATTCAATAATTCTGTATGGTCTCATTCCACTTACGTAATCATTGCTTAATTTGGATATTAAAACATTAGTAATATATTTTATACATATACAAATCATTTGTTTCCCTATCGGATTCAATGATTTTGAATTGTTTCTCTTCTAAGTTATAGTTGAAAGACTAAATTTTATTCTATTCCTTTCAGATTATGAGATATTATATCACTTATCTCTCTATCAGATTCAATGATTCTATATGGTCTCATTCTTTGGATTAAGTTTATAGCTTAATGTATAACTAATTGTTTAATTATTGATATTTTAATTATTCCATATAATGCTATCCAAGTGGGAGATTGTTGTATTAAAATAAAATAAATAATTTATTTAGATAAAATTATATAGATTAGCATTAATTAATTATTGAAATATTTATTTAAGTAATTATTTTTATATTTTAACATTAAGCATAGAACATATTAAGTCCTAGTTTAATGTATATGATCCGTGATAGGTTGGATCATGCACAAGCCTATATGGTAGAGATCCCAACCTACAGCCCTTTAGTGGTCAGTAATTTTTTATCACAAATCTGACTTTAAATAGAAAGATCAGGTTTATTATTTTGATGATGCATAATAAGGATTGTCACTCCAAAATATTTTACTCTCTCTATCTAGATAATCTAAGGGGCGGAGTAGGTTGTAATTCTACTCATCATCATAATTTAGATCAGTCATTACCTTATCAAACTATGTATCAGGTACGTTCATAATTTTATTATGATCAATTTTATATTTTAAGATTTTAATTCATACTTCTAACATCTAGAACTTTATGATATCCATGAATATTGTGCTAAATAGTATTTTTAGTAAGATCATGTGCATTGTTCCTTCTAACCAGTTGCTTGAGTCGGATAATTTATAATAGGCAAAATCACATGATGGGAGCTTCTTTGTCAAATATGCTTATAAAGCTCTAACCGATTCCACATTTGTTACAACATCTAACCTTTAGAAAAGAATTTGGAAATGGTTAAAGACAGAGAGGATTAGAACCTTCCTTTGGTTGGTAGGAAAGGAAAGGGTTTTAACTAACAATTAAAGGAAGGTGCATGAATTGACTAATTCGAATTTATGCCCATGTTGTCAATTTATAAGATAGAGATAATTATGGTGTACCACTGATATAGTGATATATTAGTACATCAATAGATTTGACATTAATTTATTATCGTGTGCTGTGTCTAATTTAACTTTTTTAAAAAAATAAAATTAACTCATAGTAAGATCTGATAATACATTGATTCACCACCCCATCAATAGTGTATCATAGTTTCTTCCTTACAAGATAATCAATAATGCATTTGTTGAGAGACACTTAAGGAGGTGAGCAATTTATGGCTTTCATTAATAAAACCAGAGGATTAGAAGAAATTTTTTGAGGCTATGGACTTCCACACTCTACTTTTTTTAAGGCCCGCCAATCCTAGTAATTCAATGGTTAAGATTGAGTCAATATGACAAAGAAAGTATGTCCTACTTGAAGCAACCTATTTCTATTAAATTTCTTTTTCAATGTTTAATTTTTTTAAAAAAATTATTACCCAAAATTAGTATATCAATGTATAAACCTAACTCATCAACTACTTTTATCAAATTTCATTGATTAACTATATTTAAAATCCCCATTTTTAGATATCATTAAATTTATGATGCATATATCTAAAATTTTTGTCTTTAGATATAATTAAATTTATAATACATATAATAGTTTAGAATTTGATGTATAAATTTTTTAAATCATAAAAAGAATAGTTAAAAATTATATAAAATTTTAATATTTTATAATAAAATTATCAAACTATTAATTTAATTTAGTACTTAAAATAAACATAAAGATAATTCTAGGAACTTGATTTTCAAAAATTAGTTAAAATATATTTTTGCAATCTTAACTTTTTCATAATTTTTAAAAATAAAGTAGGATTAAATAAATTATCAAATCTAAATGGAATATATATAATATAAAAGTCAAAATAAATTTCCTAAAAGCATAATACAAAAAATTAAAAGAAGATTAAGGCTCGGCACTCATCCTTGGATTATTTGTGCATTTATATTATTTTTTAGGTTAAAGTGCATAAAAATAAAGTAAAGTAGTCAAGCAAAACTTAGGTTGCAAGTAATAAAATTTGTCCATTATTTTCCTCTTTTACAACATATTGCGGTGGTAATTGATTCAACAAAGCAGGGTGCCTATGCCCCCACATTTCTTGTTGGAACATAGTAATCTGAACCTTATTTTAGTTAAGCATGCATGATTGGCTTGGATGGAACCTTTCTAGAAATCTAAGTAGGTGAAATAAATCAAACTCGAACCTTATGTTTGATTTTACGTGTTGGTTATTGTGAAAGAATCGAAATGACATAATTGTTAGTGGTGTGCTTCATTTTTAAAGTTAGTGAAAGAATAAAGGAATTGCATATAGCTGCTTGGGTTATGTTGAACTAAAGGTGCAGTATCTAAATAACTAAGGTACAGATTCACTAGGAGTATCCTATGTTTAATTGGATTAAATGTAACTCAAATGGCTTAGTAAAAAACTTCAATTCAACTAGTTATGCCATTGTTTTCAAGGATGCTCCAGGAGTCGGGATTATAGGATTTAGTAAGTTCATAGGGTATGCATTAGTTCTGATGGTTAAGCTCTGGGCCTTTTATGGAGCATGAAGCTGGTTTTGAAAAATGGTTGATAAAAAGTATTCTTCGAATTAGACACAGTTGTGGCTATTAGTTTAGTGAAAAAGGGTTGTCTAAATTATCATTCCTATTAAGCTTACATCAAATCTATTCAGATGTTATGAGCTATAATTAGAAGATTGAGATTCAACATTATTTTAGAGAAGCTATCCAAGTGGCTAATTGCTTGGCTAATCTTGCTCATAAAGTTAGTTGTCCCTATGAATGGTATTAAGTATATGACTTTCCCCTAAGCTGTTGTGTGGAGAGGTTCTTAAATGATATGCAGAGTGTTTATTTCTTTAGGATAGTGGTTGGGTAGTTATTACACCCTGAATAATTTGAAATTTTATTTTAGTTATTTATCTAATAATTTCATCTATGTATTGATAATCAGGAATGTTATGGGTAAGTTTAGAGTAAATAATTAATTATAGAAAATAGAATTTTATTATGAAATCAAGTGGAATTGAGTTACATATGAGTTAGTGTGAAATTAAAATTAAATAGGATTATTTGGAGGAGATTTGGGGATTAATTTTTCAACTTTACCCTTAGTCGAGCTAGTATTTACAAAAATACCTTTTTAATTAATAAACCCAATTTGCACTCATTTTCCCTTATTTGTTTCCTAAACAACCAATGAAATTCCCTTTCCTCTCACCACTTCTCTTTAACTTTCTCTCTAAATTTCAAGTTAATTCTCAAGAATATAGTCAATTTCTTTAAAGATTTAGTCCCAAGGCTTATTGTAACCAAGGTAAAATTTTATAATTTATGATTTTTTAAGCTAGATTCTCCAAGTTTTAATGATAGGAAAATAAATTAGGGACTTGTGAGGGTTTTACTCATTTGTGTTGATAGGATTGTCTACCGCCTTCTCCAAATAAGAATTTGTAAGTAGATATATTACTTAAACTAATAGAATTTTAAGCTTATATGTTTAGTTTGGTAGATAAAGAAATTTTATGACATGTTAAGAATAGTGATTTTGAATCTTGAATTTTGAAATGGCTCATTGATCTTTTTGGATGAGATAAAATATTGAATAATGTTTATGTGTAATTTTTAAGCTTCAATATGTTTGCAAATTGAAAATTATGGTTTTCCTTGTTATGTTCTACATTTTTTAGCACAATTTCTAGAAATTTCAGAATTAGTACTCGAGTATAATTTATAAGCTTCAATATGTTTGCAAATTGAAAATTGTGGTTTTCCTTGTTGTGTTCTACATTGTTTTAGCATAATTTCTAGAAATTTCAGAATTAGTACTCAAGTATAATACTCAAGTACTTTTTGGAGTATAAACTCAATGGCTAGTAATTAAGTACCTCACTTGAATATTGGAAAGTTCTTTGCTCTCTGCTTCCAAGTATGTGAGTATAATACTTGAATACTAGCCCTAATGTTTTAGAGTTTCGTATTTGACTACTATACTTGAATACAAAAACTTCTGTGCATTATTGCCTTCGAATACTAGAATAGGGTATTGAAATGGTTCTGTTATAAGGAACCTATACTCGAGTTTCATACTCAAACACTCATGTTGAAACACTTAATCGCCTATACTATATCTGATCCGATGTGCAAAAAAAAACCTTGACAGTTAGAAAGGTGCAATAAAGCATTCAAATTTTATATATTATATGAAAAGGCTCTTCTATTAACTCTCTAACCAAATCCTTAACAGTACCTCATGCCTACATTAAAGTGCATCTATCCATCTTGAAATGAGCTTTAAATCAGAAACAAGATATCTTTCACTGCTCAAATTTGAATCTTTCACAGAAATGTTCATTTACATATTTACCCTGATGGCTCATTGGTCAGGATATCAATCTTTTATTTTCTAATGTTGTATTAAGGTTCTATTTATTCCTCTAGTAGTCTTAGCTAGCTTATTTTGTAATTTTTTTTCTTTCTTTTTTGGCCTTCTGTTCTTGATTGTCCTCAAAGAATAAAAAGCAAGGACCAGCTTTCTAGCAAAGCTCCTAATAACAATAGAAATAATGCTCAACCAAATTGGTGTAAACATTTCATCAGCCACCCATATGTAAAGCTTAAAATGGCACTTGTTATATTGCCGTTAGACCTAATCATAAATTGATAGTTATGCAAAATTGAAAATTCCCTATGTTAAAGCCTTAGTTAGAGAATGTGAAAATTCATTAAACCTTGTTGCTCAAATATGCTCAATACTAATGGGAACTTGATCTGATTAAAATTGTAAAAATTCTTTTTTTATCTTTGAAGATCACTCCAATAGTGTCTATAGATTTTGATATAGTTAATACATGTAAAACACTAACAGGGATTTGAATGGAGAGTTAACAGAAAGGAAGTTTTTCACACAATGTGTAAAATTTGAGTGCTTAATTTTAGCTTTTTAAACATTAGGGTTTTTCTGCACATCACATATAGTACAAGGGGTTAGGTGTATTTTAGTCAAAATTAAAAGTTTGCAAAAAATCTTCTAAGATAATATGAGTATATTAGATTTAAACTAGATTTCTTATGAGTTAAGTGCATTGATTTAAGTGCATATACTGTGAGGCTAGTTTTTCTTTTATGATTAAATTGCTTGTAATGCAAAAAATGATAATGTGACAAATAATGAAAAATGATGAAGTGATAATGGGATAATGGAAAAGAGATGATGAACTTGAAACACAACATTGGATTTAGATATCTACTTATGAATGGATAAGGTGTCTAGAGGGATAAAGTTGAATTTATAAATTGATAAGGTTGATCGAGAGGTACAAGGTAGAATAGTTATTATTTCTAGAATATGAATTCTTTTGTAATTATCAATATTATCTATTCCTTGAAATTGTATATGATTATGAAGTTAGATATATATTGGAAATTGAATATTAGATTATTGATTATGAATTATTTTAATTAAGTAAATTATCTACTTACTAAAATAAAGTCTCACTATTTTTCTTTTTAAAACATTTTACAAATGTTCAAACCAGAACTCCCCAACCTCCACTAATTGTTCAAGAGTAGGACTTATCCTACTAAGATGTTCAGATAGCCATAGTCTAGAAAACTTAAAAAGAGATATGCAATGGATTTTGTAGATATTTTGTTTATATGATAACAAAATTTCATTGTAAGTATTTTTTGTGTTTATGAAATTAAGTAATTAATTTAATTAATTTGATAGTAATTGTGTGACAATACCAAGTTAGGATTGGATAAACATGTGAAAATTGTGAACAAGACAGTTATGACTGTAGTTCCTCTATTTATTTTGTTTTATGTTTCCTTATTTACCAAAAAAAAATTATTTCAAAATGTCAAGTTGCATTACAATCACAATTAAATTCTAAAAAGTGAATTGGCCTGAATTTTCTATCTCCTTCATTATTATTGGTCTTAAATATTTTATTTAAAATATAATATATATTTTTTTATATTTCTCTATATTGAATGAGCTCATAATATACATAAATTAAAATTTTATTAGCTTGACCTCAACTTATTTAAAACATAAGCCTAATAATTTAACTCATTTATTTCTTATTTATGTCATAAACTTAACTTATTAAGTCAAAATTTGAATTGAACTCTGAATTGTGCATGAATTAGCTTAACTTATTGCCAAACCTAAATTCTTGTTAGAAGGTCTATAACAAAAAACTACTATTGTAAATCAAATATAAGAAGACAAGTATATTTAAAACCAACATGCATCATTAATCATTAAAGAGTGAATATCAAACATAAAATAAAAGGAATAGAAAAAAAATTGTTTTGTAAGCACTATAGAATGCAAATATTCATTGCCTAAGGAATAGTTATTCCATCAAATAATGGAATTCCCATTTCATAATAAAAGTGACAGAATAATCATTACATTATTTGTGGAATGATTTTTTATATTCTTATCCATTACATTTTTTATATATATTCCAACATTACTTAATATTAATAAATAATAAAATAACATCTATTTTTCAATATTATGCTATTAAAATATTTTAGTAATTATACTTTAATAATAAATTTTAAAATAAAGTACCTTTATATTCTTTATAAAAAACTATTTAATATATAACTTTTGGCAAATTAAATATTCATGTTCTTACTATAGAAAATTGTTTGTTAATTATAATTTTTTATGTTTTATAATATATAAAACTGTAAATAAACAAAAAAATTGACAATATCATCTCTCATGTAAATATGATTTCAATTTCACACTTTCTTTTGTAAGAGTATTATTGTCATTGATACTTTTTTTTCATTTCATTCCTAAAATAATTTTTTTACTAAATATAATTATGGAATGGAATGTCCATTCCATTCCTAAATATACTAAATGTAATTATAAGATGGTCAATCCATTGTACCAAATGTAACATGATATCTAATATGAGAATGCACATCCTAATTGATAAGTGAATCATCACTTGATAAGTTTTTGTTTTAATTAATGTCATAAAATTCATAATTTATGCATTTTTTTTAAAGATATAAAGCTACTTCTTTGAATTATAGTATTATAAAAGTTTGCTCCATTTTCTTTACATGCATTCCAAGTTGAAAGATAATTTTTACATATTAAATAGATTTATATTTTTTAATAATTTCTCAACAAATTATTATCAAATTTAGTGTTATTATGGAAGAGTTAATTCACTTGTTTAGGAGTATACTTACAATTATATAATTCTTTATAAAGTATGTTCTCACAAAATTCATCCTTGAATATAATACAAATGGGTTGGAACTAATTGATACTGGTATTAACCAAAAGTATATCTATTCATAAAATTAAATTATTAATTACAAAATTATATCTATTCTGGTTTTTTAAAGCCTTGATTTGCTGCAGGGGGAAGATGGAAGAAAAGAATGAAAAACTACCCGAGTAAAGACGATGTGTTTAATAGTAATGATGGGGTATTGTATAAACATCATAGATTTAATGATTCAGAACATTAAGAAATGGATTTTAAAATTATTTATAAATATAATTTCTAATGAATTAAAACCTTCCGAAATTTAATTCTTGAAGGCTATCCAGAAAGGCTCACTAGACACGATCCCAATCCCATGTGCTCTTGTTTTTCTTGCTGCTTTCGTTTAGAGATGGCAACGATGCCTAGTGAGGGCAGAATTGCCTTAAAACTGTCCTGTCTTATAATATCTTATCATTTGCTTTGAAATTGTCCTATCATACGACAAATTGAGGCATCGTCTCTATAATTAGCGAGGTATTGGTGCCCTGCGGAAAAATTCAAAAAATTAAAAAAAAATAAAAAATTTAAATTTTACATATTTAAAATTTAAACGTAAATAACATATAATATTTAATATACTTTCACCACGTAGGTTTAAAGTTACACATAATTTAGTCAATAAATTATAACAATAAGGGTAACAATAGCCTTTCTTATTTTTTTATTCATTTTTATAATTTTTATATAACAGTTAAATTAAAAAAATTAAAAATAAAATTATTAACATGTATTTTAAATAATTTAATTACTAAAAAGATTATATATAATATATATCATTTATATAAATAAAATTATAATATTAAATATGCGATGTTTCACAAGGTAAATAATACTAATACCATCTCATGCCCTAAACCTACTTTGAATTAAAAACCTGTCCCATATCTTACCCTCATGACATAAATTTTCTTACCATATTTACACCTCATTGAGGCAAAATCTACAGACCAAGTATATATCCTGAAATTTTACCATCTCTACTTTTGTTGGGTCAATTGACTTTTAACATATATACAATGCAAGTTTATTCAAAATATATAGTTATAAAAAAATTAGGAGTAATTATATTACACACACAATTTTATTCATTTATTATATATTTATAAAAAAATTACTTGTTTTATTCCAAAACTTTACTATCACAACTTTATCATCATTTCTTAAAAAAAATTATCCTCAAATTATCATCAAAATTAGAAAGTTATCAATGTACTTTAAAAAAGTTACAATATATTAGAAAATGACGTGGAACTTTGGTGCATGCAATGATATTGACATACTTTCTTTATTCAAAATTAATATGAATATGTGAAACATATTTTATAAGAACTACGAATTTAAACAATTCAATTGTGAATTATTAGCCTCCTCGTAGGCGTTCTTGCACCTTCTCAAAGACTTTTCCCTTTTATTTCAAAGAAATTAAAATTTTTAATTATTATTATAAGTATTAACTATAAATATTATTTGAATCAATAGTAATAATATCTTTGTGGTTTATAAAAATGTATAAAACTTCATAAGTATAATTTATAAAAAATTATTAATGAATTATTATTAATTTATCGTGAAATGTCATTAATAAATATAATTTGTAAAAATATCATCAATTAGCTAATAATATAATTTAAAAAAAATATACTTTATCCACCTGTAATTTTATTTATTTACAATTAATCTATTTGTATTTTCAAACATTAAAATTTGTCAACATATACTTTTTATCATTAACACTTTAACCACCTAAACTTTTTTCATCCAAATTTTAATAGAAAACTTCCTAACATATGAGTTAAGTAAAATCGGGAGATAGTAAATATGAATAAAGTGTAATTTTCTTATATTTATATGAATTAATATAAAAAATTCTTAACAAGGACTAAAATATATTGTCTCGTTTCCTTGTTTTAATAATATATCTTAAACAAGAAAAAATTCATTACAACACATGGCACGTGTAAAAAAAAAAAAAACTATTTGTTTTTGTAAATAATAAAATTTGTATATCTTATTACTAAAAATTTTTCAAAACATATGATAATAACATATGATTTATAGATTTAAATTAAAGAAGTAAGGCTAATATAATTTTTTTAATCCCAATTGAAAATTTTGAACATTAATTCATACAAATATAAAAAAATTATAATTTACTTCCCTATAATTTCTTTTGAATTCACTTAATTTACTTGCTATAGAATGTTCTATTAAAATTTGATGAGAAAAAAGTTTAGGTAGGTGACGTGTTAATATTAGAGTACAAGTGAAAAAATTATAATGTTTAAAAACACAAGTAGATTACAAGTAGGTTAAGTAAAAACTAATGAAAGTACAGGTGGGTAAAGTGTAACTATCCTTATGATTTATTAATTTATTATACATCCTCATATATATTTAAACATATAATTAGTAATGATATACATATACAATTTGTGCATCAAATGTGTGACTAAAGAGGGTTCAAAGAAGTAGTATAAGAAATATAATTTCCTAGAAAGAAGAAAATTTTTTAGTTTGGTTGGCTATTAATTGAAAAAAATAGGAAAGTAGTACTTCTCAAAAAATTTTATTTCTTATAAATCATACGAAATTACTTACCTACGGTTTCTTCAATAAGGAGAACCTTTTATTTTTTTTATAAATAGAAATACAAATTTATCCTTACATAATTTAACGACTAACCACTTTAATTTTTTATCATCACCATTTGAAAAGAATAATAAATATAATTTATTAATTATAAAATATAGTTATTTTATTAATTATATAATAAATAGAAGCAGAATTGTGTAAATTATATAAAATACATATTAAATATTATATCATAAATATAAATTATAAATATAATCATAAATATAATTATAATAGAAACTAAATTCTAAATATAATTATATTTATTATATATATCTATTATATTATTTTATATTTATTATTGTAATATTCAATTATAAAAATAGAAAATTATGCAATTTTTGTCTATTTTATATAAATTAAAAAATTATGTGCGGCCCATATTAAATTTTTACTCAAATTTCTATCTCCCTTATTTTTATCCCATCATCCAAACAAGTAAAATCTTCTCTTCTTCTTTATTTTCCGTTCTCCGATTTCATCCTTTCTTTATTCCTATCCATCCACTCAATGGGCAAGTAAAATGCAATTTCCATAAACTGTACGCTTGTCACTTGAGAACTGTGGAAAAGTTGGACTTGTATTGACTTGACTTGACCAAATTTTTATAAATTGACTTGACTTGCTTGATTTGCGGGAAGTGCTGATACCATAAAATTAGTGGAAGAAGACTAACAATTACGGAGGCGAGGACTTGTGAGATTGATATCGGGCTTCTTCCACATAGACTTGGCTGCTTTATTCGCGGGAAATTTCTGCAGCGCACTGTATAGGGATCTATTAGCAAATGAAAGGCATGAATTTTTTCTTTTTTTGGTGGATTATAGGTTGAACGGATGATGGCACATTAATTATAAATATTATTGTATATTGGTGTATCACTAATCACTAATTTAGTGGTACCTTTAATCGAAGGCTGAGTTGTCTAAAAAGATGGAATAAAATGAAAGAGATTTGAAGAAAGAATTCCAAACATTAAAACAATCCGACTTGAAATGTACCAAAAAAAGGAACAAAATGAAAGAGACTTCAGAAGAATGAAAGAGTAAACATCAAGAAATACTAAAGAAACTTCCAGACATTAAAATGATCCCATCTTTATATAGCATTCAGGGAGGGCGGATTGTTTTGATTGAGTTTGAAAATGATATAAATTCTCATCTCATGTGGTAAGATACGGGAAGTTTTTATCCTCAAAAAAATATTAAAAATGACATAATAATAATAATAATAATAATAATAATAATAATAATAATAATAATAATAATTTTTATTCAGTAAAATTTTATCATTATAAAATTATTATATTTTTTTTTCTATGCACTCAAACAGAATAAGGACCTTATCTCAAAATAAGAGCATGAAATGAATAATATTTTATTTTCAACGATAAGAAATAATATATATAGTACAAGGCGGATTTGAGCCGCCCTCCCCATCCCAATCCTCTGGAAGAATTTCTTCATGACTATGAGTACGAGTTGGCGCACACAATAACTTAAAATTTGACCTATGTTTGACAGCTATCATGCGAAATTACTCACCTACACTTTCTGAAGAACTTTTTTTGTTTTTTACGTATAGAAATACAAATCTATCCCTACACAATTTAACTAATAATCACTTTAATTTTTTATGATCACCATTTGAAAAGTATGATAAATGTAATTTATTAATTATAAAATATAATTATTTTATTAATTATATAATAAATAGAATGAGAATTGTATAAATTATATAAAATGGATATTAAATATTATATCATAGATATAATTATAATAGAAACAAAATTCTAAGTATAATTATATTTATTACATATATCTATTATACTATTTTATATTTATTATTGTAATATTCAATTACAAAAATAAAAAATTATGCAATTTTTGTCAATTTTATATAAATTTGATAGAATTAGTTATTTAAGTAAAACCTCTTCATTTAAACTATATTTTATTTTTATTTATATTAAATAAATTTAACATATATATATATATATAAATAGAATATATTTTAATTTTTATACTAAATTGAAAATTATGAAATTATTAATTTAAAAAAATTATGATGGAATGACATATTAGAAATATAGTTTCAAAAAAGATAATTAGAGACAGTTAAAATGTATTGAAATTTTTTATTTTTTATATTACAATTTTAAATGGTATAATAGTTATTTTAATAATACTTCTTAAAAAGTTTAGAGTTGAATCAAATCAAATCAAATATACGAAGTTAATTTTTGAGAAGTGTTAATTTCTTAATGTCAATTAAACAATTTTAAACTCTCCCAAGAAGTCTAAAAGAGAATTTATTTCTTAAGAAATTTAATTTCTTACAATAACTTACTTTCTATATAAATCAAATGACTCTTAATAAACCTCAATTTATAGTGGAAAATAATTTTTAACATTAGAAATTGTGTTATAACTTACTTTTTGTATAAATCAAATGACTCTTAATAAGCCTCAATTTACAATGGAAAATAATTTTTAACATTAGAAATTGTTTCATAGTTACATCAATTATGAATGAATTTTTTTAATTTTTTTGGCTTTATTTGTGTTTACTTGGTGGACAAATATTTTTTTCATGAATAAGGTTTTCTGATTTCTTTAATTTTATTAGTATTTAATTAGTGGGTAGTTATTTTTTAATTGAAGTGATTAGAAATTACTCTTTAGCCATATTGTATTTAAAATAGATGATAGTTATATTTGATTTATTTTTTAAATAAGTGGGTGCTAAAAGTAGCAATCCTATCTATATGGTAGTATAGATCATTAAAATTTTTATTTAACTCAATATATGTAAATATTATAAAAAAAATTTATCAATTGTACTTGTCGTTGAAAATTTTTTAAGAAGTATGCTTTTATGAAAGTAGCTATTTGTGTGCTAAGCAGTAAAAATATATTAGGCTTTACGAGGGAAGTACAAATAAAATTCAAAGAATTTTTCATGAAGAAAATTGTTTTGTATCGGTGATGGGCAACAAAATAACAAAATGATAGTGGCAACAAAAATATTGGAGAAAAAAATATACTAAGACGGGATAATATTAAGAATCAACAGTATTTAAATAGGTAAATAGATTGGTTGAATCTAATGTTATCAGTGAACTAGAATGCAGAATTAGTGAAATACGAAAGTGCGGATATATACGAGGCGTTGATTGGATGGCGGAGAAAGAAAATAGATAAAATTTCTGTATAGGGATCTATTAGCAAATGAAAGGCATGAATTGTTTTTGGTGGATTATGGGTTGAACGGATGATGGCTCATTAATTATAAATATGATTGTATATTGGTGTATCTTTAATCGAAGGCTGAGTTTTCTAACAAGACGATGGAATAAAATGAAAGAGATTTGAAGAAAGAATTCCAAATATTAAAATGATCCGACTTGAAATGTACCAAGAAAAGAATAAAATGAAAGAGACTCAAGGAGAATGAAAAAGTAAATATCAAAAAATACTAAAGAAACTCGAAGATAGAATTCCAGACATTAAAATGAAAAATAATATAATTTTTCATCTCATGTGATAAGATATGGAAGAAGTTTTTATCCCAAGAAGAATATTAAGATTGAGATTAGATAATAATACTTATTTTTATTTAATAAAATTTTATTATTATTAAATTATTATATTTTTTTATTGCACGCTACTAAAAGAGAGTATGAAGAATTTATCCCCAAAATAAAGTCGAAAAAGAATAATATTTGATAAATATAAAAATGGCCAATCAAACTTATGCTAGTTGGATTAAATGAAAAATTCAGGCTTACAACAAGAAAAAGTTTATTTTACCTTAATTTCAGCCAAGTTTAAAATAAGAATATTAATTCTCTTACTTGATTTTCAATCCTAAATTTTAATTATCTAAAACGGTCGATAACCTAATCAACGAAGGCAAAAAAATCAGCCTTTTCTTCAATACTACCTTCTAATGCCTCAAATCTTATAAAAAAATCTAGGTATATGATTACAACCGGCATCTTAGGATTTCTTTATTAGACTATCCGAACACTAATTTAGACATTAAAGCGTGCTTGGTGGAGCAAGCACGCCTCTCTCTACTGTATACATCTAACCTTAATTTCTTGTGCAAACTGTTGAAAAACAATAGACACTTTTGGAGACATGAAGTTTAGTTTTAATTTTATTATAAGATGATATAATTTATTTTTATTTTAAACAAAATAAAATAAAATTTAATTTAATTATAATACATTTTGTAATTTTAACTTTTATATTACTATATAATTCACTTAGAAATTAATTTACATAACAATATATATTATATTTTTAACTCATATATTACTTAATATTAGAGTCATGTCATCCTTTTTTTATTTGTTCCATTACAGCTTTTTTTCTTTTTTTAATATCATTATGTTATTTGTGATTTATATATTATTATCATTAAGAAGTATAGATACAAAATGATATTTTTATTTTTTATTTTAAATAAATTAAAATTTTAATTTATTTTAATTATTTAATTACTTATTATATTTTTAACTTTTAAATTACTTTATGACCTATACATTATTTTTCTTCTTCTTATTTGTTGCATTGTATTTTTTTTTCTTTTTAATGTCCATTTCTATTATCTACAACTTAAATACTAATATTACTAATGGTATATATGCATATATGTATATATATATATATATATATATATATATATATATATATATATATATATATATATATATATATATATATATATATATATATATAATATTTAATTTTATTTTAAAAATATTTTAAATAACTTAAAATTTTGATTTGGAAAGTATGAATCGAATTATATAATTAAACATTTTATTTTTAATAAAAATATTAAAAAATTAAAATAAAATTTATTTATTTAAATTTTATCAATATTTTCTTTATATGCATTTTCAATTATTATGTTTTAAAATAAATATAATTTTTTATAGTTCACATGCTATTATGATTTCTTTTATCTTCTTAATTACATATTTTATTTTGTATTTTCCAATTCACCACCATTTGCTATTATTTAGATATGAATATCATTGAATAATATAAATGTAACATAATTTGTTATTATGAAATTATTAATTTAAAAGTTTAATTGAATCGATTACTTTATATTATAATTTTTAACTCTTATATTATATTTTAAAATTTTATTATTTATAAATTTGAATTTATAATTATAAAATAAATATGATAATTAATATTTATAAGCTTTGATAATTTTTCTATTATATACTTATTATTCTTATTCTTATATTAAAAAAATAATAGATACCTGTGCATTGCACAGGCTAAAAAGTTAGTTTTTCACCATAAAAGTCATTTGCAGATACATACATCTTCGACCTTCTCTTTAACAATAGCAATCAACAACCGAAGTAATGGCGACCCCCATCGACCATCGGACGGACAAACGACATTCTTCAGGTTTTTGCTTCAGCTCTCTTTTCAAGTACATTTTCCCTCACATTCGAATCCTCTCGTTTGAAACATCATTTACACAAGGATTATGGAGTCAAATTGCGGTTGAGTTTCAATTGTTTCTGGGTTTTCAATTTATATTGACTTTGAATTTTGGATTTCATTGGCTTTTTATAAATTTTGTTATACTGATGAATTGGAAATTTTCAGAAAAGGCCTTTTCCCAAATTTGATTTGGGTTCATTGCAACTTGAAGGTTGATTTGTGTATCTAAGATCTTTTCGATTTGATGGGGTTTTTGGTAATGGATTTTATGATTTGAACTATGTTGTAACGGTTTTGGTTTATTGCTTCTTAACACCGGACCATGGTGACACCAATAGCAACCAAAATTTCATGGTTTCGCCCCTATCATCTTGCCGTCAACCACAATGACACTAGTAGGCACGAAGAAAGAATGGGTTGATGTTTACTCTTTGCAAGAGAATGGGGATAATTTTGTCCAAAAAATATAAAATTGACGCCGTCTAATTCTATTTACTTTTGAAGGAGGTCGGTGTTTTTTTTTTCCAAAAATGAAAAAAATTATATGTATTTAATCCAAACTTTAAGGAAGTTGGAGTAATTCACCCTAATTATTATTATGCTTTTTATTAATGTGCCACTCTCTTGTTTACATAAAGTAAATGATAATGGATATTAATTAATATCATACACACACCGAAAAAATATCATTTTTAAATGAGTTTTTTATATCTCTTTTATAGAAGTGGCTCACCATTTAACAGCACATGCAAAGTCTTTGGTTTAAGGCTTTAAGCTTATGATATGAAGGGAGAAAAAGCCCAAAGAAATAATGCTAAGAATAATAGCTCGTTTTCAATGAATTTAAATTTATTTTACTTTTAGTGTAAAACTTTTACGTTAATAATGATTAAGATGATGTTATGTTACTAAAAAAAGTAAGAATAACTAAGATTTTTACTAATAGTAAAAGAAATTTAACAAATTGATGTAGCAATATATGAATAAGCAATAATATAATTATAGATCCATCATAAAATCTTACTATCATTTTTGTATTGAATTTTAAAATTTAGATGATTCCTAATTAATCTCTAATATTCAAGTTATTACTATCATTTTCTATCTTAAATTTTATAATGTAGATGTTACTATATATTTACTGTTATTTTTTATTTTAATTTTTTTAAAACTTGAGATGAAAATTGAGAGGAAAAAAATTAAATCTTAATTCATTCCCTAACGTGACAATTTTTACTGTATGTTTTTAATCTAAATTTTAATTTTGATATCAAAATCTATTATTTATTTATACAAATATTTCTGTCTATACGTTTTTGTAAATTGAAAAGTAGAAAATTATAAAATTCTTTATAATATAGTAAATAATATTAGTATTATTATTCTTTTATACTTACAATGTATTAGTATATTTTTAAATTATTTTATCACTATGAAAATATATACTACATGTAAATTTTATTGGCATTTTAACATAATTTATATAAACTAATAAATAGTTGATATTAGTATTATTATATAATAGAGCTTGCATCCCATAGAACTTATTGTGGAAAATTTAAACTCATGAGTGTTATAAATCTATAAATGTATCATGCTCAATTTGATCCAATGTTATTTTCATTATCGTGTGTAGAATAAAAATAAGCCACATTATTAGAAAAAAGTAAAAACAATTAAAAGAGTTTACTAATAATAAGATAAATAAATCCTCTTTTTTTACTTCTTAAATTTGCTTTTTCTTATTTTTATCCTTGTGAAATATTTTATATTAATTTTATTTTTACAAAATATTAATTTGTTCAATTCCTTCCTAACGAGATAGAATTGAACAAATTAACCTATATATGTACACTAAGAAAAAGATAAAGTTGAACAAATTAACCTATATACGTACTCTTTTTTCTTTTTTGGTTTATGATAAGAGTGTTTTTATATCTTTTCTATTAGGTAAAAAACTAATCCCTGTTCACTGCAGGAATAATACATGATAAATTCTTTCTAATAAAGGTGCATCTAAATATCAAATTCATAACCAATTTTTGTGTCTAGAATGCCTTGAAATTTTAAGGATAATAATTTATGTTCACATATTGAATTCATGTCATGTCAAAAAGGTAGTCACAATCTCAATAAGTTCAATCTGAATTCAATTCAAATAATGATTGTATCAAGTTGTATTAATATATATTTTTTTAAACATTTTGCGAGTTAACCCATCTAAACTATTTAGTAGTTCTAATTAATAAAATTTATATTATAAATTCATTTATCAATTTTAATTACTTATTACTATAAATATTTTTAATCATTAATTAAATATTACTAAAATTTTATTGTAATTTTATTATAACATAAAGTTTATCTTTTTATTATATATAATTATTTATAATTTAACTATTAATTATTTTTTAAATAATATTATTAAAATTGTAATATAAATTCTTAGAAAATTGGTGTATCAACCTATTCAATTTTTAGTTAATCTTAATCTAACTTATTTATTATTCATATTATACGAATTGAGTTATCTATAACCTAAATCTGGATCTAAGTAAAGTATTTCATGTTTGTGTTATGCCAAAAATTGTCATTCTTATGGGATTTAATCTATTTCAAATGAGTTAACCAATATTGGTAAGAGTAATGCTATCGGGATCTCCACGTCTTTGGAGGTTGTGCATTGCCACTATTAGATTATATTTAATGTATTGAAATTTATATTTTTAATTTTAATTTACTTACTTTAAATTTTACAAAAAGACAATCTAATTATGAATCACTCAACTTCTTACGAGATGAAACTCCTACAAATTATGCTATTGGTAGAGGAGAGTTTAATCAAATAAGATAATTTTAATATTTTTAATAATATAACAATCTTGAAATAGGTGATGGTGCAAAATGCATTTATATTATCAATTAATTAAAATTAAACTTATATATAATTTTTTTAATTCTATTATTTTGATATTTTTTGAAAATATTAATTTAATTTTAATATTTTATCAAGTGTGTAGATACAAACATTTAGCGTCTATTGTTTCCTATTTTTAAAGATATTTTTCTATTTTTTATTTTTAAAAATAGAAGAACAATTTTAAAAATTATAACTCTAAATATATAATTTAAAAATAGTCAAAACTTATTTTTTTTTCTAAATATCAATTTTATAATTAAATAAAATATTTTTTATTTGCAATACCTACTATTTTCTATTCTTTATTTTCTTTCAATCTTAAAATAATTTTTAAAAATAAAAAAATATTTTTTAAATAATTTTTAAAAATATAAAAATAAAAATAAATCCAAATATAATATCAGAAAAACGTTGCCGCTCTGAACGTTTTCCCCCTAGATAACGTTCGTTTTACCAACGTTCCTCTTAAAAATTTTCAAAAGAATAAATAAATAAAAGTAGTAAAAGTAACATTATATAGGTAAATACATCAAAAGAAACATTAATAAGGGAAATTCCTCTGTCCCCGACATCAAGTGGGTCAAAAAGCCTCAATAATACGCAAGCAATTAATATTGACTAGAATTATATGTGAAGAATATCCTTGCACAGGTAGAATATTTATTAAATTAAAGATGATATTCACCCACCTACCCTACTTTATTGATTTTATTTCTTAACTGTTTATTTACCATTCCTACAATAAAGAAATCATCATAGAATATAAAAATGAAAATAATTTAGTAATAAGCCAAGTACTCCATTACCTCTTCCCTCATGTCCTTCACTTCCATCATCTTTTCCACAATGAAACTGCCTCCAGTCTACCATTATTTTTTACTATTCTTCTTCTCTCTGAACATCATAGTGTGGTTGGCTTTACCAGCTGCAAATGCTCTAACAAATGAGACTGATAGATTGGCTCTGCTCAAGTTTAAAGAATCAATCACCATAGATCCACATGGAGTATTAAGCTCATGGAATGACTCAGTTCACTTTTGCAACTGGGTTGGAATCACCTGCAGCCGCCCGCACCAAAGAGTAACAGCTTTACAGCTAGGCGGCAGTGAGTTGCATGGACTAATATCTCCTCATATTGGCAATCTCTCATTTCTACGATATGTCTTCCTCCGCAACAACACGTTGTTTGGCCAAATTCCGGAGGAAATTAGTCGTTTGTTCCGTCTAAAAGAACTCCGGCTTCAGAACAACACTTTAACTGGAGAAATTCCACCCAGCTTGGCCAACTGCTCAAAACTCACAATCCTTAGCTTGCGGTGGAACAAGTTAACAGGTGCAATACCAAAGGAATTTGGTTCCTTGAACAGGCTTCAAATACTTTCTGTTGCCTTTAACAATCTGACCAGAGGCCTGCCATCCTCTATAGGAAATATTTCATCACTCGAAATTCTTAGAGCAAGATACAACAACCTGGAGGGACCTATTCCAGATGAGATAGGCCATTTGAAAAACTTAGAAGAGTTTGGAGTTGCTACTAACAAGCTATCTGGTACAATCCCCTCTTCTCTCTACAACATATCTTCTATTTTGGTTATCTCAGTTGCAGAAAACCAGCTAAGAGGCACCCTACCAAAATACATTGGTTCCACCACCCCTAACCTACATTACCTAGAACTTCCTGATAATCAACTTTCAGGGCCAATTCCAACATCACTATCTAATATCTCTGGCCTTGTAATCGTTGACTTGGGAAGCAACAAATTTGTGGGACAAGTTCCAACCAACTTGAGAAGTTTGCAACAGTTGCAAGTTCTAAGTTTAGAAGATAATGATTTCGGAAGTAATTCAAGTAAAGACTTGGATTTCTTGCAATCTATGGCAAACTGCAGCAACTTGGAATACCTTCAACTGGGAATTAACAATTTTGGAGGTGTTTTGCCGCCGACTGTTGGCAATCTCACTATCCAACTGAAGAACCTCTTCCTTGATGCAACCAATATATATGGCAGCATTCCGATGGAAATTGGAAATCTCATAGACTTGGAAGTCCTTTCCTTGGCGAATAATTTTCTCATAGGCATCATCCCTGTGTCTATCGGGAAATTACGAAAGTTGAAGAAATTGGACTTAGGTTTCAACAGATTGTCTGGGCAAATTCCACCCATTTTTGGAAACCTCACTGAATTGATTGAAATCTATTTGTCAGATAACAAATTAGAGAGTGTCATTCCGAAAAGTATAGGAAATTGCCAAAATTTACAGGATCTGGACATTTCAGGAAATATCCTTACTGGGGCAATTCCACGACAGCTCATTGGTCTTTCTTCATTAACACGCACACTCAACTTGTCAGGAAACTCATTGAGCGGCAGCTTACCTCAGGAAGTAGGCAACTTGAAGAATCTCAACACATTGGACCTCTCAAAAAATGCTTTGTCTGGTGAAATTCCCGCGACAATTGGATATTGCATGAGCCTAGAGCACCTCCTTCTTCAAGCTAACGCCTTTCAAGGTGTTATACCAGCATCAATGGCTGCCTTGAGAGGCCTTTTGGTCTTGGATCTCTCACAAAACAACTTGTCGGGTATAATTCCACAAGAACTACAGAAACTTCCAAGCTATGTATATTTGAACTTTTCATTCAATAATCTTCATGGCGAAGTACCAACCAGCGGACCATTCAAAAATGCAAGCGCCATATTGCTTACAGGAAACAATTTACTTTGTGGGGGTGTCCATTCTCTTCATCTACCATCCTGCCCTGTTAGAATCACACAAAATGAAAAGCACCACGTTTCCGGATTGAAAATAATAGTTATTTGCGTGGTTCTTTCCGTCTTCATATCGGGAACTTCATCAGTTGCTCTTTGGTGGGTAAGAAGACCTAAGAGGAAGGCATCTACTTTCTCCACAATTGAGCAACTCCCCAAGTTTTCCTATGGTCAGCTCTATCATGCAACAGGTGGATTTTCATCTGACAACTTGATAGGAGCAGGTAGCTTTGGTTCTATATATAAAGGCCATTTTGATCCAGAGGACAGAGATGTAGCCGTGAAGGTTCTCAATCTCCGTAACAAGAGATCTTCAAAAAGTTTCGTGGCCGAATGCAAAGCCTTGAAAAGCATTCGGCACCGAAACCTTGTCAAGATCTTATCGTGTTGCTCAAGCACGGATAACAAGGGCAGTGATTTCAAAGCTCTCATCTTCGAATTCATGGCGAATGGAAGTTTGGACAAATGGCTAAATAGGAAAGATGGTGGAAATCGATCATTGAACCTTCTTCAGAGGTTAAACATTGCAACCGATGTTGCATCAGCTTTAGATTATCTTCACCACGAATGTGAGCAACCAATCATTCACTGTGATTTAAAGCCAAGCAACATTCTCCTTGATTCAGATATGGTTGCTCATGTTGGTGATTTTGGCTTGGCAAGACTTGTATCTGCCACCAACGAGGTGCCGCAAAATCAAAGCAGCTCCATTGCATTAAAGGGCACTGTGGGATACGCAGCTCCAGGTAATTCAGTACAGCATTGCTGTGAGTCTTGTATGTTCCTCTTGCTTCTTTGTCAATTAATCAGCCAAGCGTTTTATCATTTTTATTACATTACATTCTCCAAATTAGATGTGTTTCACCAAAGTGGTTTGCTTTTGTGATGTAATAGCAAAAATTTTCTAGTTTCAATTCAGTGACCAGTAATTGTTGTTAACTTGCAGAGTACGGAATGGGAGGCGAAGCATCAATGGAAGGAGATGTATATAGCTTTGGGGTGCTCATATTGGAGATGTTCACCGGCAAAAGACCAACACATGAAATGTTTAAAGATGGTTTCACTCTTCATCATTATGTCAGATCTTCATTGGCCCAAAACCTTGCTCATATTGTTGACCCAATTCTTCTACCAAGAGAAGCAGAAGACACAGCAGAAGCTAGTTACAAAGAGGAAATCAGGCCAGAAGATGATAATGAGAGCATGAAACAAAGGCAAATCCCAACAGATGCTAAACTGCACGAGTTGTTGGCATCACTTTTTGATGTAGGACTTGCTTGCTCTCTGGAGTCCCCAAAAGAAAGAACAAACATGAAGGATGTCTGCAAGCAACTTCATCTCATTAAAAATAAGTATCTCAGTGCTGATAACTACCGCAGATTTTAAAGGCAGTGCTCAATTGTTCTTTTGAGTTTCCTAAATGCACTTTTTGTCACTCTTCCATTTTAATAAAGAAATGCAGTTAAGTTTCCAACGGATGGAAAAATAGGCATGGTCACGTCAATGGGAAGGACTGCTCGGATTTGGTGAGGAGGTTGTGTTAGTTTCATATTGTCCTTAAGGTTTAGTAGTCATTCCATTATCCCATACAATCTTCTATATCAAACCATACGAGTGTTTGTTTTTCATCTTTTATTATTAGTTCATCTGTAACGTATGTCGTTTAAAATAATGGTATTAATCTCATTGATTTTGTGATCAAAATCTTTTATGAGCTCATACTTACTAATTAAAGCTTCAAAGAAGTTGCCTGTGACTGTTGAAACACAAAGAACAAAACGAATAAATTTAGCTCAAGCGAAACCCTTTTCAAGCAATTAACCGATTTGAAATATCACACAAAATAGAAATAAATATTCCTATATCTATATCGTACACGTTAAAATCTTAGTTTAAACTAAGAAGAGAGAATACATACATTATAAAGTTGCGTGAGAGAACAGGGAGAGAATTGAAATTCAAAGATGTTATTATTTCGAGATATATAAAAAAAAGTATAAGATTTTTGGTGGACATAAGATTGAAACCTAAAATCTTGGGAAAATTATACATTCCTACATTTTACCCACTCATTCTTTGGTCATTTTTCATTTAATTCACTTATAATTTTAAATGTTAAAATTCACTTAATCCACTTTTTTTAATATTAACACTTACTCATCTAAATTATTTTTATTCAAAATTTAGCAAGGAATTTACATAAATTGCACATGATCTTAACTTTTTTAAAATTTTGACTTAATTTGATACTTATTTATAATAAATTATCTAAAAATTTTAACTATATTAAAGATTTATTGTCTACAATTTGTTCCGTAATTATTAAATAGGAAGTGCAAAATAAATTTTTTTTGAGATAAATTAATTTTAAATAAATATTAAATTAAATAAAAAAATTATAAAATTAAAAATCATGTGTGATATACGTAAATTTTCTCTTAAATTTTAGATAAAAATAATTTAAATAAGTAAAATATTAAAGATTAAAAGTATAAATAAATAAATTTTGATATTTAAAATTACATATAAATTAAGGGAAAAAATCAGATAAAATATAATTTTACCTTAATCTTTAACATACCTAGTCATTTGTCGTTGGATCGTACTAGAAGTTTGACTTTGGGTATTTTAACAGTACCGTACGTGGACTCCATTTAATGCAAGAAGATTTCTTCCATAGATATCCATTGCTCTTCCGTTACTTCAAAAATAAAATTATTTTTTAATATTTTTGCACTTTTAATTTAATTGCAAACTCATTTGATAAATGATAAAAATAATTTATTATTACTTAATTATAATATATAATAATCATAATTTTTACTTATTAAAAATATAATTTGTAGAAATAATTATTTTTTAAATGATAATTAGTGTGAATATTTTTAATTAAAAAAATTACGGGAATCTTGCTATAATGCTCAAGTAAGTTTACCTTCTACTTAACTGCTAAGAATTTCCATACCATGGAAACCAATTATAAGAGTAAAAGAGATTGTACCCTTATGAGTATAGCTTTAGGGTAACGGAATCTTATATTTTCATGAAAGTATATATTCTTAAAAATATAATTTTTGAGAATTTAATCAATAAGAATGTAATATTTTTATATTTGATTTATCATAAATTTTCTTGAGAATTTCCATACCATGAAAACCAATTATAAGTAAAAGAGATTGTACCCTTATGAGTATAATTATAGGATAGCGGCGGAATCTTATATTTTTATGAAAGTATATATTCTTAAAAATATAATTTTTGAGAATTTAATCAATAGAAATGTAATATTTTTATATTTAGTTTACCATAAATTTTTTTGAAAAGATTTTGTCAAATTCCTAAATATATTATATTACTGTGTTTGGTTATATTTAATATTCTTGGAAGTCTTGATATTGTTTCAAAAATAACTTTATCAAATTTTTTATTATAAATATAATATAGTAAATTATATTTTTATTTAAAAAATAATTAAAAATTTTATTTAAAAATAATTCTTGAGAATTTAATTAATAAGAACGTAACATTCCTATGTTTGATTTATCATAAACTTTCCTGAGAATATTTTGTCAGATTCCCAAATATGTTATATTACTATATTTGGTTCATATTTGATATTCTTGAAAATCTTGAGATTGTTTTAAAAAATCTTTATCAAGTTTTTTATTATAAAATATAATATAATAAATCATATTTTTATTTAAAACTACATAAATAATTAAAAAAATTTTAACACCTAATAAATTAAAATTTAATATTTAATATCTAAAAAATTAATAAATATATATAAATATTTAATACTTTATTATATTTTAATATTTACTCTATTATATTTTAATATTTTATACTTTATTATTATTAGATCAATTTTTAAATGAAACAAGCGTAATTTATTTAAGTTGTTATTATAATATTAAATATATTTAGTATTTCTATTTTAAAAAAATTATAAATTTTCACAAGAAATTATTTTTATAATTATATTTCATACTGATATTAAATTTTACATTGTAGTTTCTTCTATATTATAAAATTATTTTATATTTTTATATATAAATATACCTTTTTTAATGGTATTGTTATAAAAGTATAAAAATAATCTTTTGTAAAATAAAAATATTATTATTTTATATTTTTATAAATAAATATACTTTTTTCTAAAAAAATTTCAAGCCTGTTATATTATCTTTTAATGAAAGAAATTATACGCATATATAATTATATTAAAAAAATCTTTCAAATATTACTAATAATAATAAAAAAATTATAATTAAAAAGCTAATGTTATTATATTTCTTAATGATAAAAAATATTTTAAAAATAAAGTAATAATTATTTTTAATCTAAATTAAAAATTATTTAATAAAATAATAAATAAGAAAAAAATTAAATGTGAGGATAATTTTATCTTTTTAATTTAGTATTAACATTCTTATTTTATGAGAATTTAAATTTCTCACCTTCTCCTATAAAAATATTTTAAAAAAAATTAGATTAAAAATATTTTTAAAAATTTAATATTCTTAAATATATTTTTTATAAATTTTAAATTAAATATGAAAATTTTTCTCTTAAAATATTTTCGAAAATGTTACAAACATTTTCCGAACCAAACACTGATGCTTAATTTTGTTCGGCGTAAAAATTAACAGGAAAACACCCGTTCACGATTAGTGCCACCGTAAATAGTTTTCTTCCAAGAAGGCCACCAATAAGATAAGATAATTTTCATTTCTCATAATGCGAGAAAGATAAGAACAATAAAAAGACAATTATTTTATTAAAAAAAATTGAGATGCTTCAAAACAAAGACACCCGACACAGTTCACTCTTTGAACCTCGGATTCAAGGTTCTCACCAAAGCCAAACCCATCTGCAATGGCGAGCCTGTGGCGGGCCGCGATAGGCCAAGCGGAGAATCCAACCGATTACGACGGCGTAGAGTTTTGGTCGAACCCAGAACGCTGCGGTTGGCTCACGAAACAAGGGGAGTACATCAAAACCTGGCGTCGCCGGTGGTTCGTGCTGAAGCAAGGTAAGCTGTTTTGGTTCAAGGACTCCGCCGTGACCCGCGCGTCGAAGCCACGCGGCGTGATTCCGGTGTCGAGTTGCCTGACGGTGAAAGGCGCAGAGGACGTGCTTAACAAACAGTACGCTTTCGAGCTCTCAACCCGATCCGAAACCATGTATTTCGTTGCTGATTCTGAGAAGGAGAAGGAAGACTGGATCAACTCGATCGGAAGGTCCATCGTGCAGCACTCCAGGTCCGTCACCGATTCTGAAATCCTTGATTATGATAGCAAGCGATGATCATGAGACATGAGGCATGTTGGTCAGTTATCGAATTTTTCAAAATCGTTGATCTCCGTGGTTGATTTGGATAAAATTGTACGTGTCTTATGTAAATTATTAAATTATGCTGAATATCGGTTTCTTGTTTTGAGTTTGATCTTTGTAAGTAACGTGAAACTCTCTGTTCGGCGCTGATGGGTGCGCAATTGCTTTTGAATGGTGTATTTTTCTTTCAAGATAAAGTTTTTTTTGGTAGATTTGATTATGGGTTTGGTATAGATATATTCTTTGTCGAATTGAATTGGACTTTAGATTCGAATAGGTTGTAAATCATCAGTCATGATAGTTATAGAGCTTAATCTCTGTTGTGCGGTCGCATTCCGAAGTGTTACATACACAAATCGTAAGAGCAGGGGCTGTAAATTGTCATTGTTTAAGCAGAAATTTACAGAGAGAATGTCAAGATTTAAGCTTCATAAACTTATTATTCAGTTCATTTGACTTTGGCTAGCTTCGCTCTCTTTAGTTGTTTGCTTTCACTTGCTTGATGCCTGCTGAAGCTTACCATGAATAAGGAAGCAATTCTATGGCTTTAAGGTAGATGGTTGATCGGTTCATCTCTCTTTAAGTTTGTAGTTGTATCATATAATTGTTTGTGATTTGTGAATTACCAAAAAGTTTAGACATTGAAAGCCACTTCAAATTTAACAGCCCACCCTGAGACTGTATTATGCCTTCCTGTGAATGATTTCCATCAAATGATGAAGGTGATGAGCTCTACCTGCTCACATTCTTTTTCTATAGTGTCACGGTTTTCTTTTTTTTTTTTTTTTTCCTTTTCTGATGTGAATTTGACATAACAGTGGGAAAACTTTTTTTTAGCTATTTTTATTTAAATTTAATAGTAATAAGAATTTATAGAATACTAGAAATGTAGATGATAGAACAATCAAATTAAAATTAAAAAAAAAAAAAAGAAGTTCTAGCACATATAGTGACATATAGATAGTGAAATGATACTTTGTATTCTGATGAAAGAGAATCAGTTTATTTATTTATTTAGTACCTACATGATTAGTTACTTAATAATTCTAGTGATTAGATTTATATGCTTATTTTTTATAGGAAATGAATTAAAGGATTTTTCATTGAATGACTATTCATCTATTGTATTTTAATGTAAATTAGGATGGCAACAAAGTTCGATGAAAACATGGTGGTTCAATTTGATGCTTAATTTTGATAGGAAATGAATTAAAGGATTTTTCATTGGATGACTATTCATCTATTGTATTTTAATGTAAATTAGGATGGCAACAAAGTTCGACGAAAACATGGTGGTTCAATTCGATGTTGTTTACCAGGAATCAGAATATCTCTCTTTTAAGTTTGTAGTAGTATCATATAATTGTTTGTGATTTGTGAATTATCAAGCGGTTCAGACATTGAAAGCCATTTCAAATTTGACAGCCCCCGAGACTGGATTATGCCTTTCTCTGAGTGCTTCCATCAAATGATGAAGGTGATGAGCTTTACCTCCTCACATTCTGTTTCTATAGTGTTAGGGGGTGGGGGCTCAAATGTCTAAAGACATGAACCTTGTCGAGTCGTGTGTATGTTAAGTCACTTCTCTAGATCAGATCATTCTGTATGTCTGCCCTTCTTCATATTAATTCAGCTCGACTAGTGCATCTCACATTTTGCTTCTATTATCAGGTGTTCATTAAGTTGTCCTTTTTCCAAGGCTAACCTTCGTTTGAAATCTTAAAAAAACTAGAATTCAATTTATTTAGAATTTATTTGTAATTGAGTTTATGTGTAAAATGAACATCTACTGATTTTGGCAAAGTGAATTTGAGTCTTGCGGCTATGCATTATAAATCAATATTGCAATCTGTGTAATTTTTGAAAGGGTCTAGACCATCAGACGGACTCGGTTACCAAGCGTAGTGTTGTTGCCGATCACAAATTGACTTGAGATTTATTACACCAAGTATACTTGAGCTTGTTTACTAGATCACAAGCTTCCATACAGTTTCTAATTGGTTTAATATGCAAGATTTGTGTGCATTTTACTGTAACCAAATCTCTTTCCTAAATCATCTTCAATTTAGAATGTCTTGCTTCGTAAAATTAAAAATTAACAGGATTCAAGTTATCTTCATCCTATTTGTTTATTGTCTTACCAAACAAAAGATTTTTACGTGTCATTGTTTCTCTCTCCAATTTTGCAAAACTTGCAATAGGATGGATCTTGATAACCAAGGGAAATTTAAATGTTTGAAATCCAAGGCCAAATGTGTAATTAAATGAGCGGAGTGCATTGATCACTCTTTGCACAAGAGGCACTTGGAGTGACAACTCAAGCTTAGTAGCACATAAAGTATAATCGCACTCAAAGTCAGTGCGAATAAGCGTTTCAATGGTTAAAATATCCAACCGTTAAGAAGTTAAGATTCTCCTAGAATTGCCGGCATTGAAATAAAGCATTGCACGGGAAAAGAAAGCAATATAGAGTACTTCAGCAAAGCAAGGGAATAACGATATGTCCAGATCAAATTGCTCTATTAGGGTTTTGAATGATAACAATGGGGGAAATACGGCGACTAATCCACCGGACCCAGGCAACTCCACAGATAAGGAGGAATTACTACAAGACCGTGGGCATGTCTATTTCAAGAAGAAGCTCATGGGTGGCCCTGATGGAGGACCGGACAGAGATCCTGAAGATTTACTAGCAGACCAAAGAGCCCGGATTGTATACCACAATGGGAATCATTGCCTACCAGAAATCTAGTTTGATACAAAATTAATCGATGAATTGAGTATACCTTAGAGAAACTCCCTTCTAATTAAGGTTCTCGGTCGAACAGTGGGATATCAAGTTCTTTGTAGGAAACTGGAATAGATGTGAAAAATCAAGGGATCAATTAAGGTAATTGATCTAGATCATAAATTCTTTATAGTTTGATTTTCCATGGATTGTGATTTGGATTATGTACTATCTGAAGGACCCTAACTAATTTTCAATCACTATCTAATAATCCAAAAATGATCCCCTGAATTCATACTAGCCGCTCACTCAATTTCCTCCACTCTAGCCTAGGTATCGAGTAGATACTCTGAAGGTCATTGCTACGGCCATAGGAAACTCGATTAAAATGGATAGAAATACTTTTGTGACCTCAAGGGGTAAGTTTGCACATCTATGTGTTGAGATTGACCTCACAAAACCCTTTGTTCCCCAGATTTTGATAAAAGGCTGCTGATTTAAAGTAGAATATGAAGGCTTGCACAAATTGTGTTTTGCTTGTGGCCAATATGGGCATAATGAAAATCAATGTTCTAACAGCACTACAAAGAATTCTAATCAAGTTGGAGATGATAACCAACAAGAAAATTTGTTTGGGGAATGGATGATGGCCTCAAAAAGGAAAAAGGTTACCACAAACAAACCCAAAAATCCCACAATTGGACAACAGCCCGGGGCACCAATACTACAAATACAGGAAGATAAAGGGACTAGAATGCATTTGAGGTTTTATCTAACCTGGTTGAAAAGGATATGGAACCCATTATACAAGATAATAGACAAGCTCCCTTCAATCCAGATAACATTTCTCTATCACGCTCACAAGTCATTACCAAGAAATCCAAATTTGTTTGCAATCCTAAAGAAAAACTAGCAACCAACCCAACAGAACAACATGAACCTATCGTTTCACATAGTATACCCAAATGCCATTCCTTTGATACCCATATGAACAATAATGCAATCCCTAAAAGAAAACTCCCTGTGTTCCTTACAAAAGCTTAGCAACATCCCTCCCTCGAGAAAACCATAAATCCTACCCTGCTTTCTCAAGATATGCACATGATTCCCAATCTAAAGGATGCACAGCTTAATACTACTCATAACCAGATGAAAAATTTACTCTCTCAGGGAGATCATCGGGGACAACCTCCAAAACTAGAACTTAATGACATGGATACTGGCTAGAATTTTAACAAAGAGGATGAGGAGGAGGATGTCAGTGCTATTGAATCCTTTGAGAGTGAAGATGAAGTATTATGTGAAGCTACTCAATAAGCTTTGCTCAGGTCTATCTTACAATTATATCCCTTAATTTTAATTAATCATTTAAATAGCTTCTCTATTTTATCTTGGAATATAAGAGCTGTTACTAGCCTAGATACCAAGCGTCATATGAATCATCTTCTCCAGTCTCACAAACTAAATATTGTCATTATCCTTGAAACTCATATCCCTTTCAACAGAATCAGTAATTGGTGGAATAAGAAAGGATTCACCTTGCTAGCCATTCAAGATCCTTAAGGATTCTCGAAAGGGATTTGGATATTGGGTAATAACCCTCTCCCTTCTTTCTCTATTATTAAGAGTCATCATCAATTTATTTTCATCCAATTTAAAACTAGTATTGTGACGTGGAATTTATAACTGTTTATGCCAGCTCAACTCCTTCAATCAAAACACTCTTATGGAATGACTTAAAAGATTTCTTTCTCCAATCAAATGACCCTTCAGTAGCCATTAGGAATTTTAATGATATTGCCTTCGCGACTAAAAAGAGAGGAGGGCCAATTTGCTCTCGCAGAATTGAGCAATTCTACAAGAATATAGCTGCATGTGAACTTATTGATTTAGGTTTCAATGGACCTAAATATACTTGGCACCGAATGAAACAAGGCAGATGTACAATCTCTCAAAGACTCGATAGAGCCCTTACTAATGAGGGTGGAGAGATCTTTTTCCAAAAGTTGTTGTCCTTCATCATCCAAGAACCAATTCAAACCATCATTCTATTATGCTGTGCAATAAAGGATGTACAAAGATCCTGAGAAATAAACCTTTCAAATTTGAAGTAGCTTGGATGACCCATAATTAGTTTGAAAACATAGTAGATCAATGCTGGAAAGATCATTCTAAAATTGTTCCCCAAAAACTTCTTTATCTCTAAGAAAAATGTCTAGAATTCAATAAAAAGGTATTTGGCAATATCTTCCAAAGGAAAAGAAGAGTTTTAGCCAGGTTGGAGAAAATTCAACAGGAATTATCCATACACTTTTCCCACAATGTAGCCATGTTAGAAAAGCAGCTAAATGAAGAATTCAACGAGATTCTTAAATAGGAGGAACTTTTCTAGTTTCAAAAGTCCCGTCTTCAAAACCTAGCTATAGGTGACCGATGTACCAAATACTTTCACACTTCCACTATTATTTGAAGAACACGCAACAAAATAAAATGTTTGAAACTCTCTAATAGAAGCTGGTCAACGAATCAAAACAAAATAAAAAATGAAGTCCTTCAACACTTTAAAGATCTCTGTTGTAATCTAGAAGACTGAAGAGATTCTAATTTAGTCTTAGAATGCTTTCCTAGAATCTCATATCATAATGCTACCTCCTTATTGATCCCAATAATGAAAAATGAAGTCCATTCTACTATGATGTCTATTAGATCTTTCAAAGCTCCAAACCTAAATGGATTTCAAGCCATTTTCTTTAAAAATTATTGGGATATTGTTAGTGATACTATTTGGAAATTATTTCTGGAAGCTTTTTCAATAGGAAACATCTCCAAAGGATTAGCAGAAACCTTATTGGTTCTTATCCTAAAAATTGACACTTCCCAATGTATTACAGACCTTAGGCCAATCAGTTTATACAATGTTGTGTATAAAATCACCACCAAGGTCTTAGTCAACAGAACCAGACCTATCACCTCTAAAATAGTAAGTCCTTTTCAAAGCAACTTCATCCCAAGTAGAAATACCATTGATAATATTGTCCTTGCTCACGAAGTTCATCACTACATTCGTCATAACAAAAGTAAACACGGGGCTATGATGTTCAAAATTGACTTAGAGAAAGCATATGACAGAGTGAATTAAGACTTCCTTAAATGAACCTTACGAAGCTTTGGTTTTCCTAAAAGAATTATTCTTTTAATTATGAATTGCATTGCTGGATCAACATTTAGCATTTTATGGAATAGAGAGTGCTTGGAATCCTTTTTTCCTAAAAAAGGTATTAGGTAGGGAGACCTTTTATCTCCCTATCTCTTTGTTCTCTGTATGGAAGTTCTATCCCAGATTATAGAGAAGAAAATTTAGAAAACATGAATGGAAACCACTTTCTATATCTGGAAGGGGTCCTACGATAGCATATCTACTATTTACCGATGACGTCCTTCTGTTCTCCAAAGGTTCAATAGCTCAAGCTAGGGTAATCATGGCATCTTTAAAGGAATTTTGCAGATTCTCAGGTATGAAGATTAACTTTCAGAAATCAAAGGTTTTTCTATCTCCAAAGATTTATAGAAGAACAATTTCTTCAATAGAGCTCATCAACAATATTATTTCAACTGAGGATATTGGTAAATACCTGGGCATTCCTTATATAGAAGAAAGGCTAACAAGATACATTTCCAATTCATCATCCAAAAGTTAGAATCGAAACTATCGGCTTGGAAGAGTAGCCTTTTAAATCTTGCTGGGAGAATTACTTTAGCCCAATTAATTCTAAATGCTATATTAGTTTATTTTATGCAATCAGCTTTTCTCCCTATGGGGACTTATGACAAAATTGATCAAATAGTTCGAAACTTCATTTGGAAATCCCACTAAGCTAAGCATGGCCTTCATTTAGTTAATTGGGAAATAATTACACTTTTAAG
The DNA here is from genome assembly GCA_020226215.1 of Sindora glabra. Classification (NCBI taxonomy): domain Eukaryota; kingdom Viridiplantae; phylum Streptophyta; class Magnoliopsida; order Fabales; family Fabaceae; genus Sindora; species Sindora glabra. The sequence continues at coordinate 59,217,782 of CM035230.1, read as the reverse complement.
AAAATATGGGGATCTCAGCATTCGAAAAGCTAGGAAATCAAATTTAGCTCTTATAGGAAAACTGAGTTGGAGTCTAATTTAAGAAGAAAATAAACCTTGGATCAATGTGATGTGTCATAAGTATTATTGCAAGGAATCTCAAACTCTAAACTTTCATTACTTAGTAGGGACATCTCCCATATGGAGGCATATTGTCAAATGTATGCAGACTTTAAAGGAGGGATATAATTTCTGTGTGGAGACAAGTAGGAATATCAGATTTTGGTTGGATAGATGGGTTGGTGATTTCAAACTGGAAGACATTGTTCCTTTAACATCCTAAAAGAATAGAAATATGATTGTAAATGAAGTAATACCTGTAGGAAGATGGAACCTAGAAGTTTTTCTTGAATCTATACCAGAAGATATCAAATTAAGAATACAAGCAATTCCAATTTCCCTTTACTAAAAAATTCATGATAAAATTATTTGGGGACACTTAAGGGATGGTATCTATTCGACCAAATCAGCATACAAGTGGCTGGTTACAAGAAATATGAACCTGACACTCTTACATACAATAAAATCTGGTTTCTGCAAATCCCCTTAAAAGTTTGCACTTTTTCCTAACTTTATTTTCAAGACAAAGTAGTTACAAGCCTTCTGAGATGGAAGAGGAATTTATCAGATTCCTCTTTCCGCAAATTCTGTCCAGGTGAGATAGAATCCCTCATTCATCTGCTTCGGGATTGTCCTAAAGCCAGAATTATGTGGACTGCATTAAATGCCTCCTCCTTTGACCCTGATTTTTTTTCCAAGGAGACCATGGATTGGCTTTTGAGTAACACCTTTCCTGAGAATCAGAATGTGAAGGAACACTGGAGCACCACCTTTCTAATCACAACTCGGTGCATATGGGTGGATAGAAATAACATGATTTTCAAATATGTCAATATTCCTCACTGGATTATAACTCGAAAAGCTCTTTGCCTGGTGAAGGAATGCAATGAATCTAAACAAAGACTGAAAACCAAGCGTAGAAAATTGATCAAGCAGTGAAGTGGATGCCCCATCTGTTTGGAGTTGTAAAACTCAATGTTGATGGAAGCTTTTTGGGGAACCTTAGGAATGTTAGTTTTAGTGGTCTAGCTAGGAATGAACATGGAAATTGGCTATTTGGTTTTTCTCATTTTCAAGGTTAGTTTACAAATCTTCAAGTGAAACTCTTAGCCATCAGATTTGCTTTAAAGATTTCCAAAGACAAAGGAATAAAAGAAGCTATTGTGGAATCTGACTTAATGGATGCCATTTGAATGTGCAATCAAGGAACTAACCACTCTTATCCACTCTGGGGAGTGATTCAAGACATAGATCATCTATCTTAGTTCTTCAACAATATCTCTTTCTCCCACACCTTAAGAGAAGATAACCAGCCTACTGATATCTCAGCTAAATGGGGAGCTAAGCATCGGAGTCAAGAGATTATTTGGATCCATCCTCCTGAAGCAGTATCACTGGCCTTCTTAGCTGATTCGCTTGGAGTTTGTTTTATCCACTAGCTGCTGCTCTCCTTTCTGTCTTCTCCTGTCTCTGTTTGTTTTTCATTCTTTTTTTGTTGTTTTTGGTTTCTTTGTAATTTCTTATCTACCAAAAAAAAAAGCAATATAGCAACAATCGAAAAAAAAATTCATTGAGTAGTTTGAACTAAATCATGGAAATAATCAAATAAACTATCAAGGGTTCCCAAATTTCTCATATACATGCAAACCGTATGCTTTTCCATGATCTATGACCACATTCTCAGTTTTGGAGGGTGAAATTTCACTTGCATATGGTTCGCAAATTAACCATGCAACACAAAAGCTTAAACTAATTAAAGAAGAAAAAAAATGATCAACCTGATTCTTTGATGGTATGTGTTTGGATGGGGAAAATAGAGAAGGATAAAAGAAAAAAAAAAAAAGAAAGTTATATCATAAATTTCTTTTATTGAGAGTTTATTTAAGGAGGAGCAGAAATTGAAAATTTAAGACTAATTCTTCAAAATTCTATACTATTAATTATTTTATGTTTCTCCGATTTGAAATATTATAAAGAATTTTCTAAACATTCATACAAAAAAATGAGGAGAAATTATAACTTGTTCATCCATCATTCTCCCTCTTCTTTCCCTCCGTCTTCTCCCGTTGAGCTCTCTCCCTATGCCCTCTAACTTACAAAGATACCATAACAATTATTAAAAAATGAGGAGAAAGGATTTGGATTCACTTAGATGAAGGAAGTGCTGGAGCGATTGCAGAGAACGAAACCAAATTTAGAGTACTGGGGATAGAGACAGAGAGATTCGGTTCTTTTTGTTGTCTTTTTGCTATTTCTTCATAATTTTCTTTTAGTAAATGGCAAATTTTCATCACATTATTTTCTTTGCTCAAACCTTTATTTATTTATTTTTTTCTGTTGAACTTTGATACAAACCTTTATCTTGAATTTTTCTAAAATAATTAAGAGTATAAATCTATGGAAGAAATCGTGAAAGGGGAAGATGTTCCTTTTCTCTATTCTTATATGGAAAAAAGAAACAAGTTTTCACATGCGGGCTAAAGCAGGCTCCACCAATGCCATGAGATTCGCATGTTGTCTGGATATGTCCTAATTCAGGGTGTGGGTGGCAGGATTCTAAAAAATAAGTATGCTCATATTCATTTTATATGGGGTTTTGTCACGCCATCTATCAGGGTGGATAACAATTCCAAATTTAATTTTGAATAATATGGTTTTAGCAATATTCAAAAAATAATGGATTCAAACAACCCTCCCAAAAAAACATACATCTTGGATCCTACAGAAAAATGCACTAGTTGAAGTGATTGTGAGGAACAATACCTTATATGGAAGGTACTTCCTCAAGTCCGCCCCGCCCACTGTATTTTTAACCTTCCCGTTGTCACTTTACAGCTCATTTGAGCATATTATTGTCAGTCTTAGTACAGATATGATCAAGTATATGCATTTATATAAACTAATAAATCAACTATAATATTCTCAAATTTGCAAGAGTCACAGGGGCATCAGAATCGTAAGAGTTGATAGGTCCACCCCTCATCTTGAGTCCAGCATTACTCAAACTATACCATGGCCCAGAAGTAAAAACTTACAAACAGCAAGTTCACAGAGAAACAACCGACTACCACCTTATATCTGACTTCAACTTTTCATGAGATAAAAAATCTTCGGTTCTCATGTGCATTGAGATTCACCCTTACTTTTTTTCTTTTCGGTATGAACCATCCAATATCCAGCAATTCACATTGAACTTCCTACTAATCTGAATTCAATCCAAGTTGACCCAATATTAAAGCAAAACTCTCCCAACGATAATTCCTTTTATTCACAAGACTCGAATCCGAAATCTTACTTAAGGAACTGAGTTCTATTATCAGCAAAGGAGATGCTTCCAAATCCACCGCCATAAGGCCCATGCCTTGTAACCTCCAACCTATCAATCATCTCCATGGCCTTCACCTGCATCCATAACCAGAAAGTAAGAAGGACAGTGGAGAGTAAAGTGCACAATGGTAAGATCTATTAGTTAATACTGCAGGTGGAGACACAAGTTTTGGGATGCCACATATGACTCAAATCTTAAATCATCCAGGCGAGACCTGGCAGCTAAATAGGAAATGGGAATGTCGCATAAGAAATAAGTAGAGGCTCCTCCTAGGATGTGCCTCAAGGATGAGCAAAGCATGCTCACAAAGAATGTAGAAGATTACACACACAAACAGACAAACCAACAAACCAAAATAGAAAGACATCCATAGAAGATAGGACCGGAGGAGGGAAAGATGGTACATTCTGTTGTCAGATACCAGATTGCACAGAAGTTAGCGGATATACTTTTATGAGTTTGCAGTAATTTCCATAATAAAACCATCATAGAATTTGGGAAGTACAGAAGGTATTGTAAGTTGAATAAATGGAGGTAAGCAAGCCATGGACCTTCGGTGCTCCACTGACAGTTCCAACAGGCAAGGCAGCACGGAGGACATCCCAGCTGGTCAGGTGGTCCTGCAACTCTCCAGTAACCTTCAAGGGAAAAACAGTTCATTGATGAATATGATTTGTTAAACTTCAACGAGAAATATACCAATAAAATCCTTTGAATAATGCAGTTTCCCAAATCTATTTTAAAACAATATAAGTGAGGCAGAAAATAGTAATGTCTGCAATATAGGATACAATGACCATAATTACAAGTGAAAACATTTTTTAAATTAGAAGAGAATGTCAAAAGCATAAACATGCATAACAAAATCCAAAGACGAAGTTTCATAGTGCGATTTATATTTACAAAATAGTATTATATTTGTTATGAAAAATAGAGCTATAATTCTAGATTCAAAAATAGGGAGATATTGATTCAACATGAATGAGAAAAACAAACAAAATTGAGGGTTAAATAGAAAACAATGCCTTCAGGGTAAAAATTTTATAAGTATGTTTTGCAGGTCTTCGTACATTTTTTTTTTTTTTTGTTAAGAAAAAGAGAGAGTAAGGGCAACCAGCATTGACTATATTCTCTTTAGGTGTTATCATAGAATTACTCTCTCACTATAGAGCTTTACTAAAATGCTAGCAGTTCTATGAATCCCCCGCCCTTTATTAACTACAAATTGACCTCCTCTTGTATTGAATCTATAATTTTTAGGATGAAGTAGTGACCTAGAACCACAACGCCAACCACCTTGGTGGTTGTGCAGGTCCTACTTACTCATCTATAAATCATGCTTTATCCATATTTGTGCAAGATTTTAGACACTCTCCTGAATCAAGCCTTTCAACCCCAATCCAAATCCAGTCACCAGCAAGAATATCAAAATACTAATAATATGAAAGGAATTATTTCCCACTGACAATCTGAAAGTGCAGATTCTCACCGCTGAGCATATGTGCATGACATGGGAATAGTATTCAATATTCATGAGCGAGTTCTGTGTCATGATCTAAAACCCAGTTGAGAAAATAATGTATGACTATTGTCACAGAAGGAAGAAGATAACTTCAACACTGCCAATTCATAATACAGATGTTAAAAATAATTGAGGCCATTTCTGCTCAATTGACTAAACCTTAGAATTATGTATGTATTGACTGTTCTCCCAACAAAAAGAGGAAGCCAATTGCATATTGGCTGTAAAGGACAAACTTTAGTTTTTAGGTCTTTCTGTAGGATCAACTAAATTTGTCATTTATCATCAGAAACTCAGTTTACTGTGGAAGTTGAAAGAGTAGATGACATTTTGTGATAATTCCTTGCCATTATTTTCCAATTACAGTCGCTACTGTGTTCATAAGCAATTCATGCTGTGCATCAAAAAATGCGTCAGTCATCTCCTCAGTAAGACCAGAATATTGATTCCACCATTTTGTATTATGATGAAAAGATTTTAACAGGAGCTCAAATTAATATTTCACAAGTCATGACTTTATCCATTAGCAAACACAGACACATGCAGAGGTATAGCCTCATTAACAGTCCCCTGCACATTATGGCATACATTCTAACAGAAAGGAAGCAAGATCTGTTTCCTAGTAGATACCAAGGCTTCTTATTCTACTAAATTTCCTTACATCGCAGTGGAAGATAAATATGCTGCAAAGTGGTTGTCCAGAAAGATTGTCCTATTGGAAGAAGTTAATTTCGTATTGCAAGTTTGATTCTTGACGGTGACAGCTTCTCTTTGATTGCATTCAGTTCCACTACAACATCATTTATGCCTATTCGCACATTGGGTAGTTATGCAGAACATGCAACTCCAATCCTTGCTAAGGTCACCAGAGACTCTTGAATTCTATCTTCCAAATTTTGCTGCCTTCTTGTAACCTTCCCATGGATTTCATTAAATGAAACAAGCAAACGTGAATCCACGATCTCAATAACTCGTTCTGGCAGTGCCATTTTGCAGAACTTGTGTAGGCTCAGAGCCTCGCCAAACATGCTATCTGTTGGCTTCTTTCCCGTGAGCATCTCCAACAGAAGAATCCTATGGCTGTAGATATCTCCTTGCGGTGATACCTTGCCACCAGATCCGTACTCTGCACAAATATCAATCCTCTAGAATTAAGCTAGACAGATGTTAATTGCACTTTGCACATGAGGAAAACTGGTTTGGCTCTGATTTATTCTAATATTGATGTAAGATGTAAATAGCAGTTTTCAAAGTAAAGAACCTCAAATTTTAGGAAATTAACTATAGTCACAGTGTTAAGTGTAACTTACCTGGGGGAACATACCCAATGGTCCCCTTGATTGCAGAGGAACTGGCCGTTTGATCTCTATTGGAATTGCCAGTAGCTTCATGAAGGAGCCTAGCTAAGCCAAAGTCTCATAAGTGGCCAACCATGTCATTATCAAGAAGAACGTTGCTTGGTTTGATGTCACAATGAACAATAGCTTCATCAGAATCATTGTGAAGATAATCCAATGCATGAGCTACACCAATGGCGATGTCTAACCTCTGCATAAGGTTCAGACCTCTTGACTCAATGTTATCATTAGTGTGCAGCCAGTTCTCCAAACTCCCATTAGGCATGAACTCAAAAACGAGAGCCTTGAAATCTGCCCCATTGTAGTCAACACTCGAGCAAGAAGTTAGGATCTTCAGAAGATTTCGGTGCCGGACTTTACCCAGAGCTTTGCATTCAGCCAAGAAACTCTTTGATGCACCATGGGTTTGAAGATTAAGAACCTTTACAGCAATTGGTCTTTCATAAAGGTGAAGAGCTCCTTTATATACAGAACCAAAGCTCCCTGTGCCAAGTAAATTGGACAAAGCAAATCCATTGGTTGCCGCATGTAACTCTTCATAAGAAACCCTGAAGTAGATGCTTTGGGGAAGAAGATAAATTCTGTGGCTTTATCCTAAGATAAATACTGATGAAAACAAAAACACAGGCCAAACCCCCTGCAGTTGCCATGATAATGATTATTTCCAACTTACGAGACTTCTTGGACTTCTTTGAGGGTAAACTAGAGCATGCATGCAGCTTCAGTTGAGGAATCCCACCACAAAGGTCCTTATTTCCTGTGAGTGAAATTGCTGTAATGTTACTGAATGCTCCTCCAGTTGGAACTGCACCATGGAGATGGTTGAAAGACAGGTTCAACATCTTCAACATTGTTAGATTTGCAAGCTCAAATGGAATTAGGATCCAAAAATTGTTACTTGAAAGGTCTAAGCTGTCGAGGGATTTTAAAGAGCCCAAGGATGGAGGAATACTCCCTTGGAAGAAGTTCCCCCCATTTTCAGCTCTGACAAATCCAAACATTGACCAAGTTTCATTGGAATATCACCGGACAACTCGTTTTCAGAAAGATATAATACGGCTAGGTGCCTCAAGTTACCAAATTCTTGTGGAAGGGGGCCAGTCAAGGAATTATAGGATATGTTAAAAGCTATTAAATTTTCTTGATGACCGAAAGTTTGATTGGGTATATAACCGGTCAAGTTGTTTCCATCAAGAAATAATTGTAGCATATTTGTACAATTTGCAAACCCCAGAGGAATGCTTCCCTCCAAGTTATTGGTATGCAAATAAAGATCAAGCAGCATAGTTAGATTGCCGATGACAGAAGGGATTCTGCCAGATAATTTGTTCTCATGGAGGTAAAATTTACCAAGATTCTTAAGCTTCCCAACCGAATCAGGAATTTCCCCCTCAAGTAAGTTCTGGCTCACATCAAGATAAGTTAAGCCAGCAAGTTGTCCAATTGCATCACGTATAGATCCGGAGATTTGATTATTTCCCATACTAAGTATGCTGAGGCCGGTTGATAAGTTGCCAATGGAATCTGGTAGTTCACCACCAAACATATTGTATTCGATGATTAGATTTCGCCGTTGGCTACAGTTGGATAATGATGAAAGGAAATCTAAATCATGAGCTCTTCCACTGCCAAAACTATTAGTACCAATGTTTAATAACTGGAGGTTCTCTAGGTGTCCCAAAGTAGTAGGACTTGACCCACTTAAACCACTATAAGCTATATCAATCGATTGCAACCCGGAGATGTTGGATATTGAAACTGGAAATGTTCCAATTAACAAGTTCCCGCCAACAGAAAGGAATTGGAGATTGAGAAAAGCAAGATCCAGACGTGATGGAAGAGTAACTATTAACCTGTTATCAGCTAGTTCGAAATCAGTCAAAACTGAAAAATTGTAGAGCGAAGGAGGAACTAGACCAGAAAGATTATTTTCACTCAGTAATAATTTTTTCAAATTCGGCAACCAACCCATAGTCTGAGGTATACTACCCTCTAAATGATTATATGTGAGTGAGAAGGTCTGTAAGACTGAAAGGTTTCCTAAGGAAGGTGGGATAGTACCAACAAGATTATTGACACCAAGATGCAAGTCAGCAAGTCGTGCTATAGCTCCGAACTGGGTGGGAACTTTCCCAGAGAAGTTATGGAAGTGAAGTTAATTACCTTGAGGTTTGAGCAGTTGGTAAGCGCTACTGGAATCTCCCCTTGAAGATTATTGTAGGATAAATCAAGAACCTGCAGCCTTCTAATATGGCCAACTTCATAAGGAATTTCACCGCGTAATCTGCTATCAGAAAGATTGACCTTCCGAAGGAAAGTTAGATTTCCTAATGAATGAGAAAGAGTGCCAACCAAATTCCAAATTTAGATTTCTCAAATCCACAAGGGAGACTCTGATACGGTGGCGACGACTGCATTTAACCCCCTGCCATTGACAGAAGTGAAGAGAATCATTCCATGAAGGGAGAGCATCAGGCAAGCCATTAGTTAGCTTATCTTTCAAATCAAGCAAAGCGACTCTATCAGTTTCTGCCCCTAAAGACAGTGCAACTGTGACCGAGTTTTGTGTACTGATGATGATGATGTAGAGCAGAAAACTTTTCATGGCAACATGATAAAGCATTTTATTAGTAGTGAATGTGCCCAGTATTTGCACTGTACCACCAGCCTTGAAGAACTGAATGTTAGAAACAAGTGTATGTATGCCTTCCAGACCACATTTGGAAAAGTGAAATTCCTATTCAAACCTTTCTTTCGTGAAAAATTTCACGGTCCTCCTAAGATTTTAAAAATCGGGATGATAAAATACTTGGAGAAATTATTAAATTAAAATAATTTAATCACATTTATTAAAAAGAAATAATTTCAATTTAATAATTTTAAAGTTTATCACATCATTCTAAATTTTAAAATCCAAAGCACCATAACAAGTATCTTCTTTGATTTAACCAAAATATGTAAACCTTCTTTCTAATTTTTGAAAATGAAATATTATATTTAAATTTTTAATCTATTAAGAACTTATTTAATAATTAATTTAATTAATTAATTATTAATTAATAATTGATTGTATTTATTAATTTAATTAGTTAATTATATTAACGTTCAAATAAGAATATTTGTTAAAATCAGTAATTAATTATTTATATATAAAAAGATATATAAAATATAAATATATTTTATATATTATTTGAGTATTTTTTATTTTAATATTTTAAATTTTATATATTATTTAATAAATTAATTTTTTATAAATAATATATTATTATAAATTATTATATATTAAATATTTTTTAAAATTAAATTAATATAATTTTTATAATTATTAAATTTAAAAAAATTAATAATTTTAATTATTTAATTATTATTTATTATTGAAATGAAATTCAAGTCGACAAACAATACAAAAAAGCTTTCTTAAATGATAACAGCCGTCAGTTTCATGGGGCATGACGCCTAACCGCAGTCATTTGCCCGAATGCAGCCAATGTATATATACAAGCATTTGGACAAAGCTGAAAGTAGAAATATTAATAAGGGATAATATAGGAGTCGTGATTCATATCCAAGTAACTAATAGTAGGAAATTGAATTAATTAAGAAATAATTTTTTACATGAATTTTTTGTATTTGATTGAAACATAAAAAATGATACTTTTTACGAAGTAATTTCTTATGCCTTATTTAGTTCAATTTTAAATATTTTAGGAAGTATTAATAAAATTATTATTATATCCTCAATATTATTATAATTTAAAGTAATAAATTTTAATTATCATTAATTAAATTTAATAAAGATAATTTTATCACTGTGTCTATAAATAATATAAAAAATAAAACTTACCTAAGAGGGAGAGGGTTAAATGACTTCCAATATTTTGTAAGAAATAGAATTCTATAATTTGTGAAATAATAATCAATCAAGCAATTCACCAATTTTCTATTTTTCAAAAAATAGGTCTTCTCATATTATTGAAGCGAATCAAATGATCTTATAATTTTTTATAACCATTTAATAAAACTACTAATTATAAATGTTAGGTTCAACAATATTTCATAATTGTTCTAAAGATAATCAGTTACTTAAATTAGTTGATTGTCAAACACTAAAAATATTTAATTTAGTAAGTCAATCACCTAATTTTAGTCAAATTAATTAAAAAGCACTTAAAAAGTTATTTATCAAACAAAGCCTAAATAATTAAAAAAGATAATTACATATTCAAATCAAATAACATAAAATATTTTAAATATTTTATAATCAATGATATGCTTTTAATTAAATTTAAATGGATAAAAAATATTCTAATTCCATCAAAATTGTATTTTATTAATCATATTTTAATGATTTGAACTTAATCAAAAATATATATTTAATCATGAAATGTTTACAATATTTCATAATAATAGATTTCAATTATATAGTTATTTTTGTTTCATCATTTCTACATGAAAAAATTTAATTTAAATTTTATATAATTTTTTTTATGTTTTAATAGATGTTCAAATAAATTTTGAAACCGGCAGGAAGTTAATGTGCTTTCTATTAGAAAAAATATTCCTCTCCAAACAAATTAATAAGAATTAGTCAAACAAAACATAGGGCAACATAGTAAATCACACTAATGGAAAAAATTACAAAAGAAAAAAGCTCCACTGTATAAAAGAGATAACAAAATAATACACGTAATAAATCTTAACAAATAGCAATAGGTCCACAATTTTCTAGATACTCTCTTTACTTCTTTTCCAACTTTTATAAAATTTTCACGTAATTTTTATAAGCATTAATAATATTATTTCTCTTGTACCTCAAACTTTTGATTAATTAAAATTATTAAAATGAGTTAAATTTAAACAATTAACTTGGCAACGATAATAGTAACCTAATTTCATAAAAGATTGAGATTACTTAACCTAACTTAGTAAAAGATTAATATTGATAAATATTAGTCTATTAACCTGTTAGTTTGGTAATATTAGCAAATAATAAATAATTAATTTATTATATATATGTTTATATATATTAAAATTATAATAATAATTGTAGTATATTAAAATTATACTTTAACATATAATATTAAAATTATATATAAGTAATATTATATAATTTTTAATATTAAAATTAATAAATTTATGTATTTAATTTATCAACATATATTATATAAATTTATCAAAATAAATAATTATATTAAAATTAAAAAATTAATATTATTTTTAATGAATTTATATATCCTAATATTTTCAATTATTAAAATAAATAATTATGTTAAAATTAAAAAATAATATAAATTATGCAAAAAATTAAATTTATCATTATAAAAATTAAAATTTAATAAAAATAATTACACTATAATTATTATAACTAAGCATATATAAAATAATTATTATAAATAATTAAATATATTAATTAGAAAGATAAATTATTATTAGTATAGTAAATTAATGTCATATATATATTGAGAAGTTTTCATGTTAAAAATTATTATAATTTAGTTTATTTTCTTACTATTTTAGCTATATCCAATAATAATAACAGTAATAGTAATTATAATTAATTATAATTAATTAACAATATGAAATTAGTAATAAATAAATAATTAATATAATAATAATAAAGTATAACGGATTGTAAAATTTATTTAAAACTACCTGATAAAAGTCAATCTGAAATTAAGATTGATACTATAATAATTTAACTTAACCTAATCTGGCAAAAAAGTAACTTAACTTAGGACAATCCGATGTGTAATTTTTATGTATTAGATTAGTTTGATAAGGTTAAGTTAATATATTTAAATAGTTTTATGACCAATACAAACATAGCCCAAAAAAATTTACTTAGCAAGCAATCTCTGTTACTCTAAAGTAAAAATTAACTTAAATAAGAAAATAACATAACATAACAAATAATTTCAAATTAATAATAATAAAAATTTGATTAAAATCAATATTTTTAAATTAAATATATTTATTTAAGGTAACGTGAATTTTTAAACAGTGTATGTATGCTTTCACTACTCTTGGACTGTTTCCAAAGCATATCCCTCACTCTTATGACTTTGACAACTCTTATATATCAAAATCTTAGGAGTCGTTTGGTGTGCATCAAAAACACAGGAAATTCTATTTCCCATAAATAGACAACTAGAGAATTGTAGAGAATTGTTTGGTTGCACAAATGGGAAGAAATAGAACTTCCCGGTAAATTGTATTCTCATAAAGCACAGGAAATCAATCACCCACTCCCCTCTAGGTGAATTCTATTTCCTGTGTTTTTAATTAATTCATAAACAAAAATGTCCTTACTAAAAATTTTTAATATCAATTTTGCCCTTTTAATTGATTATCAGGTTTCACTCCGTGAATGATATGTTGTTTCTTGTTTGATCTCTCACCTCCTCTCAATCCTAGCAGTAGTTTTCTACAACGACATTAGTGATTTCTAGTAAGCCAACATGACTTTTCTCATTTTTTATTTTCCTATTTCCTCTTTTTCTATTAGGTGGGCTATAGTCTTGTTAGTGAAAAATTTTCACTTTCCCTATTTTCTGTTAAAAAAAGGAGCAATAGCATCGAAATACAAATAGTAAAAAAAGCATGGTAGAATACGGTAAATTAGGATGTATGCTTATGGTTTAGCAAATTAGGATGTTTACTCCACCCCCACGGTAGAGCTTACTAGATGTTCTAATTATAATATCATTATTATTTGCCTGTTGCCTTCCTTGAAAAAGATGACTGTTGTTTCTTTAATTTCAATTTATTAATAGTAAACAACGGTATCTATTAACTATCTATCAGATGATATTTTTATGATTCATTAGGAGGGTAAGGTGCTTTTATGGTCTGTGCTATTCCACAGAATATCATAGTTCAATATTTACATATGCTAAAATTTACATACCATATTTTCATTACTCTTCTAACTTATAACATTCTTATATATAATTTGTATATGTTATACAGCTATGGCTTGCTTACCATTGAGTAAAAAGAAGAAGAAGATTGGTACTACATATATTGTGATATACACATAGATGATACTCATGTTTTTAGAGGCTATTGCTGAATTTATGTATCTTCTGTCCATTTTGAATGTTAGATTCTTCAAGCCTATATCCTATATATTTGATAGTTGTGCTGAAGAAAAATATTATGCTAGGCTTTTAAATCTTAAGCCAATGATTCAAGAAAGTGACATAACATGCTTGGACAACCTTAGGATGAATAAAGCTTATTTTTATAAGTTATGTGACATGCTTAGGGATGTTGGTAAGTTACAAGGAAATAGGAATACTAGTTTAGAAGAAATGGTTGCTCTATTTCTATTCACACTTTCTCATGATACAAAAAATCGAAGAACTCAATTGTATTTTAGAAGAAGTGGTGAGACAATATCTAGGCACTTCAATTCAGTTCTCCATACTATCCTTAGATGCCATGATATTCTTCTAAAGAAACCTGAGCTAGTGATAAAAAATTATCAAGATGAGAGATGGAAATGGTTTAAGGTAAGTAAGATTTTTCAAGATGATTAGGTGAGTTTGTAAATATTTATAAATATATACAACATATATTAACAAGTGATATATATACAAACTGTAGAATTGTTTAGGTGCTTTGGATCGGAACTCATATTAAAGTTCATGTTAGGGATAAAGATAAAGTTAGGTTCAGAAATAGAAAAGGAGAACTCACTACTAATGTGTTAGCTATGTGCATGCAGAATTTACAATTTATTTATATATTGCTTGGTTGGGAGGGGTCGGCACATGATAATAAAGTGCTTTGAAATGCACTTTTTAGAAAAAATGCTTTGATAGTTCCACAAGGTAACAACATTAATAACTTCACATTGTTCAATTTAGAGTAAAGGTCTTATTTGAAATAAAACTAATTAACACTTATCTTAGTTAGTTTAGGAAACTATTATTTATGTGATGCCAAATACATGAATTATGAGGGATTTCTGACACCATTTAGAGGCCAAAGATCTTCTAAGTGTGTGGAACAGTGGTGCTCAACCAATATCTGCCGAGGAATATTTTAATATAAAGCATTCTCAAGCAAGGAATGTTATTAAGAGGTGTTTTGGATTGTTAAAAATGAGATGGGGTATTCTAAGATGTACAACTTGGTATCCTAGGAAAACTATGGGTAGAATTATCTTGGCATGTACATTGATGCATAATTTCATTCGAACATACATAAGTGTGGACCCCATGGAACCTTTGGTTGTGGATGGTAAGGAAATAGAAAATGGTGAACTTAATATTAGGACTATGGAATCTAGTATTGCATGGAGTACATTTAGGAAGGATTTTACCAATGAGATGTACAATGCATGGTTACATGAGTCCGTATCGTTGAATAGGGTTTAGCAAATACTATGTAGCATGTTGTTTCACTTTGTATTGTATTTATGGATTCATGTTGAAGATACATTTTATTCTTGTATTAGATTCTTGCTTATGACTCTAAGTTTTTATTGGAGTTTGTAATAAGATCTTATAAATGACTTCACCTTTTATTAAACTAGTGAAATTATCATTCTAAATTGCTAGTATACTTTAAGCTAGGGCAAAATGCTACACTTACGAAATCCTATGTTTCCTCTCTCTTTATCTTTCTTTTTTTATAGATGAGTTAATCAAAAGCTCAAAGGAATGCCAACCAAGGTAACAACGGTGCGAACCCTTCTAGAAGGTGTATAAGATAGGGATGTGTTGAGAATTGTGCACTTATTTGTGTAATGATAGATCTCGTGGAAGCTGGTGGTTGGAAAACAGATAATGACCAGTTTAAGAATGGTACTTATACCAAGTTAGAACAACTTATGGAACAAAAGCTTCCTAGGTGTGGTATGAAAGCTAAACCACATATCGAGTCTTGAATGAAGTACTTAAGAAATCAATATAATGCCATTGCGAAGATGCTTAGTCCAGCTACTAGCAGTTTTGGATAAAATGATGAAGAGAAGTTTGTAACATACTCAAAATCAATTTGGGATGAATGGGTGAATGTAATATTATATATTATACTTTTTCTTTTATGTATATATGTGTGTCTATATGTATTTCTAATTTTTGGTGACAGCTTTTAATGTTTTACCTTCTCATCTCATTATGTTTCCCTTTATTTTATGCTAGAGTCATAAAAATGCTGTAGGGTTAAGAAATAAGCCATTTTCATTTTTTGATGATTTAGCCAAAATCTTTAGGAATGATAGAGCAATTGGAGATGAGGATCAGTATCCACAAGATGCATTAGAAGGGATGGAAGATGAAGAAATGGTTAGAGAAGAAGAAAAATAAGAAGAACATGTTTCTACCTTTTTTGTAGAGGGCATTAGTCCAATGCCTACATGTGGCCTAATGGGAACCTCTTCATTAACTACACCATCAAACCAAAGGTCAAAGAAGGCAAAGACAAAAACTTTAGAAGTTTTGAAAGAATTTTCTTCTAGATTTGCAAAAATGGGTGATGTAATAGAAAATACAAGTAAACATATAGGCCTCTTGACTTCTTGTTTCTAACATAAATCTGATTCTACAAAAAGAATAATGCAAATGACTAGTGAGATTATGAAGGTTGATGGGTTAACTCCTACTCAAGTTATGATTATGGCAAGGAAAATAGCTCTCAACCCATTAGAAGTTAATTTCTTTTTCAGCCTTCCAAACGACTATAGAGCTGCTTACGTGCATGGTTAATTACTTCCAGATCAGTGATGTTTTATGATATCTAGTGGTCATTTGGACCCATGACACTCACTGAAATCATATTAATTTTTTTAACCTTTCCTTGTGCTCTAAATTTTTAGGGAATTATCTGACTTTGGAGCTCAAAATGTACTGGTTGATATAGCTTTTTGGTTAATGTATATAAGCTACTGTATTAACATTCGTGGAAACTTTTGATGTAATATTTAATCATTTTTATCTTTCTTCTGGCAAATTTATTGAGACTCTTGTAGTATAAATCGGTTCTTTTCATGCATCATTTCCAGATTTCATGACTTGTATTGCTTGGATGTTATTATTTTGGTCAAAAACAGTAACACCAAGGTAGAAGCTCATAAACACAAGGTAAGTAAACCCTGGATGGTTTGAGTATCACACTATGTTTTTATTGATTTTAGACGTAACCCCAAGGAAAAAACAACCGCCTAGTTGCATGTTACTATTTTGGATTGAGACAGTAACATCGACCAATCTCGATGCTATTTAATTTCTGGATGTCAAAGGAAACTGGATACTAGAAACTGGTTCTTAATGGTTAATAATATTACTTGATATGTTCTTGATGGTTTAAAATTAAAAACTACACAATTCCTTGGATGTTACTGTTTTGGATCAAAACAATAACACCAAGGTAGAAGCTCATAAACACAAGGTAAGTGAATCCTGGATGGTTTAAGTATAGCATGCTGTGTTTTTATTGGTTTCAGATGTAACCCCAAGGAAAAAATAACTACCTAGTTGCATGTTACTATTTTGGGTCGAGACAGTAACATGGATCAATCTCGATGCCATTTGATTTTTGGATGTCAAAGGAAACTAGAAACTAGTTCTTGATGGTTAACAATATTACTTGATATGTTCTTGATGGTTTAAAACTAAAAACTACACAATTCCTTAGATGTTATTGTTTTAGTCAAAAATAGTAACACTAAGGTAGGAGCTCATAAACACAAGGCAAGTGAACCCTAGATGGTTTGAGTATAGTGCACTATGTTTTTATTGGTTTCATATGTAACCCTAAGGAAAAAATAACCGCCTAGTTGCATGTTACTATTTTGGGTCGAGACAGCAACATCAACTAATCTCGATGCCATTTGATTTTTGGATGTTAAGGGAAACTGGAAATTGGTACTTGATGGTTAACAATGTTACTTGATATGTTCTTGATGGTTTAAAACTAAAAAATGTGCATATGCTTAGATATTATTGTTTTGGTCAAAAATAGTAACACCAAAGTAGCAGCTCATAAACATGAGGTAAGTAAACCCTAGATGGTGAGAGTACAACGAGTTGTGTCTTTATTGGTTTCAGTGGTAACTCCAAATAAAAATTTACAAGTTAGTTGCATGTTACTGTTTTGGGTCAAGACAGTAATATCAACCAATCTTGCTAATCATTTGATTTTTGGGTGTAAAAAAAAACTAAAACTTGGTATTTGATGGTTAACAATGTTACTTGATATGTTCTTGATGGTTTAAAACTAAAAACTGCGCATATGCTTGGATGTTACTGTTTTAGTCGAAAATAATAACACCAAGGCAGGAGCTCATAAACATGAGGTAAGTGAACCCTAGATGGTAAGAGTATGGTGGGCTGTGTCTTTATTGGTTTCAGTCGTAACTCCAAGTAAAAATTTACAAGTTAGTTGCATGTTACTATTTTGAGTCGAGACAGTAACATCGACCAATCTTGCTGTCATTTGATTTCTAGGTGTCAAAAGAAACTGAAAACTAGTACTTGATGGTTAACAATGTTACTTGATATGTTCTTGATGGTTTAAAACTAAAAACTGTGCATATGCTTAGATGTTACTGTTTTGGTCAAAAACAGTAATACTAAGGCAATAGCTCATAAACATGAGGTAAGTGAACCCTAGATGGTGAGAGTACAGTGGGCTATGTCTTTATTGGTTTTAGTCGTAACTCCAAGTAAAAATTTACAAGTTAATTGCATCTTACTGTCTTGGGTCGAGACAGTAACATCGACCAATCTCGCTGCCATTTGATTTCTGGGTGTCAAAAGAAACTGGAGTTGAATGTTACATATAGTTGAATCTTATTAACATTTACAATTGAATGTTAACATAAACTGGAAACAAGAATGCACTGTACTTTTATTAACACTTACAATTGAATGTTACATACAATTGAATTTTATATACAATTGAGTCTATGATTTTATATGGATTGAATGTTACATATTTGCATAGTAGTTAAATTTAGCTGGGAGGATTGAACTTTTTGAAGAACTTAGTAACTAATCTTGCTCTGTATTCCCTAATAGATTGTAGCAAAAATTGTTCTTCAAACTCTTTATTGTTGAATATATCCTCTATTTATTTACAAATAAAAATACCGCAATCTTTCCTGAGATTTTGAGGAATGAGTTAGTTTGGTGCCTTCTAGTCATAGTATTTTTGGATCAGAAAAGAAGTTATTACTTACGATGAGTCTTCCTGCTGTGGTGAGCCTTCATATGGTATGATTTCAAAAGGAGGTTCTGCAATGGTCGGCTCTACCCCCATGTCCATTTCATTCTTCTGAATGATTTCAATTATCTCTTTCTCATAGTAGTCCTTCTATTTTTAAATAAAGAAATTAGGTAAGGTATCAAATGAAGCAATAGATATGTTATTGTTTGTTTTGGTAAACAGTAATGCCAGGACAAAATCTGAAAATGAATTCAGCAATCAATCACCATGAAGAAGAACATCATAATAAGACGACAAGTCACTATTTTCACTTCTGATAGTAACATATAGTTTAGTTGTTCTGAGATATTATTATCTAGTATGAAAACAGTAATATCAACTAAAAACACAATCATGAATAGTCAAATGAGATTTAATTATCAATGAAACTGTGAGAAAATAAAGTGTTACTGTTTTAACAAGAAATAGTAACATCAACTAAAAATAGCATATCACATAGTATCATCACACTTGATATCCTTTATTGGATGGAAAAATGTATTACTGTCTCTATACAAAAGATAACATGTTCAATCTTTGTTAGACTTAGATGTTATTGTTTGTCCTGGAAATAATAACATCAATCAGAGAACAAGATGGATAGACAAATCAATAATGGTTAGCAATGAAACTTCAAGCAAAAATAAGAAACAGCAACATCAGATGGTATTTTTATCGTATTATTAAGGTCACTCACCATCATCATGGCATCACGAAAATATGGATTCGGTGCCCCCTCTCTTCTCGGACGCATAAAGTTGTAATGTGTCCACTTGCAGTCCATATTATTGAGGACAAGTAATGTGTAATGATTTGGGTTTTTGTAGTCATTAACGCCAGTTGAGTTTACGGGGAATAGAATAATATCTGCAACCATAGCTTCCTCTATATGTGCATCAAATTTGAATTGTCTGACTTCCTGGTATAACTTGACCTCGCTCACAATATAAGACTGTCAAAATAGTTTGAAAATGAGTCAGTAGCAAAGCATTTTCTGTATTTCATATTTGGGGAATGAATTTAGGATATTACCCAGCAGACGCTATCAAATGCAAATATCTTATTTTTCATGTCCATAGAAGCCAGGCTCAGATTGTAGACATAGTCATCTATGATCTGAAATTGAATGATTAGTTCTTGTTAGATGATTCGATTAATAAGTCAAAATCCAAACAGTAACATTAATATTCCCTAATTTTAACTACATACGTAATTGGATGTTACTATTTTGATAAAAATACAGTAACATTGTGTTTTTGAGACAGTAACAAGCTCAATGTTGTCATGTTACTGCCTTGGAACTAAACAATGATATAAATATAAAAAAAACAAGACAAAATGAAATTGTTGTAAAAGCTCAAATAAATATACACATTATTTTTTATTGCCTTTTCTTTGATTACATTAACCAACTCTTCAAATGTTATGAACAGATCTTGTTGAGGGCATGTCCAGATAAAAATCCTGCAAGTGGTGATATGGCATAGGAATGAGTTGAGGGGGCGGCAGTAATGTTGAGTTAAAGAAAAACATTAAGAAGAAAGTAGAACATGACTTACAATAGGTCTCCTACCCTTCTTGTTTGCACCATTTTATTCCTGACATCTTCGATCAAGTATTTTGCAGCTGGCCACTTTTGAGTATTTGTTGCCTTTTAAGTTTGTTTCTTTTTAGGCAATAGTACTACTACATCATCCTCGATTATTACAGGAGCCTCCTTGCTCTTCCTGGTGCCCTTCTCAACAATTGTTGTCTGTTGTCGTGTTTCTCTTTGTTTTGGGCATTTTTTCCTTGGCCCCGAGTATGTGAAGTCTTCGTCACATTTTTCTTTTATTATTTTTGCTTTGTGATCATTAAACTCTACTTTTTCTCAGTTTTATTTTGATCTTCAACTCTTATGATATCCACTTTTTCTTTTTCAACCTCCTGCACATTTATTTCTTTTAGTTGTGCACTAAGATATTTATTTTGATCTTCCAATATGTCGATGACCACTGTGAGATTTTCTATCTGCTTTATTCTTTCGAATAGTTGCTCTTGGAGTCGTGTGTTTTCGTGTGTGAGGTTTGTTATTATTTCTTTGTTTTGTTGTAGTTGTTGTTGTGACATCTGAAGTTTCTCTACGAGAGACTTTAATTCACCCGTCAGTTCGTTTATCCTTGTATTTGCATTAAACAGCTAGTCCTTCAGCCGTTGAATTTCGTCTGGGTCTTATTGAGGTTGCTCTTTGTGGGACAGTACAATGTCTGTAAACTGGTCCAATTTTATTTTTTGTGGTTGGATTATGTATTGGGCCAATGCTTTCTCATTATTACTTCCCGATTCCTTTGATTTGGAGGGTGTGATTTGTATTTTTTTTTTGTCATTGTATTCAATTAGTTGTAGATTTGTGTCAGGTATGTAGAGGAGCTAAATTTCTTCAATTGTTGGCTCAAGTTCTCTGTTTACGACCTGGAACAAGAGAGCTCACACTTGTTAATATGGTTAGTCGATATATTTCTATTTTGGTGGGAAACAATAACATGAAGATAGAAGACCAAGTGGCAGCATAACAATAACATGGATAGAATATTAGCAATGAAATAAAAGAAATATACAAAACAAAGTGTGATAACTTTAAAAAATTTTGAAACAAAAAGCTTTTACTGTTTCAGCCTGAAACAGTAACATCACACGAGATGTTATTATTTTATGTGAAAACAATAACATGAAGTAAAAAAGAGGAGAAAAATTGATAAATCTAGCATGATTAACAATAAAAATTGATAAATAACAACATGTTACTGTTTAGGAGACAAACAATAACATGTTGATTTGTTCTAATGTCATGCTTCTGTTTGTACTGAAACAGCAACACCAATCATAACACACAATAAATAGACAAAAAGATATGTTATTGATGATGGAAATCTAGACAGAAGAACTTGTTACTATCTGAATAAAGATAGTAACATCTAATTTGATGTTTGTTTTATGTGAAAATAAACAGTAATATTTTTTATTGTACTGACATGTTTCTGTTTCCAAAATAAATTGACTTTTTCCAAAGGTTACCTGAAGCTGGCCGATAAGTTGATCTCTCAAATGACATGTGAGGAGTTTCAGGTTCCATTTGAGGCATCTTGGCACTCTTTGAATATGATGTATGTTAAGCACGTTTGTTATCTCACACAATCAATACTGTCGATAACAAATTTTACATTTTGTCATTAGTTTTTAATGGAAGCTGCATTCAAGAATGGAGTAATAAAAGGGTGCCATTGATGTCATTGAGAAATCGTAGGCTAACACTTTAGAAACACAGCAGTTACATGTTACTGTTTGGTGTGTAAATAGTAACATGAACCAAATAGTAACATAAACCAAAACTGCCAAAAAAACATACAAAAAAAATGGCAAGAACATTCAATTAAATAAATAAGAATGAATGAAGACAATACCAAGGATAGTGACACGAAGTAAAAACAAGTTTGACATCTTTAACTTGCTGGCAATAGCATAACATAGTTGGTTACATTTGTGGTGATGTCCTTTGCAATGGAAGTCATTAGTTGTTGATGTATGTGTTGGGACCATCCATATTGTGCTATGTCATCTATTTCCTCTACATATTTGATATATGACCAGCACAGTGTGTGAGTCCTATTTGGTATAAACAAGGTGACCAGAAGACTCAATGTTACAAGACGGGAGACATCCTGAACGTCAATCTCTGATGTTCCTTGCACTGCTCTTTCGAGTGCATTGGATATTATTGGTTTTTTCATGTGTGATTGGCTATGGAAACACCTGGTGTCGAAGTCTGAATGGGGCCTCTTGCCAGATGCTATTTTGATGGGTTGATCTCCATCTCTTATTCCAAATATCAACTTGACTGATGTTGGCATTATACTCAAATGTTCGCCCTCAATTAAAAAATGTTTATTCTTATCTGAGAAAGTTACAATTATGGACTGAATTTCTAGGTCGCTCTTTTAACACATACTGCAATCAAGGTTTCCTATTATTATTGCATTTATTAGAATCCAAAGTGGGTTCTTTTGCAGCACCATCTCGTGTCGTCATTGAATTGAAGCTGATCAATCTACCTTATACATGCCAGTAGATTGGACCTGTATTGCTAGAATTTTTGAATTTCTTCTTCAGATTCTTCTGCCTGTGTGGATGATTTAGTGTCTCTCTGTTCAAGTAAATTGACAAACCAAACATTGTTGATAACAAAAATGGATAAATACAAATGTGTTATTGTTTTAGAACAAACAGTAGCAACTTGTTTTCTTCTAGTGACATGTTTCTGTTCTTCTTTGAAACAGAAACACCAAGCAAACAAGACCATAAATAGACAAATTGTAGTGCGATTAACAAATGGAACTTCAAGGAATTCATGTGTTACTGTTTCCCCAAGAAATAATAACATCAACCAAAAAATTAGGATATTACTGTCTTATACTATTCTATCATAGTGACATGGTTGTGTGTGGTCTGGAACAAAAATATCAACCCAAAAAATATAAGAAATCGACAAAATGCAGTATGATTAAACATAAAACCTTGACAAAAATAATGCAAACAACAAATAAATTGCCTGTGTGGATGATTTAGTGCTTTATTGTTCAAATAAATTGACAAACCAAGCGTTATTGACAACAAAAATGAATAAATACAAACTTGTTACTGTTTTAGAACAAATAGTAATAACTTGTTTTCTTCTAATGACATGTTTTTGTTCTTCTTTGAACAGAAACACTAGACATTGCTGGGTGTAAATCATTCGAGTATGCATCCACGCTCGTCTTGCGGGTATATTTAGACTCAACAAAGTCTTCTCAAGTCTCTTTCTTATTCTTGGGAAAGGGCGTGGCCGCGTGGGGGTTGGGGCAGAGGAATTTGAAGAGTCTTCCGGTCTTCCCGGTACCACACTTTGAAGACGTCAGAGATACGGTCGGCTGCGCTGGGCATCCAATGGTAAATCTTTCTCAAGTCAATCCACCAGAAAGAAAAAAAAAGGCACTTTCAAGTTGGTTATGGTTGCACACTAGCATATAGATATAGTAAATTAGAATTCATACAAGACATTTCAAGAGTTTTTAGCATAAAGTGGTGTAAGATATTTTTCAAAAATTTTATCTTTTTTTTATTTTGGATTGAATCTCAGATCTTGTGTGTATATGTTATTTTTTTCCAGAAAAAAAATTCTCAGAAAACCTGGTAATTGTTATAGCAGCTTTTATGAAATGAAAGTCGGCCTCAAAAGAAAACACGCAGGAGACTGTTGCAAAACCTAACGCAATTGGCGCAAAAACCTCAGCAGGCAATCATCTTTGCATACCTTGGACAGAAATTCCTCGTGTAAAATACTGCACTATGCATAATGAGATTTAACAGGTTTCGTAGTAGATACAGGAAAAGAGGATTGTATATGTTTTAAAAATGGACTAAACTACAGTTCTTTATTCTTATAAAGTTGAAAGTGTAATAGAGATGGAGCGTTAAAAGAAGAAATTTGAAGAAATTTTAATGAAAAAACCTCCTAAATTCCTTGTTCATATTTGTGTATGTTGTTTAATTGACTTAGCACACGAGATGTATTACTAAATAAAAAGCTGATTTAAATGCAATATTAATCCATCCAAAATATAAATCATACAAGTTTGGTCTCTTAATTTATTTTAATTTTTAAACATTTAATTAATGCAATTTTAGTTCTTTCCTTTAATTTCTATTGATTTTTATTGATTCTTTTTTTATTTCCAACTCCAAGCATTAATTTCATTATTTTTTAGATAAATCACATTTTGAATTAAGGAGATAATGAGCTCTAAAAAAAAGCAAACTTTTATATATAACTATTTGATTTTATTGAAAATTTTCAATATTCAAATAATAATTTCCTCTCATACTTACATATAAGCCAATTCAAATAAATATGTGGAAGCATTGAGTGAAAATTAACTTGTAAGGTTAAGAAGTTGATAAAAATTAAATAGGGGAATTGAAATCGCACCAATTAAATGTTTTAAAAAATAAAATAAATTATATTAATTTAAGGAGATCAAAATCGATAATTTATATATTAAAAGAATTAAAATTACATTTAAGCTTAAAAAAAAAAGGTAATGCAATGTATTTTCATTCTATTCGCTTTGTTGTCTCAGCAAACAACAACATAAACTTTCATGTCTGGTCGTTTCTTCCTCCCATTTTGCGAAATTTGCAATGGGAAAGGGAAAGCTTTTAATAACCTTGTATAAAGGATCTAATAACTATTAGAAATTTTAAAGTTTTTTGTATCGAAAATGGATAATTTTATTTAATTCTCATGTACAAGAAATAATAATTAACACAGTACTTTAAGACTAAATAAGGAATTACAAAATAATATTTATTCTAGTTAAATTTAAAAAATCAAATATAATAACTTAAATTCTTTACTTATACTGATTAAATAATTCATAAATTCTATTTATATTATTAAATAAAATATTTCAACAAATACAATTTTAATTTCTTAATAATTGAATTGCAAATTTCAATTTTTAAATCCAAACACAAAGCAAGGAGACTGTAGCAGGCGAAGTGCCTTTTACATGGGAGAAGATTATGGTGCACCCGTGCATCAAGAAATCAAAGGCCAGATTTACTGAGATGATTAAAATCCAAGAGAGAAACTTAAAATAAAATATTTATAAAATGCCCCAAAAAAATTATAAGTTGTAAATGTGAAATTTGGCCTCTCATTATGATCTTGCGCAGCTCATCCGAATCCATGCTTACGATGTGTTTTATTGGCTATGATGATAGAGTGTGAAAGTTAATCTAATAATGAAGACTTTCAGTTGACTATGATTAATCCTTGATTGAATCTACCATCAGAACTTGGTCCAAAAACCTAGCTAGGGAGTTGTCGGTGTTGAGTTCGGTGGCATAAGCAGCTTTAGGGTGTTAGCCTTAAGGCTTCATATAATGAGGTTTGATGATGACAAATGAATGTTACAATAGTATTATATGTCTTATGTTAAAAGTGATATATATTAATAGACATATTATGTTATGATATTGCATATATATGCTATGATGATTATACTTGTCTTTATATATGCATGTCTTATAGGTGTTCTTATCTTATGCAATAGAATTGCATGTCTTTATACCAAAATATTATAAAATCTTAAATAGACATGCTTCTTTATGATTGAAATAGCAATGCTTGATGTTGTGCTAAAAGAGCTATATTATAGACAAGTATTACTAAACATATGATTAATCAAGATATAAGATATGATGATTATGCATGTTCTTGTGCTAATTTATTTTATATATGAATCATGCATCAATATCTTGATATATTAGATTGGACTAACTATATAGTTTGCAAGGTTCATGAACTTGTATATAGGAAAGTCCAAGATGAAGAAAAGTGAGTATTAAAGCAAGAAAATGAAAGATCATATTATGTTCAACTCTAGAACAAGGAAGAAATACAAGAAAGGAGATGTAATCTAAGTATTGAGGATTGAGAAGATTAAAAACTTGGAAACATTACGAAAAGCCAAGGAACTTTATTGGTACAACTTTTCATCTTAAGGCTTATTCTTTCTTGTTAAATAGAGTATTTCATAATATATAACTCAAACATATTTTTTCATAATCTTAGCTTGATCAAAATATTTTAAAAAGATAGCCTACAATCATATTTTTACAAAATAGCTTATGGGAACATTTCAAAAACCAATGAGATATGAAGCTTTAATGTTTTCAATATTGACCCTTAGTCGTTCTTTTAATCGTATCTTATAAAATACTCTTGATTTAATTGTCAAAATTTTTCCATATGAAAATAGACTCAAAGAGCTTTCCATGGACATATCATTTGTTTAAAATGATTAATATATGAAAGCGTTATGATCTCTCCAAATTGAATCTAAAAATCAGCTTTCTGCATGCTAGCCATTTCTGATGTGTGCTCATTATTTTGATCATATCTTGAAAAATACAAATGATATGAACATGAAATTATTTTTATGTAAAAATAAACTCAAAAGGATTTCCATATACTGGTTATTTGCTTAAAATGACTAAGATATGAAAGAGTTTTGAATTTTACAAGTTGAGTCTCAAAATCAGATTTTTACCAATTCACTATTTCTGACCTTTGCTAATTATTTTGAACATATCTCAAAAACCACATTAGATATGAGCATGAAACTAATCCCATTTGAAAATATACTTAATTATATTTCCAATGATAGGTCATTTGCTTAAAACGAACTTGAAATGAAGAAGTTATGACCTTTTAAAATTGAGTCTATGTTTCTGTCTGGGTAAATCGATTGGCCAATCAATTCCAAACGTCCAGAGAGAACTCTAAACATCATGAATCGATTCACCACTCAATTGCAATAGTTGTGGTGAGTGAATAACGACTAGTATTCATTCCTTACAACCCCAAATGGCTATAATACTCCATGGGCTTTATATATAAGTTAAGAAACATAAAATACAAAAAAAAAAGAGCCTGAACATCAATTGTAAACATCATTTTACATCCTTCTTCATCCAAATCATGATTTGAGCTTTAGTTTCTAAAATTCTTCTATTCTTAGTGGTTCATTTGTATTATCCACTCTTTAAGAGAGTTTGTATGAATTGTTCTTCATCATATATCATTTCCTAATTGTAAAGAATGAGATATCCCTTGGAAAAACTTAAAAAGGGTGAGGTATCCCTTATAAGAGAGTTTTTGCTCAAGGAAGAGTAAAAATTGTAAGACTTCTTCAAGTGCCATTGAAACTTGAAGGGATAGTGGAGAGTTTGGAGAGTGGATGTACACCTTGATGAGGATATCCAAGGGAGGAATCACTATAAATCCTTATATTTGATCTCTCTACCCTTACTCTTTATTTTTCTGCAACATTACTCTGTTTTTTACTGGTTTATGCTCTATTTTGCTGTTGTTGTTAATTGATATATTGTGCTCCAATATTAATCTTGTTGCTTGGAGAATTTAAATGACTAAAAGATAAATTCATTTATGCATTAGTTTCTTAATTATTCATCTATACATAGTTGAATGAGTTGCTTTGCACAAGTGAATTGAATTGCTATATATTATGTGCAAATTTCTCTATTAAATTATTTTAGATTAATTTTTTAATGATTTATTTGATGTTACATGTTAAATTGTGATCTAGTGCTTATGATGATGTATAGATGATTAAATATGTAAAAAGGGTGTATATTTATACATTAACTTATTAATTCATCATCCATAGTTGAATGAATTTCTTTATACTAGTTCTTTGAATTGTCATACCTTGAGTATAAACATATTTATAAAGCTTTCTTAAAAGTATTTAAATCAAAATTATTCTTATAACTTCCCAAAATAAAAAGCTTTCAAAAAGAGTTTGAAAAATAAGAAAAATTTTGAAAACACTTAATTCACGCCCTCTTGGGTGTGGGTTGCCAAGGCCAACGTAGAGGAGTTTTCATGGAAAATGAAGGCGATAATGTATTGATTTGGGAGATACTTTTGTATACGTAGCAGACAATGAATCAATCCGAAATCAACAACTACGTGGTCTACAGCGAGATCGTGATTGCTCTGCTTCCTCTTCGATACAGAGTACCCATACATTGTAGAACAGTTGATAGAAAATACTCATAAAGTAATACTGGTGTTTTTGTGTAATTTACACAACGTGCCAGAGCCAGTTTATCGACCATCTAATGGACCTGCATCATCCCACACCAACCGTTGATATTAGTGGTACGTCATACTGTCCTTTTACATGTTTGAAATCCAAGGCCAAGCAAGTAGTTAGAAGAGCAAAGCGCAATGATCACTCCTATACACGAGTCACTTAAATGAAAATTTTCTAGAGGTTCAATAGCACCCTAACAGATCAAAAAGGGCAATGCACGATATAACAGCAACTGAAAAATGCATATATTGAGTGGATTTAACTATATTGATGTAAATGGAATTTTGATAT
Organism: Sindora glabra; assembly: GCA_020226215.1. Classification (NCBI taxonomy): domain Eukaryota; kingdom Viridiplantae; phylum Streptophyta; class Magnoliopsida; order Fabales; family Fabaceae; genus Sindora; species Sindora glabra. The sequence goes on along the minus strand of CM035230.1, from coordinate 59,189,264 downwards.
CTAAAACTTAGAATGAGATCGTAGCTCAGAAAATGAATCTACAAAGAAGTTCTAGTATGCTCAAGTTATATCATATGGATTTAGTTATAACATTAACTTCTACAATTTTCAATGTTCTGAAAATTGAAAAAAAAAATCATGTTTTTAATGTATATGGACTCACAAAACTAATGAATGTTCTTCATTTATTAAATATGACTAAATCCATATAATATGATTAGAGCATATAAGAATTTTCTTGAATTTACATATAATAAGCAATCCACATTAGAAAGCTAGTCACGATGCAAATTAAGCACATAAAGATAAAGGTGTTGTTTGATTTACAAAATCCTTCTTACATTATTGAAATTTTTTTAAGAAAATCTGATATTCAAATTTTAAAAAAGATATTTTCAGAAATTTAAACATCTCAAAAATATTTTTAGCCAAATATTCCTTTAAAATATTTTTATGAGAGATTTGGATATTCTATATTTTTGTGATATGGGATAATAGGAATGTCTAATTTATATAAATAGGTTATTTTATCCACACTTCTATCTATTAAAGTTCTATTAACATTAATACTTCATTTTTCACCATTATTTATTATTGTTGGTCATTATGGGTCACTACTCACTATAATAAACCACCATCCACTATTACCTACAATGATGACCATCATTCATCGTTGGTGACTACCATTAGCTGTCATCTATTTCTAATAATCATCATCAACTACCATTCACTAACGATATTACTATTTATCATTATTCATCTTCAATTATTGCTATCTACTACCACCTATTGTCAATGATCTTTGCCAACCACCACCCATAATTGATGACTATTATTAGTCACCAGTACCACCCACCACTGGTAAATATCATTGACTACTATCAAATACTAGTGATCGCTATCAACTATTATCCATTGTCAGTAAGCATAATTTAACTATCATCTCCAGTCAGTGATCACAATTCATCACCACTCACAATTAGTGACTACTATCTATCACCATTTATTTTTATGGCCATCAATGGTCATTACTTATTTTAGTAACTATTATCAACTATACCCACTATTATTAACCCTTTAATTTTTAATGAGGATGTTTGTGATAATCTAACAATATTTTAAAATTAATACTAAGAATATTTTATTTTTTAATAATTCTAAAAATATTTCTAATTGAATTAAATATAATCATCGCTTATTCCCAAAATTTAACTACCATTATCCATTGTCGGTGAGTACAATTTAACTACCATTTACAGTCAATGATCACAATTCAAGTTCATCACCACTCACAATTGATGGCTACAATCCATCACCATTTATTGTTATGACCATCAATGGCCATTACTTATTTTTAATAACCACTGTCAATCATATCCATTATTATTAATCCTTTAATTTTTAATGAGGATATTTGTGATAATCTAACAATATTTTAAAATTAATCCTAAGAATATTTCATTTTTTAATAATTCTAAAAATGTTTCTAATTGGATTAAATATAATAATTTCTTATTCCCAAAAATTAAAGCAAGAAAGGATTTATCAAGCTCAGTTCTAACGGTCATCATTTTCAAATTCAAACCTATCATTGTTTCGTGGGAACGGCAGCATAGGTACCCTCGCACCTCCGTGGTCCTCTTCTCTTCCTCTTATCCCTTGGCCTTGTCTGCCCAGTCATCCAATTCAATAAGAAGAACGCAACTAGCTAAAATCTCACGGGCACTTGTTTGGTCAGTAAGAAAATCCATAAGAAAAGTCGACTTCAACATAATTTCCACTACCCAATCACCCACTGGAATCTCAGTTCCAATACATGACATGAGAAAACAAAATAAGAACAGAAAGAGCATAAAAAGCTCACACTTCCAAGAGAGTGAGCAAAACGCTTTCCTTTGGCAGTTTTCCCCTCACCTCTGCCGCAATAAACTGAACCGGACAAACCCAATGTCAATTCCGGTGAAGGAGAATAACCCAGAGTGATCTTCATGAAATGTTTTGGATTCACTCACTTGATGGAAGCGCTGGAGTGACACGAAACCGAATTTAGAATATTTGGGATGGGATAGAGACAGAGAGATTCGGAATGAGAGAACGATAGAAGTTGATAGGCCCGGGCGAAACTGAAAGGGAGATTGGCGCCACTAGCAAATTTTCTTTTTCTTCTTGTTATCTACTTATTGTTTCTTCATGTCTCTTTTTTTTTTTTTAATAGCAAATTTTCATCACATTATTTGTTGTGTTATCCCCTCAAACTTCAATTTTTTTTTCTCTGTTGAACCTTGATACAAACCTCTATCTTGAAATTTTCTAAAATAATTACGATTATAAATCTATGAAAGAAATCAGGAAAGGGGAAGATACTCCTTTGCCCTGTTCTTATATGAAAAAGGAAACAAGCTTTCATCGCATGGGACCTAGGGCAGGCTCCGACACACCAAGTTCAGTGAGAAATTTTTAGGTACATTGCATGTAGTATATAATACCATTTAAATAAGACGATTATGGTACATTAATGATGCATTTGATATACTGTAGTCATTGGTGAATTTAATTATCGAAATGAATAGAACTTTCCATATCTTCATAAGTCTTGAATTAGTCAAATGTTGGATGTGAGATATTCTTATATGCTTTAATTATATTATATAGCTTTAACTATATTATGTGGATTTAATTATAATTAATAAATGAAAGATATTTATCAACTTTTATAGTTTTAAATATTTTTAAAATTAATAAAAAAAAATCATATTTTTAATGTGCAATGTCCATGTACATTAAAAATATAAGTTTTTTATTTTTAAAATATTAAAAATTTTAAAAAATGATAAATGACCTTTATTTACCAGTAATGATTAAATTCACGTGACATAATCAGAACATATAAAAATTTCTTAATGTCGGACGAAGAGTTCATGATAGATTAAGTTTCGGATGAGGCTCAAAAAATGCAAAAATCTACTTATTTGAATGGTCAGATGGACTATTTACAACAATAATTATTACATTAAATCAAAATCTACAAATATCTTAATATCTAAAAAATTATTTAAATGGCACCATGTATATCATCTGTGTAAGAATTTCTCCAAGTCAGGTCGTGCGGGCCGCTCCACCGAAATGCATGAGACTCGCACGCACTTACCACATGGGTTGCGGGACTCAAAAAACATATTAGGAAGTATGCTCATATTCATTTTACATGGGGGTTTATCATGCCATCCATTAGAAGAGGTGTGACCCGCATCTTTTATTACAGAGTGGATAACAATTCCAAATTTAATCTTGAATAGTGGATAGCAATATTCTAAATATAATGGATTCAAACAACCCTCCAAAAAAAAACACACATCTTGGATCCTACAGAAAAATGCACTAGTTGAAGTGATTGTGAGGAACAATACCTTATATGGAAGGTACTTCCTCAAGTCCGCCCCGCCCATTGTCTTTTTAACCTTCTTTATCACTTTACAGCTCATTTAAGCATATTATTGTGAGTCTTAGTACAGATATTATCAAGTATATGCATTTATATAAACTAATAAATCAACTATAATATTCTCATACTCGCAAGAGTCACGGGGGCTTCAGAATTGTATGACATGTGACAGGTCCACCCCTTGAGTTCAGCATTACTCAAACTATGCCATGGCCTTAGTTACATTGGCCCAGAAGTAGAAACGCTGTAAACAGCGAGTTCACAAGGAAACAACTAACCACCTCCTTGCATCTAACTTCAACTTCTAATGAGATAAAAAATCTTCAGTTCTCATGTGCATTGGGGTTCGACCACGCTTTTCAACAAATGCAGACTCAGCTAAGTCAATGGAGCGAGCAAGACCAGCAGCTTTGTTTTGACACTCTAGGTTCTCATCATCAGGATCGCTGTCAGCCACAATACCAGCACCAGCTTGAAGATAAGCGATCCATTCGCGATGATTGTTGAGGTCTTTGTATGAGTACATTGTGTCGTATCTAGGTCCTGTTGGAAATATCATTGTCCTTAGAGCTAGGGCGATGTCCATATCATCAGCAAAGGAGATGCTTCCAAATCCACCGCTGTAAGGCCCACGCCTTGTAACCTCCAACTTATCGATCAACTCCATGGCCTTCACCTGCATCCATAACCGGAAAGTAACAATGACAGTGGAGAGTTGTTGTTAAACCAGAAAAACAGAGAAAACACAAAGAAAACCAGAACAAAAACGTAGGGGAGGAAGTACTACAGCAAAAGCTTACATTTCATTCATATTTCTGCCTTATATATATGCAGAAAACTAGTACAATGACAGACAATAGCCCATGCTTGAAACCATACTTAGGCATGACTATTTGAACAACTTTTTCACCTAAAATGTACTATAACAAAAACATAGTATTCAGCCATATTAAAATACATTCAGCAACCAAATTAATTAGCTTAACAAAACATATAAACTAATTTGAATATCAAAGGAAAATCTCAAAAGTCTAACACTCCTCCTTGAGATTTTTCTTTGAAACCCCAAACTTTACTCTTTAAAATCTGAATTTTAGTCTGGAAGTCTAGAACTTGCTTGATGAGTTTTAATTCCAACTAAGTATGTTTTTCCAAAGTTTTTAAACTCCTCCTTCATATTTTGCTTCAGTTGCTTCAGAGTTCTTAGAATCAGCTACAGATTGATGAAAACAACTTCATCAATTTCATCAGCACTTGCATTCATTCCCAATGCAGCATTTGGGCATGATTCAGTGAGTACATATGCAATCTTAAATTGTTTTAAGAACAACTCCGTTTGCTGGACCCAAGAATGATAATTCTTTCCATCAAAACAATTGACCTCGATAGGGACAAGCTCAGCAGGTGCAATAACAAGAATTGGTTTACATGCTTTTCCATTTTCCTTGACATGAAGCTCAGATGGGGCACTTCCATTTTGCTTAGCATGAAGCTCAGATCTCGTCCTTGCTTCCATCTTCATGATGGCTTCCTCTATGGCAGGGACACTCTCCTTGAATGCTGACCATTGTTCGGTTGGCAAACTTAAACCTTTAGCAGTAGGCTGCTGCTTTCCATCTTTAGAATAAAATTCCCTAATTGATACCAATCTTTTCCCTTTGAAATCTTGAACCACCACATTCCTCCTGCTGGATAGCTGGCAAATAATGCGGTCTGCGTTATCCTCCTTAATCTCCTTTGGCTTCTCTTCTTGCTCATCCTGGCAAATAAAGCGGTCTGCGTTATCCTCCTTGATCTCCTCCTTATTTATAACAATTGTGTATTCATCTTTACCAGCTGGTTTGCCACAGTGAGTAAGTCCAAGTGCAGCAACATTACATTTGTAACAAGTTTCTTCCATGGATTTTGTTCCTTTAACTTGAAATTCAGTATCACTAACTGAATTTGAAACTTCATTTGGGATATCTTGTACAAATCTTTGCTTCCATTCAATTTGAAAGCTTCTACCTTCCATCTTGGCAGTCATCACTTTACAGCCACAAGGATCATAAATGATGCATGACATATCTTTAAAATACAAAGCATAATGCTTTTCAAGCATTTGAGCCACACTCAGCAAGTTTTGATTAATTTCAGGCACATATAAGACATCATTAATGAGTTTTATACCTGAATGAGTCTCCACTGAAATGATTCATTTTCCTTTCACTTCAATGTACTCTCCATTGCCAAGCTTTACTCTTGAATTGTAAGATTTATCCAGATTTTTGAAGATGCCAGCATCATATGTCATATGGTTACTGCAACCACTATCAATTATCCAAGCATTTGATTTATGATTTCCTATGCAACCAGTTGCAACAAACAATGTTTCTTCTTGTTCTTCTTCCTTTTCAGCAACTTGAGCTTGTTTTTTCTGCTCCCTTTGCTTGTCTTTACAAACTCTTTCCACATGGCCAAATTTCTTGCATGCTCTGCACTGCACTCCAGGTCTGAACCAACAATATTTCTCAGCATGGTTAGTTTTCTTGCAATGTGAACATGGGTTATTTTGGCCTTCATTTTTCTCCTTCTCCTTTTTCTCACTTGGCTGCTTCTTTTCCTTATCTTGGGGTAGCTTTTCTCTCTGTATTACTAAAAATGTTGCCTCAGCACCATCATCTTGCCTCATTGACCTCCTCTGTTCCTGAGCTTGAAAAACATACACCAGCTCAGCCAAAGAGATCTTGGACAAGTCTTTTGAGTATTCAAGTGATGAGATCTTGGACTCAAACCTTTCTGGAAGACTAACTAAGACCTTTTCTACCACTTTTTGATCTGTCAAGTTTTCCCCTAGCAGTCTGATTTTATTTACCACTTCCATGAGTCTATCAACATACTCTTTGATAAACTCATCTTCTCTCATGCGCAGCACCTCAAACTCCCTCTTCAAATTCAAGATCTGCATTTGTCGGATCTTTTCACTCCTCATATATATTTCTTGAAGCTTGTCCCATGCTTCCTTTGGTGTCTCACATGCCATGATCCTAGTGAAAATTGAATCTGATACAGCAACATGAATAAAGGATAAGGCTCTTGCAGCTTTTGCTTCTTCCTCCTCATGTGCTCTGATTTGGTTGAGTGTAGGGTTGTTGTCAAGGGGTGGAACTTCTTTTTCAGCTTCCACCCACTGCCACAAGCCAAGCCCTCTCAAGTGAGCTTTTATTTTAACAGCCCAAACATGATAATTTTCACCATTGAAAATAGGGGGTGAAGGAGCTGGAGCATTGTTGAAGGCCATATATGTTTTGGTTTATGGTGTTTTTGTGTGGTAGGCTTTCTAGTTTTCACTCTTGGTTATACTCAGATCCCTTAAGATCATTTAAGCTCTGATACCATGTTGTTAAACTAGAAAAACAGAGAAAACACAAAGAAAACCAGAACAAAAATGTAGGGGAGGAAGTACTACAGCAAAAGTTTACATTTCATTCATATTTCTGCCTTATATATATGCAGAAAACTAGTACAATGACAGACAATAGCCCATGCTTGAAACCATACTTAGGCATGGCTATTTGAACAACTTTTTCACCTAAAATGTACTATAACAAAAACATAATATTCAGCCATATTAAAAATACATTCAGCAACCAAATTAATTAGCTTAACAAAACATATAAACTAATTTGAATATCAAAGGAAAATCTCAAAAGTCTAACAAGAGTAAAGTGCACAATGGTAAGATCTATTAGTTAGTACTACAGTGGAGACACAAGTTTTGGGATATCACAAGTGACTCCAATCTTAAATCATCCAGTTGAGACCTGGCAGCTAAATAGGAAATGGGAATGTCGCATAATAAATAAGTAGAGGCTCCTCCTAGGATGTGCCCCAAGGATGAACAAAGCATGCTAACAAAGAATGTATAAGATTGTGCACACAAACAGACAAACCAACAAACCAAAATAGAGAGACATCCACAGAAGATACAACCGCAAGAGGGGAAGATGGCACGTTCTGTTGTCAGGTACCAGATTGCACAGAAGTTAGGCGGATATATTTTTATGAGTTTGCAGTAATTTCCATAACAAAACCATCATAGAATTCGGGAAGTACAGAAGGTATTGTAAGTTGAATAAATGGAGGCAAGCAAGCTATGGACCTTCGATGCTCCACTGACAATTCCAACAGGCAAGTGTCACAAGTTGGCCTTGTGGACCATATGACTAGGCAAATGAGCTCCGTTTGGGATGAAACTTGGCAAATAAATCAAGCATATGATGGAGCACTTGTAGCCCAAATTTGGGACCAATCTGACTTGTGTATTATTTTTCCTAATTTTTTCCATTTTGGGACTTTACTTGTAATTTTGACTAAGGAAACTTATCCATGCGAGTAGGAAAGCACTTGGCCATCATCCTTGGATTATTACCTTTCTATTGGTGTATTTTGATGGAAAAATTCCACCCAGAGCTAGCCGAAAAGTCCTTATGACAACTCGAAAAAAGTATGTCATCTTAAACAATTTTGGATTTAGCTTATAATGCTCTTTAGAGGGGGTGCTTGGTGACCTTGGTTGGAGTTCGACACTAGTATAAGGGATGGAATGTGCGACTCGGTGCCTCCCTTGCACATTTCCACTATGTAATGAGGCTTTATATTAATAATAGAAGTAGCCCCTCTTCTATATACGATTTGTCTCGATTTTAACTGCTTTTGGCCACATTTGCCCGCATGTGTCTGAATTGCATTTTATGCACCATCATTGCCTTTCTATATGTGTTAGTTGCCTTTATATGATGCTTATGTGCTTACGGTTGCCCTAATTGTGCTATGCTTATATCTTTGACCCATTTATTCTAAACTTGGTTGGTGTATTAACCGATTGGCTAGCTTATTCCTCAGGTGGTGAAGGTTTAAGTACTGCACATCCTGACTATTGAGTTACTAGTCTGTGACACAAGGCAACACGGAGGACATCCCAGCTAGTAAGGTGATCCTGCAAATCTCCAATAACCTTTAAGGGAAAAAACAGTTCATTGATGAATACAATAAACAAACCAAAAAAATCCCTTGAATAATGCAGTTTCCCAACTCTATTTTAAAACAATATAAATCAATCAGAAAATAGTAGTGTCTATGATATAGGATACAATGATCATATTAGAAGTATAGTTTTATATATCAAATTATCACTAATTAAAGAGTATGATTAGAAACAATTATGTATCCGATGTTTAAGAATCCTAAGACAACTTCATAAGATGTTTGTATATGACGGAATTCTATTTTAAAATGTTAGAATTTTGCTTAATTCTAATTTTGCATTTTTAAAATTTAGAAGTATTAGTGGGTTTGAAATTACTATTAATGAATATCTACTAAAATGAAATAAATACTTTAAAAATATTTCTCGTTTATATGTTTTAGCTATAATTATGGATCCTACAATCAAATAAAAATTGTAAAAAAAAATTGCTATAAAAGTACCATGAAATATGTAATATGAATTCAACTTAGAGTCTTACATGAATAATATAAATAAGATACTATTAGAAATATTTCAAGTATATAACAATAAATTTAATTCTTTGCATTAATACATAGGTTCTTCATCTTCTTCAAAAGTAGGTATCACATTTCATGAAAAATATGATAGTTTTTTAGATTTAATAGATGATACTTTCTGAACTAACAATGAATTAAGTTCTTACTTATTTATACTTATTGTAACTAATATGCCAAATTTGCTATTTTAGAATGGTTGAAAGCATAAAAAATATGATATTCTATACTTTCTCTTGTGACACATGATATAATAACTTGTCCATGTCTTCAATAGTATTAGAAAGTGTATTTTCTCTTAGTGAGCGAATTTTAGATGAAAAGCATTTATCTATGAATGATCAAAACTTAAAGATGACTATTTGTTTAAAGGATTAGTTTGATGCAAAAGATAAAATAATAAAATAATTTGCATGAAGATGGATCACCATCAAGTAAAAGAGATAATTAGAAATGGTAACATATTCATATATCGTAAATTTAATTAATAAAATATTTATACTTATTTTATTTAATAATAAAATTTTTCTAGATTAGATTCCGTGTTTTTTACCCTTCTTAATGAGATTTTTTCACGTTAAAAATTGTTATGTCTTAATTTAATTTTTTATTATTTTTAGTTCTATTAAAAGCAACAATAACAACAATAACAATAACAACAACAATAATAATAATTTTTAAGTGATAATAATAAAATATAATTATATTTTATAATAATAAGAGTAATTATAATAATAACAATAATATATGATAATAATAATCATAAGAAGGAAATTTCATCTAAAGTTTAAGTTTCTCATCACTAATTAATCTTTTAAAATTTTAAATATGTAATTTTAGTTATAAGTCTTATTATACCTCAAATTTAAACTTAACTTATTTAAATTAAATGTATTTTTAATAAATAATTTTTCACAAGTGATCAAATTGTTTTTAATTAATATTTTCTTTCACGTATTAAAGGTGACAAAATTTTAATATATTGAAAGCTACCAATATATTCTAAGAAATTAGGAACAAAACTATATTAATGTTTAAAAAATTTTTACTTCCTTTTTTAAAATAATTCATAATTAATCTCTTTAAAATTTTAAAAATATATGATTTTTATTTCAATTATCTCAATAAATTTATCTTAATTTTATCTTTTTAATAAAATTTTAAGCGACAATAATATATAATTATATTTTATAATAATAAATTTTAATTAATTAATTATATAAAATTAATAATAAATAAATAATATAATAATAAATTATAACGAGTTATAAAATTCATTTGGTAATGCCAACCTAGGATTGAGACTAATATTATTACTGTAATAATCCGATTTAAATCCGATTTGATAAAAAAAGATAGTTTAACTTGAGATTAGCTTAATATATAATTTTTATATATTAAATTAGTTTAGTAAGATTGAGTTAGCCCATTTTAACAAATTGAAAAGAAACATATCTATTTTGATCCTAAGGTGAAATCCTAAATTATTCCGATGGCAAACTCAAAGTGAAAGAGAGACACTTATATGGGCAAGACTGCCTATTCCTTAGGGGAGGGAGCAAATCAATTTTGAACAATAAAATTTATGAATAAAATTGTAAAATTTTATATAAATAATTTTATTTTATATAATATATGTCATATGAAAAAATTACATGCAATTATTTATATAAAATTTAGAAAAATATAAATTATTCCTATCAATTTTGGGGTGGTTATATTTTATTTTTATTAATTTTAGAAACTTAAAAATCAAATCCTTAAACTATAAAAAAAATTAATTAACATTGATAATAATCAAATTAAATTATTTTTTCAAGAAGTTTTTAAATAAGAATCATAATATTACCGGTGTAGTTCTGTCTATTGCAAAACTAAAGCAAGTCAAGTCTATGTGAAGACTATAATATCATCATCACAAATCCATTGCAAAAGTCCAACTTTTACATAATTCACGAGTCACAATCATAAAGCTCAAGGAAATATCATTTTACTTGGTGATATCTGCACTCGTATTTGTTTAATTCTGAATTTTAGTTCAATGGCAGAGGATGATTTATACATACTACAGCATTTTCCTGATGGTTCGATCTTGAGGGAACCAGCTGGTTGGTGGGGAAAAGGCTTTTCGTTAAACCAAAATTAGTAATATGCATGAGAAACCATGTCAGATCATAGCGAATGGTCACATTCATGACAAATATGATGCACGATAAATTTTTTTATATTTCAATTATTTAATTTAAATATAATTTTGATTTTCTTGAAACATAAATTATATGATTTTTATTTTTTAAATATTAAAATTGCATAATTTTGGTCTTTCTCTTCAATTTTTGTCAATTTTCATCAATTTATCAATTCTTATTTGAATTTTAAGTATTTATCACATTATTTTTCAGACAAATCATATTTTTTCAAATTTTTATTGATAATTATCTCTCAAAATAATTTAAATTTTTATATGTAATCCATTAATTTTATTCAAAATTTTTAAAATTTAGACAAAAATTTATTTTCAAGTTTACATAATAGTTATATTAGTTAATACAGATGAAGCATTAAGTGGAAATAGTTTTGTATGATCAAAAAATTTACAAAAATTAATCAGGATAATCAAAATTATACCAATTTAATATTTAGAAAATTAAAATAGATTATTTTAAATTAGGGATTAAAATCATACAATTTATATTTTAAGAGGATCAAAATTACTTTTAACCCTTTATATTTTTTACCCTTTGATTGGATGTAAAAAAAAGAAAATGAGAAGAAATAAAATAATAATAAAAGATATTTCTCTTTTCTTTGTTGAGTGTATAGAAAACAAGGAGAAAGAAAATAAGAAGATAATTTTTCTTTACTTATTTAGGTAGAAAAGTACAAGACAAAAAAATTAAATTAAAATTGAATAACAATTTTAACTTTCAACTTAATATATTTATATAAAATATTAAAAAATAATTTTATTTTTGAAGTAATGGAAACATTTTGTTCTAAAAGCCATGGATATCTATGAAAGAAATCTAGCATTTAAATGGAGTCCACGTACAGTACTGTTAATAATGCTCAAACTTATAGTGTGATCCAATGACGAATGACAAGGTATGTTCAAGATAAAAGGCAAAATTATATTTCATCTGGTTTTTCCCCTCAATTTATATGTAATTTTAAATATCAGAATTTATTTATTTGTACCTTTGATTGTTAATATTTTGTTCATTTAAATTATTTTTATTCAAAATTTAAGAAAAAAATTATTTATATCACACATGATTTTTAGTTTTATAAATTTTGATTCAATTTGATATTCTTTTATAATTAATTTATTTTCAAAAAAATATTTATTTGACACTTCCTATTACTAATTATGGAACAAATTACAAACGATAAATTTCTAATATTGTTAGAAAATTTTACGTAATTTAATTATGAGCAAATATTAAATTAAGTTAAAATTTGACAAAGCTGAGATTTTGTGCAATATATGTAAATTTCTTGTTAAATTTTTTATAAGAAATAATTTAAATAAACAAAATGTTAACAGTAAAAATATATAAGTGGACTAAGTGAATTTTAATACCTAAAATTATAAGTGAATTAATTAAAAAAAGATAAAAGCATGAGTGAATAAATTGCAACCGAATGTATAATTTTCCCAGATTTTAATTTTCAATCTTATGTCCGCCAAAAATCTTATACTTTTGCTCATATTTTTCTAAAATAATAACGTCCTTTAACTCCAATCCTCTCCCTGTTCTCTCACGCTACTATATAATATAATGTGTATATTCTCTCTTTCTAGCTTAAACTACGATTTTAACGCATGCGATGCAAGGAACCCTATGTCTATTTTGTGTGATATTTTCAAATCGGTTAATTGCTTGAAAAGGGTTTCACTTGGGCTAAATTTAAACAAGTTGTTGTTTGACTTTCAACAGCTGCAGGCAGCTTCTTCAAAGCTTTAATTAGTAAGCATGAGCTCATGCAAGATTTTGAATTTTTTATCACAAAATCTATAAGATAGATACCATTATTTTGAACGACATACGTTGCAGAAGAACTGGTAATAAAAGATGGAAAACAAATACTCACATGATTTGATATCTAAGATTGTACATCCAGCCATATGATCCGAAAACAAGGAAATAATGATGGGATAATGGAATGACTACTAAACCTTAAAAAGAATATGAAACTAACACAACCTCACCAAATCCGAGCAGTGCTTCCCAATGACATGACCATGCCTATATTTCCATTTGTCGGCATTTCTTTATTAAAATGAAAGAGCGACAAAAGTGCATTTAGGAAACTCAGAAGAACACTAAAGCACTGCCTTTAATATTACCAAGTCCTCGCTTTGTGGTAGTTATCAGCACTGAGATACTCACCTTTAATGAGATGAAGTTGCTTGCAGACATCCTTCATGTTTGTTCTTTCTTCTGGGGACTCCAGAGAGCAAGCAAGTCCCACATCAAAAAGTGATGCCAACAACCCGTGCAGTTTAGCATCTATTGGGATTTGCCTTTGATTCATGCTCTCATTTTCATCTTCGAGCCTGATTTCCTCTATGTAACTAGCTTCTGCTGTTTCTTCTGCTTCTCTTGGCAGGAGAATCGGGTCAACAATGTGAACAAGGTTTTGGGGCAATGAAGATCTGACATAATGATGAAGATTGAAACTATCTTTAAACATTTCATGTGTTGGTCTTTTTCCGGTGAACATCTCCAATATAAGCACCCCAAAGCTAAATACATCTCCTTCCATTGATGCCTCACCTCCCATTCCGTACTCTGCAAGCTAATAACAATTATTGCTCTTTTTCTGGGGTCACTGAATTGAAACTAGAAAATTTTTTCTAGTGCATCACAAAAGCAAATCACTTTGGTCAAACACATCTAATTTGGAGAACGTATCGTAATAAAAATGATAAAACGCTTGGTTGATTAATTGACAAAGAAACAAAAGGAACACACACGATTTATAGCAATGCTGTACTGAATTACCTGGAGCTGCGTATCCGACAGTGCCCTTTAATCCAATGGAGCTGCTTTGATTTTGCGGCACCTGGTCGGTGGCAAATAGAAGTCTTGCCAAGCCAAAATCACCAACATGAGCAACCATATCTGAATCAAGAAGAATGTTGCTTGGCTTTATATCACAGTGAATGATTGGTTGCTCACATTCGTGGTGAAGATAATCTAAAGCTGATGCAACATCGGTTGCAATATTTAACCTCTGAAGAAGGTTCAATGATCGATTTCCACCATCTTCCCTATGTAGCCATTTGTCCAAACTTCTATTTGCCATGAATTCGAAGATGAGAGCTTTGAAATCATTGCCCTTGTAATCCGTGCTTGAGCAACAAGATAAGATCTTGACAAGGTTTCGGTGCCGAATGCTTTTCAAGGCTTTGCATTCGGCCACGAAACTTTTTGAAGCTCTCCTGTTACGGAGATTGAGAACCTTCACGGCTACAGCTCTGTCCTCTGGATCAAAATGGCCTTGATATACAGAACCAAAGCTACCTGATCCTATCAAGTTGTCAGATGAAAATCCACCTGTTGCATGATAGATCTGACCATAGGAAAACATGGGGAGTTGCTCAATTGTTGAGAAAGTAGATGCCTTCCTCCTAGGTCTTCTTACCCGCCAAAGAGCAACTAATGAAGTTCCCAATATGAAGGCGGAAAGAACCACACAAATAACTATCATTTTCAATCCAGAAACGTGGTGCTTTTCATTTTTTGTGATTCTCACAGGGCAGGATGGTAGATGAAGAGAATGAACACCCCCACAAAGTAAATTGTTTCCTGTAAGCGATATGGCGCTTGCATTTTTGAATGGTCCGCTGGTTGGTACTTCGCCATGAAGATTATTGAATGAAAAGTTCAAATATACATAACTTGGAAGTTTCTCTAGTTCTCGTGGAATTATTCCCGACAAGTTGTTTTGTGAGAGATCCAAGACCGAAAGGCCTCTCAAGGCAGCCATTGATGCTGGTATACCACCTTGAAAGGCGTTACCTTGAAGAAGGAGGAGCTCTAGGCTCATGCAATATCCAATTGTCGCAGGAATTTCACCAGACAAAGCATTTTTTGAGAGATCCAATGTGTTGAGATTCTTCAAGTTGCCTACTTCCTGAGGTAAGCTGCCGCTCAATAAGTTTCCTGACAGGTTGAGCGTGCGTGTTAACGAAGAAAGACCAACGAGCTGTTGTGGAATTGCCCCTGTAAGGATATTTCCTGAAATGTACAGGTCCTGTAAATTTTGGCAATTTCCTATACTTGCCGGAATGACACTTTCTAATTTGTTATCTACCAAATAGAGTTCAACTAACTGAGTGAGGTTTCCAATAGCGGGTGGAATTTGCCCAGACAATCTATTGAAACTTAAGTCCAATATCTTCAACTTTCGTAACTTCCCGATAGACACAGGGATTATGCCTATGAGAAAATTACTCTCCAAGAAAATGACTTCCAAGTTTATAAGATTTCCAATTTGCATCGGAATGCTGCCATATATATTGGTTTCATCAAACTCGAGCCTCTTCAGTTGGGTAGTGAAATTGCCAACAGTTGGGGGGAAACCGCCCCCAAAATTGTTATGTCCCAGTTGAAGCCATTCCAAGTTGCTGCAGTTTGCCAGAGAATACAAGAAATCCAAGTCTTTACTTGAATTACTTCCCAAATCATTAACAACTAAACTTAGAACTCGCAACTGTTGCAAACTTCCCAAGTTGGTTGGAACTTGTCCCACAAATTTGTTGACTCCCAAGTCAATGGTATAAAGGCCAGAGAAAATTAGATAGTGAAGTTGGAATTGGCCCTGAAAGTTGATTTTCAGAGAGTTCCAGGTGTCGGAGGTTAGGGGCGGAGAAACCAATGCAGTTTGGTAGAGGGCCTCGTATCTGGGTTTGTGCAACTAAGATAACCGAAATAGAAGATATGTTGAAGAGAGAAGATGGGATAGTACCAGATAGCTTATTAGCACCAACTGCAAAATTTTCTAAGTTTTTCAAATGGCCTATCTCATCTGGAATAGGTCCCTCCAGCTTGTTCTTTGATGTGAAAAGAGTTTTGAGTGACGAAATATTTCCTAAAGATGATGGCAGTCCTCCGGTCAGATTGTTCATCTCAACATCAAGCTATTGAAGCCTGTTTAAGGAACCAAATTCCTTCGGTATTGTACCTGTTAGCTTGTTCTGCCAGAAGCTTACGTATGTGAGTTTTGAGCAGTTGGCCAAGCTGGGTGGAATTTCTCCGGTTAAAGTGTTGTTCAGAATCCGGAGTTCTTTTAGACGGAACAAATGACTAATTTCCTCTGGAATTTGACCGAACAAAGTGTTGTTGCCGAGGAAGACAAATTGTAGAAATGAGAGATTGCCGATATGAGGAGATATGAGTCCATGCAACTCACTGCCGTCTAGCTGTAAAGCTGTGACTCTTTGGTGCCGGCGGCTGCAGGTGATTCCAACCCAGTTGCAAAACTGAACTGAGTCATTCCATGAGCTTAATACTCCATGTGGATCTATGGTGATTGATTCTTTAAACTTGAGCAGAGCCAATCTATCAGTTTCATTAGTTAAAGCATTTGTAGCTAGTAAAGCCAACCACAGTATGAGGTTCAGAGAGAAGAAGAATAGTGAAAAATAATGGTAGATTGGAGGGAGTTTCATTCCGTGGAAAGGATGATGGGAGGGGTTATGGACATGAGGGAAGAGGCGATGGAGTGGCAAAAGGACCAGTACACTGAAAAAACAAATTCCCCGAGTCCTAGGCGCGAAAAGTTTTTCCCAAAACCCTTAATTCATATTTTTTTTCAAAAAAATTCTGCAGTCACGGGCTGGGCCTCCCGTGATGCGCCAGTCACGCGGCCCCAATCCGTGACCAGAGTAATTTTTTTATTATTTTTATTTTTATTTTTTAATTAAAATTAAAAATTATGACTTTAATTTTTTTAATTTTAATTAATTTATAATTTTTTTATTTTTTAAATTTAATTTTATGAAAATATTTATTTATTTTTAATTTGTTGTCCTATTTTTATTTTATATTTGATCTTGACTTAATTTAATTGTTTACATTTTGAATTTTTCTTTGATATTAATTATTCGTTATTTTAAATAATAATTAATAATTCAATTAATTCTCATAATATTGTATAATATACATAATTTAATAAAATTGATCATTATCAAAGAATCATTGGAGTAGTTAAAGTATAAATGAATACAAATTTTGATTTATTGTTTTGTAAAATTAATTATTAGAAAATTTAAATTGTAAAATTATATTTTTAAAAAATATTTTATCCTTATATATATATATATATATATATATATCTATAAAAATATTTCACTAAACATGAAATTAGAATATAATTTGTACCATGAAAATAAATATTTAATTAGTAAATTATGTTAATTCATTATTTGAAACAATTTTTTTGATAAAAAATTAATTATATATAAATTGTATATTCTTAAGAAACTGTTAAAGGAGAATTATAAAATTAAAATACGTTATTTATTTCTTATCTTGTCGCATTTAATTGTAACATTATATAAATAATACAAATAAATTATGCATGAAATTTTTTAAAAAAATACTTAGCATTTTCTTCAAAATATACAATCTATATGTAATTAATTTTTTATCAAAAAAATTGTTTCAAATAATGGATTAACATAATTTACTAATAAAATATTTATTTTCATGGTACAAATTATATTTTAATTGCATATTTAGTGAAATATTTTTACAGATATATACATAAGGATAAAATATTTTTTAAAAATATAATTTTATAATTTAAATCTTCCAACATTTAATTTACAAAACAATAAATCAAAATTTGAATTCATTTACACTTTAACTACTCCAAAGATTCTTTGATAATTATCAATTTTATTATATTATATATATTATACAATATTATGAGAATTAATTAAATTATTAATTATTATTTAAAATTACGAATAATTAGTATCAAAGAAAATTTTAAAATGTCAATAATTAAATTAAGTCAAGATCAAATATAAAATAAAAATAGGATAAAAAATTAAAATAAATAAATATTTTCATAAAATTAAATCTAACAAAATAAAAAAAATATAAATGAACTAAAATAAAAAAAATTAAAGTCATAACTTTTCTATTTTAATTAAAAAATAAATATAAGTTTAATAAAAAAATTATTCTAGTCACGGGTTAGAGGGCTACGTGACGGCATTTTGACCGAGGCACAGTTTTGGGAAAAACAAATGACCAGATGCCTGCGCCATGAAAATATATATCCAAAATATTTTTAAAAAAATTTATAAATAATGAATCATGATATTATAGAGTACGTGATTAAGGCTGTTGGTAATTATTCAGTGGTCCCATCAATCATGTCTGCAAACTATTTTTTTAATTTTTTTAACAAAAAATCAATGCACATGCAATGGGAAAATGTCTGCAGTATGGATTTTTATAATATGCTGCCGGAAGTTCTCAAATATTCTTAGCTGATCACGTTGTTCCACAGTTTTGAAAATTGACTGAATTATTCTACCAAAAAAAAAAATTGACTGAATTCGGAGATTTGATTTTCAATTTTTGCCAAAAAAATAAAAAAGGGACGTTGGCCAATGACGTGGCAGATGGTCCTTCACATATTTTGATTTTTCTTTGAATATAAGGGAATTAAATTATATTGTAGAACTTTGAACTCTTGCTGGGGATTGACCTTTTGCAATTTGATCAAAGAAAGAGATTATATCAATGGTATCTCAGTGCCCAGTAACGCATGATATTGCCTTAGAGGAAATGTTATGAAAATTAAACATTCTAAAAGATTAAATATTTTATTATTAAATTATATTTTTAATTTTAAAATAAATAAATTAAAATTAAAAATATAAAATTTAATATATTAAATATAAAAATAAAAATATTCAAATTTCTAAAGAGATTAAATTTTCTATGACATTAACCTTACTTAAGAACTTCACTCTTGAATAAATGTGAGTTCAAATCTGTAACCTTGCGCACATATATATTAACTAAATTTTCACTCTTATTATTAAAAAAATTATAAAATTTTAATAATGAATTTTTATTATGATTTTATTATTTTTCTTTTTTGAATTTGCATTTATATACTATTAATATAAATTAAATTGAATCTATCACTCACTCATAAATTGGCTTTATCGAATGCCATTGTAAATCAAATTTATCTGAGTTATACCCTTAAAAAAATATGATATTTTACGAAGCTATTCCGTTCTCAAAGCAGATGTACAGATCATATGCATACTTTTCACATATTAAGATTTCATTAAATTATTGAAAATATTTGACAAATAATAAATTTTAATAAAATGACAAAAATATTCCATTATAAATAAAGAAAATAAGAATAAAAATATTCAAAACTTTCAAATTATAAAAATAATTACAAGTAAAATAAAACAAAAGAGAGTGAAAAATAATTTAATATGTTTTACATGATTGATATTTGGGGTAACTTGTTCGCCAAGTATTGGTGCATTTGAAAAGAAATTGACACGAGCCTCAGCCTGTGATTCATTATTTAATTTCATATTTGTTGTCCAATTTTTATTTTATATTTAATTTCATTTTTGATATTTTAAAATTTTCTTTTATACTAATTATTCAAGGTTTTAAATAAATTAACTAATAATTTTGCTAACTCCTATAATATTGTATAATATATATAATATAATAAAATTAGTAGCCATAAAAAAATTGTTAGAATAATTAAAATTTCAATGAATACATATTTTTACTTGTTCCTTTAGGGTTTAGGGTTTAAGATTTAGGATTTAAAAGATTTAAATTGAAAAATTAGTTAAAAGATTTAAATTATAAAATTAAATTTTTAAAAAATATGTTATCCTAATGTGATGTATATATCTATAGAAATCTTTAATTAAATATGAAATTAGAATATAATCTGTAGCATAAAAATAAATATTTTGCTAGTAATTGATTTTATTAATAATGAATTATAATTTTTATCAGTATTATCTCAAGATTAAATATACTTGCTTTCTTTTATTACCATAACTTTTTGAAAAATTTTTAAAAATTATGAATAACAGTACCATGTGGCTCCTTTATTAAAATACATCTATGACAATGCGAGATACCTTCATAATCATCCCCCTCCTCGGGCAAAATAGAATTCATAAGACAATTAAAATTAATAGTTATGAAAAAATTATTGAAATAAATAAAATCTCAATGAATAAAAATTCTGACTTACTATAATGTAAAATAATTTGTAGGAAGATTTAAATGGTAAAATTAAATTTTTAAAATAATATTTTATCCTAATGTCATGCATATATCTGTAAAAAAATTTAGCTAATTATGAAATTAAAATATAATCTACACTATGAAAATAAATCTTTAATTTGTAAATTATAATAATCCATTATTTAATTTTTATTATGTCACATATAATTTTAACATTATATAAAAAGTAAAAGTAAAGAATGCAAAAAATTCTTGAAATAAATACTTGAAACTAATGTGTTGAATTCTATGTAAATTTTTTAAAACAAAGATATTATAATGTTGTAATCATTATCCATAAAATTAAAAAAATCACATCATTTAAAGAAAAATTTATTTGATCCTATTTTACTTATTGCTTTTCAAATTTATCCTAATTTTTTGTATTAAGTGGATTAATTATATGTTTTATATTTGTTGAAAACACTTTTGAATTGGTTGATTTTATTAATATTGAATTATAATTTTTATCAGTGTTATTTCAAAATCAAATGTACTTACTTTCTTTTATTAACATAACTTTTTGAAATAATTTTAATAATTGTGAATAGAAGTATCATGTGACCCCTTTATTAAAATACATCCATGATTTTTTTTATGTGAAAAATGTTGTCTAATACAAATGGTAGGCCCCAAATTATTAAACTGAAATTATTTTGAATATTAACATTTAGATATTAAAGTCAAATAATTAAATATGTTAGTGGTGAATTTAATACTGTTAAATAATTAAATATGTTAGTGATGAATTTAACGAATTTGAATTCTGAAAATTGAATTTCACAACAACTAATACTTAATATTTTGATACCTTGATTAATTAAGTAAGTTAGCAAACGGCGTATTTTTTTTTTAATTTGTGGCCCTTATTTAATTTATTTTTAATTTTTACTCAATTTATATCCATTATAATTATTTTAAACACATAATATTTCTTTGATACTAATTATCGAAGGTTCTTAAAAATAGACAATAATTTTATTAACTCCCATAATATTATGCAATATATGTATAATATAATTAAATTAGTAAATATCATAAGATAGTTGAAATAATTAAAATTTTAAAAAGTACAAATTATTATATATTCTCTTGTCATTTTTTATTTAAATTAAGATTTTTTATTTTATTTAATCTGTATCAAATTTGTAATTATTTTATTTAGGTCCTTTAATTAAATTATTAACGATACTAATTTAGTTTATGGCCCTTTTTTATTTTATTTTTAAATCTTACTTATCAAAATGTAAGGAGTCTTAAATTAAAATGTCATGGATCTTAATTTGTAAAGACTTAGATATATGAGGATAATATGTTGCTAAGAAAGTTTTAAGTAAGAATCACAATATTATAACATGTTACTTAATTTTCATTTTATGACATATAAATTTTAGGGTTCATAAAAAGCTCATAAATTGTGATAAAAAAGTTGATTAAAAATTTGAAAATAAATTATTAAATTATATGAAAAAAAGATAACTATAAAATTTTATAGTGTTATAAGTCATGTTTAAAAATGTGTAAGAAAATTTAATTAACAATATCAAGAATGGACTTAATTATTTAGTATGGTTTGAGTTAATGGATAAGTATGGAGACAATATTCAGTTTGTATAATTTATTTACAAATTTGAACATTATGATAAATGAAAAATGGGACAGAATTAATTCTGTACAGAAGAATGAATGAATGAATTAAATTATCAAATTAGTTATAAAGGTTTTGTACAATAATGAAATAATCAACTATCAAAGTAATAACTCTCAGTACCATATCGAAGGCGTCGCCTCGCTTGTCGCGGTCGTTGAACAAGGGATTGCTGTTGTTCATCTCCATCGTTACCCTTGTCGGAGTCTGTTTGAGTGGGGTTGTTATGACCCGTGGTAAGTGGAGAGTTTAAGTCCGAGCTGGATGAGTAAAATGGTGGAATATGATTTTGTGGGGTAAAAAATCCTTGTTGCTAATGTGATGTGGATCCAATGGCGTACTCAAAAGTAAATACAAGCGGCTCAGATAAAAACGCCGTTAGAGAACCCGAGACTCGCTAGTGTGAAGGTGATGGCGATAGCGTGAAGAACGATGATGGGCCAGCATCTCCACCTATCATGAAATGTGATGAGTGCATGTATGTAGATGGACCTGCATCTCTTACATCGGGCTGCATCGAGTGAGGGGCATAGCCGGAAGGGACATCTGCTAGTGGCATCGATTGATGAACATAATGTGCACTGTCATCATCATCATCAGGTTCAGGCAAAATGGGATCCCTAAAAGACATAAAGCCATGAGCCCTCCTACCATGCCTAGGCTCAGGGATAAGTGGTCTCGATAATTTTTCTGCAAGAAAAACTGGCTGAGAAGCTGTCATGTCTCGATGCTTACCCAATGCACGCAATATGCAATCACATTCTCGGTCCACTGTCTCCCTAAATTGGTTGTACTCAAGAGTTGGGGAATTCTCAATGCTCAGCGTGCGTAGTCTCTCAGCAACATCGGCCTACATGATAAGTAAAAATAAGTATAGTGTATCAATTTATATTATAATATTTTGAAGAAGTTATAAATCATATTATGAAGGACGAATGATTACAACAAATCCTGGACTACCGCTAGCTGGATGAATCCATCATCTCGTGTGTGTCCAATACCATGACATGTAGCCTGAACAACGATGAAGAGCATCAGTCTCCATCTCAGTCAGTGAAAGCGTGGCTCGCCATGCATCCCAAGCACTAATGTAGACCATGTGTTCTTGCCGTCAATCCTTCGATATTTTTCCTCAAAGCTGTAAGGTATGACAGGAACCAAGATTGAATGGCTCTTGTGAGATTAGTTACCGCCTACTAAACTGGCGAAGAACACGATCTGCATGGTGCCATTCCACGATGTGGAAGCATATGATTGGGATTGAAACCAACCATATGTCAGGTGAGATAAGACAATACTCAAGCACAAGCTACCGGACACTATCCATATCATAAGACCGCCAAATAATCTGCACTAAGTAAATGAAAGATAAATAAGCATGTAACTACATATGAAACAGTCAATTTAGATACAACAAAGCAAGCTATAATTAACCTCTTCAGCCTTCATCTGATCAAGCAATATTCTGAATTGCCGTAGGGCCTTTATTGGAGGCCAATGAAGTAATCCGATATTCTTCCACCTGCGAGAGTTACAAAATGTATATTATTTTCTATGCATAATTTAATACTAATAAGGAAAATACATTAAATGAAAATATAAAAATGGCCCACACCTGAAGCCCAATGGTGGTAGCACAAGGTAAATGTCTAGATTGGATTCTGGATACGGAGGTGCCATCAGTGCTAGAGTGGGAAATCGATCCCACGCCCATAGATGTAGAAGATGCAAACATCCACCGATGTTTACCTCGTCAGGGTTGGTGACCGTGCACAATTCTCTACACAAGCATGCAAGAACCGCTGATCCCCAACTAAACCGTCTAGTGTCAACAAAGTTTACTAGTAGGGGAAGATACATCAATAACACTCTATGGCCTGAAGTGTCAGGCATGAGATATCCGCTGATGAGTCTCAAAATGTAGGCATACATAAAGCGTTGTATTCGTTCATCATCTGCAATAGCTGGCAAGTGTCTAAAATTCGCTGCTAGCCAGGGGATGCTCAAGCGTTGCCCTTGTAAACACTCATCGGGTGGTATAACCCCAAGAAGATCCTCGCACATCACCCGCCAGTCATATCCAGTGTACCCAAAGACAGGAACGCCCTCGCATGGTAAATCTAGCTGGATGGCGACATCCTATAGTGTAATTATGCACTCCCTGCAGGTGGTGTGAAAAGTGTGTGTCTCTGGCCGCCATCGCTCAACCAGTGCAAAAATGAGCGTTGCATTCAACTCAACATGGCCAAGACGACTGACACCATAGAATCCATCCTACTGAAGATATGGTACAATGGCAACTAGTGGATCAAAGAGACGACCCACATGTGCGACACGTCGTAACCTGAGGAGTCGATCCGCCTGAAAACAAAAATATCAAATCATAATGTGGTAAGGGTTTAAAAATCACAAATTGCATTACCATAGATTACTAAACTTACATAGCCTAGCCAAATGGCCTGTGAGATATGTCTAGACTGCAAGTACAAAAGGGACTCGTCATCGGGCCCAGGTGTGACAACACGACGCTGACCAGCCATTATAGTCGAGGGGTATGATATCTGTCACATTGGAATAATTCAGTTAATTGTACAAAATTATGCATTTAAACACAGCTATTATCCAAAGTAAGTGACCTAATAAGGTATCAGGGAATACTCATGCTAACGTATTATACTTGTCAGTGTGTTCATTAATTTGTTGCTATTTATGACCTCAATCCCAACAACCCATAGGGTGTGCACTCAAAAGTTCATTTGATGGGCTTGACAGGTTGCACGGTTGTACCCTATCTACCTGCATAGCCCCCACCTCTGAGGATCGGATGGACCCTCCTGCCAGTCCATTTTGTTCCTTATATGCCTAGATCGTGGTCGACCGCTGGCATGCACCGTCGAGGGATCCAAAATGAGTTCTGATTTATTGAAGGCTGGCCAATGCTCCACACTGCCTATTGGTCGGAACTCATTGCTATATGCACTCAGCATTGTCTCCAATTAGAAAACACGATCGACAAACTATAGGGGATTCAATGAAACTTTCGAACATGCAGCAAATACATGTTAGTAGAGCCTATGCTCGACTTGAAACTCGCCACAATCACATGTACGATCGTGAAAGCTAACCTTGCAAGACCGACCAAACTGCTTCTACGTCAAGTCATACGGCTCCTCAACCTCAAATAAGAACCCCTGGTGGTCAAAACAGCGTATGTGGCAGGTTGACGCTTTCCAAATGTAATTTTAAATTTTTTTTCGGACGTCCTCGAAAAATACCTCTCCTGCTTGTCACTGTGCTGCAATTGTCTCTAATCTATTAACAAAATATATATTTAATCGATACATTATTACTTTGACCAATCCCATGATGGGCAAAAATCTAACCCCCTTGAGGACACTGTTGACACACTCCGCCAAGTTAGTTATCATATGGCCCCATCGTCTGCCTCCCTCATCAAACGCACGACTCCACTGACACTTTAGGATATTCGTAATCCAATCGACAACTCTTGGGTACAACGATTATAGTTCCGTTAACTTTGAATCCACTACATGTTGCTCATATTGGTAACCTGTACAACCCAACATTGCCACATAATTAACAAAGATAATAAGGTGTCATGACAATTAGAGAAGTTTTTCAGGAATATTACGTACCAATACTAATGAACAACTTCTTCAGCCACTCGGTCCTGAAGGTTGAGTTCATATTGTTGGTGATGTGTCGTAGGCAGAATACATGATAACCACGGGATGATTGCCACCCTATGTGTGGGTTTGCAACAACAGCAACTATCCTAGGATGTCTATCTGATATCAAGCAAATATCCTACTTATCTTTGACGACATGTCGTCAAACGTTTGATAGGAACCAAGCCCATATCTCGTATGTTTCCCTCTCTACTACAGCAAATGCAAGGGGAATAATTTTTCTATCTCCATCTTGTGAAGTTGCGATCAGCAACACCCCCTTATACTTTCTATATAAAAATGTGCCATCAACTTGGACCATCGATTTTAAATGATCAAAAACATCAATGCATGGCTTAAATGTCCAAAACACTCGATGGAACAGTGCTACTGGCACACTCTCATCACTGCTTGACGGGCATTCCCTACTCTCAATCTCAAAGTACGACCCAGGATTATAATGTTATACAGCCGCCAACCACCTCGGTAGTAAAGCATATGATTTTTCCCAATTCCCAAAAGTAAGTGCAAGAGCTCGGTGTTTACCTTTCCACGCCTTCTTATATGAAACTAAATATCCAAATATACCATGGATACGCTCAATAACCCCTCGAATGGACACGCTGGGGTTCTCAGTCACTAACCCCACAATATAAGATGAAATGACATATGTGTCCAATTTCGAATGATCATTCGAAAGAGAAACAGACACACATGTATGAGTCCATTGTATCTTGTTATTTGCTAGTGGTTCTCTCTCGGCTTATGACAGGCTCTAACCCTTCAATTGCATTGTCCACCATAGTAAAGGCACCAATACTCTTCATGTTTGGCCGAAGAGTAATGTGAGTAAAATGTGTAGTGGGTTCGAATTGAGTATATTTTTATCGCACGACGGAACGATTTTTTTTCACTATACAGCAAACTCACATCTGGCTCTTGGTCATTAAGCACATTCATGGCACCTCCCATACCGAGAAAATTATTGCTGTCGATCGCATCTATATTTATTCTTCTAAAAAAGGCAGCTGCCGATTCCACATACTGGTTGACGGGTGGTGCAGGGATCACTGGGGTAACATCTTCACCACCATCAGCTTCATCATCATCGCAACTGTCATTATCCCAATTAAATCCTTTGGGAATGTTGTCATGTGTATCATTAAATCATCCATTATGTCGTCTGATTCCTCCAAGATAGAGGAGGATTGAAGGAGACCATAGCTGAGCTGGGAAGAACATAGCTTTGCAGCATAATCAACAACGGGAGATTGAAACTGTTGTCCAAATTCTTTTTATCCATCCACTAGTTCCAGACTACCATGGTATGGGTTATAATTTGATAGTCCTTCACCAAAGTTAGGAAATAGGTTAGTGGACAGTTATGTGCATGTCCCACTCTCGTCAACTGGTTGACTGGCAACGTTCAGATCAAATCCCTTACTTGCGATGTGTGCATACAATTCTGGGTAAGATAATTGAGTGGGGAATTTGGCATCCGCTTCCCACATTCGTTGAATGTCATCATCATCCTCTAATAGACAAGCTTTGTATCGCGTCAGATTCAGTAAAAGCGAATGTCTATACTCCAACTCAGTTACAGCTTAATTTTTTGTAAGTCTTAACTTTCGCCCAATTGTAATTTTCAATGCATCCAAGGTGATATCCAATTTAATTCTCATAACTTTAACCTTTCGACATCTAAATGCATCGCCTTCATCCATTTTATAAATTTCTCCGTTCACATAGATACATACATTTTCTTCCCCGGTACTCATGGTGATTCCTAACATATCCGGAGTGTTAAAGTGACTTCAAGGATTAAAACATACTTATAAAAAATAAATAACACTCAAATTTAGTTTCATATCATCTAAAATTATAACTAAAGTATTACCTGGAGGGACAGATTTTATCTGCACTAGAAAATTAGACTGGATAGACTTCATAAGCAAAACATCTACTCAATTATCATAATAATACAAAGAAATTAGAATAATATACGCAAATTATGATATGTACAGTAACAAATATGACGTACAAAAATAAAATATCTAATCAAGTAGAATAATACAGAATTCTAATTAAAAATAAATACAGCTCAAAATTAAGTTTCTTCCAATTGAAATACATTAAAAACTTATAGTCTAGGGATAAATAGATTAAAGAATAAATTAAATAATAATTTAATTAAAATAAATTAAATTATAAAATAAAATACTTACTTTCAAAAATATCGATATTTTTTTGTATGGACCTGGATGAATTCAATAATAGAATTCTAGTTAAAATTGAATTAAATAAAAAAAGAAAGAAAGAAATATTAAATACTAATTTCGTTGTAGAACATTTTATAATTTAAAATTTAAAAAATTTTCTCCTGCATTCTACCTCCAATTCAAATTTTCAAAATTTCTTTTCTTTTCTTTTCTTCTATTTTTTTACTCCAGACAACAAGTTGTGGTTAAATTCCATTTTAATTAAATTAATAAAAAAGCCTTTCATGTATTTCAATTTTAAAAATATATAATATATTTCCTTCAATGGATAATAAAGTCAGTAGAACTTTAGTTCCTATAATATATAAGAAGAGAATAAATTTAAAAGAATAATAATAATATTATTCTTTTCAATAACAACTTCTTACACATATTAAATATTATTATCTCAATAAATTAAAGGTATTAAATAAATTAACTTCAACAAATAAAGTAGCTTTACTAAATATGTTAAATAGATTTAATCCAACTAATTAATTAACTAAATTAAATTAAACAAGTAAATAAAAATATTAACTCAAATAAATAAATTAAATCAACTAAATTAAATTAAACAAATTAATTAACTAAATTAAATCAAATAAATTAATTAACTATATTAAATCAAACAAGTAAATAAAAACATTAACTCAAATAAATAAATTAAATACATTAAATCAAATAAATAAATTAACTAAATTAAATCAAATAAATAAATCAACTAAACCTTCATAAATCAATTAACTAAATTAAATCAAATAAAAAAATTAACTACATTAAATTAGATAAATTAATCAATTAGATTAAATTGAATAAATTAATTAACTAAATTAAATCAAACAAGTAAATTAAAAATATTAACTCAAATAAATAAATTAAATAAATTAAATCATATAAATATATTAAATTAAATAAATAAATTAACTAAATTAAATCAAACAAATAAATTAACTAAATCAAATCAAATAAATAAAACTAACTAAATTAAATTAAACAAATTAATTAACTAAATTAAATCAAACAAACAAATCAACTAAATTAAATCAAACAAATAAATTAACTAAATTAAATAAATTAATTAACTAAATTAAATCAAACACGTAAATTAAAAATATTAACTCAAATAAATTTTATAAATAAATTAACTAAATTAAATTAAATTAATTAATTAATAAAATTAAAACAAATAAATTAATTAACTAAATTAAATCAAACAAGTAAATTAAAAA
The DNA here is from genome assembly GCA_020226215.1 of Sindora glabra. Lineage (NCBI taxonomy): Eukaryota > Viridiplantae > Streptophyta > Magnoliopsida > Fabales > Fabaceae > Sindora > Sindora glabra. The sequence continues at coordinate 59,160,142 of CM035230.1, read as the reverse complement.
TATTAACTCAAATAGATAAATTATATAAATTATATCAAATAAATAAATTAAATACATTAAATCAAATAAATAAATTAACTAAATTAAATCAAATAAATAAATAAACTGTTAAATTAAATAAATTAATTAACTAAATTAAATCAAATAAAAAAATTAACCACATTAAATCAGATAAATTAATCAACTAGATTAAATCGAATAAATTAATTAACTAAATTAAATAAAATAAGTAAATTAAAAATATTAACTCAAATAAATAAATTAAATTAAATAAATCAAACAAATAAATTAACTAAATCAAATCAAATAAATAAAACTAACTAAATTAAATCAAATAAATTAATTAAATACATTAAATCAAATAAATAAATTAACTAAATTAAATCAAATAAATTAATTAATTAAGTTAAATCAAATAAATTAATTAACTAAATTAAATCAAATAAATAAATTAACTATATTAAATCAAATAAATTAATCAACTAGATTAAATTGAATAAATTAATTAACTAAATTAAATCAAACAAGTAAATTAAAAATATTAACTCAAATAAATAAATTAAATTAAATAAATAAATTAAATACATTAAATCAAATAAATAAATCAACTAAATTAAATTAAGTAAATTAACTAACTAAATCAAATCAAACAAATAAATTAACTAAATCAAATTAAATAAATAAAATTAACTAAATCAAATCAAACAAATAAATTAACTAAATCAAATTAAATAAATAAAATTAACTAAATTAAATCAGATAAATAAATTAAATACATTAAATCAAATAAATAAATTAACTAAATTAAATCAAATAAATAAATCAACTAAGTTAAATCAAATAAATTAATTAAGTAAATTAAATCAAACAAGTAAATAAAAAATATTAACTTAAATAAATTAATTAAATAATTTAAATCAAATAAATAAATTAAATACATTAAATTAAATAAATAAATTAACTAAATTAAATCAAATGAATAAAACTAACTAAATTAAATCAAACAATTTAATTAATTAAATTAAATCAAACAAATTGATTAAAAATATTTAATCAAATAAATTCATAAATACATAAATTTAATTTAATAAAATAAATAAATTAAAAATATAAAATTAAAAAAAAATAAATTTAATTTAATTGAACAGAATAAAAATAATAAATTAAATTAAAAATTTACCATGTTGATTATGTTGCTTTCTTTCTTTCTCTTTGCTTCAAGCTTGCCTCTTTCTTTCTATCCACTTCAAGCTCAGCTTCAAGGTGGTCCTTCTCCCTTTCTGCTTCAGCTCGCTCGCACTTCAACTTCAGCTTCTAAGTTCTTCTTCCTTCGCCTTCAGCTCACCCGTGCTATATAGGTCAAGCTTCACGGGTGCTAGGTGCACCTGATCACGTCACGACCTGGAGCAGGACGTGACCAGACTGATCACAGCCTGCATGAGGACGTGATCACAACCTGCATCAGGCTGCTGTCCCGTCAGGACTCAGCCGGTCTGATCACGGACTCTGTAATGTCGTGATTCACTATTTCTAAAAAAAAAAATTTAAGTGTTTTGAGCATATGTTTTAACGGTGCAGGGATATGGGAATTTGTTTTTCCCAAAACAATTCCTCGGTAATTTTCTCACGATGGAGTACTTGGCTTAAATGTGTTGAGACTCTTCAAGTCTTTACTTGAATTACTTCAAGTTGAGATTGTCTATATTGATAGAGATAGCTATCTCTTCTATCCTAATTCTTCTATTCTTCAAGTCAATATAGACAAAGCATTTTTTGAGAGATCCAATGTGTTGAGATTCTTCAAGTTGCCTACTTCCTGAGGTAAGCTGCCGCTCAATGAGTTTCCTGACAAGTTGAGCGTGCGTGTTAATGAAGAAAGACCAACGAGCTGTTGTGGAATTGCCCCTGTAAGGATATTTCCTGAAATGTACAGGTCCTGTAAATCTTGGCAATTTCCTATACTTGTCGGAATGACACTTTCTAATTTGTTATCTAACAAATAGAGTTCAACCAATTGAGTGAGGTTTCCAATAGCAGGTGGAATTTGCCCAGACAATCTGTTGAAACTTAAGTCCAATATGTTCAACTTTCGTAACTTCCCGATAGACACAGGGATTATGCCTGTGAGAAAATTACTCTCCATGGAAAAAAATTCCAAGTTTATGAGATTTCCAATTTCCATCGGAATGCTGCCATATATATTGTTTTCATCAAACTCGAGCCTCTTCAGGTGGGTAGTGAGATTGCCAACAGTTGGGGGGAAAACACCTCCAAAATTGTTATGTCCCAGTTGAAGCCATTCCAAGTTGCTGCAGTTTGCCAGAGAATACAAGAAATCCAAGTCTTTACTTGAATTACTTCCCAAATCATTAACAACTAAACTGAAAAATCGCAACAGTTGCAAACTTCCCAAGTTAGTTGGAACTTGTCCCGCAAATTCGTTGACTCCCAAGTCAATGATATAAAGGCCAGAGATATTAGATAGTGAAGTTGGCACTGGCCCTGAAAGTTGATTTTCAGAAAGTTCTAGGTATTGGAGGTTAGGGGCGGAGGAACCGATGTAATTTGGTAGAGGGCCTCGTATCTGGGTTTCTGCAATTAAGATAAGCGAAATAGAAGATATGTTGAAGAGAGAAGATGGGATTGTACCAGATAGCTTATTAGCACCAACTGCAAAATGTTCTAAGTTTTTCAAATGGCCTATCTCATCTGGAATAGGTCCCTCCAGCTTGTTGTTTGATGTGAAAAGAGTTTTGAGTGATGAAATATTTCCTAAAGAGGATGGTAGGCCTCCGGTCAGATTGTTCATCTCAACATCAAGCCATTGAAGCCTGTTTAAGGAACCAAATTCCTTCGGTATTGTACCTGTTAACTTGTTCTGCCACAAGCTTAGGTATGTGAGTTTTGAGCAGTTGGCCAAGCTGGGTGCAATTTCTCCGGTTAAAGTGTTGTTCAGAAGCCGGAGTTCTTTTAGACGGAACAAATGACTAATTTCCTCTGGAATTTGACCGAACAAAGTGTTGTTGCCGAGGAAGACAAATTGTAGAAACGAGAGATTGCCGATGTGAGGAGATATGAGTCCATGCAACTCACTGCCGTCTAGCTGTAAAGCTGTGACTCTTTGGTGCCGGCGGCTGCAGGTGATTCCAACCCAGTTGCAAAAGTGAATTGAGTCATTCCATGAGCTTAATACTCCATGTGGATCTATGGTGATTGATTCTTTAAACTTGAGCAGAGCTGATCTATCAGTTTCATTAGTTAAAGCATTTGCAGCTGCTAAAGCCAACCACAGTATGAGGCTCAGAGAGAAGAAGAACAGTGAAAAATAATGGTAGATTGGAGGGAGTTTCATTCTGTGGAAAGGATGATGGGAGGGGTTATGGACATGAGGGAAGAGGCGATGGAGTACTTGGCTTAAATATTATCAGGGTTAATTTCCATGCAGGTTCGTAGAATTGGTTTTATTTTATTTTAATCTAGGTGATGTTTGGTTTTATTTTATTTTAATATAGCTGATGTTTGGTAAATAACTTTTAAGGTAGATTTTAGCTGTTTGATTAAGTTTAGCTGATTGACAATTAATCCGCCGTTTGATAATTAACGTTTTACAATAGCTGATACCTTTGAATCAGCTGTTTGAGAAAGCTGGATCAGCTAATTTATAAAACGCTGTAACTAAATAACTGGAATGCACCCGTAATAAATGACAAAAGTGCTCCATTTATTTGCCTCCCTAGTTTCCCATTAACAAAAAATGACAAAAGATTTCACATGACTTCAAATTTGTAGTGCTTCTCTCTGCTTCTATTTCTTCGCCCTTTATTTATCCCCACTTGCATTGTTGTTCTAAGTATGCGTCCGCAATCATAGTTATTAATTTGTATTAGTAAATTTATTTATTATAAAATTATATTAATTTAATTTTGAAAAAATATTTAATATATAATAATTTATAATACTATATTATTTATAAGAAAATTTAATTTATTAAATAATATATAGAATTTAAAATATTAAAATAAAAAATATTTAAATAATTCATAAAATATACTAATACCCTTATATATCATTTTACATACAAGCAACTAATTATAAATAGTTGATTTTACCAAACACTCTTATTCAAATAGCTAATACAATTAGATAGTCAAATCAGCTGACACAATCAGCCATCAGCTAATAGCTAATTGAATCAGTTAACCGCTACAGCTATCAGCTAATTGCCAAACAAAGTTATAAATCATTTCAATTTATTTTTGAATAAATTTTATTATTTAAAATTTATATTAAAAATAATAATGTTAATTTATTTATAAATAAATTTTTTATTTATAACATATTAATAAATATATAAAATTTAATTAAAAATAAATTTTAATATCTTCATAATAAATGTAATATTAATAAGAGAGTAAATTTTTCATATAATATATGTTTCAAATCAAATAAAATAAATTTTAATAAAATTTTTACTAAACTTAATAAATTTAATAATAATACAAATATAATTGAAATAAAAATTATAAATAAAATAAAATGAATGAAAATTCTACTCTACTTAAAAATAAACACCGTTTAAAATAGATGCACCGTTAAGAAATAAAATCTAGAAAGTGGGGACGTAGAGTGTTGAGTGTCATTGATTTAACAATGTTACCTAGGATATTCTTCAAACCGGTAAATCTAAGCCAGTATTTAAAAAGATTATGACATAATATATTGTTATATTAATATATTATTAAATTTATTTTTTAAATTAAAATTAATATTTTATATAATAATATATTAAAATTAAATTTAATAATATATATTAATAATATATCCTAAGTCACCTTCCAATATTAAATGCACGCATTTCATTGAAGACGAAATTTCTATAACCATGACAGCCGTCGATCGTAAGGTCAAATCCTAAATTATTCCTTGGGCAAGCTCAAAGCCAAGGAGAAATACTTGTATGGGCAAGACTACCCTTACTTGGTGGACGACGGAAAGGGGCAAATCTGTTTTGGATGATTATATTTATGAATAAAATTGTGAAAGTTTATAAAAAAATTATGAGTTTTATATAAATAATTTCATTCTATATAACTTATATTATATAAAAAAATTATATGCATTTATTCATATAAAATATATAATTTTTATATAACATCTCACAATCAGAACAGATTTAACCCACGCTTATTAGGGCACAGCAGACTTGGCCTTCTTATATACTTCAACTAAATCTTAACCCGGATTGTCAGCTAATGTGAAAATGTTAGTTATCAATTTTTTTTATTTTTATATCAGTTTTGTAAAACTTATATGCACCGGATATTTTTTTGCAAAAAATAATAAATGAAAAAATTCATTATTTTCTATTCCTTTTTTTCTTTGAATTTTCTTTTCATCAATTTTCTATAGAAAGAATCGAAGGGTTAGTGTCTAATTTTCCAGTCTTAAGTGCCTTTCATTCTTGCCAACCATTCGATGCCGGTCTTGTTCTGTCCTCTGCAAAACTGTAGCAAGTCAGCATCACAAATCCACTCCAACCGGACTCTTTCTGTCTTTATGCAATGTACGGGGCAGCACAAGTCCACCTTTTACATTGTGCACAAGTCACAGCCACACAGCTTCAGGAAATTGCATTTTACTTAGCACCTAGTATTTGTCTAGTTCTGCATTTTAGTTCAATGGCAGAGGATGGTTTGTAAGCACTATAACATTTCATTGATGAACTATAACCAGATAAACATTTCTGCTGGTTTGGTCTTTGAGGGAACCTGGTTGGTGGTGAAACGACTGCTTACAAACCAAAATTAGTAACATACATGAGAAACCATATCAGATCATAGCGAATGATTGGTTGTTCACCTTCATAATGAATATAATGTACAGTAGAACTATAATCAATATCTGCAGCGATATCTCTTTCTCTTAATGATTTTTAATGACTAGTTTAACCTTTGTCTGGATGTAGCCATTTCTCCAATTTTTCAACAGCCACGAATTCAAAAACTAAAGCTTTAAAATCATTGTCTTTGTAATCTGTGTTAGGGCAACATGTTAAAATCTTTGCCTTCGCCAGTGCGAGATATAAATAAAACTGGGAGTGAAGGAGATGGTATGAAACATGTTTTGAGTGGGGCTGCACGCAAGTGTTTCATCGAAGAGATTGTTCCAAAATATCTCCAAATAAATTTCATTTAATGAATTTTGAATATAACTTTATAATTTGTTCATGTCATTTTACAAGTTGCAAAACAGCAATATTATATACATAGAGAGAGTGAGATTTAAAATTAAATTTTAAATATAGATAAAAAATTATTTATTAAATGATGCTGTATAAAAGATTTAGAATCTAATTTTTACATCTCATTCTTGATGAGTATAACATTTTATTTGCAAAATAGCTAATTTAATATAATTCATGAATTGTTATTTTTGTACCCAACAAACATAATGTTCCAAGATCTTTCATATCGATACTCAACAAACACAATGATTCACGTTGGTAGAAAATAAACACTTCTAAATGTATAATTTTTGGAGATAATTTTCGAATTTAATTCTAAATAAATTTTGACATGTGATAATATAATAGATAATTATTCATTTCGCAAAGGAGAGAGTAAATACATTTGGTTTCATTTTTCCATTAATTTTTAACCTTAAAATTACCAAAAGAAAAAGAAAACTTATTTCCAAAATCCATTTCCTAAGTCGCTCAACTCACTCTACAGGGAAGGGGGTTTGGACTTCAAATACTGGGCGTTGCAAGTTATTAACTATATTTATCAATCTTCCTAGGTTAGGAGTCCATAGTTATAGATTGTTAAATAATTATTTTCACCAAAAGTCTGCGTGTTGAAGACGAAATTTCTATTGTCATGACAGCTGTCGAACATAGGTCAAAATTTAAGTTATTGTGTGGGCCAACTGATACTCAGAGTCATGAAGAAATTCTTCCAGGGGATTGGGATGGGAAGGGCAGCTCAAATCCGCCTTCTACTATATATTATATCTTATTGTTAAAAATAAAATATTTTTCATTTCATACTCTTATTTTGAGATAGGTTCTCCGTCTTTATTCTGTTTGAATGCAAAGAAAAAATATAATAATTTTATGATGATAAAATTTTACTGAATAAAAATAATTATTATTATTTCATTTCTAATATTTTTTTGGGGATAAAAACTTCCCGTATCTTACCGCATGAGATGAGAATTCATAATATTTTCAAACTCAGCCTTCGATTAACGGTACCACTAAATTAGTGATTAATGGTACACCAATATACAATAATATTTATAATTAATGTGTCATCATCCGTTCAAACTATAATCCACCAAAAAAAAAAAATTCATGCCTTTCATTTGCTAATAGATCCCTATACAGTGCACTACAGAAATGTCCCGCGAACAAACAGTCAAGTGTATATGGAAGAAGCCCGATATCAATATCACAAGTCCTCGCCTCCGTAATTAATTAGTCTTCTTCCCCTAATTTTATGCTATCGGCACGTCCCGCAAATCAAGCAAGTCAAATCAATTTATAAAAATTTGGTCAAGTCAAGTCAATAAAAGTCCAACTTTTCCACAGTTCTCAAGTGACAAGCATACAGTTTGTGGAAATTGCATTTTACTTATCCATTGCGTGGATGGATGGGAATTAAGAAAGGACGAAATCCGAGAACAGAAAATAAAGAAGAAAAGAAGATTCTACTTGTTTGGATGATGGGATAAAAATAGGGGAGATAGAAATTTGAGTAAAAATTTAATCAGGGCCTCACTTGATTTTTATCCTCGTCATACATGGGAAGATGATAAATTTTGTTAATTACTTTTAATTTTTTTCATGATGTGTCATCTTCCAATTCATTAAATTCATTAATAATGTTAAATATTTTGCACTAATAGTAGATCAATAGCAAATGTTTCTCACTTTATTAATTTACTCTATAAATATTTATTAATTTTTAAAATATTATTATTTGCACATAAAGGTAATATTGTTTTTATTTTTATAAATAAAAATGTCACAATATCCGGAATATAGGGAAGGATTTAATTATAGTGCAAGAGTTTGTACTAATATGATGGAAAGGTATTATCATCATTTGAATACAACAAATTTTCTTTTTCCATATTTTTCTATTCAATCAACTAATGGTAAATTATTTCTTTTTATTTTCCGTCTTCTCTATTTTCTTTTCCATCTATTTTCTTTTTGATCAAACGTAACAAAAGAAAATATTTTATCTCATATTTTATTTTATTTTTCTTATTCGTTTTTATCTGTTTTCTTTCTCCTCCATCCAATCAACGCCTCATATATATCCGCACTTTCGTATTTCACTAATTCTGCATTTTAGTTCGCTGATAACATTAGATTCAACCAATCTATTTATCTATTTAAATACTGTTAATTCCTTATATTATCCTGTCTTAGTAATTTTTTCTTTTTGCAATATTTTTGTTGCCAGTATCATTTTGTTATTTTGTTGCCCATCACCGATACAAAACAATTTTCTTCATGTAAAATTCTTTGAATTTTATTTGTACTTCCCTCATAAAGTCTAATATATCTTTACTGCTTAGTCACACAAATAGCTACTTTCATAAAACCGCACTTCTTAAAAAAATTTCAATGACAAGTGCAATTGATAAATTTTTTTATAAAATTTACATACATTGAATTAAATAAAAATTTTAATGAACTATACTACTATATAAATAGGATTGCTACTTTTAGCATCCACTTATTTAAAAAATAAATCAAATGTAGCAATCATCTATTTTAAATACAATACGGCTAAATAGTATTTTAAAAAATAACTACCCACTAATTAAACACTAATAAAATTAAAGAAATTAGAAAAACTTATTCATTAAAAAAATAACTATCAACCAACTAAATGCAAATAAAGCCAAAAAAATTTAAAAATTTCATTCATAACTGATGTAATTATAAAACAATTTCTAATGTTAAAAATTATTTTCCACCATAAATTGAGGCTTACTAAGAGCCACTTGATTTACATAGGAAATAAGTTATTATAAGAAATTAATTTTTTTTAAGAAATAAATTCTCTTTCAGACTTCTTGGGAGTGTTTAAAATTGTTTGATTGACATTAAGGAATAAATACTTCTTAAAAATTAACTTCTTATATTTTATTTAATTCAATTCTGAACTTTTTAAAAAATATTATTAAAATAACTATTATACCATTCAAAATTGTAATATGAAAAATAAAGATATCAATAAGTTTTAATTATCTCTAATTATATTTTTAAAATTATATTTCTAATATCTCATTCCATCATAATTTTTTTAAATTGATAATTTTTTATTTTTCAATTTGGTATAAAATTAAAATTTCTTTTATTTATATATACCTTAAATTAATTTAATATAACTAAAAATAAAATATAAATGAAGAAGTTTACTTAAATATCTAATTCTATCAAATTTACATCAAATAGAAAAAAAATTGTATAATTTTTTATTTTTGTAATTGAATATTACAATAATAAATATAATAAATATAAAATAATATGATCAATATATATAATAAATATAATTATATTTAGAATTTAGTTTCCATTATAATTATATTTATGACTACATTTATAATTATATTTATGACATAATATTTAATATCTATTTTATATAATTTATATAATTCTCATTCTGTTTATTATATAATTAATAAAATAATTATATTTTATAATTAATAAATTATATTTATTATACTTTTCAAATGGTAATAATAAAATATTAAACTGATTAGTAGTTAAATTATGTAGAAATAAATTTGTATTTTTATCTATAAAAAACATAAAAAGTTTTCCTTGAAGGAAGTGTGGGTAAGTAACTTCACATAATTTATGAAAAGTAAAGCTTCCTAAAAAGTACTACTTTCCCATTTTTGCAATTAATGGCTAATCAAATAACTCAAAAAGTTGCATTTCTTATATTACTTCTACGAATGAAATAACCTCTTAGATGTTTTTAGTAACACATCTAATGTACAAATTATATATGTATATCATTATTAATTGTATATTTAAATATGAGGATGTATAATAAATTAATAAATTATAAGGATAATTACACTTTACCCACCTATGCTTTTGTTAGTTTTTACTTAACCTGCTTGTGTTTTTTAAGCATTATAATTTTTTCGCTTGTATTTTCTAATATTAACACTTTACCTATCTAAACTTTTTTCATCAAATTTTAATAGAATATTCTATAGCAAGTGAATTAAGTGAATTCAAAATAAATTATAAGGGAATAAATTATAATTTTTTTATATTTATATGAATTAATGTTCAAAATTTTCAATTGGAATTAAAAAATTATATTAGCCCTACTTTTTTAATTTAAATATATAAAATATATGTTATTATCATATGTTTTTACAAAATTATTAGTAATGAAATATATAATTTTTATTATTTACAAACACAAATGGTTTTAATTTTTTTTACTTGTACCAAGTATTGTAATGAATTTTTTTTTGTTTAAGATATATTATTAAAACAAGGAAACAAGACAATATATTTTGGTCTTTATTGAGAGTTTTTCATATTAATTCATATAAATATATGAAAATTACACTTTATCCATATTTACTTTCTCCTGATTTTACTTAATTCATAAGTTAGGAAGTTTTCTATTAAAATTTGAATGAAAAAAGTTTAGATAGGCAAAGTGTTAATGATAGAAAGTATATGTAAACAAATTTTAACATTTGAAAATACAAGTAGATTAATTTAAAATAAACAAAATTATAGGTGGCTAAAGTATTTTTTAATTATATTAATGATATTTTTATAAATTATATTTATTAATGACATTTGACAATAAATTAATAATAATTTGTTAATAATTTTTTTAAATTATGCTTATTAAGTTTTATACGTTTTTATAAATCATAAAGATATTATTACTATTGATGAAAATAATATTTATAGTTAATACTTATAATAATAATTAAAATTTTTAATTTCTTTGAAATAAAAGGTAAAAGTCTTTGGAAAGGTCCAAGAAAGCCTATAATAATTCAAAATTGAATTGTTTAAATTCGTAATTCTTATAAAATATGTTTCACATATTCATATTAATTTTGAATAAAAAAAGTATGTCAATATCATTGCATGCACCAAAGTTTCACGTCATTTCCTAATATATTGTAACTTTTTTAAAGTGCATTGATAACTTTCTTAATTTTGATGATAATTTGAGGGTAATTCTTTTAACAAATGATGATTAAGTTGTGATAGTAACGTTTTGGAATAAAACAAGTAATTTTCTTATAAATATATAATAAATGAAGAAAATTGTGTATGTAATATAATTACTCCTAAATTTTTTATAACTATATATTTTGAATAACCTTGCATCATATATATGTTAAAAGTCTATTCACGAAATGAAAGTAGAGATGATAAAATTTTGGGAAAGATGCTTACTATATAGATTTTGCCTTAATGAGATGCAAATATGGTAAGAAAATTTACTTCATGGGGGGTAACATATAAGGTAGGTTTTTAATTTGGAGTAGATTTGGGGCATGGGACGATATTAGTATAATTTGTCTTGTGGAACTCCATATATTTAATATTGTAATTTTATTTTTATAAATGATACATATATATATTATATATATAATCTTTTTAGTAATTAAACTATTTAAAATACTTTTCAATAATTTTATTTTTAATTTTTTTAATTTAATTATTATATGAAAATTAAAAAATAAAATTAATAAAAAATAAAAAGAAATATTGTTACCCTTATTATTATAATTTATTGATTAAATTATATATATCTTTAAATTTATCTGATGAAACTATATTAAATATTATATATTATTTATATTTAAATGTTAAATATATAAAATTTAAATTTTTTTTTTATTTTTTTATTTTTACAAATTTTTTCGTAAGGCACTAGTACCCCACTAATTATAGCAACTGTGCCTCAATTTATTTGTCTTTTGTTTAAGGCAATTCTCCCCTCACTAGTCACTAAGCATCATTGCCATCCTTAGCCTTTGTTTAGATGGAAGAGAAATGGGAGGAAAAAAAAATTGAGACAAAGAAGTTGAGGGAGAAAGAAGTGGAAGGAAAGAAGAATTTCTTTTGTATTATTTAGAAATGGAGAAATTAGGAGAGAAGTAATTTCTTTTGTTTGGAAAGAGAGAAGTTAGAAGAGAAAGAAGTTTATTTCTGTGAAATAACTATTGTGCCCATATGTGTAAAATATGAATGCAAGTGTGTATTTAAAAAATTACATTCTTAAAAAATACAATTTTAATTTCTAAAATAAAGATCAAATTAACAATAAATTTATTAATTAAATATTTTAATTTAATAATTATAAATAAAATATAATTATCTTAACAAAGAAATACCAAATTTATGAATCTCTATATAGAAGGAGGAAATGTAAATATCTATCATTATCTGAAATGGATGTAGCATTCCATGTCATTAATATTTATTAACTTCTTAAGTTTTAGAATTTTATTTCCTTTTCTTTTCAATTTTTTTTAAAAATTATATTTTAATTAGATAGTAATAGAAAAAAATTAAAGTGACTATATATCCCATTCCTATTGCATATAAATATTTTACATTCAAAGTTAACTATACTCTTGGTCATTTTCATTAGATGAAGTTGGAAAGAAAATTTAACAAATAATTAATTACGCAAATTATTATGTATATCACATATAAGATTATACACTACATGCATAAGCTAGATCCAATAAATTTTAGAACACTAACACTGAATAAAGTGTGGACAGATTTAAAAAATATAATTAGTTTATTTTTATGCTGATTATATTAATAATATTTAAAAAATATACAATTACTCGTTGAAAAAAAATTTTGGGGCATTACACTGTTGGATAATTAATCAACTGACATATTCATATGAAAATTACTGATAAAATTAAAAAAATTTATTAATTTCTGAAATTTAGTTGAATATTGTTAATCAACTAAATGGCTATAGCATGGTATAACAAATCAACTCAAGTGTGTACATTTCAATTTTGAAAGGAGGTGGGAATGAAGAATATCCGAATAATATGTAAAAAAATAAAAAAAAGCCAACAAAAGAAAAAAAAATTGAGATTTTATGGACCGCAGGTCAGCTCACATTCAGGTTAGATCTGAACTGGGTTGAACGACCTAGTGTTCAGGAACCCAGACTTGGCAAATTGCAACCCAAGCCATAACAAAGGCAATCGAGTTTCAGCAACAGCAGATCGACGGTAAAACACAACCAAAGCTCGCCGATGGCATTCTTCTTCAATAGGCTTCCGATCCAAACAACCTGCACACACAAATGGCAAACAAACAGCAAAGGTCCTAAACCCATTTTACCTTCTCCGATCTGTATCCTCCGAAGCTCTGCGACGGAGATGGCTGGCGACGTCTATGGAGAAAGAAGCCGTCGCGAATGTCCTCGAGCTATGGAGCTATCTAAAATTGATTCAGCCGATGGCAGGCCTCGAACGCAACAAAACGGCAACATGATGCCACCTGTGGAGGTCTTTGAGGCACGAGCGGCAGGAGGTGGGAGGTGGTGGCCTGAATACGGTGGGCGAAAGGTGTTGCTGCACTAGATTTCCAAGGACAACAGGTGGAAAAATGAGTGAACTATCTGAACTTCTCCCCACTTCTCTCTAAAAATGGAGAGAAGTCTGCAGCTATACAGTGGTAGGCCCCACTTTCACTGTTTGTCCCAAAGTTCTTTCTTTTCCTATTTCTATCACCCGTTCCAAATGGGTGAAATTTTGTACTTCCCCCCTCACTTCTTTTTTCCCATTTCTTTCACCCCATGCTTCTCCTGTTCTACATGCAAGCTAAATGAAAGTAGCGAGGGAAATAAGAGCACATGGGATTAGAATCATGTCTAGTGAGCTTTTCTGGATAGCCTTTCAAGAATTAAATTTCAGAAGGTTTCTTATGTAACGCCTTGAAATTTAGCTACTTTCATTAAAATATATATATATTAATATAAACAAAATTAAAATTTAATTCATTAGAAACTATATTTATAAATAATTTTAAAATTCATTTCTTACTATTCCGAATAATTTAATATGTAATGTATATAATACCTCATCATTAATATTAAACACATCGTCTTTACTCAGATAGTTTTTCATTCTTTTCTTTCATCTGCCCCGTGCAGCAAATCAAGGCTTTAAAAAACCAGAATAGATATAATTTTGTAATTAATAATTTAATTTTATGAATATATATACTGTTGGTTAATAGCAATATTAATTAGTTCCAACCCATATGTATTATATTCAAGGATGAATTTTGTGAGAAATTACGTTATAAAGAATTATATAATTGTAACTATACCCTTAAACAAGTGAATTAATTCTTCCATAATAACACTATATTTGATAATAATTATGTTAAGAAATTATTACAAAATGTAAGTCTATTTAATATGTAAAAATTATCTTTCAACTTGGAATGCATGTAATGAAAACAGGGCAAATTTTTATAATACTATAATTCAAAGAAGTAACCTTATAACTTTAGAAAATTGAAATGCATGAATTATGAATATTATGACATTAATTAAAACAAATACTTGTCAAGTGATGATTCACTTATCAATTAGCTTTTGGTTGGTTAGAGTAGAAAATAGAGAAAAAAGAAATTAAAAGAGAAAGAAAAGTGGAAAGAAGATATTTTTCTTAGGTATGCTTGATTAAAGGAGAAAATAGAGGAGAAAGAAAATAAAAAAAAATGATTATGTATGGTTGAATAGAAAATATGAGAGAATTTTTAATTTTATTTCAATATAAATAAATTTAGTATGAAATAAAATTTATTATAATAAAATTTCTACTTTAACTGATATTGTATTGCAATTAAAATCCAAAGGGAAATAAAAATTTATAAATAAAAGTTTGGTATTATTCCATTTCTATTAATTACAATTTAGAACAAAAAAATACCAATCTGACAGATTCAAGTTCATTTTGTACAGTTAAACATAAAAATTAAGTAATTTTTTTATTAATTACAATTTTAAAATGGAAAAAATAAAAAAAGAGGGTAGCAGAAGCAATATGCACACATGGCAGACAACAAACACACATGAGGTTGTTATAGCTTCTTCAGGCCAGATTGGTTGTAGTTCATAACTGGACCTTGCTTGGCAGACAACAATAGCTCATTGTTGGCGTGGAAGCAGTAATCAGTGGTGGAAGGCAGCAAATTTGTAAGGAGAAGTAGCTACAACAGGCAGCAAAGAGGCCAGCACACATGGCGGACAAAATCGGAGACAGGAAGACAGATTGAAAATGCATTATACATGTTGAAAAAAAAAAGAAGAAAAGCGATGCTGCTTGCAACGGACGGAGCTTGTTGGAGGAGAGATGGTAACCACAACAACGGGTGAGCTGGGGCTAGAGAATAGGGGTACAAACGAGTTAAGCTACTTTCGAGATCAATTCGTAAAAAGTTCAGTTCAAGCTTGAATTTTTATGAATCAAGTCAAAATAAACTCGACTCGTTTATTAAACGAGCTGAGCTTAAGCTTTTTATTGCTCAGCTCGAATTATTCGTGAGCTTAAACGAACTTAATATAAAATATATTTTTATTTTTTATATTATATATAATATAAATATAAAAAACTCATTAAGCTCTTTCAGACTCTTTTAGGCTCGTATATTATATATAATATAAATATAAAAAATTTACTAAACTCTTTTAGGTCTTTTTAGGCTCGTATAAGTTTGTTTAAAATCATTTAAGCTCAAATATAACTTAAGTTTGAGTTGGAGCTTAAATATTTAGGTTCGATTAGAAATTTAGAATAAAGAATTTAAAGTTCATTTAAATTCAAATAAGTTCGATTAAGCTCGTGTTCGAATTGAGCTTGAACTCGAGCTTGACTTTTTCAAGCTTAATGAGTTTAGGCTTGAGCTCGAGCTCGTTTAATATTTGCAAGTTAGAGCTTGAGCATACAGATATTCGACTCAACTCGACTTGTTTGCACCTCCAGTGGAAAGGAGCACAATGTACACCGTGCATAAGTTCTCCCTAATTTTTTCCTCAAAATTGAGCAGAAAAAAATCATGGGGCCCACTAGTACAATTTCTATGCATTTTTCTCCTCTCTCTTATTTTCTGCAGCTAACCAAGCAAGAGAAAAAGGAATCTTTTTGCACTTTTCTTTGCACAAATTTCTTTCTCCTGTGTTTTCACCCCATCCAAGCAAGCTGTTAGGGTATGCATTCTCATATTAGATATCATGTTAGGTTTGGAACAATGAAATGACTATCTTATAATTATGTTTACTATATTTAGAAATGGAATGGATATTTCATTCCATAATTATATTCAATACAATAAATATTTTAAAAATGAAATGGAAAAAATGTATCAATGACAATAATATTTTTAAAAAAGAAAGTGTGAAATTGAAATCATATTTACATGGGAGATGATATTGTCTTTTTTTTTTGTTTATTTACAGTTTTTTATTATAAAACATAAAAAATTATAATTATCATTATTGTAATTAACAAATAATTTTCTATAGTAAGAACATGAATATTTAATTTACCAAGAGTTAAATATTAAATAATTTTTTATAAAGAATATAAAAGTATTTTATTTTAAATTTATTATTAAAGTATAATTACTAAAATATTTTAATAACATAATATTGGAAAATAGATATTATTTTATTATTTATTAATATAGATTAATGTTGGAATATATATAAAAAATGTAAAGGATAAGAATATAAAAAATCACTCCACAAATAATGTAATGATTATTTTATCACTTTTATTATGAAATGGGGATTCCATTATTTGATGAAATGACTATTCCTTAGGTAATGAAGATTTACATTTTATAATACCTACGAAACAATTTTTTTTCTATTCTTTTAATTTTATTCCATTCTATGATACCAAACATAAAAAGTTTGATGTTCACTCTTTAATATTGTTTTTAAATATATTTGTCTTCTTATATTAGTAGTTTTTTGTTATAAACCTTTAAACAAGAATTTAGGTTTAGCAATGAATTAAGCCAATTCATGCACAATTCATAGTTCAATTCAAATTTTCACTTAATAAGTTGAGTTTATGAGATAAATAAGAAATAAATGAGTCAAATTATTAGGCTTATGTTTAAATAAGTTGAGATTGAGCTAATAAATTTTTAACTTATGTGTATTATAAGCTAATTCAATATATAGACATATAAAATTAAATATACATTATATTTTAAATAAAATATTTAAGACTAATAATAACAAAGGAGATAGAAAATTTAGACCAATTCATTTTTTAGAATTTAATTGTGATTGTAATGTAACTTTGCATTTTGAAATAAATTTCTTTCAGTAAATAAGGAAGCATAAAACAAAATAAACGGAGGAATTATTGTCATAACTATCTAGTTATTTCCAATGTAGATCTTATTCCCAATTTTTACAAGTCTATCTAATCCTAATTTGTTATTGTCACACAATTACTAACAAACTAATTAAATTAATTACTTAATTTCATAAACACAAAAAATATTTACAATAAAATTGTGTTATCATATAAACAAAATATCTACAAAATCCATTGCATATCTTTATCTAAGTTTTCTAGACTATGGCTACTTGAACATCTTGGTAGGATAAGTTCTATTTTTGAACAATTAGTGGAGGTTGAGAAGCTTCAATTTGAACATCTATAAAATATTTAAAAAAATAGTGAGACTTCATTTTAGTAAGTAGATAATTTACTTAATTAAAATAACTCATAATTAATATTCTAATATTCAATTTCCAATATATATCTAACTTCGTAATCATATACAATTTCAAGGAATAGATAACATTGATAATTACAAAAGAATTCATATTCTAGAAATAATAACTATTCCACCTTATGCCTTTCAATCAACCTTATCCATTCACAAACTTAACCTTATCCCTCTAGGCACCTCATCCATTCATAAGTAGATATTTGAATCCAATGTTGTGTTTCAAGTTCATTATCTCTTTTCCATCATCCCAATATTAGTTTATCATTTTTCATTATTTGTCAAATTATCATTTTTTGCATTACAAGCAATATAATCAGAAAAGAAAAACTAGCCTCATAGTCCATGCACTTAAATCAATGCACTTAACTCACAAGAAATCTAGTTTAAATCTAATATATTCGTATTAACTTAGAAGATTTTTTTCACACGTTTGATTTTGCCTAAAATACACCTAACCTTTTGTACTATATGTGATGTGCAAAAAAACCATGATGTTTAAAAAGGTGAAATCAAGCACTCAAATTTTATACATTGTGTGAAAAACTTCCCTTTTATTAACTCTCCATCCAAATCAATATTAGTGTTTTACATGTATCAAATGTCTCAAAATTTGTAAACACTATTGGAGTGATCTTCAAAGATAAGAAGGAACTTTTACAATTTTACTTGGATCAAGTTCCCATTTGTAACAAGCATATTTGAGCAACAAGGCTTTAACATAGGGAATTTTCAATTTTGCATAACTGTCAATTTATGATCAAGTCTAATCGCAATCTAACAAGTGCCACTTTAAGCCTTACATATGGGTGGCTGATGAAATGTTTACACTAATTTGGTTGAGCATTGTCTCTGTTGTTATTGGGAGCTTTGCTAGAAAGCTGATCCTTGCTTTTTATTCTTTGAGGACAATTAGGAACAAAAGGCCAGCTAACTAAGACTACTAGAGGAATAAATAGAACCTTAATACAACATTAGAAAATAAAGGATTGATTTGCCGACCAATAAGCCATCAAGGTAGATATGCAAATGAACATTTCTATGAAAAATTCAAATTTGAGCAATGAAAGATATGTTGTTTCTGATTTAAAGCTTTTTTCAAGATGGATGGATGCATTTTAGGGTGGGCATGAGGTACTGTTAAGGATTTGGTTGGAGAGTTAACAGAAGGGCTTTTTCATACAATATATAAAGTTTAAGTGCTTTATTGCATCTTTTTAAACATTAGGTTTTTTTTTTTTTTTGCACATTAGATATAGTGTAGGGGTTAAGTGTTTTTTAGCCTTTAATTTTAGTGTATCCAAGATGAATGCTTGAGTATGAAACTTGAGTAGGTTCCTTATAATGGAACCATACTTGAGTATCCCATTCTAGTATTTGAAGACAGTGGTGCATAGAAGTTTTTATATTCTAGTATGGTATTCAAATACAAAACCCTAAAATATTAAGGCTAGTATTCGAGTATCATATTCAGATACTTGGAAGTAGAGAGTAAGGAACTTTCCAATATTCAAGTAAGGTACTCAATTACTAGCCTTTGAGTTTATATTCCAGAAAGTACTCAAGTACCATAGTTGAGTACCAATTCTAAAATTTCTAGAAATTGTGCTTAAAAATGTAGAACACAACAAAGAAAAACCACAAATTTTAATTTGCAAACACATTGAAGCTTATAAATCACACACAAACATTATCCAATAGTTTATCTCATCTAAAAACATCAATAAATCATTTCAAAATTCAAGATTCAAATCACTATTCTGAACATACCACAAAATTTCTTTATCTACGAAACTAAACACATAAGCTTAAAATTCTACTAGTTTAAGTAATTTATCTACTTATAAATTCTTATTTGGAGAAGGTGATGGACAATCCTATTAACATAAATGAGTAAAACCCTCATAAGTCCCTAATTTATTTTGTTACCATTAAAACTTGGAGAATCTAGCATCAAAAATCATAAATTATAAAATCTTACCTTGATTAAAGTAAGCCTTGAGACCAATTCCTTAAAGAAATTGACTATATTCTTGAGAATCAACTTGAAATTTAGAGAGAAGGTTAAAGAGAAGTGGTGGCAAGAAAGAGAATTTCATTAGTTGTCTTGGAAACAAATAAAGGGAAATAAGTGTAAATTAGGTTTATCAATTATAAGGGTGTTTTTGTAAATACTAGCTTGACCAAGGGCAAAGTTGAAAAGTTAATCCCTAAATCTCCTCCAAATAATCCTATTTAATTTTAATTTCACACTAACTCATATGTAGCAAAATTCCATTTAATTTCATAATAAAATTCTATTTTCTATAATTAATTATTTACCTTAAACTTACCCACAGCATTCCTGATTATCAATACATATATGAAATTATTGGATAAATAATTAAAATAAAATTTTAAAATATTTAGGATGTAACAATTACCCAGCCACTATCCTAAAGAAATAAACACTCTACATATCATTTATGAACCTCTCCACACAACAGTCAGGGGAAAGCATATACCTCATACTATCCATAGGGACAACTAACTTTATGAACAAGATTAGTCAAGCAATTAACCACTTGATTAACTTTTCTAAAATGATGTTGAATCTTAATCTTCTAATTATAGCTCATAAATATGTGAATAGATTTGATGTAAGCTTAATAGGAATGATAATTTAGATATCCCTTTTTCACTAGACTAATAGCCACAACTGAATCTAATTCGAAGAGTACTTTTTATCAACCATTTTTCCAAACCAGCTTCATGCTCCATATAAGGTTCCAGTTCGATTTATTTCACCTACCTAGATTTCTAGAAAGGTTCCATCCAAGCCAATCATGCATGCTTAACTAAAAAAGATTACTATACTCCAACAAGAAATATGAGGCATAGGCACCCTGCTTTGTTGGATCAATTACCACCACAAGATGTTGTAAAAGTGGAAAATAATGGACAAATTTTATTATTTGCAACCTAAGTTTTGCTTGACTACTTTACGTTATTTTTGTGCATTTTAACCCTAAAATATAATATAAATGCACAAATAATCCAAGAAGGGGGGCCGAGCCTTAATCTTCTTTTGATTTTTTGTATTATATTTTTAGAAAATTTACTTTGACTTTTATACATTATATATATTCCATTTAGAATTGATAATTTATTTAATGTTATTTTATTTTTTTAAAAATATGAAAAAGTTAAGATTGCAAAAAATATATTTTAACTAATTTTTTAAAATCAATTTCCTAAAATTATCTTTATGTTTAATATATGTTTTTCAATATTAATTTCAAATTGAGAATATATTGTTTGCTATTAAAATATTTAATTTCTTTACTAAGGGTGTGTTTGAAAATGCTAATTTAATGCTTAACTGAATAGATTTAAACTTAAAATTGATCATTCTAACTATCAAATTCAACAAAAATTCAAGTACAAAGTGTTTGAAAATAATAATTCAACACTTACTTGAATTAGGTTCAAGTTTAAAATTAGATTTTATTTCCTTGATTTATTAGTATTGAATATTAAATTCAGTAAAAAACTTCTCAACCTTTTCAGCAACAATTATTCAGCTGAATGCATTCAACAGCTACCATTATTTTTATGTGATTTTGTTGGATAAAAAATCTCAATATGATCACTATTTTTTATAATAACTGGATACAAATATTATATAAACATATATCAATCATTTAAGGATTAGGTATATAAAATTTTTAAAAACATAGTTAAGATAATTTTAAAATTTTACAAAATTTGAATATTTTGTGATAAAACTTTCAAACCATTAGCTAAGTTCAGTACTTAAAATTCAAACACTATAAATCTATCACTTAATTTCAATACTTAATAATTACATATATGTATATATATTCAAAATTTTAAATTTAGCTTAAAAATATGATGCATAAAATTTTTAAAATTATAATCAAAGATAATTTTGAAAATATATAGAATTTTAACACTTTGGGACTAAATTATCAAATTATTAATTAAAATCTAAAATTAACATATGAAATTATTCAAACATTACAAATTTCATACTTAATAGATTTAGTGCTTAAAATTCAGTGTTTAATATTAGTGCTAAATATTTTAGTGTTATCAAACACATCCTAAATTATATTTTTATGGTGAGACTAGAATTTAAGCACTTATAAAATAATAAATAAGTCAATATTATTAATATGATTGTTCAAAATTTAAGATTAGTTAATATACTTTCAGATTATTTTTATCCATTATAAATAAAAATTTCATGTAAATTTTATTAATCCTTCAACACAATTTATATGAATTAAAAAATCATTTATATTTACATTTTATAACTAAATCATGCAAATATTATTCTAGTTATCTATATTTTATATCTATCATTAAAACCTTTTACATGAAAAATAAATTGCACTACCATTAAAATTTCAAGGTAAAAATCAATTTTAATTAAATATTATATATAAAAATATATATATATATTAAATAAATCTATCTATTTAAAAAAAGAACCATTAACAATTTAATTTTCAATTTGTATTATGCAAAATAAAATAATTGTTTAACTAATGTAGCTAATGTTATTGTACAAAATTTTTATAATTTAACCCATTAATGAGTAATTAATGCTGAAAGCCTTGAATAGTGTGCTAGATCAAATGTACCCATTATGAATATACCAATTACTTTTTTTTTTAATTTTACAAGCATAAAATCCTCCTCTTAATATCTTAATATACATTTACTTATGCACAAGATAATAATTGGCTTTTATATTTATTTAAACATATGATATGACACATGATTTTTCAATTCTTATAACATATAAGCAGTAGTTAAAAGTTTTTGACTCAAATAGTATTTGAGATTTTTTAAAAATTTTGTACTTTCTATTATATTTAGAATTTAATTTCTGATCTTTATATATGTGTATCTAGTAGTTTAATCACTTTTATCATTATAAAAAAAAGACACAAGTAATAATAACAAGAACAAAACACTTCCATTTTATTATTTTTTATTCTTAATTTTAAATATATAATTTTAAAGTTTTTGTATGTTATTTTGTTTTATTACTATCAGTTACAAGTGCAAATTTGTTTTACATATTTGAATAGATATATATTTTCTTGATATCAAATATTTTTTAATATCACATCTTGATATAAAATTATTTTCTTTATTATATATTTTATATTAATTAATTAAATATAATTTTATTACAATAAATATTTATTTTTATTAACTAAAATTAATATTATTTTTATTTTTAAATTTTAATATTTTGTAAAAAAATTTATAAAGCCTATGCGTGGCCTCTTATAAAGATTATACTTGTTTTAGGTCCTAAGGCCATGTTTGGTATAGTATACAATATAATATAAGGACTATTAAATAGTATAATATAATATTGTATAAGATAATATAGTGTACTGTATAACATTTGATATATAACTATATAAAATGAAGAGAAAGATATATAATTTTTTTATAAATAAGGGAGATAATATTTTTTTATAATAAGAGAAATAGTGTAATAAAAAAGGAGCCTTGCTCCACTTGTAATGTATGAAGTATGAATGACTATGTGTGAATAGTGTAATTAAAAGGGAGCCTTGCTCCATTTATAGTGTTGAATTAATTTCTTTTTAATATTACAATTGAGTTGAGTGATACTAAAATTGTGAAAAATCTCCTTTTGGGTTCTATTACCTTTATGTGTGTGTAATTGTTGATACAAGCATGCATATGAAAATATAACTATTGGATTGTTAAATAAGGTAGAAGTTGTCATGTATAAGTACTGGTAAACCACTTTGTGGTTACTTTACGATACTGCTTGAATTAATTGTATTCAATTGCTAATAATGTTTTTCCTTTGTAGATATACATTTATTTAATTTATAAAACTCATTCTTTTCTTTTTTTTCAAACATTTTCAGTATTTAACTTAAGAAATTGATAGTTAGGATTCTATTGGAATTGGATTCGGGAATTAGAGATAGAGATTATATTAATTATGTATTTAATGTGTTAAATTATTAATTTGTATGTGTTTTTGGGTTGTTGTCGAGTTATATATAAAACAAGTGTAAAAATATACGATGCATGATCCTTAGGGGGTACTCAAAAATTGGGGAAGTTATGTCCATTTTTCTATAAAATTTATAAGAAATTTGAGTAACCATAGAAATAGAAAAGTTTCCGTTGGGTAAGATTAGCATGGTTAGTATTAAGATTTGTGGAAACTAGGTAACAAGATTTATGCCGATCAAAACTAGGATGTATAATTAATAAACAGTCTTCTATAATAAGGGCATGAATATTTAATTTATCAAAATTTTATATTAAATAATTTTTTATAAAGAATACAAAAGCACTTTATATTAAATTTTATTATTAAAGTATAATTACTAAAATATTTTAATAATATAATATTGAAAAATAGATGTTATTTTATTATTTATTAATATAAAGTAAGGTTGGAATATATATAAAAGATGTAGAGGATAAGAGTGAAAAAAAATTATTCTACAAATGATGGAATGATTATTTTATCATTTTTACTATAAAATCGAGATTCCATCATTTAATAAAATAAATATTCCATAGAGAACAAGCATTCACATTTCATAATACTTACGAAACAAAATTTTTCTATTCATTTTATTTCATTTCATTCCATCATACCAAACATATAAAATTTGATGTTCACTCTTTAATGATTAATGATGTCATGTTAGTTCTAAATACATTTGTCTTCTTACATTTGATTTTACAATAGTAATTTTTTTGTCATGGACCTTCAAACAAGAATTGAGGTTTGGCAATGAGTTAGATAACTTATGCATGATTCATGATTCATAATTCAATTCAAATTTTGATTTAATAGGTCAAATTTATGAGATAAATAAGAAATACATGAGTTTAATTATTAAAATTATGTTTTAAATTATTTAAGATTGAGGTAATAAAATCTTAACTCATTTATATCATAAGTTAATTCAACACATAGACATATAAAATTAAAAATATATATTATTTTTAAATAAAATATTTAGGAATAATAACAACTTAAAAGATAGAAAATTTAGACCAATTCATTTTTTGAAAAAATTTAGTTGTGATCATAATAAAACTTTGCATTTGGAAATAAATTATATTTTTAGTAAATAAAGAAAGAGAAGACAAAATAAAAAGAAGAATAATTGTCAACACCACTTGGTTGTGATTAGTGTGGATCCTATTCTTGATTTTCACAAGCTTGTCTAATCCTAATTTAGTATCATCACACAATTACTAACAAATTAACTAAATTAATTAGTTAAGTTCATAAACACAAGAAATATTTACAATAAAATTGTTTTGCCATATAAACAAAATATCTACAAAATTCATTACCTATCTCTATCTAAGTTTTTTAGACTATGGTTGCTTGAACATCTTAGTAGGATAAGTTTTACTCTTGAATAGTTGGTGAAGGCTAGGCAGCTTCAATTTGAACATTTGTTAAATATTTTAAAAAGATAAGTAATGAGACTTCATCCCAGTCAATAAATAATTTACTTAATTAAAACAATTTATAATTAACAATCCAATATTTGATTTACAATATATATCTAACTTCATAATCATACACAATTTCAAGGAGTAGATAACATTGATAATTACAAAAGAACTCATATTCTAGAAATAATAACTATTCCACCATATGTCTCTCACTTAACCTTATTCATTCACAAATAGATATCCCAATCAAATGTTGTATTTTAAGCTCATTATCTCTTTTTCATCATCTAATTATCATTTTATCACTTTTCATCATTTGTCACATTATCATCTTTTGCATTACAAGTGATTTAATCACAAAAGAAAAAGTAGCCTTACAATACACACCCTTAAATCAATCCATGTAACACACAAGAAATCTAAATTAAATCTAATATATCGATATTATCTTAAAAGATTTTCTCACACTTTTAATTTTTGTATATCTAACATGAATACTTGAGTTTGAGACTCAAGTATAGGTTCATTATAATTAAACCATACTTAAGTAGCTTATTCAAGTATTCAAAGGCTGAGGTGCATAAAGGTTTTTATATTTGAATATGGTATTTAAATACAAGACCCCAAAATATCAGGGCTAGTATTTCGTATACATGGAAGCAAAGAGTAAAGAACTTTTTGATATTCAAGTAGGTTACTTGATTACTAGCCATTGAGTTTATACTTCAAGTAGTACTTAAGTACTATGCTCAAGTACCAATTCTAGAATGTCCAAAAATTATGCTAAAAAATGCAAAACCCAACAACCAAAACCACAATTTTCAACTTGTAGACACATTAAAGCTTATAAATCACACACAAACATTATCCAACAGCATATTTCATCCAGAAATAACATGGAGTCACTTCAAAATTCAAGATTCAAACCATTATTCTCAACATTTTTTCTCTATTTACCAAATGAAACATAGAAGCTCAGAATCTTATTAGTTTAAATAATTTATCTACTTACAAATTCTTGTTTGGAGAAGATAAGAAGCTAGGAAAAGGTGGTAGACAATCCCTTTCAACACAAATGAGTAAAAGTCTCATAAGTCCTTAATTTATTTCCTATCTTCAAAACTTAGAGAATCTAGCTTCAAAATCATAAATTATAAAATGTTACCTTAGAATAAGCCTTAGGAGCAAATCTTTAGAGAAAGTAACTATATTCTTGAGAATCACCTTGAAATTTGGAGAGAAGGTTAAAGAGAAGTAGTGAAAGGAATGGGAATTTCATTTGTTGTCTTGGAAACAAATGAGTGTAACTTGGGTTTATTAACTAGGAGGGCATTTTTGTAAATTCAAACTAAACCAAGGGCAAAATTAAAAAAATAATTCTTAAATCTCCTTCAAACAATTCTATTTAATTTTAATTTCACACTAACTCATAATTAGCTTAATTTCACTTAATTTTATAATAAAATTCTATTTTTTATAATTATTTATTTATCCTAAACTTATTCACAACATTTCTAATTATTGATACATATATGAAATTACTATATAAATAATTAAAATAAAATTTCAAAATATTCAAGGTGTAACAACTACCCAGTCACTATCCTAAGGAAATAAACACCTTGCATATCATCCATGAACCTCTCCACATAACAACTTGGGGGAGAGTCATATACTTCATAAACCAGATTAGCTAAGCAATCAGCCATCTCTAAAATAACATTGAATCTCAATCTTCCAACTATATCTCATACACATACAAATAGATTTGATGGGAGCTTAGCAGGGATGATGATTCGGATATCCTTTTTTCCCCAGACTAACAACCACAACTAAATCTAATCTGAAGATCACTTTTCAGCAACCATTTTCCTAAGCCAGCTTCATGCTCCATAAAAGGTTCCAAAGCTTAACCATAAGAATCGATGCATACCTTATGAAGTTGCTAAATCCATTAATCTTGACTTCTGGAGCATCCCTGGGCACAGCCCGAACCAGCTGAATTGAAATTTCTTACTGAGTAATTTGAGTTACATTTAATCCAATCAAATACTTCTAGTGAATCTGTACCGTAGTTATCTAGATACTGCACCTTTCGTTCAACATAACCCAAGTAGTGATATGCAATTCCTTTATTCTTGCACCAGCTTTAAAAATGATGCCATGTAGCAGCTCAGCAACACCACCAAAATTCATATCATTTCGATTCTTTCACAACAACCAGCACGTAAAACTAAACACAAGGTTCCAAGCAAATTTATTTCATCTACACAGATTTCTAGAAAGGTTCCATCCAAGCCAAGCATGCTTAGCTAAAAAAAGGCTTGGACTACTGTGCTCTGGCAAGAAATGTAGGGCATAGGCGCCCCGCTTTATTGGATCAATTACCACTGCGGGATGTTGTAAAAGTGGAAAATAATGGACAAATTTTATTACTTGCAACCTGAGTTTATCTCGATTACTTTTTTTTTTTTTCACTTCAACCTAAAAAAAACATAAATGAACAAATAATTCAATAGAGTGTCAGTCTTAATCTTCTTTTAATTTTTTGTATTATGTTTTTATTAAATTTATATTTACTTTTATATATTATATTATACATATAAATTTCATTTAGATTTTAAAATTTATTTAATATTATTTCATTTTTTAAAAATTGAGAAAAGGTTAAGATTGCAAAAAATATATTTTAACTAATTTGTAATAATCAAGTTCCTAGAATTATCCTTATGTTCAATATTAATTTTAAATTGGGACTATATTATTTGCTATTATAATATTTAATTTCTTTACTAAGGTTGTATTTGAAAACACTAATTCAATGCCTAACTGAATAGATTGAGACTTAAAATTGTTCATGCTAAATATCAAATTTAGCAAAAATTTACCTTTAAAATGTTTCAAAATAATAATTCAATGCTTAATTGAATATATTCAAACCTAAATTTAGATTTTATTTGCTTGATTTATTAGTATTGAATATTAAATTCAATAAAAGTCTTCTTGACCTCTTCAACGACAATTATTAAGCTGAACGCATATAGCAATTATCACGATTTTTATGGGATTTTGTTGGATAAAAATATTCAATATTATCACTATATTTTATAATAATTGAATACGCACATAATACACACATACACAAACATATGTATCAATCATTTAAGGATTAGGTATATAAAATTTTTAAAATCACAGTTAAGATAATTTTGAAATTTTATAAAATTTGAATATTTTGTGATAAAACTTTCCGACCATTAGATAAATTTAGCACTTAATTTCAACACTTGATAAGTATATATATACAAATTTTAAAATTTAGCATTAAAAAATACAATGCATAAAATTTTTAAAATTATAATCAAAGATAATTTTAAAACTATATAAATTAAAAATTTGGCATTAAAAAAATACAATGCATAAAATTTTTAGAATTATAATCAAAGATAATTTTAAAACTATATGAAATTTTAACATTTTAGGACTAAATTATTAAATTATTAATTAAAATCAGAACCTAATATATGAAATTATTCGAACATTAAAAATTTCATGCTTAGTAGATTTAGCACTTAAAATTCAGAGCTTAATATCAGCACTAAACATTTCAATGTTATTAAAAACGCCCTAAATTATATTTTTTATGATGAGACCAACATTTAAGCGCTTATTAAATAATAAATAAGTCAATACTGTTGATATTATTCTTTAATATTTAAGATCAGTTATTATACTTTTAAATTATTTTATGTCCATTATAAACAAAAATTGCGTATAAATTTCATTAATCCTTTAACACAATTTATATGAATTAATGAACCCTAAACCCTAAATAATTTATATTTTCATTTTATAACTTAATCATAGGAATATTATTCTAGTTATCTATATTTTATATCTATCATTAAAAAACTTCTACACGAAAACTAAATTGCGCTACCATCAAAATTTCCAGGCCAAAATCAATTTTAATTAAACATTATCTATGAAAAAATACAAATATATTAAAATATTAAAATACTATTATCTTTTTAAAAAAAATAAAATTACCTAATAGAAAAAGATATCGTACAAAACAAAACAGTTGTTTAACTAATGTAGCTAATGTTATTGGACAAATTTTTATAATTTAAACAATTAATTAGTAGAATAGCGGTGAAGGATTTGAATAGTGCGCTAGATCAAATCTACCCATTGTGAGTCTATCAACTTTTTTAAAAAAAAATTATGAGTACAAAATCCTCTTCTTAATATCTTAATATACACTTACTTATGCACTTGATAATAATTGACTTTTATATTTATTAAACATACGATAATGACGTGTGATTTTTCAATCCTCATAAGATGTAAGCAATAGCTGAGAATTTCTTACTTAAGTGGTATACGAGATCCTTACATTTTATCACATTTAGAATTCGATTCATAAGTAGTGGTGTAACTACTCTTACCATTACAAAAAGATATATATATATATATATATATATATATATATATATATATATATGATAGCAATAATGACAAGAACAAAACACTTCCATTTTATTATTTTTAATTTTTAATCTTAAATATTTAAATTTAAAATTTTTATGTTATTTTGTTTTTATGGAAATTTATTTTACATATTTGGATAAATATATATTTTCTTGATATCAAATATTTTTTAACTTCACATTGTGATATAAAATTATTTTCTTTATTATATATTTATATATCAATTAAAGAAATATAATTTTATTACAATCAATTTTTATTTTTATTAACTAAATTAGTATAATTTTTTAAAAAATTAATATTTTTTAATTTTTATTAAGCTTGTGTGTGATCTCTTATAAAGACTACACTTGTTTTAAGACTTAAGACCTCATTTGGTATATCATATAATACGACATAAGGAATATTGGATAATATAATATAATATGCATAGGATAAGGTAGTATATTATACAATGTATAATTTGTAATAATATAAGATGAAGAGATATATATATAATTTTTTATAAATAAAGAGATAATATTTTTTTATAATAAAAGAAATAATTTTTTTATAAATAAAAAAGAAAAGGGCATAAAGATTTTTTTATTATAAAAAATTTAGTATTTATCTTAATACTAGACTATTAGACATATAAGAGAAGATTTCCAGATAAGTTATACAATCTATTTGAAATCCTAAGTATTACATAAACTTTGATGGTATAGTCTATCTTATACTATTAACTCTCATATGATATGCCAAATGGGACCTAAATCAATTAAACATTATATTTACAACATTCAAATAGTTTTTATTTTAAGTACTAAATTTAATTAATAGTTTGATAATTTTATTATAAAATATTAAAATTGTTGGGAAAAATATCAAATAATTAACCTAAAAATTGAGTGCAGAATATATATGATTTTAGCTTTTAAGATCCTGATACTGCAATCCACCACACAAACATCAAGAATCACCTTCGATTCGAAATTTTTGGCTTATGTCCACAACAATTGCATCAAAACCCCACACACACTCTTGTAGACAAAAAAAGATGAAAGAGAACTCTCTGAATGAATTTCTCTAGCTCTTAGAAAAAATTGAATGAATTTCTTGTATTCTCTTTTCTCTTTCTTTTTGTTTTTCTCTGTTAACTTCTGAAGAGAGGAATGGCTGGTTATTTCTCTCTCCATATTTCCCACTCCTTAGTCAGTTACCAAAAATTGACTTTTATTTTTGAATTCAAATTTAAATAATAAATTAGATATTTATCTAAAAATATAATAAATGTGGATCACCCATTTTAGGTGTCCCTACATTTATCATCTCCCACTCACACATAATGGGATGAGCCACAGCATATAATCTTCTTCTCTCTTCATGATTTTCATACCCGGTGCATTGTCGTGACCGCGTGGGCATAACGTCATCTTGAGTGTTCTTATACTAGAAATTCTTATATAGAACCAGCATAAGATAACCCTTAGCTTTAGTTATTTATTATGCCTTAGATGCCCTAAATTTTCCCAAATACACTTTTTATTTACAAATCTAATCCCTCACAAGTTTTACTATAAGCTTAGATTGTCGTTCACATATGCATAACGTCCACGCTTATGATGTTACCAAAATTAACTTTATAACGGACATGTCTCAGACACTAGTATAATTGTGCATATGTCAAGAAATCTTCATTTCGCTTGAATATCACTTTGACTTGAAACAACCACTTTCTTAATATTTTATCCTTTAAATTGTATATATCATGATTATAGGATGTGTACTAAGGTAGCGAACATTACATGATTTCTCTATGATATTGTCAAAGTCAAAAGGTATCTTTGAGAAGAACATTTCTTTTTTGGGACTCACATAATAATGAATCAGGGATTTTTCACTTACTTCCCGTTTGCAATTCTTTTTGTATATGTGGTATGAATCACATGCTATGGTGTTCCTTTTTTTTAGCATAAGGGCATCTGTCAATTTTATTAGTAACACCACACAAACTTTAGTTCAGGTGCACACAGTACCTAACCTGAATTCTTCCACGTTATTCAACTCCTTTTGACATCAGTATGTGAAGAATTCATTGTCTGGCCACAGGTATTGTGGAAAGTGAGAAATTCCACAATTCAATCCACATTTGTATTTTAGATCTCATCTCAACTTTACTTTGTTGAGGCGACATATTTGATTTTTGTGTTACTTCTCTACCAATACACAACATTTCTCATAGTTATATTAGTGAACACATGTCTCATCTCCATCCATTTCTCATAAGTGTCGGAGGGGGTTGTTTATGTGAGAGAACCAATCTTATCAACCTGTATGACAAACTTGACATTCATATACTCATACACATATAATAACACATGTAATTGAATGAAAAACATGTTTTATTCATTTCAATTTTGAAAATGTTCGATTACATTCTATGCATACTAAAAGATTTTACATGCTAAAGATATATATCTCTAGGTATAGCCTTCGTAAAAGAATCTTTTATCATCTTTTGTGTAGAAATATGTTGGATGGTGACCTTTTTCTATGCTATTGCATCTCTCACAAAGTGATACTTTGTATCTATATGCTTAATTTTACTATGGTGCTTTGGATCCTTTGTATAAGTGATGGCTGCCTGATTATCATAGTATATCAAGATAGGATTTAAATTCTCATTACAAATTCCAAGATGTTTTATAAATCTTTTTAGCCATATTACCTCTTGTACCACTACAGAACATGCCATAAACTCTACTTCCATTGTTAACAATGCGATGCATGTCTGCTTCTTGCTATACCATGATATGGTACCATTGTTTAGCAAGAATGAGTAGCTCGATATGGATTTTCTCTCATCCAAGTCTCCTATCCAATCCGTATCAAAATATCAAACTAAGCATAAGTCGTTTCCTTGATAGCATAGCGCATAGTTAATAATGCCTTTTAAATATCTTAATATCCTTTTGACAGCTTTCTAATGTTTCTATTTGCGGTTTGACTGGTATCTACTTATAAGTCTAACCGCATGGCAAATATCCGATCTTATACACATCATTGCATACATTAAACTTCCTTCCACACTAGAATAAGGAACTCTGTCCATTAATTTCTTTTCAAATTTATTTTAAGGACACATTTCTTGACTCAACGGTTCACTTTTATTTACAGGGGTATCTATAGGTTTGCAATCTTTTTTATTAAATTTCTCAAGAATTCTCCATATATAACTTTCTTGAGAAAAAGAAACAAGTTTCTTGGAGCGATCCCTAAAGATTTTGACTCCAAGAATGTAATTTACTTCACCCATGTCTTTCATCTCAAAATTCAAGGATAACTATTCCTTAATAACTATAATTGAATTCATGTTATTCTCAGTCAATAGTATATCATCAACATAAAAGGATAATATCACAAAATTATCTTCATGCCACTTAATATAAATACAATGGTCTTCCTTAATCATTTGGAAGTTATATGAGATTATCGCTCGATAAAATCTCAAATACCATTATTTGGATGATTGTTTGAGTCCATAAATGGACTTTTGGAATCTACAAACTTTCTTCTCTTCCCCTTTTTGTACAAAACCTATTGGTTGTTCCATGTAAACTTCTTCATCCAGTTCTCTATTGAGAAAAGCAGTTTTTACATCCATTTGATGTAATTCTAAATCCAAATGTGCTACTATGGTTAGGAGTAATCTTATTGAATTAAAACGAACAACAGATGAGAATGTCTCCTCATAATCTATTCCTTCCTGTTATGTATACCTCTTTACAACTAGTCAAGCTTTATATCTCTCAATTGATCCATCTTCCTTTCTTTTAATTTTGAGAATCCACTTGTTCCCAATTGACTTTCAGTCAAATAGTAGATCAACTAGTTCCCAAACTTGGCTAGTTTTCATTGAATCTATTTCTTTCTCCATTGCTTTCTTCTAATGTTCCTTAACAGGAGAACTTAAAACCTCTTGAATTATTTTTGGCTCTTCTTTATCTTACGGAGTGACCATAAGAGTTAATCTCTTAATTGAAAAATATCTTTTAGGTATACTTCCTCTCTTACTTTTTCGTAATGGGGTTTCCTGTATCTTATCTTCTCTAAATACAGGATTATACCTCATTCTCTTAAAGCTGCCACTTGGATCGGTAGGCATTCTTTGAGAGCTTCCACTCAAATAAGATGGATAAGATTCAATGTTACTATCCATTTGATCCTATAACTTATAAAAGGATATAGCTCGATCAATTTCTCCTTTACTAGGAAATTTACTTTCCAAAAATGTGGTATCTCGTGATTTAAGTTCTGTTATTGTTCCATCCTCGTTTTCACTAATGAAAATGTATCCCTTAGACAATTTTGAGTATCTTATAAAGATACATTTTTTCCCTCTTAGACCTAATTTTCCATATTTATACGAAGCATCATGAATATACGCAATAGACCCCTGTAGTCTAAGAATACTCAAATTAAGTTTACGTTTTATCCATAATTCATAGAAAGTGGATGTAACAAACTTTAAGGGTACACGATTAAGTATGAAGGTAATTGTTAAGATGGCATCTCCACAATATAAAAATGGTAGATTTACTTGTGCCATCGTTGATCTAATCATGTCTAGAAGAGTCATATTTCTTCTTTCAACTACTCAATTTTGTTGTGGAGTTCTAGGGATTGTTAATTATCTTATTATCCCTTTTTCTTCATAGAACTCTTTGAATTGTTTGGATAAATATTCACATCCACGATCAGTTTTTAGTGTTTTAACTTTCTTATCTATTTAATTTTTGACTTCATTTAAATAACATCTAAAACATTCTAATGCTTCTTATTTATGCGAAATCAAATAAATATGATCGTATCGTGAGTAATCATTAATGAAAGTGATAAAGTACTAAGCTTCGTATCTTGCCCTCATACTTAAAGGACTATATATATTGGAGTGAACTAATTTTAATGGAAATTTTGCCCTAATTCCTTTTCCAAATGGTTTTCTAGTTGCTTTACTGGCTAGACAATATTCACACAAAGACATTTCCCATTTTGAAATTGGGCCTAGCATTCCTTCTTTTGCTAGTTTTATCATTCTATTTTAATTTATATGTCCTAGTCTAGCATACCAGGTGTCTATTTCAACATTTAAATTTGAAGTGGAAGCAATAAAGAAATCAAAAGCAATATTGTTAACAACATCCAAAATAACAAATCCATCAAAAATAAAGCCAGAACCATAAAATACATCACCTTTAAAAATGTCAGCTACATTGTCATGACAGTTAACTGAAAAATTGAAATTAAGTAGGGAACAAATGGAAACTAAATTTTATCGAATGTCAGGTGTATAAAGTACATCATGAAGGATTAAAGTTCTTCCTCCACGCGAATTTGATTTGCATGTTCCAATGCCTTTGACTTCAATCCTCGCATTGTTTCCAACATAAAGCCACCTACTTCAACTTGACAAACAATGATACTCTATACTCATATGATCTGTGGCACCTGAATCCAAAATCCACAAAGGATGAAGGATGAAATTCTATTAGAAAAATAATATTGGAAACATATGAAAAATGTTTGAAATAAGTATCCAGTAATACCTTATTCTGTTCATTTTGCTGAGTGCAATCTCAAGCAAAATGGCTCATTCTTTAGCAGGCATAACATTTGATCTTCTTGAGATCAAAGTTCTTTGCCCCATGCTTTACTTTCTTCTTCTTGAAGGTTTTCTTACCCTGAGAATTGGGCCTAGTTTCTCTCTTCTGGAACTTTTTACCTTTCTTAAATTTAGACTTAGAACTGGAAGGACCTGTTTCCTAGCCATATACACTTGTCTAAAGGATTGATAAGCCCTTAAACATTCATCCTCAAGTTTCAGATGCCTTGCCACATCATTAAAGTTACTATGCTTTTATTATGAGTCAGGTTAACCTTCATGTGTTCTTAGCTAGCAGGGAATGATCTAATCATTACTTGCACTTATTGCTTATCAGAAAGTACATGACTTGCTGCTTTCAGCTCGCGAATCATATTTGACATTTTTCGTAAATGTTATTTCATTGGTGTATTAGGACGAAGTTTGTATATATTAAATTTGATTGCCAATCTTCTTAATTTGGTGGTAGAAGTACCACCAACATTTTCTTTTAAGGCAATCCACATTCCCTGAGCAGTCAGGTATTCTCATATTCACACATGAGATTATCTGTCATTGCACTTAAAAGTGTTATGCGAGCAATACTGTTCTTTTTCTTCCAAATAACAAATGCCTCAGCATCTCTTCTATGCTAAGCTGTGTTCAGGGTTTCAAGTTCTAACATGACATTGTTTAGGACTTCTAGAGTATCTTGCTCTTCTAAGATGTATGATATTTTCTAATGCCAAATGTCCCAATTGTCCCCATTCAACTTGTCACCCTTGTTTAATTCAGCAATTATGTTCTTACTGGCCATTCTATTAAACGTATAAACATTTCCTACAAGTATAAAATGTCGTTATTTGCATAGTTTTTGCATAGGATAATAATGACACTACTTAGTTCATGGTCGGGAGTTTATGTTTATCATACCCCTATCGCATGTTTGCCTAAATGCTATCATTATTTCCTATCAAAATCATTCTCATGCAAACATAACACTTTGTGTCGCTCCTTAAACATATAATTCAAGAGCTCCCACTCAAATGCAAGATATTGTAAAGATAAATGTACATCAAATAAATAATATTTAATTATCCATCAAATAATAATTAAAATCCAATAAACATTCAATAATATTCTCAAAGTAATCTCATCAAACCAGAGAAATGAATACATTAAAATAAAGCATTCAAAGCTAGTGATTCTATTCTAGTTTCAATGTCTTCATTTCGTCAAATTTGTTGAATAGATTTAATGGATTCTTGGAATAGGCTAGGCCAAAGTTGTGCACATTCAAAGCTTTAAGTGGACCCTTTAAGTGTAGTCCGTTTTCTAGCGAGCTATATCCAAAATGACTTGCGCTCTTCATGTTTTGAAATTGTAACATCAGGATAATTTTTCTCCAATTATTTTTGAAATAGCATATTTCCTGTTGTCTCAATTCTTCCATATATCTTTCCAAGTCAAGGTATTTGATAGGTCCAAGTGACTAGTCTTTGCATTTCCATAAAATCTTTTTAATTAGTATCCAGAAGTTATCATCTGGAATTATGTTCATTAAATTACGAAACCAAAGGTGATTAGGGAACACCTTTCCTCTACGGCTGAGATTCTTTTTCAAAATTTTAACTTCAAACAAGAAGTCTGTTATCGAGGTATTATTGCATGCATTTCTTTTGTATAAGGTATGCATGAATTCTTTCAAGTATCCCAAAGTGTCAACCTAGTCTGATTCTCTAGGTTCTTCTCCTATCACACTCTCCACAAACCCATATGGATCATATTCTTCTCTAAACTATTGTTCCATGTCTATTCCAAAAAAATAGACACAAAATATGATCAAAGAAAGGTATTTTTACCACCTTTTTAAGTTAAAATAATGTCACAAAAGTTTCAAAAATATACAAATGACATATCAATATGTAGATCTCATTTTTAGAAAAATTTACAAATAAATTTAGCCTCCAATGAACACCGCACACACCCTCACATACCACCATAAGCTGGTTGTCTAAGAAAATCTAAGAAAAATAAAAAAAATAAGTTTCTCATGCACGACTACACGTGCCACCTTGCCGACATTTTTCGGCCACTAGAAACGGCCAAAAGTGGAGGAAAAATTTTTCTCATTCCATAAAAGTGTGACACGTGGTAAATAGGTTTAGGGGTGGCCCCCATGTGCCACCCCCGAGAGTGAGGAGAAAGAAGAAAAAATTCATTTTTTTTGGAAAAGCCTAAAACGACATGTCATTTTTTACAAGGTCAAAACAATATATCATTTTAGGTTATGTTGGGCTTCAAAATGACGTGTCATTTTCAGGTTAGTCAAAATGATGTGTCATTTACATCATCTTCAATCTCTAACTAGGGTCAATCGGGATCGTACCCGACCCGGTTCACGACCCAAACGGGTCTGTTCAACTCAAAAACTTATTTTGGCCATAACTTTTGATTCAGGAGTCCATTTTAAGTGATTCAAAAGCTATTTTTCTTAGAAATCAATGCTTTACAAATCTAGGCTAATCTTATGGCCTAAAAATTCAATTTTCCAAGGGACCCAGTATCTAAAGTATTACGAGTTTTATGGAGTTTTAGGTGTTTTGGTTGAATTCTATTGTTCGGGGATGTTTTATGCATGTCCTTTAACACTAAACCATCCCTAATAGTATCATTCTAGGAACAGTAGAATCATACAACAAATTTGCATTTGTTTGACTAAATTATTTCATCATAAGAATTAAAATTAGGAAGCATGCTTTTAGGCTAAAACAAATTACCAATTAAATACATAGTAAGTGGTAAATGTATTTAACTCAAAGCACCTTATACAATTCATCTCATATATCTCATACATCAATGCATCTCATACATGTCATACTTGCATTAAATAAATTTAGGGAAATATAGTCATTAGAACTAACCTGACTCTAATACCAATATTGAAAAAAATATCAAATAATTAACTCAAAAATTGAGTGCGAAATATACATACTTGATTTTAGCTTTTAGGATCCTGATGCTGCAATCCACCACACGAGCATCAAGAATCACCTTCGATTTGAAATTCTTGGCTTATGTCTACAACAATTGCATCAAAACCCCATACACACTCTTGTAGAAAGAAGAAGATGAAAGAGAACTCTCTGAATGAATTTCTCGTATTCTCTTTTCTTTTTCTTTTTATTTCTCTCTATTAACTTCTAAAGAGGGGAGTGGGTGGTTATTTCTCTCTTCATATTTCTCACTCCTTAGTCAGTTACTAAAAACTAACTTTTATTTTTGAATTCAAATTTAAATAAAAAATTAGATATTTATCTAAAAATATAATAAATGTGGATTACCCATTTTTGGTGTCCCCACATTCATAAAAAAATTTATATAATAATTTAACTATTATTTTTATGATTTTAAAAATTTATACATCATATTCTAAACTACTATATGTATTATAAATCTAATTATATCTAAAAATGGAAATTTTAATATATGCATTATAAATTTAATCATATCTAAAAATGAAGATTATATATATATATATATATATATATATATATATATATATATATATATATATATATATATATATATATATATAATCTATAAAATTTGAGAGAAGTAGTTGCCGAATTGTTTTTATACATTGATATACTGACTTTGGGTAATAATTTTTAAACAGAAAATTTTAAAGGCTGAAAAAAATTAATAAAAATAGATTACTTTAAGTAGAACTTACTTCTTTTATAATATTGACTTGGTCTTAATCATTAAATTACTAGGGTAGATGTGCCCTAGAAAAAGAAAAAGGGTGTGGAAGTCCACAGCCTCAAAAAATTTCTTCCAATACTAGGGTTTTATTAAGGAAAACCATAAGTTGCTCATCTTCTTACGTGTCTCTCAATAAATTCATTATCAATTATATTATAGGGAAAAAATTACTATACACTACTGATGTAGTGATATACCAATATATCATTAAATTTGATTATATATTAAGCTTACTTTTTTTGAAAGTTAAATTTAACATACTAAATGATAATAAATCAACGATCAGATTTAGTAGTGTACTAATACATCATTATATTAGTGACGCATCATAATCATCTTTTGTAAATCGATAACATAGGGATAAATTTGAATCAATCAATTTACTCACCTTCCTCTCTTTATTAGTTAGAATCCTTTCCTTTCCTATCAACTAGAGGAAGGTTCTAATCCTCTTCGGCTTTAACTATTTCCAAATTCTTTTCCAAAGGTTAGATGTTGTAACAAATGGGGTATTAGTTAGAGCTTCGTAAGCAGATTTGGCAAAAAAGCTCCTATCATGTGATTTCACCTAGTACAAACTATCTAACACAAGCAATTGGTTAATAGGACATAATGTCCATGATTTTACCAAAAATACTACTTAGTAAAATAATAATATGTAACTTTTTTCCACCATGAATGTATGTATAATAGAAAGTTTCATCACAATCATATTATAATAATATTATAACATTGTAATGCTAACAAAATATACCATAATTTTTAAAAATATTTAATTATAAACCTCCATGCCTTATTAAAAGAAGTGGGATAAATTACCTTACTATGTTGTCAAATTATCATTGTTTTAAAATCTGAATTAAACTAATTAATTCAATTGATCCAACTGAAAAGTGGATCCTAGTTTACTTCAAATTTAACCAGAGACCTAAATAGTAAGTCAAGCCGGTTTGGACTAGCTTAACCTGCCATTTACTAGCTAAACCCACTAAACCTATGCAACTTGTTATCTATTACCATTCAAATGAACTTTTCCCTTATCATAATAATGACAAACATTATATATAATGTATATAATTTTCTATTTTTCATATTTTAGTTCATCTAAATTTTTTATAAATGATATATTATATATTCATATTATATATTATATAATTAAACTATTCTTATTTAACTAATGTTTTATTTAAAATTTTCATTACATTGAAATGAAATATAATTTTAATATTATAAAATAAAATTAAAATTGTAATAAATGTTTGTAATTAGAGTAAGATTAATATTTATTATTTTGTATTTTATAAATATACTTGTACAAGTTAAATTGATTTAATTTTTTATGTATATATAATATTATAATTTTTATATATAAATATATTAACCTGTTCAACCACCTGATTCAACTTATTGAACTTATTGAATTCATTTTACCTTTACCTACTCACCTTACCGAGTTAATGATCGGTTTGGGTTTGAAAATAGTGCCAATTATACACCATTAGATGAGTTGACTTGGCAAAATAAAAATAAAAATTTTAACCACAACCTATAAGTAAATTAGTTAGGCAGTTAGGTAACAATACGAAAAAAAATTATGTTTAAGTCCAAGAAGAAAGTGATAATTATTAAAATACCCCAAGAAAAAGAGGTTATTTATAAAATAATCTTGCCGATGAAAATCAAAGTTGAAATTAATAATTTTATTGGTTAGTCAATATGAATTTTTTTATCCAATTGGTATAGTATTTTTAAATTTAAAATTATAATGAAAGCGTAGTAGGATAATTGTTAATTTGTAGTGAGTTAATTGACAATTTCAATAAATTAATATTTCTAATATTATAATAATCATAATATTACCACTTTTGCATTATGTTATTCTTAAAGCAAATGTATGTACAAAACATATTTTTTTTTTAAAAAATCCTTCAACCAATCAATATTGTTTTACAAAAATATTTTAAGTATGTTAAAAGCTTAATATATAATGTATATATTGATACCAATTTTCACCTTATGTAATGCTTGGGTGTTAATTATTTTGAAATATTTTATTTATTTTATTAAGATTTTATAATAAAAAATTAATAATTTTTTATATTAAGTATAAATGTAATTAAGATTTAATATATTCTAACATTATTTTTTTTAAATAATTATTCACTAATATTAATCTTTTCAATATGCAAGTTTTTTTTCATTTTTTTCAACATTCATACATTGTAGCAAACACATTTATAACTAAAATATCCTTTTTTTGTTTAACCAATAATTCATGTTTGTATCTTATAAAATTATTTGACATAAGCATTTGCAATTAAGAATTCATTATTTTAATATAATATAAGTTTAATAAAAATACATTTATGGAAAAATTATTATTGAAAATAAAATTGATCTTTTGTTGACAAAAAAATTATTATTAGAATACATTTGATATTATAAGTCGGTGTTAATCATGAATAGTAATTAAAATAAAATTCTTAATGTAGGATAAAAACTTGATATTGTATGTCAATGACTCCTAAACATTAATGGTACCTAAAGTAAAATCCTTGATCCTTAATGAAGAATAAAAACTTTTCTTTCCATTTTAAAAAGGAAATCCCTTTATTTATGTCATTATAAAAATGATCAATGATAACTAAGCAATAAACATGAATCATAAAAAGAAAATTTCAAAGGATTAAAGTGTTTTTAATTTTTGAAAGAAACAACAAAAGATTAAAGTTTTTATATTTTTGAAAAAAATTAATACTTTAACTTTTACCACTTATCAAAAAATTTTAGTGCTTTAATAGTTAGAGTAGGCTTTTATTTTTTTAGGTAAAGTACTAAAAGCTCATTGTCTACTTTTCAGAGAAATTATTATATAAACCTATGAAAAAAAAGGTAAATCAATTAAGGAAAATGAAGTCTAAAATCAAATAAAATTGAATGTATAGAGAAACAAGAAAATAAAGAATTATAGTGATTTAGGTGATAGAGAAAGTACAAATTTTAGAAGCATTTATATTTTACTAGAATAAAAATTATGAAAATAAGTATTATAAATCGTTAATACATTAAATTCTAAA
The DNA here is from genome assembly GCA_020226215.1 of Sindora glabra. Classification (NCBI taxonomy): domain Eukaryota; kingdom Viridiplantae; phylum Streptophyta; class Magnoliopsida; order Fabales; family Fabaceae; genus Sindora; species Sindora glabra. Next base: position 59,117,868 of record CM035230.1, on the reverse strand, counting down.
TGAAAAGAAGAGAAAAATGGAAAGAAGGTAAAGAACCAATAAAGGGGTAAAGTTTTAAATTTTAAATTTTGATTAGAAAAATCATAAAATGAAAATTTGAAAGATTCGTGATCCAACTAAGATAAATTATACAAAATAAAAAGAAAAAAATACATCATATATAGTACAAATGTATCAGAAAAAGTAAATGGCATTGAAAAGGAATATGATATTAATTTTAGCAAGATTAGATTTGAAATCTCACCTGAGACAAACTTCATCATGTTAGCTTCTCTTACCAAACAATTTCATATTTACTAGGGTTGACTAGAAAATGTGGACCTAGCCCTAGCCGACCACCCAAACTCGAGTTTTGTCAGTTAGGATTAGTTAAAATTTAATGAATAGTTAAAATCGGAAGGATTGAAATGAAATTTTTTATAATTCAATCAGGGCGATTTTATAATTATTAACTGCGTAAAATTGAATTAACCCAAAAATTAAGGGTATAGCTGAAAATTGAAATACAAACAGCACCATTTTTTATAGAAACTTTAGATGAAAATTATGTTTTGTTTCTCTCTGGCCCTCCCGCACCACAAGTCCCACCTACTCACCTAGCCTCCCTCTCGGTCTCTCACCCTCATGCTTCCTTTGCTAGAGAAAACTCTAGAAATCTAGAACCTCCTTCCACCACCTGTGACTGTGTCTCTGCCAGTCCTTGCTGCCTCACCGGATATTCTAAGATTCTCAAACTTCTTTGCACCAAATTACCGATCTATTTCATCTTGAGGGAGCAACCATATCTATTTACTAGTAAATACCTAGAATCTCTTGGTTGCTCCTATCAAATTCTCTACAAAACTAATGCCCACAAGAATTGGTGAAAAATATGCAAAGCACTAAAGTAGTACAAGAAAGACTTGCTGATATTGTGCCAGGTTAAGATGGAGGAGGCTATGAATAACTTAGAAAGAATTGCTAGAGTTGATAAGGTTGACGGCATTATGTTAGGCCCTTGGACCTTAGTGCAAGTGTAGGTTACATGTCAAACCTAAAGATTGAGAAAATGAAAGAGATGATGAAGACGATTGAGAAAAAGGTTTTGGGCTTCAAAAGGAAGGAAGGAGGTAGGCTTTATTTAGTTAGGTTCGCCATGCCATTTGATGGGCCTGACTAGTTCAAGAAGTGTGGATACCAATTAATTCATGGTGTTATTGATGTTGGGCTCTTCAAAAACATGAGCGTTCAAGATGTGAAGAAGTTTAGAAATGATAAATACTTTCCGTTTACTAGCATCCTCAAATACTTTCTGCTTTTGCACAGTTGAGAAAATATCAAACATCCTCCTACTCACTCAAGAATATGCTTATTTATTCTTATTTGTATCCATTTTCTACTTTATCGTGCAGTATTACCTAGTAAATCAGTTTCAACAGCATAGGGGACCCTTTGAATTTGGCCAATTTTCACCCGCTTGTGGTCATGTCTAACCAATCGAAACCAAAACTTTCGGTTACAATCGGTTAGACATGGCCAATCAGTTGGCCATCGTTTGGAAATTTTGTGCATTCAGTTAGCATTTGTTAGTTTATATTATGATGTTAACTAACTAAATCCGACACTTGATTAGCCCTAATATTTGCAAAGAAAAAAAAGCGTGAGTAAAAAATATGAAACTCTATTGGTGTCCCTTTCTACCCCAAGAATACAATTTAGGAATGGATGATAATATAAGGCAATAAATTTAAAATTTAAAATTTGAAAACTTGATTTCTTGTTTTAGTGGGTGCAAGGATTAATTGCAAAATTTTTGAAGTAATTTAAGAGATGAAGTAAGGGATTCAAATTTTGAGGTTAATTTCTAAACATGGTGAGGAAAAAATGATGGACAAATTAAATAGGCAATAAAAGATTATGGACACATGAAAAGTTATAAGAATGATACCTCTTGTAATTGGAGATAAAAAATATCATGGTTAATATATAATATAAAGATATTGATTGAATTAATTAAATGTATATCCAATTTAACAATAAAAGTTTTTTAAAACTAAAGTTAAATTTAACTAAAGGATGAAACTTAAGGAAAATTTCTTAGTTATTTACAGTAAGGTTCTCTATTCAAATTTTGTTATATATATTATTAATTACTTTATTATAATTATAATATTGATAATTATTGTAATTATCAAATTTAAATTATTAATAGTTATTAAAGTAATTAATACATATGTCATAATCTGAATGAAGAACGTTACCAGAAACCCGAACTTTACTTAAGATTTGCCCTTAGCTAAAATTTATCAATATTTTCTTTATATCAAATTTTAATTACTATATTTCATGTTAAATATACAAAAATTTAAATTTTATCAAGGGTTCATAACTCATGTAATTTTTTTATTTTATTTATATAATTGTTTCTATTCTTCAGTTCTCTTGTTCACAATTCAAACACTATTGAGTATTATAGATATAATAATATATATTTTCTGTTTATTATAAAAATATTTAAAAAATTTAAACAATTTATTGAATTGAATTAATTTATATTCTATTTTTAAAAAATATTGAAAATATTAAAATATATAAAAATAAATTTGATTTTGATTTTTCATATTTTTATTAAAAATATAATAATTAGTTAATTAAATTATTAATCTTATTTTAATCATTTGAACTTAGTGAAAAATATATACTTAATCATGAAATGTTTACAATATTTCATAATAATAGATTTCAATTATATAGTTATTTTTTCTCATCATTTCTACATGAAAATTTTAAAATTAAATTTTATGCAATTTTTTTATGTTTTAATAGATGTTCAAGTGAATTTTGAAACCGGCAGGAAGTTAATGTGCTTTCTATTAGAAAAAATATTCCTGTCCAAACAAATTAATAAGAATTAGTCAAACAAAACATGGGGCAACATAGTAAATCACATTAATGGAAAAAATTACAAAAGAGAAAAGCTCCACTGTATAAAAAAGATAACAAAATAATACATTTAATAAATCTTAACAAATAGCAATAGGTCCACAATTTTCTAAATACTGTCTTTACTTCTTTTCCAACTTTTATAAAATTCTCACGTAATTTCTATAAGCATTAATAATATTATCTCTCTTGTACCTCAAACTTTTGACTAATTAAAATTATTAAAATGAGTTAAATTTAAAAGATTAACTTGGCAACGATAATAGTAACCTAATTTAATAAAAGATTGAGATTACTTAACCCAACTTGATAAAAGATTAACACTAGTAAATATTAGCTCATTAGCATGTTAGTTTGATAATATTAATAAATAATAAATAATTAATTTATTATATATATGTTTATATATATTAAATTTATAAAATAATTGTAGTATATTAAAATTATACTTTAACATATAATATTAAAATTATATATAAGTAATATTATATAATTTTTAATATTAAAATTAATAAATTTATGTATTTAATGTTATCAACATATATTATATAAATTTATCAAAATAAATAATTATATTAAAATTAAAAAATTAATATTATTTTTAATGAATTTATATATTTAATATTTTCAATTATTAAAATAAATAATTATGTTAAAATTAAAAAATAATATAAATTATGCAAAAAATTAAATTTATCATTATAAAAATTAAAATTTAATAAAAATAATTACACCATAATTATTATAACTAAACATATATAAAATAATTATTATAAATAATTAAATATATTAATTAGAAAGATAAATTATTATTAGTATACTAAATAATGTCATATATATATTAAGAAGTTTTCATGTTAAAAATTATTATACTTTAGTTTATTTTCTTACTATTTTAACTATATCCAATAATAATAACAATAATACTAATTAAAATTAATTATAATTAATTAATAACATGAAATCAGTAATAAATAAATAAGTAATATAATAATAATAAAGTATAACGAATTATAAAATTTATTTGAAACTACCTAATATAAATTAATATAAGATTAAGATTGATACTATAATAATTTAATTTAACCTGATCTAATAAAAAATTAGCTTAACTTAAAACTAATTTGATATATAATTTTTATGTATTAGGTTCATTTGATAAGGTTGAGTTAATATATTTAGATAGTTTTATGACCAATACAAACATAGTCCAAAATATTTATTTAACAAGCAATCTCTATTACTCTACAGTAAAAATTTAACTTAAATAAGAAAATAACATAACATAGCAAATAATTTCAAATTAATAATAATTAAAATTTGATTAAAATTAATATTTTTAAATTAAATATATTTATTTAAGGTGACGTGAATTTTTAAGCAGTGTATGTATGCTTTCACTACTCTTGGACTGTTTCCAAAGCGTATCCCTCACTCCCATGACTTTGACAACTCTTTTATATCAAAATCTTAGGTCAAGGGAAAGGAACTCTCGAAGGAAAACAGTTCAGATCTCAGACATTGCTGGGTGTAAATCATTCGAGTATACATTCACGCTCGTCTTGCGGGTATATTTAGACTCAGTAAAGTCTTCTCAAGTCTCTTTCTTATTCTAGGGAAAGGGCGTGGCCGCGTGGGGGTTGGGGCAGAGGAATTTGAAGAGTCTTCCGGTCTTCCCGGTACCACACTTTGAAGACGTCAAAGATACGGCCGGCTGCGCTGGGCATCCGATGGTAAATCTTTTCTCAAGTCAATCCACCAGAAAGAAAAAAAAAGGGCACTTTTAAGTTGGTTGTGGTTGCACACTAGCACATAGATATAGTAAATTAGAATTCATACACGACACTTCGAGAGTTTTTAGCATAAAGTGGTATAAGATATTTTTCAAAAATTTTATCTTTTTTTATTATTATTTTGGATTGAATCTCAGATCTTGTGTGTCTATGTTATTTTTTTCAAGAAAAAAGGTTCTCAGAAAACCTGGTAATTGTTATAGCAGCTTTTATGAAATGAAAGTCCGCCTCAAAAGAAAACACGCAGGAGACTGTTGCAAAAACTAACGCAATTGGCGCAAAAACCTTAGCAGGCAATCATCTTTGCATACCCTGGACGGAAATTCCCCGTGTAAAATACTGCACTGGGCATAATGAGATTTGACAGGTTTCGTAGTAGATACAGAAAAAGAGGATTGTATTTGTTTTAAAAATGGACTGAATTACAGTTCTTTATTCTTATAAAGTTGAAAGTGCAACGGAGATGGAGCGTTAAAAGAAGAAATTTGAAGAAATTTTAATGAAAAAACCTCCTAAATTCCCTGTTCATATTTGTGTATGTTGTTTAATTGACTTAGCACACGAGATGTATTACTAAATAAAAAGCTGACTAAAATGCAATATTAATCCTTCCAAAATATAAATCATATAAGTTTGGTCTCTTAATTTATTTTAATTTTTAAACATTTAATTGATGCAATTTTAGTTCTTCCCTTTAATTTCTATTGATTTTTATTGATTCTTGTTTGATTTCCAACTCCAAGCATTAAGTTCATTATTTTTTAGATAAATCACATTTTGAATTAAGGAGATAATGAGATCTAAAAAAAAGCAAACTTTTATATATAACTATTTGATTTTATTCAAAATTTTCAATATTCAAATAATAATTTCCTCTCATACTTACATATAAGCCAATTCAAATAAATATGGTGGAAGTATTGAGTGAAAATTAACTTGTAAGGTTAAGAAGTTGATAAAAATTAAATAGGGGAATTGAAATCGCACCAATTAAATGTTTTAAAAAAATAAAATAAATTATATTAATTTAAGGAGATCAAAATCGATAATTTATATATTAAAAGAATTAAAATTACATTTAAGCTTAAAAAAAATGGTAATGCAATTTATTTTCATTCTATTCCCTTTGTTGTCTCAGCAAACAACAACATAAACTTTCACGTCTGGTCATTTCTTCCTCCCATTTTGCGAAATTTGCAATGGGAAAGGGAAAGCTTTTAATAACCTTCTATAAAGGATCTAATAAGTATTAGAAATTTTAAATTTTTTTTATCAAAAATGGATAATTTTATTTAATTCTCATGTACAAGAAATGATAATTAATACAATACTTTAAGACTAAATAAGGAATTACAAAATAACATTTATTCTATTTAAATTTAAAAAATCAAATATAATAACTTAAATTCTTTACTTATACCAATTAAATAATTCATAAATTCTATTTATTTATTATTAAATAAAATATTTCAAAAAATAAAATTTTAATTTCTTGAATAATTGAATTGCAAATTTCAATTTTTAAATCCAGACACCAAGCAAAGAGACTGTAGCAGCCGAAGTGCCTTTTTCATGGCACCCGTGCATCAAGAAATCAAAGGCCAGATTTACTGAGATGATTAAAATCCAAGAGAGAAACTTAAAATAAAATATTTATAAAATGCCCCAAAAAAATTATAAATTGTAAATGTGAAATTTGGCCTCTCATTACGATCTTGCGCAGCTCATCCGAATCCATGCTTACGATGTGTTTTATTGGCTATGAAGACGGAGTGTGAAAGTTAATCTGATAATGTAGACTTTCAGTTGACTATGATTAATCCATAATTGAATCTACCATCAGAAATTGGTCCAAAAACCTAGCTAGGGAGTTGTTGGTGTTGAGTTCTGTGGCATAAGTAGCTTTCGATGGAAAATGACGACGATAATGCATTGATTTGGGAGATACTTTTGTATAGGTAGCAGACAATGAATCAATCCAAAATTAACAGCTACGTGGTCTACAGCGAGATCGTCATTGCTCTGCTTCCTCTTCGATACAGAGTACCCATAGATTGTGGAACAGTGGATAGAAAGTACTCATAAAGTAATACTGATGTTTTTGTGTAATTCACACAACGTGCCAGAACCAGTTTATCAACCATCTGATGGACCTGCATCATCCCACACCAACCGTTGATAATAGTGGTACGTCGTACTCTCCTTTTACATGTTTGAAATCCAAGACCAAACAAGTAATTAGAAGAGCAAAGTGCAATGATCACTCTTATACACGAGTCACTTAAATGAAAATTTTCTAGAGGTTCAATAGCACCCTAACAGATCAAAAAGGGCAATGCACGATATAACAGCAACTGAAAAATGCATATATTCAGTGGATTTAACTATATTGATGTAAATGAAATTTTGACATCTAAAACTTAGAATGAGGTCATAGCTCAGAAAATGAATCTACAAGAAGTTCTTGTATGCTCAAGTTATATCATTTAGTTATGAACGGATATTTATTAACTTCTACAATTTTCAATGTTTTAAAAATTGAAAAAAAAAATCATGTTTTTAATGTGTATGGACTCACAAAACTAATGAATGTCCTCCATTTATTAATTATGACTAAATCCATATAATATGATTAGAGCATATAAGCATTTTCCTGAATTTACATATGATAAGCAAACCAAGTTAGAAAGCTAGTGATGATGCAAATTAAGCACAAAAAGATAAAGGTGTTGTTTGATTTACAAAATTCTTCTTACATTACTGAAAATTTTTTAACAGAATATGATATTCAAATTTTAAAAAAGATATTTTCAAGAATTTAAACATCTCAAGAATATTTTTAGCCAAATATTCCTTTAAAATATTTTTATGAGAGATTTGGATATTCTATATTTTTATGATATGGGATAATAGGAATGTTTAATTTATATAAATAGGTTATTTTATCCACACTTCTATCTGTTAAAGTTTTATTAACATTAATACTTCATTTTACCATCACTTACTATTATTAGTTATTATCGGTCACTACTTACTACAAACAACCATCATTTACATCACTTATTGTGATCAACCACCATTCACTATTACCTACTATGATGATCATCGTCCATCGCTAGTAACTATCACTAGCCATCATCTATTTCTGATAACCCTCCTACCACCCACTAATAATATCACTATTTATCATTACCCATCTTCAATGATTGTCATCTACTATCATACATTACCATTTATTTTTTATGATTATTACTAGTCATTACCTATTCTTGGTGACCAATGTCAACGATACCCACTATTGTTAACCTTTTAATTTTTAATGAGGATATTTGTGATAATCTAACAATATTTTAAAATTAATCCTAAAAATATTTCATTTTTTAATAATTCTAAAAATATTTCTAATTGAATTAAATATAATAATCTCTTATTCCCAAAAATTAAAGCAAGAAAGGATTTATCAAGCTCAGTTCTAACGGTCATCATTTTCAAATTCAAACCTATCTTTGTTTCGTGGGAACGGCAGCATAGGCACCCTCGCACCTCCGTGGTCCTCTTCCCTTCCTCTTATCCCTTGGCCTTGTCTGCCCAGTCATCGAATTCAATAAGAAGAACGCAATTAGCTAAAATCTCACGGGCACTTGTTTGGTCAGTAAGAAAATCCATAAGAAAAGTCAACTTCAACATAATTTCCACTACCCAATCACCCATTGGAATCTCAGTTCCAATACATGACATGAGAGAAAAACAAAATAAGAACAGAAAGAGCATAAAAAGCTCACACTTCCAAGAGAGTGAGCAAAACGCTTTCCTTTGGCAGTTTTTCCCTCACCTCTGCCGCAACAAACTGAATCGGACAAACCCAATGTCAATTCCGGTGAAGGAGAATAACCCAGAGTGATCTTCATGATATGTTTTGGATTCACTCACTTGATGGAAGCGCTGGAGCGATTGCAGAGAACGAAACCGAATTTAGAATATTTGGGATGGGATAGAGACAGAGAGATTCGGAATGAGAGAACGATAGAAGTTGATAGGCCGAGGCGAAACTGAAAGGGAGATTGGCGCCACGAGCAAATTTTCTTTTTCTTTTTGTTATCTTCTTATTGTTTCTTCATGTCTCCCTTTTTTTTTTTAATAGCAAACTTTCATCACATTATTTGTTGTGTTATCCCCACAAACTTCGTTTTTTTTTTCTCTGTTGAACCTTGATACAAACCTCTATCTTGAAATTTTCTAAAATAATTACGATTATAAATCTATGAAAGAAATCAGGAAAGGGGAAGATACTCCTTTGCCCTGTTCTTATATGAAAAAAGAAACAAGCTTTCATCGCATGGGACCTAGGGCAGGCTCCGACACACCAAGTTCAGTGAGAAATTTTTAGGTATATTGCATGTAGTATATAATAATACCATTTAAATAAGACAATTATGATATATTACTGATGCATTTGATATACTATATTTATCGGTGAATTTAATCATTTAAATGAATATAACTCCCTATATTTTCATAAGTCCTAAATTAATCAAATATTGGATGTGAGATATTCTTATATGCTTTAATTATATTATATAACTTTAACTATATTATGTGGATTTAATTATGATTAATAAATGAAAGATATTTATCAACTTTTATAGTTTTTAAATTAAAAAAATCATATTTTTAATGTGCAAGGTCCATGTACATTAAAAATATAAGTTTTTCATTTTTAAAATATTAAAAATTATAAAAAATGATAAATGTCCTTTATTTATCGGTAATGATTAAATTCATATGACATAATCAGAACATACAAAAATTTCTTAATGTCGGATGAAGAGTTCATGATAGATTAGATTTGAGATGAGGCCCATAAAAATGCAAAAATCTACTTATTTGAATGGTCAGATGCACTACTTACAGCAAAAATTATTACATTAAATCAAAATCTACAAATAGTTTAATATCTAAAAAATTATTTAAATGGCACCATGTATATCATCTGCGTAAGAATTTCTCCAAGTCAGGTCGTGCGGGCCGCTCCACCAATGCAATGAGACTCGCACGTTGTCTGGACATGTCCGCACTTGCCACATGGGTAGCAGGACCCAGAAAAATATTAGAAAGTATGCTCATATTCATTTTGCATGGGAGTTTGTCATGCCATCTATTAGAAGAGGTGTAACCCGCATCTTTTATTACAGAGTGGATAACAATTCCAAATTTAATCTTGAATAGTGGATAGCAATATTCTAAATATAATGGATTCAAACAACCCTCCCAAAAAAAAAAACACACATCTTGGATCCTACAGAAAAATGCACTAGTTGAAGTGATTGTGAGGAACAATACCTTATATGGAAGGTACTTCCTCAAGTCCGCCCCGCTCATTGTCTTTTTAACCTTCCTTATCACTTTACAGCTCATTTAAGTATATTATTGTGAGACTTAGTACAGATATTATCAAGTACATGCATTTATATAAACTAATAAATCAAATATAATATTCTCATACTTGCAAGAATCGCGGGGGCATCAGAATTGTATGACATGTGATAGGTCCACCCCTTGAGTTCAGCATTACTCAAACTATGCCATGGCCTTGGTTACATTGGCCCAGAAGTAGAAACTCTGTAAACAGCGAGTTCACAAGGAAACAACTAACTACCTCCTTGCATCTAACTTCAACTTCTCATGAGATCAAAAATCTTCAGTTCTCATGTGCATTGAGGTTCAACCACGCTTTTCAACAAATGCAGACTCAGCTAAGTCAATGGAGCGAGCAAGACCAGCAGCTTTGTTTTGACACTCTAGGTTCTCATCATCAGGATCGCTGTCAGCCACAATACCAGCACCAGCTTGAAGATAAGCGATCCATTCGCGACGATTGTTGGGGTCTTTGTATGAGTACATTGTGTCGTATCTAGGTCCTGTTGGAAATATCATTGTCCTTAGAGCTAGGGCGATGTCCATATCATCAGCAAAGGAGATGCTTCCAAATCCACCGCTGTAAGGCCCACGCCTTGTAACCTCCAACTTATCGATCAACTCCATGGCCTTCACCTGCATCCATAACCAGAAAGTAAGAATGACAGTGGAGAGTAAAGTGCACAATGGTAAGATCTATTAGTTAGTACTGCAAGTGGAGACACAAGTTTTGGGATATCACAAGTGACTCCAATCTTAAATCATCCAGTCGAGACCTGGCAGCTAAATAGGAAATGGGAATGTCATATAATAAATAAGTAGAGGCTCCTCCTAGGATGTGCCCCAAGGATGAACAAAGCATGCTCACAAAGAATGTATAAGATTGTGTACACAAACAGAAAAACCAACAAACAAAATAGAAAGACATCCACAGAAGATACAACCGAAGGAGGGGAAGATGGCACGTTCAGTTGTCAGGTACCAGATTGCACAGAAGTTAGGCGGATATATTTTTATGAGTTTGCAGTAATTTCCATAATAAAACCATCATAGAATTCGGGAAGTACAGAAGGTATTGTAAGTTGAATAAATGGAGGCAAGCAAGCTATGGACCTTCGGTGCTCCACTGACAGTTCCAACAGGCAAGGCAGCACGGAGGACATCCCAGCTAGTCATGTGGTCCTGCAACTCTCCAGTGACCTTCAAGGGAAAAAACAGTTCATTGATGAATACAAGAAATATACCAAAAAAATCGTTTGAATAATGCAGTTTCCCAACTCTATTTTAAAACAATATTAAATCAGTCAGAAAATAGTAGTGTCTGCGATATAGGATACAATGACCATAATTACAAGTGAAAACAATTTTAAATTAGTAGAGAATGTCAAAAGCATAAACATATATAACAAAATCCAAAGTACGAAGTTTCATAGTGCAATTTATATTTACAAAATAGTATTATATTTGTTATGAAAAATAGAGCCTATAATTTTAGAATTGGGTTTCTTCAAAAATAGAGAGATATTGATTCAACATGAATGAGAAAATCAAACAAAATTGAGGGCTAAATAGAAAACAACTCCTTCAGGGTAAAAATTTTATATGTTTGCAGGTCCTACTTTCTCATCCATAAATCATGCTTTATCCATATTTGTGTAAGATTTTAGACACTCTCCTGAATCAAAACATTCAACCCCAATCCAAATCCAATCACCAGTAAGAATATCAAAATACTAGATAATATGAAAGAAATTATTTCCCACTAAGAACACCTGTTTTCTTTTCTTTTCTTTTTTTTTTGATATTTTTGATACAATAAATATATAATTAACATTTATAAACATCACCAAACAACAGACAAACTAAAAGTGCAGATTCTCACCGTTGAGCTTATGTGCATGACATGGGAATAGTATTCAATATTCATGAGCTTTTCCACTTTCACAGAACCAGGTTTTGATACCTATAGAAAAAATTACTGTGATGAGAACCAATTTTGATGACTCAGATTGGAAAACTGTAACTTTCTCAAAAACTTGAAAACATAAAATCCTTAAAGGAAAGAATCACATAAACTTTCTATGTCATGATCTAAAACACAGAGTCAAGAAAAAATGTATGACTATTGTCACAGAAGGAAGATAACTTCAACACTGCCAATTCATAATACAGATGTTAAAGATAATTGAGGCCATTTCTGCACAATTGACTAAACCTTAGAATTATGTATGTATTGACTGTTCTCCTAATTAAGATCTTCTTGTGGAAAACATATGAAAATTGAAACTCAGGATTGTAAGCTAATCAAACTGACTTGATGTAATATAGGATTGACAGCTACAGCCAAACAGGAGCCATGCTGAACTCATGCTACAAGCATACTATTGATGTAGTTCTAAACTTATAATGCATTCTACTACTACCATTTTTTACTCCAGAAAAAGGGATAATAAGTGAATTTAATATAAGAAACAAGATAAAAGAAATTTCGTAGAATAAATTTTAGGCAAACCTTGCCAACATCATTGCGTCCCAAATCAACCAGCATGAACATGCTCAGCGCATTGCTTTTCATCACTCAGCAGCTTCATTTGTAACTTTTCATCTTCTTCAGGTGTTTTACCCCTTCTACTTGTCCCAGCCAATGGACGATTCACAATCTTCTTCTGTTCATGACATGATTACAATAGATTTTTCTTAAATATATGATCAAGTGACTTCATAAATCCAACATGAAAAGCTTCCCAGCAATTCAGGTGTATAATAAACATCTCAGTTGCCAGAGTATGAAGTATCATTCCATTTTTTGTAATCTAAAAATGATGAAACTAAACTAGTTTACCTTCTTTGTACGTGTAAGAATTTCAGGGACTTGAAGCGACCAGAATACATCCCCTAGCCTGTATGAGGAATTATATCATCATCAGAACATGCAAGATCTATAAGCACAAAACTCTCTTGTGCAAAGCAGAAACAGGAAGTTTCAAGGAAATGGACCTGCAAATAACTCATATATGGACTTGGATTCACAATTCTCAATGCTCTATAAATTTCAAATGGATCAGCAAATGTTCTGCGTTCAAAACGTTGACTTAATACAATTTGGAAAATATCTCCATGCTTTAATATGTTCTTTTGCCTGAAGGACTGCCTCCTTGAATGTTTCACTTGTCATATTTGACTCCTTTAAAGGAGGACCAAAATGGCGAGTTTGCAAATTTACAGAACCTGGAGATAGCCTTGGGCTATCAAGTTAATTTAAATTAGTGTCTGATTAAATTACAAATACATCATCAAAGACAGGGTCATATAACTTACGGGACAGCCATAATGTAATCTGGCCACTAATCTCTCTAATCGCTCCATTCCATCTTTGTAAGCATTCTCAGCTGAGGAGTATCTATCTAGCCTCACCCAATGAATCACATGTGCTTTCTGACAGGGCATAAGTCAAGGAAGAAATTTTAGCTAATATATAAAATAAAAGAAATTATGAAACAGTATCAGAAAACACAATCCTAGATCACACAACTGAATGCAAGTTATGTCAGAACTATTTTGAGCCAAAAGTGCTTCAGCCAAATGCCCAATACATTTCATATCAGTATTGACTACCCATTGATGACAATAATTGTCATTCATGGTTTCTTTCACGTACACAAAGATTTGAACTATTATAAGTCCAAACAATTATGAATAGACAGAGACATTTACAAATTGCTGAACATCAAAAGAAAAGACTTTGTGATCCCTTTTCTGATTGAAAAGTTTACTTTCAATAGGTAGCACCAAATCGAAGAAATATCATAATACATCATTTATTTTCATAGAACATCTGCACTTGGTTATAATAATAACATATCCTGCAATCAGGAATACAGAGATCAAATCACATATCATTGTGACATGCAACATATAGCTTGTTAATGCAGTGCTAGTCAAGCTTAAAAGCAAGAGACCTTTTCCACGTGATCAAACACAACCACATCATCATAAAGGCCCAGATGTATGTCGGCAAGGTTTCTGTCATCCTCTGGAGCCTTTGAAAATGGTATCTTTTTCTTTTCTACATAACGAACTGTATCATATGAGAAAAAGCCAACCCAGCCACCTATAAAAAGGAAGAGATAATATCCATAAGTCACACAAGGACACATTATGGAATGTCATAAGGATATGCATTCCATTACATATAATGAACTGTTTTTGTTTGACAGAATAGTGAGAGAATAAAACCATAGGCATATGCGTTCCATAGTTGCATTCAAGTCAAAAGATTCAACATTCAGAAGCGTTAGTCATCTTAATCATGTTTGTTAGTGAATTAAGTTTAAGGATTAAGTTTATTAATTTCTTGTTTGCTAAGATATATGAGCCATGGGCCTATTTCTTGTAACTCTATATTTTTATTATGTCAACCTCTAGTTGGAGTATGACTTCAAGAATTATTCTCTCTTAATATAGTATCTACAGCCTCTATCTAGGTATCTTTCTTATACTCAACAAAAAGAGAGAGAGAGAGAGAAACCTACTTTCTTCTTCTTCCCCTCCTTTTTTTATTTTAATTTTTTGATACATGACTAAGTCACGGAAGAACTAATAGCAAGAACCCAGATCTGGCTGCGGAGTATGCAGTGTTGTAGAACAGCGGAGCAGTTGTTGGGAGCGGTTGACAGAGATTTAGTGCGTTTTTCAAAGATCTAGGTTGACAGTAAAGTAGATCAGTGACCAACAATCTCACTTGACTGGTGCGTGCAACACATGCACAGCTTTCTAGAGGCGCATAAGCACCACATGCAGAGCATGTTTCCAGTGCGTGGTGGTGCATGAGCCACCTTCCAATGGCAAGCTTCTGACCAATGACATATTGGCTTCTTTTGCATTCACCTTTGTGGTTATTTGTGCAATCTAGTAACTCTAGTGTGATTTTTCAAATTTTTTTGGCTATTCTCTATATATTTTTGTTAATTTTTTCTTCAAGTTTATTCTCATAACTAGTGAGATTTCTAATTCTAATGCATGCAATACATTTAAAAAAAGTAATGGTGAAGAAAAATCAGAGCTAAAGTCAGGTTTCTCTTATTTGCTTTCAGTTGATAACTGAATAACTGAATGAAAATTGGATTTAGAAGATTAACAATATATAAGATGAAAGAGAGCTATTCAGTATTATCTTGATGAGGTTCGTATGATCGATCACCTCACCAAAGAACCACCCACAGACAATATGAAGGAAAAGTGAGTTATAAAAGATCAACAATTGCTCAAATTAATATATAATACTTTGACTTTTAAAGTTGATGATAATACTATGTACACTTACCATATATCTTGACATCAGATCCTCATTTATAACACTTACCATGTATTTTGAAGTATTACAATATTAAATCCTCATCAGATCCTCCTCTCTTACCATCTAATCTTGACATCCCTATTATTCACTGGAAAGGTATATATATTTGCACTCAACAGGGTAATACTAATCACCCTTACTCCATTTCTAACTATGTATCCTATACTTCCCTACCTCTATCCTCTCAATCATTTATTACATTGTTTTGTTTCATTACTGTCCCTAAGACTAATATAGAAGCAGTCTTTCACTCTAGGTGATGTGTTACTATGAAGGAAGGAATGCAGGCTCTTGCTACAAATCAAACATGAAATATTGTCTCATTACTAACAAGAAAATAATCCATTAGATGTAAATGGGTTTATACTATTAAAGTTAATCCTGATGATATTATTGCTCGATTGAAGGCCCGTTTAGTGGTAAAAA
Organism: Sindora glabra; assembly: GCA_020226215.1. Lineage (NCBI taxonomy): Eukaryota > Viridiplantae > Streptophyta > Magnoliopsida > Fabales > Fabaceae > Sindora > Sindora glabra. The sequence goes on along the minus strand of CM035230.1, from coordinate 59,101,956 downwards.
GATATACACAAACTTATGGTGTCAATTATTCAAAATTTTCTCTCCTATTACCAAAATTACCTCTGTTTGATTGATTATCTCTCTTGCTACTCTCATAACTGGCCTCTCTATCAACTTGATGTCCAAAATACTTTCCTCTATGATGATCTACTTGAGGAGGTATATACGGAGCAACCACCTAGGTATTCAAAGGGAGTGTAACAAGGTTTGTCGACTAAAGAAATTTTTATATGATTTGAAGTAATCTCCTCGAATTTGATTTTGAAGATTTAGTGAGATAGTAATAGAATTTGGGATGAAGAAAAGTAACTATGACCACTCAGTGTTTTACAAACAAATAGATTCTCGTTGCATTCTTCTAGCTATGTATGTAAATGATATTGTGAGCACAAGTAATGATAAAGTAGGTATTTCAAAGTTGAATGATTTTCTTCAAACTAAGTTTAAAACCAAAGTCCTCGAAACACTACGATATTTCTTAGGCGTTGAAATCACTCGAAGAAGGAAAGGAATTTCCTTATCTCAAAGGAAATATGTTCTTGATCTCTTTAGTGAAATAGAAATGCTTAGATCTAAACTTTATAATACTCCTATAATTCCAAATATTAAGGTTGGCTTAGAAGATTTGAGAGTTGTTAGATAATCTAGCAGTAGTATAAACTAGTTAGTGAAAAATTGAACTACTTTATCATAATCAAAACAAATATTGCCTTTCCAATAAGTATAATAAGTTAATTTATGAATTCCCACACCATATTAAGGTGCAATTATGCACATTCTAAAATATCTTAAGAAAGCTCCTAGATATGAGGTCTTGTATAAAAATCATGGCCATTGCAAAATCGAAAATTTTTCTAATGCAGATCGAGCAACATATCCTATGAATAGAAGATCCACCTCTAAGTACTATGTATTTGTTGGTGGGAATCTTGTATTTTGAAAAAGTAAGAAACAGGCAGTAGTATCACGTTCAAGTGCAATGTCCGAGTATCGAGCCATGACTCATGCTACATCTAAACTTGTGTAAATTTCTTATCTTTTTTATCAACTTAGAATTGAGACTTTTAAACCATGCAACTGTAATGTGATAATTAAGCTGTTACTCATATTGTTACAAATCCAATTTTTCATGAATGAATAAAACATGTAAAAGTTGATTGTTATTTTGTTAAAAAAAAACTTCAAGAAAGGCATGTTGATCTTAGAATGTTAGAATTAGGGAACAATTGACTAACTTATTTATTGAAACCCTTCTAGGAAAATGGGTTAATGATATTTGTAATAAGTTGGACATGTTTAATATTTATGCTTCAACTTAAGGGGAAGTGTTAGTGAATTAAGTTTAAGGATTAAGTTTATTAGTTTCTTATTTGTTAAGATATATAAGTCATGACCCTATCCTTTTATAACTCTAAATTTTTATTATAAATAGATATGCGAGCCTCTACTTAGAGTATGGCTTCAAGAATTATTCTCTCTTAACAAAGTCCAACATGCTGATGCCATGTTTTCATTTACAATTCCAAGAGTTAAATCATATCTCACAAAGTTCTAAAGAAGAAAATGGTTTTAAAAAGGCTGATATGAGTTGAGACATAATTAATATATGCTTCATTGCACGTGCTTTCAACTTATATTATTCTATCCTTTAGAGTTTTCCATTACCTCCAAGTAAGCCGTGTGTCATTTCACACGCCATAAGTCAAACTTCAGATCCATACTTCGTAAATAAATCATAGAAATGAACATTGTATCATTCCAATCTTTTTAAATTAATTATGCTTCTATTAGTTCCTATTTACTTTGGCAAATGACCTGTGTCTTTTTGCACCTATTCGACCATTCCATAATAAGCTCTGGTATAAAGTCTGAATACCACTAATTAAACCATACATAACAATATCATACTCTGAAACATAGGTGCCATGAGCATAGTATGCTTACCACAGAAGGCATCTGGAAGTTCCCCGGTGAAATGGGGCTTCCAACCCTCCGAGATTCTTCTGGGAATCACCATGGGGTCAACGACAATTTCCTCAGTTAAATGCCCAGATTCATGGTCCATTATTGTAACTTTATTTTCTTTTGCGACTATTTCCATTATTGGTTGAGCTCCTACAACACTGTAGCGCCCCTACAATCATTCAGTCATGATTTCAGTATACGAACAAACAACTAGAAAATTCAAAATCATGAAGACAATAAAGCACATTCACCACAGTGGAAGCTTGAAAACCGGGCTCAGCAGATTCAAAGAGAAAGCTTGGAGCCTCCCGGTCATCCTCCTTCACCAAACACCGGTATGCAAGAACTGGAGTAAGCTGGTCAGAGAATATGCTTTGATGAAGTGGAACCAAGTTTTTTCCATTTTTTGAAGCCTCCATGAACGTTCTTGATTCATCAACTATGGAAGAAATAAATGATTAGCTCAAAATAAGTAAGTATTAAAAGTAATGATATTATATCAGATGAATTGGCACTGGCGGAGCAAATTGCTTTAAACCCCAAACGGCTAATGCATTAGACTTCTGTTATCCAAATGATAAGACAATGCCAACAACACTAAAACGGTTGGTAGCGATCTGCGCTTAGCTCAGGTGGTTGGGGAGGTGGGGGTCAGGGTAGACGTATTATATTCTAGTTCTAATTCTAATGATTATTTAGTATGCCAGAAAAAAACGATGGTAGTTTTGTCTTTTTACTTTTCAAATGGAAAGTTGCAGTGCTGCCGAGAGAAGAAGGATTGATATCCTCTAATCCTCTAAATCAATAATAAACCAAAGAAAGTTTCAAAATCTTCAAGAAAATCATGCCCCAATGTCTCAGCCAGAAGGCGCAAGTACTTTCACAACGAAAGAAAAACCTTTTCCATTTGAGGAATGTAAAGATTCCACCTTCAATGTGACAGTCAATCCCTTTGAGGAATGTAAAACCTTCAATGTGACAGTCAAAGATTGAATTGTATACTACAACCATTTCAGATTAAATTGAAAAAACCCTCACTTATTCTCAAATTAGAGCTAATCCTAACATATTGAAGCATTCCAAAGGTGAAAACTTTAGAATCATCTCTCAAGTAAACAGAAAAATAGAGTGACACAAGCAAACATTCGCTTACCACGCGATGGCCCTGGGATTGACGAACACTTCAATGTACCAGCAGGAGCAGCCAAGCTTGCACAGCGCATTGAAACGCCGGCGAGCGGTGCCGGAGACAAACTGCAGCTGAAAGGAACCAGACGGTGAGAGAAGCCAAGGGATTGCATTGTCAAGGCTTTGGCATAGACGCCAGAACTGGGGTTCGCCGGAAGCGTGGCAGAAATCATGTTGACGAATTCGGCAGCTTGTGGGAGCGTTACTCGGAAAATGGCGGGGAGTGCCGAACAAATGTCCGTTATATCATTAAACACCAATTTAAATAATTCTAAAAAATAGTATAGATGAATAATGAAATTGTTATACTTGTTATGTCAGGCAAAAATCAATGGTCAAAAGGTTTGATGGCGCCGTTACAGGCAGAAATGGAATTTCCTTCCCTGTAAATTCCAAATTCGTTCGAAACTGCAGAATTTCGCTGAGTACCCATAATTTCCTTTCTAAAATCGCACTGTATTTATATTAATATTTAGGGAAATGCAAGTGCAAATATACATTTTTTCCACGTGAATCATAATTTTATTTCATTTGTTTCTTACCAAAAAAAAATTAATTTTATGTCATTTGTGAAAAGTTTGATAGAGACTAAAATGGATGAATAAAATTAATTATACGCCTCAGAAATTTTTTTCTTTTTTTTAATTATAAATCTCATTAATTCTTCCAGTAAAAGAAAAGAAATACTATAAGTTAGTATGATTCAGTGGTAACGGCAAAGCCGACCTCACAAATTTTCTTGAGAATATATGGAAAGAAATTTTCATTTACAATCCATAATTAATGGCCAAGTCTTCAGTACAGAAAGGGTGATTGTGCTATTCATAGCCCGATCATCCAACTGTCAATATTAAATTTGGAAGTAGGGGTAATAATTGGTATTACAGGTTTGAAGTAATTTGGGGTTAATTTTGTTCAAGGGATAGAAGTTTTAAAAATTAGAAACTGACCCAAAAATTTAAATGAGCTGAAAGCTCCTATCTTCGGGCGAAACTATGAGCCCAGTGTGCAGCAATGAGTTTGAATATAAATTAGTGCAGTATCATCCTTTTGAATAGAAAAGCATGGGTATTGTAATTGTTTTTTTCTTTTTTTGGAAAACTTGTTGCTGGAAGAATTATATTCATGAGTGCTTTATGTTTTCTGGAAATTCTTTTATCATATACAAAATGCATTTATAATAAAAAAAAAAAGTAGACAGAAGTTTGCAAATTTCTTTTTTGAAAAAATTCAGATTCGAAATGGGGCAATTTATAGCGTATTTCTTGGATATTTTTATGAATATTTATTAAAAAATGTGTTTTACATTTAAATGATACAAAATTCATGACTTTTACCATTTCAAAACATTAAGAAAGCATTAAAAAAATTTTAAAAAAATTTCAAAACACAAGCGAAAGTTTTTTCAACGCATTTTTAGAAGATAATTTCATTAATTTATATGAAAACAAATTTACATTTAAAATGGAGCTAAAATCATAGAACAAAATTCATTAAAAATTAAAAGTAAGCTCCAAATCAAAATCAGATTACAATCAAGTTAAGTTGACCCAATTGCAAACGTGGTTCAAGGAGGAAGACAATGGTTCTATTTCATGCAAATAATTAATAAATTAATTAATAACTATAAATTTGTTAGTAATTTAATTGATAATTGATAATTAATAAGTTAGTTATTTATTTAAAAAGTATTTAATAAAATTAGTTATTAAACTAATTGAAATTATAAAATGACATAAAAGGATATATTAATAAAAATAGATATATAATTAAAATAATTTATATTTATTTAAAAATTAAATTATATTAATAGAATTAAGAAATTAAAAATAAAAATATAATATTTAGTTAAATATATTTTATGAACTTATATAGTCATTTACTTACATACTTTTTATTTTATTATTATTTATAATAAAATTATAATTACTTAAATTCTAATTGATTATATTTCATGCTATTATTTATTCATTTATATACATATTTTTATATATTTATAATTTCAAATTTAGATATAATTATAGTTAAAATTAAGTTAATTAATATTTTATAAAAAAATTTAGATTTATATTATAAAAGGCATGGATTGTAAATTAATAAAAAGAATAATGAATAAAATTTGAAAAAAATTAAAAGAGCAATAACTTATAATTTATAAACTATTTCAGATAATTTGTTAAATTAAAATTTATTTTTTTATTAAGTTAGTACAATAAACACATTTCAAGAGTAGATTATGAACATTATCTTCATGAGGTGGAGAAAGAAACACTGCTATGATGAACTAGCTGTTACTTTCTGAGCCATCACTCTCCAAGACCCGTTTATTTCTTCTTCTTCCATCATCCCTTTCATTTTGTGTAGCTTTTGGCATAGGGGTTGAATCTCCCCATATATCTTCCTATGCACCTTCCATATAGCAATTATTAAGATCACTTGTCTCATCTATATTATCTTCACAATCGAAAGGTATATTATGAACATTATCTTCATGAGGTGGAGAAAGAACATAAGCATTATTTATCTCTTGCCTTTGTGGTCGATCACTAACGGGAGTAAACTTAAACCCTCCTCTAGCTGATGAATGCTCCAAAAGTTGATCCATTTTATACTCAAGTTCAGGATCAATACCTTCATCATGAAATGTTTCAAATTTGCTATTTTCCTATAAAACAAGACATAAGTAATTAAGATTAGCTCATTTATCTAATTTATCAAGCATCAAAGTAAGGAAAATAAAAAAAAATAGCTAACCTTAATTTTTAAATCCCACCACTCATCACTAGCACTTATTATTCCTTTATCATGGTCCCATCCCAATCCAGTCTCTCTCCCTTTCAATTATTTCCAAAGACTCCATCTAGATCTCATCCAATCATACTTATTTTTAAGTTTACCTTTCTCTTATGATAATTTAGTCCTTTTCTAGAACTTCATCTCTATTTTCTTCCATGGTAATCTTTGGGAAATTGTTGCACCGCTTTTTCCTTTGCTTCTTTCCATTAATTAATTACATATGTCAATAAAAATGTAAAGTGCTTCTTTAGACCAAATAACTCTTCCTATGTCTCTCCCTCCTTGACTTTCTTCTCCACTCCCTTGTTGTGTAGAAGCCATCATACAAGTAACTGTCTATTTCTATTTTTAATCTTAGCTGTGTGAGGCAAAACAAAATCTGAACTAGCTGGATAACAGAATCAAATAGATAACTTCAAGAAAAATCTGAATTAACTATGTGGGGCAAAATAGAGACATAAACCAGAAAATCAAACAGAACATTGGATCCAAAATTGAATTTTAAATATAAATCAACCATCGCTAATTGAATACAAGATAATAAGATAAAAAAATTTGTTTTATATGTATATCATCAGTGCCTATATGGTAGATATTGAAGACAGACAAGTCGAGGAACAGAGCATTACCAAGTGGGTTCAACAACTTAACAATTCGGCGTTGAGTGTCAAGCAAAATAGAAATCAGAAAGTGTTAAGCAGAAATCTCCAGCAAGAACAAAAATCTCTAGCAAGAACAGCAACCATAACTATCCAAAAAATCTCTAACAAGGCGTTGAGTGTCCACCTACTTCACGAAAAAAACCAGAAAATCAAATAGAGACATAAACTAGAAAATTAAACAGAATCTGAACTAGCTGCATCTCAGCAAAATAGAGACGAGTTCGAAACTGGTAATAGGGTGCGTCTCCTTCAGTTCCAATCCAACGGTGTCTCCTTCGGTTCCAGTCTGACAGCTGATCAAGCAGTTCTGAACCCTAGAGTCGAACGAAGTTGCGAAACAAATGCAAGACCAGTCAGCAGTTGAGGACATTTTTTAGAGGGGCAAGGTGGGAATTATGAAAAATACTTAGGGGCAGTTTAGGCATTTAGAAATAGAAACACAACAGCTGCTCCGAAAATGCTGCTTGATCCAGCGTTTAGAAAAAGGGCTTTTTGCTTGTAAAAAGCTATTACAATAAGCTGTTTACCAAACAGCTTTTTAGATTAAAAGTTAAGTCAACAAGTTATTTTGGGTTAAACCAGCTAAAAGCTGTTTACCAAATAGCTCTTATATGTTGTATTGCATGATTTTCATTTTTCTTTTCTTATGTCACATACACCGCTTATAATTAAGTAATGTATATGTGATATATTTTATTATTATTAAAAATAATTTAATAAATTTTAAATTTTATTTAATTAAAATTTTTAATTGCATATTATATTTTTTATTTTTATTATAAATTTTGTAGCTCGCACACATTTTCATTTTTTTACTACATTGTATTTTTTTTAATATTTTCTCCTATAACTTTAATATTTGGACAATAATATCACTAAATTATATAAATATAACATTATATTTTTATTAAAATAATATTGTAAATAATATAATAGTATAATATAAAAAATATTAGTATCGCTAATTAATTATGCACCCCATTATTTAATATAAGTATTAAAAAATTAAAATTAAATTTATTTATTTATTTAAATCTTAACATTTTTGGACCAGTTTCAAAGTGTGGCATTCAATTTAAATATACTTCAAGTCATTAGTTGAAAGCTTGATAAGGCTCTGCATCCAATTCACACCTCCACATTACATTATTACACATTCTTTTAAATTCACTTCTATAGCTAAAACACTAATATCATCCATTATTTTAACTTTTTTTATTTATTTTATTGCATAACTTTATTTTTATTTCTTTTTGTATGTCTGTTATTATTGTTTATAACTTAAATATTAATCATTAAATAATATAAATATAATATGATATTTTAAAATTGATTACATAAATTTATTGAATAAATTAAAATTTTAATATGGATTATATTAATTGAATAATACAAAAACATGTTCTATTTTTTAAATTGAAACTATTTTAATATTAAAAATCAAATTTTATTTAAGTTTGGTCACTATTTTTATTTCATTACATTTTTTCTTCACACTTTTATTATTTGCAATTTAGATACTAATATCAATAAATTGTATCAATATGACATAAAAGAACTTTTATTGGAAAAATATTTTGAATAAGTCAAACATCTAATTTAATTAAAATATTAAACTATATATTTTATATCAAAATTTATTATTTATTAGTATGAATATATAAGTTTAAAAATATACATAATAAAATAAATTTAAATTCAAACCCGATCTAGTGCCCTATTGGGCTCTAATGCAAGGGAGGTCTGATGTGACATACTCGAAGTCCAAATATGTGTCCACCGTGAAGACATGGCTTGATTAGCAAGGATAATTTTCTAAATTCTAATTATGCTGACCAAATAAATAAAGATTTTGGTCTTATTAAAATAATTAATAAATATGCTAGAATGTACGAGATTCTATTTTTAAAGATTTATATATTTTTATTTTTTCATTTTATGTCTTTTTTTTTTATAAAAACAAGGAATTTCATTTACTTATAATATACGTATGTATATTAAAAATTTTCTTATAGAAATACTTGATTCACCTTCAACACCGACGGTCATTTGTCATTGCCCTTTTTTTCCCGTGAAAATCTCTCCCTTCGTTTAATAATACAAGTAAAATGTTCGGATTACATCATTTGAAAAGTATCTATCAGAATCAGAATAAACTATACATTCAATGATTAGATTTCCTCCCAAAGATATTAAAAACATACATAAATTAGAAATGTAAAATAGATCCACTAAGGTCAAAATAAGAGAATCTCTTGATGAAATAGATTCAATTTTTATCATTCTAATTAGCGTAAAATCTTATAACTAAAGTTTAAATGATTAATTTAAAAGTAGATTTTTTTCGATAAGAGTTTTCATACAAAAATTTTGGAAGAATCCTAACGGATGAAGCATAAAATATCTTCATAAAAGAAAAAAGTGGCAAACCCTATTTGAGAAAAACTAAAATCTTCACTACGGAATAAAATCCAAAAAAGAAAAATTATATAATGACCTGATATTAATTTATAGTCCAAAATGAAATCTAATTAAAACTCAGGGAACATCACATAAAAACCGAGCCAGAAAGCGAAGAAATCAACCGAACAAAGATAAGGAAAAGAATTCATTATCAGAAGATCAATTTTTTGGAATCTATTCATTTGAAGGGCTGTAAAATCAAGTCATCATCAAATCTCTCTATAAGATTTGCTATCAGTCAACTAACTTGTGGTTCATAGGCTGCAAATTAAAGGCAAACAAGGCCGGCAACATGGTTTTAGTCGACGAAGCCATGCGGTGGGATAAGAAAAAGTTAAAATTGGCATCCATTTCATTGAGCGAGGCAGCAAGTAAATAAAAACACATTTAATGCATTGCGAGGAGCATAGCCTTGCAAGGCAAACACCAAGTGAAAATCTTAAGCGGCTTCTAATTTTAAATAATTTTTGTAATTATAGTGAGTATATTTTAAATATATAATATATTAAGTATTTTAGTGATTTAAAATATGTTTTGTGCTTATTATTTGAATGAATTTTGTACATGAAAAATTATTATATAATTATAATTAATATTTGAATACTTTTTAGATGGATATAATTTTTTATTTTATTGAATAAAATTAAAATATTTTCTTTTATAATCAATTAAAAATTTATAAATTTGTCATTTTTTTCACTTAATTATCCGGTAATTTGTGCCTGCCGCACGGTGATGAGATATTATTGATATTATTGATAGTATAAATATGTTGGGCCTAACGAGAAACTTTTTGGGCAATAGAATCTATTTACCATTAAATATTATTGATATAGGCTCTCATTTTCTTTGTAGCAGAAAATTGAATGATGAAATGAAATTTACCTGAGTTAGAGAATCGTCATTTGCAATGGAGCGTAATCCACATTTCTCTTGTTGCAGGGTGGGGCCCCAAAGGGTACAAGGACCAAGCTGGAGAACAAAATTCGAAGGAGCTGGAATATATTTTATCAAAAATTTTAGAATTTAAATTTAATTTATTATTAATATAAAATATTTCATATTATCAATCAATAATAAAGAGATACATCATAAAAAATATAAATAATTAAGAATTTTTAATTGGAGTAAAAAAATTTTAATAATTTTTTTATTAATATAACAATTTATGAATGGATAAATAATAATGTAAAATTAAAATTAAAATTAAAATTTTAATAAAAATTCATTAAATTTTGAGGGTTATACATAAATTTTCTATTAAAAAAAGTTAAATTTATAGGATAATAATTGAAATTTTCTCCATTTAGCCCAGTGACGCTTCGCCACCGCAAAGGGACATCCATCTTCAAATCTTTGTTGACCCCTACCTAAATGGTGTTAGCCCACCTGACGCTATAAAAGGGACGTGTCGGCGTCATTTTCTCCTTACCCATGAGAACAACGTGAACGATATAATTGTGCGTAGAATCAAGGGGAACCAAAAATTTTTGCCCGCGGAACTATATATATAATTAAAATTTAAATAAAAATAAAATATTAGTTTAATTTTTAAAATTTTATTATATGTGTTAGTGTGTATAATAAATTAAATTATATATATTTACTTTTCTTTAAAGTAAAATCTTTCTCATTTAGTCAATAAAAAATTATAAAGATAATATAATATAAATTATGATGGTAATAATTATAATTAATGTAAATGTATATATGTTTGTAATTTTATTTATTTTCTAATAGAGATGATTGCTGTGCAACCTATAGAGTAGATGTGTCCCTATATACAATATTAATGCTTTATTTAGATTAGGGAAAAGAAATTAAGAGAGAATTTTTTTTTTCAAAATTTCTTCTTTCTTGTGTTTGGACGGGAAAAAAGAGGAGGGAAAGAAATATTAAATGTTAAATTTGTGATTAAAATTTTTTTAACAATTGAAATTTTTTAAAATTTTTTTTATTTTCTTTCTAATTTAAATTTAAAAATTTTCTTTTTTTTCCCTTTATTTTTTTCTCATCCAATTAAGGGGTAAATGATTTTTTTCCCTTTTTCCCCTCACTTATTATAAAGTTAGAGATATACATTAGCAAGAGAATAACCCTATTGCAATATACACCGACAACTACGGCGGAGGGTGAGAGATTTTTTTGGGGGATCAAGATTATTGTTATTTATTTATTTATTTTATTATGAAAGTAAGATTAGAAATAAATTGAGTCAACTTAAATATTTATTTGTTCAGTCTCAAGTTCAATAAAAATAATTGAGCTTAACTTTAAGCTTATTGTACTAACAAAATTTAGACTCTCTCTTAATATCATACAAGCTTAATCAATATTTGATGTGTTTAATGATTTTTTAATAAATAATAATAAAAATATGTGATAATAAATTACATTTTCATATTATATCTCTCTTTTCTATTTTTAGCTATTGCCCCTTTTTTTCCTCTTTCATAAAAAGGAAGGAAATATAATAATACTAACTAAGATGTATTCCAGAATAGTAAAGTAATTAATATTAAATTTAAAGTATTAAATTTATTATTTTTGAATAGTTTTTTATTTTCAATACTGAATTTAGTTAATAATTTAAAATTTTATTATAAAATATTAAAAAACCTAAAATTTGATAAATTATCCTTGATTATGATTTTAAAAATTCTATACATTTAATGCTTAAATGATGTAAATGGATTATATATTTAATTGTTATTCCAAGATAGTAATAGTGTTGGATAAATATATCCAACAAAATGTTATTAAAATAAGAACAACTAAATACATTCAATCGATAAATAAATTCAACAAATTCTTACTTAATTTAACAATCAATCTTAACAATTCAAATAAATAGAATATAGTTTTAAATTTAAATTTATTTAATCAAGTACTGAACTAATATTTTAAATATATTTCTATTTATTATATTATCTTTCAAATTTCGTTCATTTTTTTGGACGAGATTAAATTAATATTTTTTCAAATAAAAAATTAAATATATAATTTACTAATATTTAAAAAAAAAATTGGGCCCCTAACTTGTAAAATACATAACATAAGATTGTAATCAAATTTCTTAATGGTTGGCCTCGATGCATCAGATGTAGCGTGGTCCCTCAGTGAGAGATCAGATCTTAAAAATAGATTTGACAATTTAATTGGTGAGTAAAATGCGAAGCAAAGCACCAATTGAAGTTCTTTTGGAAATAGTAGTTTTATAATTTTAGAAATTTAAGTTAATATATTTATTAGATTTTTATTAATTAAATTTATTATGTATAAACATATATTTTGAATATTAAAATATACATTGATATATGTAATTCAGAAATTTATTTATTAACGTATCCATATACATATATCAAAAATCATCCTTAGGTGTAATATATACCTCTTTATCTAATATTTTCAATGGAATAAGTTTAAGTATTTTCTTAAATATTCTTCTTCTTTCCAAAAGGGTTCTAATAACACTCCATTAAACAGTAGACATGGGAGAATGCTTGAAGATATGACTTGTCTCTCCATGAAGAAGCTTGGTCAGATTTCCTTCCAAGAGGAGGATACATCTGGTTTGCTTGGTGGTTGGCCTTGATATAACATGGATTAACTTGCCGGACATAGCCCCTAAACTGGTAGACAGGGTACTTTCCTTAACAAGTTCCGTAGTCTGCAAGTATCAAAACCTTGATATCTTGGGAAGATGTGGAAATATGGAAGTCCGCTTTGTGGATATGATCCGAGCCGTACGGCCTAGGCTGCCACATAATTCGGATCGTGAAAGACTTCGAAAAGTAAAAAAAATAGTATTACATGATATTTTTGGTTATATTTTTATTTTTAAGTTTCTAAAAATTATTTTTTAAAATTATTTTGAATTAAAAAAATTAAGATTAGAAGGTGATTGATATTATAAAAAAATTTTATTTTCAAAATTGATATTCAAAATAAATTTAGAAAATAATTAAAAATTATTTTTATTTTTTATTTTTAAGTTATACATTTAAAAAATAATTTTTAAAAATAGGTTGCTAAATAAATTTTTTTATTTTAAAGATAAAATAATAAAAATTTATTTTTAAAAACAAATAACGCCATAGGTTCTCAACAAGACTGCTACTGCTGCGAGGTTTGATCCGATTAACCAGAAAATGTCTTACTTTTCCACACCACAGCCGGAGCAAATTAGATTTTTATGTAGCGTCGGTAATTCGTGCCGTTTGGATTGATTTATTAAATAAATGTGTTAAAATAAATTATTTATTTAATTTATTTAACAATTTTATTTATAAAATTTATATTAAAAATTATTTATTAAATTTTATTATTTATTATTTTTTATAAATTATTTTTAACTTTTATTATCATTTTATTAAAATAAAAATTTTATATCTCTATTATATATATTTATAATTTAATTATAAATTTTTTAAAAAATAATTGTAAAAATTTAATATAAATTCTGGAACAAATTAATATGTCAATCGAAACCTTAATAAATATGAAATTTAGTAAAAAAAATATGAAATTTAAACTTATTTTTTATAATTTAAATATTTTTCATTTTTTTTACAATTTGATTAAAATTGAAATTGAATTCGGGTCAGAATGATAAAAATAAATTCATTTAATTTAATTTGATTATATAAATTTACTTTTAATAATATAATTATATATTAAAAATTATATATAATTATTTTTAATATAAAAATATTTAATTTGATATATTTAAATTTTTTATAATTGAATGTTTTATTATTTTTTAAATATATATTTTTTACATAAAAATATTTTTACTTAAAAGAAAAATAAAAATAATGAAACTTTGAATCAAGCATCAAATTATATATAAATTTATTGAAATCGAGTTAAATTTTTAAAAAATTAGATAAATCGATATCAAATTTAAATTATTATATTTTATATAATTATATAAAAAAACTCAATGACCTTTTTCCTCTTTGAAAGGGCCCTAGTAGATAGGGACATACGTATGACGGCTTGAAAAGGTAACCGGAGAGGAGGACCGACCTACGACGATTGGGACCCGTCATATACTGTTAAACAACTCGTGCAAAAACAAAAAGTAATGGCCGAAAAATGCAAATTCCGACCATTTTACGGGTAAAGGGACAATTTTCCTTATTCCAAGTTATCGGTCACATGCAACAAACAGTCTGAAACAAATAGAATGGGCCCTTTGAATGATGAATTCAATAGTTACCGAGACATGCCTCGGGCTAAACTATGATGTTGATTTTTTGCCAGGATAGCGATCAGTTGTACCATGTGCTCTCGAAATTCTTTTATTCCGGCAGCCGGGATGGCCAAATTTGGGGATAAATTATTTATTAGGTAAATTTTTAATTTGAAGCACATTTGGAATACAGAATAGTATTGGTATAATTTATTTCGTGAAGTTTTATATATTTAATATTATATTTTTTAAATAAATAATATATGTACATATTATACATAAGTTTTTTAATAATTAAATTATCTAAAATATTTTTAAATAATTTTATTTTTATTTTTTAATTTAATTATTATATAAAAATTAAGAAAAAATAAAATTAATAAAAAATAAAAATGGAATTACTAAAACTAATTGTTATAATTTGTTAAATAAATTATATATATATATATATATATATATATATATATATATATATAAACTTATGTGCTAGAATTATATTAAATATTATATAGTAAATTACAATGAGGTATCGCTTCGTAGACTTTATTTCAAATAAGTTGTAGTACTGGACTTTTTTCCAAATAAGTTCTGATTTTATAATTTATGAACGTTATATATTAAAATTAGTCTTTTTTAATTGTAAGAATGCGATTATGAATTAAAAACTTTAAAAAGTAATAAATTCATTATTAGTTAACCAATTTTTGAATATAATTGCTCGTTTTCAATCGTCTTTATATGATCTTTTAACAGAAAATTAAAAAATGTGAGTTTAATGAAGTTGAGCTGGTTAAAAATATGTAAATTGAGCTTAAAACTTTGAATGATCATAACTTTATGTTCGGTTGTCCGTTTTAAATGATTTTTTTTATTTCATGTAACTTTTTGATATATACGTGCTTGCAAAACGCCAAAAGTTAGCATTTACTTGCTCTAGTTTGGTAAAAAAAAAGTCCTTTTTCAATGATTTTTCTTCATTTTCTTGTTATTTTTTTAACTTTGATCTTATTTTTATCAATTCAAATTTATTCAAATCCTATTTAAATTTTTGCTTTCCAACTCTTTTGATGTTTGGTAGTGCAATAACAATTTTCTTAATAAATAAAACTACTAAAGAATAATATGAACGTTATATAAAACTACTAAATAAAACCACCTTTATTTCAAAGAGGTAGTAGCGCTGGACTTTTTTTCAAGTAAGCTCCAGTTTTATGATTTATGAACGTTATATACCGAAATTACTCTTTTTTAACTATAAGAATGCGGTCGTGAATTAAAATTTTTAAAAAGTCATAAATCCATCATTAGTTAATCAATTTTTGAATATGAGTACTCGTTTTCAATTGTCTTCATATGATCTTTTAACAGAAAATTAAAAAATGTAAGTTTAATGAAGTCCAGATGGTTAAAAACGTGTAAATTGAATTCAAAACTTTGAATGATTATAATTTTTTGCTCAGGTGTCCATTTTAAGTAATTTTTTTATTTCATGTAACCTTTTAAGATCTATGTGCTTGCAAAATGCTAAAGGTTGGCATTTTGCTTGCTCTAGTTTAGTTAAAAAAAAAAGCCTTTTTCAATAATTTTTCTTCATTTTCTTGTTATTTTTTTAACTTTGATCTTATTTTTATCAATTTAAATTTATTCAAATTCTATATTAAATTTTTTCTTCCTAACTCTTTTGGTGTCTGCTAGTGCCATAACAATTTTCTTAATAAATAAAACTACTAAAGAATAATATATTACTGTTTGTAGACTAAATAGTAACATATTACTATTTCGTTCCAAAACAGTAACATCAACAAAAAATCTCAAATAAATAAATAAGTCAAGTCTAATTAACAATCAAACTGTTAAATAATAGCATGTTATTATTTTTTCTCGAAATAGCAATATGTTACTGTTTCATTCCAAAACAGTAACATCAAATAAAAATATCAACTAAAAATCTCAAATAAATAGATAAATTAAGTTTAATTAATAACTAAATTACCAAATAATAGCATGTTACTATTTATTTTTGAGACATTAACATATTACTGTACAATAACACTAAGTAAAAATTTTAAATAAATAGATAAATTAAGTATAATTAGTAACGAAATTGTCAAATAATAGCATGTCACTATCTATTTTCTAGACAGAAATATGTTACTATTTCATTCCAAGTCTAATTAATAATCAAACTACCAAAGAAAAGGATGTTACTATTGTATTTCAAAACAGTAACACTAACAAAAAGCCCCAAATAAATGGATAATAACATATTACTGTTTGTTCTCTAGACAGTAATATGTTATTATTTCATTCTAAAATAGTAATATTAATTAAAAATTTAAAATATATCGATAAATCAAGTCTAATTAATAAAAAAATTATCAAATAATAGTATGTTACTGTCTGTTCTCTAGACATAACTATTACTATTTTGTTGCAAGCCTAATTAACAACCGAATTGACAAAGAAGAGGATGTTACTGTTTCATTTCAAAACAGTTACACTAATAAAAAAATTTCAAATAAATGGATAAATTAAGTCTAATTAACAATCAAATTATCAAATAATAACATATTATTGTTTCGTTTCAAAACAGTAACATCAAAAAAAAATTCTAAATAAATGAATAATAACATTATTGTTTCATTCTAAAATAGTAACATTAACTAAAAACTCAAAATAAATGAATAAATCAAGCCTAATTAACAATGAAATTATTAAATAATAGCATGTTAATGTCTATTCTCTATATAGTAACATGTTACTGTTTTGTTCCAAGCCTAATTAACAATCAAATTATAAAAAAAGAGGATGTTACTGTTTCGTTCCAAAATAGTAACACCAACCAAAAATTCAAATAAATGGATAAATTAAGTCTAATGAATAACCAAACTACCAAGTAACAATATGTTACTGTTTGTTCGTCAAATAGTAACATATTACTATTTCTTTCTAAAACAGTAACATTAATAAAAAATATCAAATAAATAGATAAATCAAATCTAATTAACAACTAAACTACCAAATAACAGTATGTTACTGTTTATTCTCCAAATAGTAACATGTTACTGTTTCATTCTAAAATAGTAACATTAACAAAAAATTATAAAAAAATTAATAAATGAAGTCTAATTAACAATCAAACTATCAAAGAAAATGAATGTTACTATCTCATTTTAAAATAGTAACATGAACCAAAAATCTCAAATAAATACATAAATTAAGTCTAATTAATAACCAACTTGTGAAATAACAGCATGTTACTGTTTATTCTTCAGATAGTAACATGTTACTATTTTGTTTTAAAACAATAACATGTTACTGTTTAAATAAATAGATAAATCAAGTCTAATTAACAATTAAACTACTAAATAATAGCATATTACTGTTTGTTTTTCAGATAGTAACATATTATTGTTTCATCTCCAAACAGTAACACCAACTAAAAATTTTAAATAAATGGATAAATCATGTATAATAAACATCCAAATTGTCAAATAACAATATGTTATTATGTCTCTAAATTCTTATTTATTTTTATTTTTATCTTAACTAAAAATTTATTTTAATTCTTAAAAAATTAAATTTTTAAAATTTAATTTAATTTTTATATTAATTTAATTTTTATAAAGTAAAAAGTCCTACAATTTTAATTTTTATAAGTTTTTAATCTTTTATTTGTATTAAATTAAAAATTATCCAATTTTAATGTGTAGCAACAGAGGTCTTTGTTTTAATTCTTTTAGTCTTCTTGAAACACATTGTAAATGTGTTATTTTTATCTTTTAGGTATTATGATAAATTTGCGTACACAAATGCACTTAGATGAAAGAGAGTTTCGGGTATCTCGCTGTAATAAATTACACCAAACAATACTGGCATGATTTTTTTCCAATATTATATGTTGATTGTGTTTAAATTTTAAATATATAAAATTTTTTTTTTAATTTTACTAATTTTTTTACAGTACCAGTGCCCTGCGGACCGTCGTAACAATGCCCCATCCTGCTTTGTCCTACAAAGCGGGGCAAATTCGGAGTAGTTTGAAGTAAATTTGTTCCCCTTCCGCTGCATTGTGATTCCTATCCGGCAGTGCTCCTAGTGTTTTTGTGGCCGTTGTAGCTGAAAACTTGCCAAGGGCTTCATCTGTATAGGGTAAGGCAAGCATACCACCAAGCTAGATAGCCAAACTGCGACTCCAAGAGCCACATATTTTTCATCTGGATCAGTTGTTTCTTCTAAGAGAGGAGCAATTGGACCTCTTCGCCACATCATTGAACAGATATGACGGTCCAAGCAGCATGTGCAATGGACTAAATGTTGTTAGCAACCAGAAAGTGGCCGAGTTCATGTATCCCCAGGACAAGTGCGGTTACAAAGGCTCCAGAGAGGCCATCGTCCGACAAATTGAGATTGTCAAAAGTTGTTCCCGAACATAAGTAAGATTAATGTCGGTTAAACAACGAATTCATGGATTATTTACTCACATAACAATTTCATATTTAAAATATATCTTTGCAAGTCTAACGGAATGGATCCCATTAGATAAAGCATAACGGCAAAACCAATTTTACATTGTAATAAACCCGAAATACGTGCAGAAAACTAAATTTACGTTGTACAATAAGAAAGGCGTGACAAAATAAAGCATCAAGCAGATGGGTTAAACAAATATAAGCTAGAACATATCAGAAAAAACAGAGAACAAAGAAGAATAGGTTCTGGTTTTTCTTTTGCTGAGTGCTTAAACTTCATTCACAAAGAGGAACGTAACTTATACAATAATTGAACATTAGTGTAACTCCTCCAGAACTGGCAGGGATGATCCACTGGCAACTTCTTTCCATCAAAAACCCAAAGAATAAGATATAAGAGAACCAATGCACGATGCCTCCAACCTTCTATGGATTAATCTCTTTCTCTTTTCTTTGTTGGAAGCTAAAAATAGAGCTCACGATGAAAACAAATTTTATTTCTTTAGTTATTATTTATAATCTGCCTAAACATTAAGATGCTGAATGGAAAGCAAAAACCAACGCCGTGTCAGGTCAGCATAATCAGGTGATTCAGGTTAGATTTATTGAATTCACAATGAAAAGCCTGTTTAGTACATGAAACGCAGTAACAGTATGCTTGTTCCATGTGCAAACAGTGACCAGAAGTCATTATGATCAAGTAATTACCCACTTATTATACTCATTATTTGAAAGATATATAGAGACGTCAATTAAGACATTTTTTTTCTGTTACAATGGCGATAAGGAGGTTTGAACGTAAGACCTCGAACATACTACCGATACTCCCATCACCACTAACCACACCTAGTGGCTTAACTACTGAAATTCTAATATCAAATCATGTTCTTCCCCATATCCTAACCTAAGGGAACAGAATTCTATCACCGAAGCATTTTAGCAATACGCACAAAAAACCAAGAGCAGAATGCAGATTTATTCTACCAAAAAAGGGGGGGGGGAAAGCGCAGTAGAAAGTTGAAACTCCCTCCTCGCCATTACCGTGCGGCTCTGTAATTCTACAAGCAATATCCCCTCTCCTGAGATTTCTTAGAGAAAAACCATATCAATATTGAAACAGTTCAGTAATTTCAAAAGGAATTCCCAGCCTGTCATCAAAACCATTCGCAATAAACACCTACCATCTATTTTTGATCAATTTCAAGCTACTTCGACATCACCGTTTATGCCATTAAGCATTAGATCTAGCTAGGAACGGCTGAAAATGAAGATCGCAGCATGAACTGCACTGTAGGGGGGTGGGGGTAAATCATATTGTTACGCTAGAGTTGTCATATTGTTAATACAAAATTTCTTAGAAGGACCTCATCCCCAGGTTGGAATTATAGAATACATAGTTAAAAGCATTGCAATTCATTTGCAATCATAATTGACATGCCATAGGCTTAGAGTTAGTAAAAGTTATATATCTAGAAAAATCCTTTTAAGAATTTTTCTCATTAATGGGTAATTCATAATCCACCTTAGAGAACGAAATCCTCCATGCAATGCCAGAATCTCTACCCAAATTTAACCAATTGGTAGCAGGCTAGCAGCTCTCTCCCCTCTTGAGATTCTTGGCTTAGCTGCACTCAAATTCGTGACACAAGGGAAAATCTTTTGATGAGTTATCCATTCATGTTGTGTGACCACTTTCTTTCAGTCATCAGGTAATATCAGGAAAGAAAATTCATCTATGGGATCATAATTAACATCTGCCCATAATTTTACAGGCACATTTTTTGCCCATTGATAGGCTCGAAAAATATCCACTACCTACATCATCTTATAATGCAAACATTAGAGTTCTTGATGAATCATCAAAACATCAATTAGGTTATCCTGCCACTCTCCATTCACTTCAATGTAATCCAATCCCCTTTACACTGAGTCGAAAAGAAAGCAGAAGACGTTCATGAATCCTCTGGCTTCTCATCCCACCTACTCTTGCGTCTCCGCTGTCTACCACTCTGGGAACTTGCACTCTGGTCAGACAAGTTATCTGGCCCTTTCGGCAATGGTGCCTGCGTGGGATGGACAAAACCTGAAGTTGCTTTCTGCCCAAGTAACTTCTCTAGCTCTTCAGGTAATGGTGCTGGCTGGAGATGCACAAGGTCATCGTCATCATGATCATCATCACTAATCCAACCATAACAAGGTTTACGCCTTTGAAGTGGAAAACTTTGAGCTGGTTGAGAGGTTTGAATCATAGAAGGTCCCATAGAACTGCTACCAACAGGATCCGACTGATCTGGTCTAATGCTTTCTCCATGATCTGGCAGAATAGAGTCCTTACCACCTGCAAACAAAAACAGACCAAGCTTCAACATTTTAGCTTCATTAGTTTCAAAATTTGAGATAAATTAAATAAACAATACAGAATGGCAATCTTGTTACCAGTTTCCACATCGCCAGGTGAAGAAGGGTTCTCATCATCATTGGTCTGAGATGCAGAGCATGAAGCATTGCTAGCCTGCGCAGGATTAGAGGAGCTGGCTTCAGTGACCCGGGTAACAGCGGTAGCAGCGGATGATGTCTCAGTATCTCCTACTCTTGTTGCATTTTCCTGGAAATGATCCTCCTTTTCCTATTATGTGGTGGGAGGGAAAATGTCTATTATGGTATTTTGCAATACAGAACCAGTTATATAGAAAATAAGAAAAATGTATTTAGGATATTTTCAGATTTTTATATAGGTTTTTTAGTGATACATTTATAACTGTCCCGGCAAAATGGTAAATATACGAAATATTCACAAGTAAAATGGTCAAATTCTGTGCATGCTTTCTTATTTGATAATTTTATAAGTTTCACCTCTTAAAAGGTTAAATGTTCTATTATTGGATTACTCTTTTTTTAAATTTTCAAGTAAAGAAATTAAAATTAAAAATATAAATATCAATTAATTAAATACAATATATCGGTAGAAACACTCAACATCTTTGAAGGTGGAAACACAAGTCTCAATGCATTACCCTCTTTTATTGGATAATGCTATGAGAAGCTTCACCTCTTAAACAATTGAGTGTTTGATCGTTAAATTATCTTTATATGAATTTCAAAATAAATGAATTAAAATTAAAAATACAAATCTCAATTTATCAAATGCATCTAGTATTGGAAACATTCAACCTTTTAGAAGGTCAAATTCCTTATAGCATTACCCTTGCTTATTTTTATTCTCAAAGTAATTGAATTAAAATTAAAATCATAGATCTCAATACATTAAATGCTCCAATGGTGAAAATACTTGACCTCTTATTCAATTTTTTATAATCCTTGTCTTCAGTGGTAGATTAAAAGAATAAATAAATAAAGCCATTTATAACGTAATTCATCATAAAAAAATCACAAATCCTAATTGCCATTTCTGTGTGCTTGAGAGGGGAGAGAGTTGACTGCATTGATTGCTGAGAAAACTAAAGGAAACATATGAATAAATAAAAAATATTTTAAAAATTAAGAAAAGCCTTACATGTTTCTATCCACCCCTTTGAAAGAAAAGCAAGCAAGGACCGATCAAACTTGCTACTTGTGAAAGCCCAAAGAAGTAGGGATTTTGTCCTGAGATGGTGCTAACAGCTAACACGCAAGCCAAAATAGAATAAGAATTGATAAATTCATTACAGAAGTTCATCCTCTATTTTCCTTTTCAGTTTTTCTCTTAGTCTTTTCTTCACAACAAAACAAAGCATGGTGATAAAAGGTGTCTATATAAGTGAACAGTGAATACTGATACAGTATCATCTAACCAAACTATGATCAACCACAAGGAAATTTTTGGTAGGAAGTAACTAGAACTGCAATGACTGTTAACCAAAACAAAAGTAAAAAGAAAAAAAAATTAGGCTCCCAGCTGCTAATTAAATACGAATTTACCTTCACTTGTGGAGGATTCTGTTGCTTGGCAAGCATGACTTCAACAAGGACGGAATAAGAATTGTCTTCAATGAAGGGCCATCCCACAGTACCTCCGTACACCTGGAAAAACACACAAAGACATCAAGCACCAGAGACTGTGATTACTACACTCAAAAAAGAGCTGAAACCATTTTGATTCTATTATTTACAGAAGCTCAAAAGATCAGAAGACCTACATTTAAAAGCTCGGTCACCGTTTCTCGAACCATCTGCTCAGGAAATCCTAATTGACACGATGCGTAATCAAGGGCAGCATCGATTCGTGCGTTACCCTGCAGACACAAAAGGGGCCAGAAAGGAAGCCAAAATCTAAGATTGTTTCTGGATGTTCACTTTGACGAGTAAACAACATAAAAAAGAGTGAACTTTGTGAATAAAATGGAATCAGGAAAGCAAATCGATATAGAATGAACTAAGAAGGAAAGCGGAGCACGGATAGCGAAAATCCATTTGTATAAAATTAAATAAAAAAACTAGAAAGTAGAGGGAGAAGTTAAACAGAGAATGATAGAAATCAGGGATGAGAAAATAGGCGAGAAAGAGTAGGAAATTGGAAGAAAATATCAAAGGTAAAAAACCTGTTGAGGCCTTCCTCTTGGTCTTGGGGCCATGGACGGGTTAATGCAAGCAAAATCAGAAGAGGATTATTCTGGTTTGAACATAAGCGTTCCCTCGTTTAGATTGTAGGTTGAGAAATCATGGGGCACAGGGAAAGGAAGCCAAAATGTGAGATTGTTTCTAAATGTTGACGACGGAAAAAAAAATAAAAAAGAGTAAAATTGGAGAAGGAAATGGAATCAAGAAAGCAAACCACTGTAGACTTAGCTAAGAAGTAAAGCAGAGCACAGATAGCAAATATCCATTTGTAGAAAAAAAAAATTTCCTAAAAAAAAGAAAAGAAAAAAAGCATGGGAAATATTTCGGAAAGTCTAAGATTGTAGCTTGAGAAATCACGACGTACAGGGAGAAGAATAAAGCGATATTAGAGAAACCATTAAAAAATGAAACTTGAAAAGAATACAATGAAAGAAACGAAACAATTTGAAACTCTTGAAATGATACTAAAACTAGAAAGCAGAGAGAGAAGTTAAACAGAGAATGCTAGAAATCAGAGATGAGAAAAGAGGCGAGAAAGAGTGGGAAATTGGAAGAAAATATGAAAGGGGATAACCTGTCTAGGCCTTCCTCTCTGTCTTGGGGCCATATGCGACATAACGCCAATCAGAAGGGAGCTATTCTGGTTTGAACGAAAACATTCCGTCTGATTATTTCTCCATCATTTTGCAAAGACAGATAGAGTGAAACAGGTACAAATCAGGAAACATGCAATGAGGCTGCGATGCTATAGATGAGAAGGCATCAACGGAGCAAGGAAAGCACTGACTGGCAAGTATCACATGCTGCGGCGACTGTCACGGTGAGCTGAAACCATGACGTGCCTTATGCCGCGTGGTCAAACACTCCAATTACATATTACTTAGTTGGAGCCCGTTTGATTAAGTTTATTTAATGGTAATTTATAATACAATTACCGAAACAATTTATATTCTATAAATTTATATTTTTATTTAATTGAATAAAATTTTCATTTTTATATTTTTATATATTTGAAACTATTTATATAGTTTTGATTTTGAATTATAAGACATTTAAATGAATGTGACTTTAAGTGAATACAAAGCTACTCTTTAATTTTTCTTTATCCATGTAGATTATTAACGATATGTTACAGATGTATTAGCTAAGAAGTACATATTTTAATTAGTTTTTAGGTAAATTTCGGAGAGCAACATAAATTTAGATCTCAGGGGAGATGAATAACCTGAAGCTCCATCATCAAGCAAGCATATATTATCAAATCGTGATGCTAATTTTGATAATGTTGGGAATGTTGGTAATTGTGAATTTCCCACACTTCACTTAAAGTAAGTCATTTTAGATTAAATTTAAGATAGGTAATGTTAATGATGCAAATTATGTTTCAGCCAAATATGGTGAATTTAAAATAGTGTGCAAAACTATATGTTGCTTTATCGTTAAATTCCATATAAACTACATTTGAAATAAGCCGACTAATGATAAAAATTTTAGCTTGAAAAATCAAGCCACACATCGCCACACATAATCCATCAAAGTCCAGAGCAATCATGCAAATACTGTGACTAAATTAAGGAGTTATTTGATTCATACAATAAATAAGTTTTGGTAGAAAATTGAACTTTTTAACAAGTAATTTTTTATATAAATTTTTCAAGAAGTATTTAAAGTTATTTAATTAACACTTGAGGAAGTAATATATTTTAGAAAGTAACTTTTCATATTTTATTTAGTTTAACTTTGAGCTTTTGATGAAATATTAAAAATAATTACTATACTCTTAATATTATTATAATAATACAAATTAATAAATTTAAATTATTTTTAGTTCATTTTCTTTAAAATCACGTATATAATATCTTTTGTATCATAATTTTACATTTTCATAAAAAAATAAATTAACTCATAACCATAGTTTTATATTTTTTTATTCTAGAAAATTATATTACTATTCATTCACATACAATATCATGCATGTTACATAGTTTGATATTAATCATATTTTTTAAAAAATTTATCAATTGTCGTAATAAAAATGTTTGCTTCCTATCAAAATATTAGATATAAATTCAATGAAAAACCATTTTTATTATCAAAAAAATTTGGTGTAATTAACTAGTACAAATAAATATAATATTAGTACAGAACTATAAATTGGGCTTTTAAACAAAATTAGAGTTCTAGAAATGAAACTAAAATAAGGGGAACACAAAATCTTGGTAATTAAATAAAAGGATAAAGTTGTCATTAATCAAATTTAGTAAGAATAATTTTATCTTTGTATCCATAAAGAACACAAGAAGTATAATTTTTCCTTAGGTAAGTTAGATAATGACTAACTAAATAACTTATTTTTTCTATTTCTTCAAAAATACGATTTTCTATTTTATTACTATAAACCAAATAAGCCCTAAAATTGCATTGTTATGGTATATATAATCATATATAGTGCTAACCATGAAAAGCGTTAAATTAATCTAAACTATTGTAACTAAGAACCTTAAGTATAGTTAAAATAAAATAATTTAAAAAAATTGATAAAAAAAGAAAGTTCTAGAATGGAATCATTGTGTTAAAAAAATTATGATTAACTAAAAAGAAAACAATGGAAAGAATTAAAATTTATAGAAGTAAAAAAGTTTAATAATAATAGAAATTCATACCAAAGCTAAGAAACCTTTTAGATTTTATATCAAAGTAGAAAATAAATTAGAAAATGGATTAACAAATCATACAAATTCATACCTTTGTCTATGGATATATAGAGAGAAGAAAATAGAATCATGAAAGAGAGAGCTCAAAGGAAAAAGGAAAAGAGAAGAGATAAAATTCAAAACATAAATGAAAGTATGTATATAAAAAAGAGAATATCTTTTTGATTGATTGACATCGAAGAAAAATGGAAAAGAAGCCATAAAAAGATGTAGGAATTTGGAATTTGAAATATAGATAAATGGAGATTCATAATATCATTACGAGTAATAATTGATTTCAATGGAATCAGAGTAAAAAAAATGAATATTCATAATATTACTAATAGAAATAATTGACGTTAATGGGATTAGAGTAAAAATAATATTGATGAAAAATTATAGAATTGAAATGATGACTATAAAAATGATTAAAAAATTTATGCTTAAAAGAGAAATTACTAAAGAATTAATGTAATTTGTATGTAAAGAAAGTTCAAAATAGAAAAGGAAGCCTCCAAGGCCAAGAATAATAGAATAGAACTCATTAAGGCAAAATACAGATAAACCCCTTGAAATATAACTTTCTATCAAATAACTCCCTTAAACTTTTAAACCTTACAAATAACCCTTTAATTTTTTTAAAAATAAGAAAATGTTACAAATCATGTTAAAACAAATGAAGCTATAATCCCTTGCCTGATTCTCAATTTCCTTGATTTCAATAAAAATGGTAAAAAATAGATTTTCTCAAGAAAATGAAATTCTAATTTGAAAATCATTTTCATCACGGATTAGTTCATATACCTTCCACCAAATTCCAAGAAAATCATTAAACCACCAAGGAAGCAAGGAATCCCTAATTAACTTATGTATGTTATGACTAAATTAAAACTTGGAGTTGAGAAACCCCTATATTGCAAGTTAATGAAAGAATCCACCGAAAGTCCTATCAAATTCTTTATTGTCCTATTAGCTACTACTAAGAAAATCAAATTCTATGTAAAAGTTGATTAAGACATAGTTTCACAATTTTTTTAAACAAAGGAAAATGAATTTGACGATATGAAAATGGACTTCCCAAATATTGGTAATAGAAAAATAATGCTTTCAAATGATATTATTAATCTAAAATTTGCAAACAAAGAAGAATCCATGGAAATGCTTATAAATTCCTAATGGGAAAAAATCAGAGGTGGATTCAACTTATGAGAGTGAAGTTTGACTGGCATTAGAGCAATATGCTCCTTTGGTGTTGTTATAGCAATTACATTCTATATTATATATTTTGGAAGTTGCTAAAGAAACAAGGTTCAGTAAGATTGGAAGATTTGGTTTTAACTCTATGTAGATTATTAGGTTAGCAAATTTATCAGTATTCCTCATTATTATAGATATATATCATAGGATTTATAGCATTCATACTTTAACATAATAATTCTTTTTTTCCTTTTCTTTTCCCTAGTCCTTATTATTTCCCATCAAAGTGGTGATATGGTAATGGACTCAACCAAACACAACTCACTTTAATTTGGAACTCCATATCCTTATTTCATTGTGAGTCGTAATGTAAATGGTAGAGTTGTGAGATTAACTTTGCATTTTCATTAATAGAATTCAATTATTTTTCTCCTTTTGGGCTTTTGCATAATTAACATTAACTTTGATGTTATACTAGTGTCTTATATTTGTTTAATTTATCTATTTTAACCTCATTTGTAACATTTTCAAATTTTTAAAAAGTCCAAGTTTTTTTTATGAAAACTTTGAAAGTTTAAAGGAATTATTTGATATAAAACTATACTTTAGAAAACTTATTTGTATTTTGTCCGAGGCACTAATTCTATTAAAGTCTTGGATTCTTTTTGAAATATTGAAACAAAAATTAAAGAAACATATAATTAACTTAACACTACACGAGCAAGTGAAATCAACATTTTTGCAAACAATACCACTAAAAAAGGAAATATCATGGCTTCTATAGTATTAAGAAGATTACTATTGCTAATCTAAAAGTGGTGGGAATTTGTAAAGTCCTTCAAATCAACTTATTACTATTACACCTAAAAATAATATTTAAAATTTTATTATTTTAAATACTTTAAATTATTTATTTTAACCAATAAGGATAATTAAATTATGTTTATGTGGTTAATATTTTATTTTAAAATGAATTTAAATAATTTTTATGGTGAATCTATCACAAAGTTGAGAATATTTAATGGTGATAAATATAAAGATTAAAGAAAATATGTGTTAATTTTCTCGAAGTTTATAGAATTCTTTTAAATATTTATTTTATATCCCCAAACTTATTAAGTTATTATAAAAATCATTAGGGAAAACTAAGAATAATGAAATAATAATGTTGTGTGGTTAGGATTAGGTGAGAAAGGATTAGTAATGGAGATGAAAGGTTTAGATTTAATAAAAGTAAGCTTATAGTGCATTGAGAAGCACTGGATAAAAACTTAAAACTCTTTTTTTTCCCTTATCTCCTTTCTCTTTTCCTCTTTCTTTCTCTCTCTTTCCCCTATCCTTTTTTCCTTTTTCTCTATTGTGGATCCCTTTTTGCCCGCCACCTTTTTCATTACATTAGCTATCATGTGTCATGGTTACCATTGTGAGCCATCTTTGGATGGCATTGGTTCTTGAGTGCAAAGAAGGGGGAGCTTCATAAGCAACTAAACAATGAGGTTAGCATGAAGTTTTTTGATAAGCTTTAGATGACTTCCTCACATGCTTTTCTTTCGTTCTAGCCTTCACAAATTGTCATCATGAAGGAAGCTACTAGAGCTGTGAAAGACATTGTAATATTAGCTATGAATAGGGTGTTTTTTCTCTCTTGTTTCCTAGTAATCCTTGAATTTTTTAACGTCAATGACCTTTTTCGATAGTGGTGAATTTTCCTAAATAAAACACTTCTAAAATTTTTGAGCTTATAAACATGAATCAAAAAACCAATTTTTATGCATATTATGAATACTTAATAATAACTTTAAAAATATAAGAGTTTTATGTTATAGGATGTTAATATAACATGATTAGAGTATTTCTAGAATACTAAATCTTAATATTTTGGATAATTTTAACTCAATTTAGAACATTCTTGAATATGTGAAATGTGATTTGGTAATTTTATTAAAATAGAGTTAAAAATATTAGGAACTAAGTGTATAATTTTATAACATAATATGATTAGAGCCTCCTTAGAGCATAAAGTTCTAATATTTTAACTACTTTATGCTTAATTAAAAAAACCATCACTTATGAAAATTCTCTAAATTTTTAATGATAATTTTAAAAATATAAGAAAGTGATGATTTAAGATGATAAAGTGACATTTAGAATTGTAACTTCTGGAAGAAAATAAGTAATATTGATATATTTATAATTTATCATCATAAATTGTTAAGTAAAAAGAAAAAAGAAAGTTAAAAATAGGATACTCTACAATACTTGGAATGATTGGGCCTTTTTAAGTTAGTGTATATCTACCACTAAAAATTATTCTTTTAAATGTCATATTTCTTATTTGTTTCATATAAAGATTAAATATTTGAAAAATTATAAATTTGATGAATGTAGCTGGACTCCTCCATATGTACGAACATAGGAATTGGGAGTTGATTATCTTTTAAAATGCTTAGCATTGTAATGCATAATGGTAGGTGAAGATTGTTAATTGTTTCTTTGGGACTGATATGATGATAGCATAATATTAGTTGTCGTATGGTTGTCATGTGTATATACACTCTTGTGGAGAATTATGCTTGTGCTTGTGTTGTGACCACGTATAAAAAATGCAAGACTATTGTTTAATATTATGCATGTGCTTGTATTGGAATATGAGTGTATTTGAAATTATGATATTGTAAATAAGAATAATTGTGGTGATCAATTAATTATTTTTTATTATGATTGAATTTAGATTGTGATGTTGTGAGATGTAAAATTCATGTGTATGATGTGAATTAATATGTACTATTATGATGTAAATGCATTAATGTGATAAAAATAGCTTATGGCATTGCAAAAGAATAGTGAAAAAAGGTGATATGAATATTAGATGAAAATTTTCAATGATATGCTTATGGAGGGTATAAGATAAACTCTAAAGAAATAAGAATAGAAAAACTTATAGAGTGTACAAAACAAACCCAAAAGTCATATTATGAATGAATTTAATTTATTATAAATGATGCATTGTGTTTGAAATTATGATTCAATTGTCTTTGAATATCCTTATATAATATGGTCTTGATGATTTGACTATGAATAAGCTTCTAATGGTTGTCTAAAAATGAGATAGCTAGCGAAAGTAAATGGTGTGTGAAATGGTAATTGTATTACATAACTTAAGCAAATGAGAATGTTATGTTCGATGAATATAACATTAAAAAATTCAATACTTTAAGATAAAATCCAAAAGCTAAATTTGTGGTAGCTTCTTATCTTTAATATCGAATTAACATTTAATTATTTTATTTATTTGCTTGAACA
Source organism: Sindora glabra (assembly GCA_020226215.1). Classification (NCBI taxonomy): domain Eukaryota; kingdom Viridiplantae; phylum Streptophyta; class Magnoliopsida; order Fabales; family Fabaceae; genus Sindora; species Sindora glabra. Next base: position 59,071,463 of record CM035230.1, on the reverse strand, counting down.
TGAAAGTAGATTAATAGATATATGCTCACTGAATTCTTATAACTCATTTTTTCATTTTCAATATTTTCAGGTTAAAATAAATACTATAAATCCTCGTCGTATTTATGGAGAATCAAAGACCACTTTATCAAGAGATTTTTGATAATTGGATTAGGAATGAAGTTTATTAGTGTTTATGTAATATATATGTGTTGAATTGTTTAATTTTTTATTTGGATTTTCTTGTGTTAAACTTGCATGATTCATAAGTTTTATAATTTAAAGTGTATGACTCTTAGAAAGTACTGAAAAATAGAGGAAACTTTGTTTATACTTTTTATGAGTTTGTAATATTTTTATGTCAATAAATTAGTTGCTATATTGGCAATCTTACAAAGGTAATACATTTTAAACCTATTGCAAAAAATTAAACTTTAAAAAACTAGCCCTTCTTATCCTTTTAAGCCTCATCTAGGGTGAATATACAAATATTAAAAGGCTAATAAATAGCATTTTTTAGGAAAGAAGTTGTAATTTAGTAATTTTTTTTTACTAAGTTGTTGGGCATTTGTTAAGATGATAAGAGCAATATTGGCATCTTAATAGTATAGTGGTATCCAATATTACCTTAGTAGATTTACTTTCCATCATTTTTGAAATTTGAATGCAAAAATATATATGTGTATATTAAATAAATTATTACTTTTACTAATAAAGAAAAAAGGATAATAAGAGCATTATTTGATTAAAGATAATAAATAGAATCTTAATTTTATAAAATGATAAATAAATAAAAAAAGTTTGTTTAAAACATCATTCAAAATGGAACTAGCAGAGTATATATTACTCCTTTTATTTTTTTATTTATCGTAATTAATTAATTTCACAAATACTAAAAAAATAATTTTATTTATTTATTTTTAGTAGACTATCTAAGACAACACTTAATGCACAAAATTTAAAATAATTAAAAATAAAAAAATATGATGGAATAAATATAAATCAGTTAAGAGTATAAAATAATAAAATATTTTTAATAAAAAAGGATAAAATTAAAAAAATTTAATGCTTCATTGAAATTCTAAAGTAATAGATAAAAAAATAATTTTTTTTAAAATGTGATAGATAAAAAGGAATGAAGGAAGTATTCAATAAAATGAATACATGAATATTAATTTTAATCTTATATTAATAAAAATGTTGCATATTGATACTTTTTTTATAGTAGTAGAAATGGTTAAATCACTATACATATGTAAGAATTAAAAATCGAATACTAAATATAAAGAAAGATGTAAAACCTTTAAGAGATAAAAGATATCATTTAAGTTAAAGGCTTTCAATTCAAAGGAGAGAAATCCATTAATGATCTAATTCCTAGAATGATTATCCATTTCATTTGTTGATAAAAAAATTATATTCTAGTTTCCTATAAGGTACAAAATTCATATTAAACATATTATTCACTCTAATCATTTCTCAAATTTATATTATAAAATTCATATTTTTGTTATAAGATAAGACATTTAAATCAAGTTTTATCTTCACAATGAAGAAACAAATTTCTTAGTAAAATGCATGCAACATATTTATTAATTTAGAGTTAAAATTGATAAAAATATAATATTTTCAAAATTTCTCCAAATTTTAAAAAAATATTTTGTAATTTCTTGTTTAAGTTTAAAAATCTAGTTTGCATCTTATTGAAAATTAAGAGAATAATTTAACATTGGATAAAATCACATAAACGCAAGATGTATTTTTTTTTCTTAAAGCCTTTTTGTTTTTTAAGAAAAAAATCATGCACATTGGTGTTTGCTTCCATGGCATGGGGTGCAATCACCAATAAAGATTCATCAGACAGGGAAATGGGCCAAAAACCTTCATCAATTACTCAGAGACAATTGTTCCCGGCTTGCCAGTATCAAGGTCTCAAACCACGTGACATATCATTTCAACTTACAGTGGGGTATATTGTACGATTGGTTCAATTTGTCTCCTAATTAGGCTCGATTTGGACATGTTAAATAAACTAAACAAGTAAGTTCTTATTAAAATTAAATTTTTTAAGTATATACTTTTATGAGTTTTTGGAAAGTATTTAAATATGATTGATAATTTGGAATTGACATTATTTAAGAATTTTTTTACATTTTATTTAATTAATTTTATAATTTTTAAGAAATATTATTAAAATAATTATTATGTTCTTTAAAATTATAATACAAATAATTAGAAATATCAAAGAGCTTCAATTAAGACAAGATTTTTATCTTTATAATTTTTTAATTTATTATAAAATTAAAGCTAAATTTACAATCCAAAAAATTAAAATTATCGATTCTCTTTTTCTAAAATCATGTTTTTATTTTTAATTTATCATAAAAATTTTAAAAATTTAAAATTAACTTATATGAAAAATTAAGATAGGACATATATATATATATATATTCAAAATTCACATTAAAGTCAAAATGATAAATTGATCATTAATAAAATTAAATAAAAATAATTTTATATATTTATCAATAAATGATACTAAAATTCTTCCTAAAAAGGGATGTAAGTTGATATTTTAGTCTGCCGGATAGTGATCGAGCAAACTTTGATCATAAAGCTGGAGCCGCAGTGCATGGGGAGTTGAAAGTAATCGAATAACGTCGAATAACGTCCGAGATAAGCAAGTATATATGATGAAAAATTTTATAGTATATTATTGATATAATAATTTATTATATAAATATGTAAATTTTAATTTAAAAAAATAGATTTAAGATATAATTATATTTAATAATATATTAATATATCATTAATTAATAATATACTGAAATTAACAAAATTCTTACCTTGGTCCAATTTTGCAAGTGATTTCTTATGATTGGTCCAAAAGTTCGGCCATTGTACCCCGCGGCCGTAATCAATGACCACGCGCCTCGTCCGTTGAGTTATCGGGTTACGGGGTCAAGGCCAAGGCCCGGTAATGCCGGCTCAAACAGGGAATTTTACCGTTATAGTCGATTTTCAAAAATTAATTACCAAAAAGCTACGCCGTGAAAATATTTTACCACAATGCTTATTTATTTATTTTTTTTTAAAAAGGCCAATCACGGGGTTGTCAGGCCCGTGATCAGGACTGATCATGAGCCTGACCAACCCGTGATCCAGTATGCCTCTCGCTGCGCCACGCGTCCGAACTCAGCTCAACCAAACAAGGCTGAAGCTGCCACGCTCCCGCGGTGCTGCCACGTGTCACGAGCATCAACCCTGCTTATGCCACGTGTCGTACTACTGTTCACCGTGAAGGTAGACACGCCTACAAAACCCCTCCCCCCTCCCAGCAGCCTTTCTCATGTAGCAAACAAGTCTCCCCCGAGTAACCCCTCTGCAAGGCTCTCTTCAGCTACAATTTCTCTTTAACTTCTCCAAATCAAATCTTCAGAAGTTCATTTTTCAAGTAAGATTATTTTTAATAATAAAATATATTAGTATAATTAATATTCAGTATTTTCTGATCATGTGAAAGTAAAGTAAATATTTATCATCATATTTTTTACATGAATTTCTTTAGTATAATTGGAATTATCAGTGATCATTGTAATTATTATTATATTATCTAATAATGTATTTTATAAATATGTTTGAATTAATCAATGTGATTTGTTTGTATTGGTATTTAAACTGTTTTAATATTTTTTATTATTATGCTTATGTGTATTATTTTTATGTGCTTATATTATTTAAATTTTGTTATTAATTTGATGTCTGAATATATTATTATGTTTCTAGTCTGACTAGATTATGCATATTGTATAATTTATTACGATTTTAATTATCATGCTTGTGGGTTGGGCATTACTTGGAAAAAAATAAAAAATTAAAACACTTATAGACCTTGACTTTTTGATCGTTTACCTCAAAATTGAAAAAGATTTCACCAACCACCTACGTTGGAAGAAGCTTTTATCAAAATACTTAAAATACTTTTTTTGTAAAATATCATAAAATATTTAAAGTAATTTCAATTTCAATAAATATAATTTTATAAATTAAATTTTTCAACCTATAATTAGTATAATACTGTATTTTAATTTAAAAATATATTTTCTTTAGTAAAATAACTCATATGATAAGATAAAATTATTTTTTAAAAAAAATTATGATAGGCTAAAATTATTATTTGAAAGAAATTATTTTTTGAAAAAGACTGATAAGCTAAAATTATTTTTTAAAAAAATTATTTAAAAATGTCTAACTAAAATTAATTTATCTTATTAGATGAATTAATTTAATAAAAATATATATTAAATTTAACTATTTTAGTGTGAACCTTTTTTTTACATTTTTGAATTTTTAATTTCAATTTAAATTTAAATTGTATTTAAATTAATTTTTTTACATATTTAATGTTGTTTAAACACTAATAAGTATAATAAAATTAGTAAATATCATAAAATCTCTATAGTAATTTGAATTTCAATAAATAATGAATTTTAATAAATATAATATTTATAAATTAAATCTTCTAACCTATAATTAGTATAATATTGTATTTTAATTTAAAAATATATACGATCTTTAGTAAAATAACTCATTTGATAAGATAAAATTATTTTTTTTAAATTCTAAAAGGCTAAAATTATTATTTGAAAGAAATTATTTTTTCAAAAAGACTGGTAAGCTAAAATTACTTTTTAAATAATTTTTTTAAAAAAAAGTCTAACTAAAATTAATTTAAAAAAGTATTAAATTTTTAGAAAAAGCCTTGGTTACAGGGGCCACCCCATGACTGCACTGGCTGTGACCAGTTATTATTAGAAAAAAAATATTTTAAGTATTTTAGTAAAAACTTCTTCCGACGCAGGTATTTAGTTAAATCCTTTTCAATTATAAGGTAAATGGTAAAAAAGCCTACAAATCTTTGAAAAAATAATAAAATTCATTAATGATAAATTATTATTAGGAAATATTAGGATCGAAGCTAGAATGTTACACTTTGAGAGGTTTAAAATATTTTTGCAAACTATAAATCCTAACCTAAATAAGAACAGATATTCAAATATATGTAATTTTATTTTAATTAAGAATAAATTGAATAATTGCTTAATTAATACGAATATTATACAGATAAGGTAGATAATTTAGAAATAATTGAAATAATGTAGGTGCTCGCCTAGAAGTAAGGAAGAAAATATTATAAGTATACAATATTATCCTTAACTTATTAACCTTTAAACTAATATCATAAAACTAAAAATGTAGAAGTAGTTCTTGTTTTAATTTTAATTATAAAACTAATATGATTATATTATTTTAATTTTTTATTATTACAATATCTGAGTATATTATTAATTTTTAATTATAATAAGGTTAACATCTATAACATTATTTTGATTAAGAAAAAATAAATATATAATTAAGATAAATGCTATACGAATAAATTAGGATAATTTAGAAATAATTGAAATGATGTAGGGTTTAGGGTTTATGTAATGAGGAAAATATTAAAAGTGTAAAATATTTTATTGTAATTATCAAATATTGGGTTTTCTAAATCAAAATTTTAAAATAACGAGCTATAATTATTTTAATATACAGATTATGATACTAATCATGTTGGCTATTTATTTTATGGTAAGCACATTTATAGTCAGCTATAATTTTTGCATGTGTTCTTTTTTCTCTATATGATTCTTTTATAACAATTTGAGCTTATTATAGTTACAAATATTAAATATAAAAAATACAAATCAATAATCCGACTAGCTGAAAATCCATAATCGTTTACAAAGAAGTTTTTTTAGGGTTGAGGTCTTCCTAAAACATAAAAATAATTAATTTTTGTGTTGCATAAAAAAATTTACAAAAGTGGAAAAATGTAGAGGTCTTCTAGGTAAAAAAAAATCTAGGTAAGTGTTTAAATGTAACATTGCAAGAGGTTAATAAAATGTTGAATAACAAAATTTAAGTGCATAGAAGTAATATATATGTAGGTAAATGGACAAGATTGACATGTGAAGAATATCGATTTGTTAGTTAACATCCTTTTAAAATAACTACAAGTTATTTCGTAGTAATAGGTAACTATAGTTTTCTTCGTAGTCATGATACATATTCTGTAATGATTATTAAATTTATTTCCAGGGATGATTCCTGAATCTGACTATGGATGGAATCAGAATGAGTTCTAGGGATGAAAATATTTGTATTTACGCGAATGGAGAAATCTATGAATCAGATGAAGGCGATACATTTAGGTGCAGCAGGGTTAAAGTATTAAGAATCAAATCAGACATAACCCTTGATGCGCTGAAAAATATAGTCGGGTGAAAACTACGATTAAATGAAAATCAGGCCGTGACCGAGTTGATATATAGACATCCGCTCTCGCTAAACCCAACATGGTATAAGGCGTGTGAGTTGGAGGATGATGACAACATTTAACGGATGTGGGAAGTAAATACGAGATTTCCTACTCAACTGTCCTGTCCAGAAGTGTATGCACACATCTCAACAGTGGAATTTGATTTAAACATATCAAATCAATCAGTTGATTCGAGTGCTCCAAACATGCTACCCTCCACTAGCCAACTTAACGACGTCAATGAAGGTTCTTTATGTTATAACCCGTATCTACCCAATGCAAAACTAATGGATAGGCAATTTGACTATAGTCAGCAGTTTTACAGCCCTATTATTGATTACGCTCTAGAGCCATATTTTTCTCAGCACGACTATGGCTTAGCTCACTCCCTTTCCTCTTCGGAGGAAACAGAGGACATTATGGATGATATCGAAGAGGAAGATGCACATGTCGATGGTCTTGAAGTGTTTAGTGGTGATGATGACGGTAACGATGACGATGATGACGGAGAAGACATCACCAATACACTCTCAACAAGGCTAGATAGCCAGTACATGGAATCAACTGGTGCTTTTTTTTCACGACTTAACGTAGAAGCTGCTTCTAGTCACTATTATCCTGAAGTGGGGGGCATAAATATAAATGACAATCAAGAGCCATATGTGGGTTTGCGGTATACAAATCAAAAGGCGTTTCACCGCGTAATGAAGATATACTCATACAGACTCACCACATATTTTACGTGCATTACTTTTCGGTCAAGTATGAAGAATATCATTGTCCTCAATATGGTGAACAGTGTAACTGGAGGGTTAGAGTGCGTTACAAGCCGAAAGATAATCATTGGAAGATATCAAAATATGAAGGGCCTCACACATGTGTGTTGGTTGCTCTTTCCCGAGATCATCCAAAATTAGACGTAGATGTAATTTTATCCTACATTGTGGCCATGGTGACTGAAAATTCAAATGTGCCCATCCGAGAAGTTATTGAGCACATCTACAGTATTTTTGGATACTCAGTATCCTATAGGAAGGTGTGGAAGGACAAACAGCGAACCATCACTCTTGCATTTGGGAATTAGGAGAAGTCGTACTTCATATTACCTAGGTGGTTGGCAGCAGTGCGCTACTTTAATCCTGGATCTTACTTTAAGCTTGTTATCAGAGAATGCCCGCCAAGCAGTCTTGGGGATGAGCCGGTAGCATTGTTCCATTGAGTATTCTGAACTTTCAAGCCATGCATTGAGGCGTTTAACAATTTGAAACTAATAGTCCAAGTAGATGGAACCTTTTTATATAGAAAGTACAAAGGGGTTTTGCTTACGGCGATGTCACAGGATAGCGATAGAAAGGTCGTCCCTCTTGCATTTGCTGTGGTGGAGGGAGAAACCTATGAGACATGGGTTTGGTTCCTAACAAATGTTTGATAGCGTATTGTCAAAGACAGGTAGGGTATTTGCTTTATATCATATAAACATCCTAGAATTCTAAGCGTTATCGCAAATCCACGCGTAGGGTGGGAACCCCCATATGGCTATTATGTGTTCTGCTTACGACACATTGCTAGCAATCTCAACTTAACTTTTAAGACAACATGGCTGAAGAATATGTTTACTAGCATTGGTGCGTATTACTTACAATAACATCCTTAATTGTCATTGCTTATCATGCTTATTATTCACTCAACGATAGCGATCTTTGGTACAGGTTATCAATATGAACGATATATTGTAGATTGCAAGCTCGAAGAACTACGAAAATTACAGCCAAGAGCCGCTGAGTGGGTGACTAATATCCCAAGGAGTCAATGGAGTCATGCGTATGATGAGGGAAACCGACGGTGGGGGTACATGACAACTAACCTGGCCGAGTGTATTAATAGTGTATTCAAAGAGGTTAGGCATTTATCAATTACTGGATTAGTCAAAACTACATTGTATCGAATAAATGTATATTTTATCAACAGAGCGGAGATCATCGCAGCACAATTACAAACAGGAGAGGTGTTCAGCGAGGATATTTGAAAAAAAATTCACGAATGCACTTTGAAAGCCTCTACCTGTCATGTTCGTCGATTTGACCGCTTAGAGTTGGCATTCGAGGTGGACGAACCGTATGACCCGACATTGAAACAATTTGGATGAACGTACAAGGTTAGCCTGGGCCAGCAAGCATGTGACTATGGGGAATTCCAAGTAAAGCATTGGCCCTGTCAACATGTATTTGCAGCATATGCGAAGGTCGCTTTGGATCCATTATAGTTTGTCGATCCTGTATTCCATCTTGAGACAATATTGAAAGCTTATAGCTACGAGTTTTGACTAATTGATGGTATGGAGCACTGACCAGCTTTGAATGGACTAATACTTATACCAGATTCTGCGCAAATACATCCTAGTGGTCGTCCCTGTTTCACACGTATAAGAAATGAAATGGATTAGAGAGAAAGTCCATCAGAACCTCAAAGGTGTAGGCTATGTCGACGAAGTGAGCACAATCGCGCAACTCGTCCATCCAATCAACGAAATGTAGGGTGACACCCTTAACTCTAAAAATTGCAACAGAAAGCCTTTGTTCTAGACTTCTACTGTACATTGCTATAGGCTAAGCTTAGTTTGTTGACATATTGGTTAAAGCTAGATAACGTGTTATGTGTAAATAGTGTATTCTCTTTATTTTACTATTTTATGTATTTTCCTTGTAATACATTATACATGACATGCAAAAATTCATTATATTTTCCTTGTTCATAGCTCTCGACTGTCATGGCCATTCAACGTCGTGTTGTGGCCTCGATGCCCGAGGATGACTCTCTATTATACTTGCAGTTTAGACATATTTCACATGCCGTGTGGCAAGGCCAGGTAATTCGATACCTTTAATGAAAATTACTTGATTGTAAACATTTTAACTCCTTTTTTTTAATTGATGGTAATAAGATCGACGAATCTTGACGCTACGACGCATTGCGTATGGTGGTCAGCTTTTTGATCCACCACTCCCGATTGTCCTTTACCTTCAACAGGCAAGCTTTTATGGCGCCAGCTGGCTTGGACAATTTGACTTCAATGCAGCTATGGTGTCCACCCTAGTTGAACGATGGCGACCTAAGACACACACTTTCCACACCATTGCCAGGGAGTGCACCATTATCCTACAGGATGTTTCCATCCAATTAGGTCTACCGTGTGAGGGCGTCCCTGTGTCCGAAAGAACCGAACTTGATTAGCCAACAGTGTGTGAATATTTGCTTGGAGTCAGACCACCAGATGAATGTTTGCAAGACCAACGCTTAAGCATCACTTAGTTAGAAACTACATTTAGACATTTATCAGATGATGCTGAAGATAAACAAACGCAACGCTTTGCCTAAGCCTATATCTTGAGACTCATAAGCGATTATCTTATGCCCAACACATCGGATCACAGGGTGCTATTGATGTATCTGCCGTTGTTGAAAAACTTTATAGATACAGGTCAGTACAGTTGGGAATCGACAATGCTCGCATGCTTGTATCGAGAGTTATGTACCACAACAAAACATGATGAGCATAACATTGGTGGTTGTTTGCACCTATTGTATTTATGGGCATGAGATCGATTCCTAACTCTCACTCCGGCGAGACCGCTGTATCCTAACCTTTGGTTGGACATCTACCAATTGCTTCCACCATTAGGTTCAGGTGTGGATCATACATGATTTTCATATTGCATTTCCTGCACTTGCTCTTGTATTCCAACAAATAATACATAAATTTATTTCTCGCAGGTGGAAGAACACTGGCCTACCTCCTTGATCGCCATTGACAGCCCTGCGCTAGTACAAAGTACTGCTTAATCAAATGAGGGATAATGAGGTTAGAAGCTTTAATTATATTATGTCTAATGAAGCTAAGCTTAGATGTACTGTTGTGTTTATTTATATTTACCTTGTGTGATGTAGTTAGTTTGGCGCCCTTATGACATTTCCAGTGTACATAAGCTCATACCTAGGTACTACTTGATCTTACCTGACATTTGGCTAACATCAATCCCTGTTATCTGTTTCTATATTGTGGAATGGCACCATGCAGATCGTGTGCTTTGACAGTTTGGACAGACGCAGCCAATCCTACAGTTGCTATTTGACCTTGGTTCTTGTTATACCTTACAGCTGCGGGAGAAGACATCAAAGGACTAGCGACAAGAGCACCTGATATTCATTAACACTTGGAATGCATGGCATAATACCCTTTCACAGACTAAGATAGAGACAGATGCTCTTCACCGTGACTCGGGGTACATAACATGGTATTGGAGGCACACCAGACGATGGATTCATCCAGCTAGCGGTGGCCCAGGATTTATGGTAACCAACGATGTTCTCACCTTTCTCTGTGATTATTCAACATATAATGTGTATTACATGTATTGAATGTACTTTTTTGTAAGCTGATATTGCTGAAAAACTGCATAAGCTCAGCATCGAGGATTCCCCTTCTTAACCATACAGTCAGTTTAGGGAGACAGTGGATCGGGAATGTCATCTCATGTTACGTGCACTAGGAGAGCAAAGAGACATAATTGCCACCCAGCCTGCTTATCTTGCTGATGAATTACTCAAACCACCCATTCCCACACCTAGGCGTGGTAGGAGAGCCAACGGTTTCATATCTTTTAGGGATCCCATTCAGCCTGAAGAAGGGGATGAAGATGAAAACATTTCTTATAGTTATCCATCAGCATCACAAGCACATGTCCCCTCCTCCTATACCCCTCCATCGATGCATGCAGATATAAGAGTTGCAGGTTCGTCATCTTATGCCCCATCAGCGTAATTCTTCGCAGGTGGAGAAGCTGGCCCATCATATAGCATGACATTGCCCCCACGGCATCCTTATGATGCCCTACAAGTATCGTTCTTCTCTCCAATGCCATCACATTCAACTCAGTCAGCCTTTGGTTCTCTAATGGCGTTATATGCTGACCCATTTGCATTCATTATTGAGTACGCAAGTAGATCCATGGACTAGCCACAGCAAAGGTTTTTCACTCCAAGAAACCCTATACTACCCTTTCAATCCTCCCCCTAGGACTTGAATTCTCCACTTTTTAGGGGCCAAACCCGGCTTGGGGGGGAAGATGATGATAAAGATAACGATAAAGGTGAACAGCATCAACCCTTAACTTAACGATCGCAACGAGCAAGGTAACGACCTTAATGTGGGACTAGGAGCCACTATTTTGGTGATTGATAATTTCATTACTGTATTATAGTGCTTTATCTGATTTTTTAATTTAATTGATTCATGGCATTTTCATTTTAGATTTAGTACTTTCTTATATTTCATTAGCCATATTTTTCACTTTTGGAAATAAATTGTACAATTTGATAATCATATATTTTACTCTTTTTGTTAATTCAGATCATGCTATTAAATTAATTCCATTCATTATAATGTTATTTAAAGTTTAATAGAGCATTCTAAGGTATCGGTCATTATGGTGTAATGACTAAATAGTCACTCTAGTTGTACAAATATATATGATGATTGAACTTAATATTAAATTAAATCTAAATAAATAACAACTCTTGAACTGTACAAATGTTTATCTATGTAACATAATTTGATTACTCTAAGTGTAAAATACATCTTAGGAGCTAAAGTGAATTATTATGACATAAAAAATTAGAATTTTTAGAGTTAATGAATAATAAGTCATTTAAAGATTAAATATAGTTTCCAAAGTAGTATTATTAATTCCTTTGATTTTTTCATTATTTTATTTTTTGAAATATATTTTACACTCTACTTTTAAAATTATATAATTGAATGAGGAAAACAACGAAAAATTTATATGTGTACATATATGACATTATGATAAAACCATGTATGGAAGTTTAATTTTTGTAGGTTAAATCTTCCAACTTATAAATTTACAGGAGAATGAAAAAAAAATCTCTATTTAATGAAATTTAAATTATTCTAAAGATTATATGGTATTTACTAATTTCAATGTACTATATATTACACATTATTATGAGAGTTAAAAAATTTGATTTCCTTTTGAAAGGTCAAGTAGTTAGTGTTCAAGCAACATTCAATATGTAGAAAATTAAGCCAAAAGAAATTAAAATTAAAAATTAAATAAATATACAAAAGAGTTCAAACTAACATGATTATATTTAAGCTTAGGTTAGATTTTTTTTAAATAAAAACAACTCAAATTAAATTTCTCAAGTTAAATTTCTTTAAAAATTAAATAAAAAAATTAAATTAAAATTAAAAATTAAATAAATACACAAAAGGGTCCAAATTAAAATGGTTACATTTAAGCTCAAATTAGATTTTTTTAATAAAAATAACTCAAATTAAATTTTTCAAAAATTTAAATCAAATATAAATATAATTAAAATTAAAATTAAAAATTAATAAAATATAAAAATGGCTCACACAAAAATAGTTACATCTAAGCTCAAATTAAACATTTTTAAAAATAAAAATAACTCAAGTTAAAATTTTCAAATTTTTTTTTTAATTTTTTGGTTTGATCACAGGGATCCTGCGTAACAGCTTTGGTCATGGGGTCCCTCTCCCCATGACCCAAATTTAAAAAAAAAACTTGATTTTCTGGAATAATTGATCACGGGGAGAGGCACCTTGCGACCAAAATTATTTTAAAAAAATTTAAAATATCTTGATAAATAGTTTTGACGGCTGAATGTACAATTTGATAAATTATTTTTGTCATAATAGTATAACAGTAAATTTGCCGGCTCAAACAAGCATACTCATCATGGGTAAACAATTTTTGCTTTAGAAGGAGTTCCACTTCACTCATTTTAATAATTAGTGGTAACACGTCATAAATATCTTATATTTATTTTAATAATATAATAATATTTAATATTGAGGAGTTTACTTTGTATCATGTGTAAGATTAAAATTTAAAATTTTATATGTATATATTAAATGAATTACGATTTTTATCATTATCATATATATTGCATGAATAATTAATTAGGACAATTTGTTCAATCATCTGTCTGACAGTCCAGAAAACTCTCTTATGCAAATAGGCCATAATTATGCGCATTGTATTGGATTCCTCTAAAGTATATTTTGTATTTTAGAAGATAAAATATTTAATTTTATTATTAATTTTTTTATTTATTATTATTTAAAAAATTATAAATTAAAATTAATAATAAAATTAAATACTTTATTTTTTAAAGTGTATTTTATACTTTAACAGAGCTAAATCCATGGGCATTCGGCAAAACAGGGTCAGGCGTCGCAATCTTTGTACACGCGGTGAATTGACATATTTGATGATAAAGACTGCTGATCGGGAGGGGCAGGTAACTCGCTCCTATAAATGTTGTGTGTTTGCCTCTTTAAAATGGTGAGCATGAATGAAAGCCCTGATTGTCATGTGAAAAATGTTTAAAAATTAAAATTAAATTTGTTTATTCATTTAATTTTTGTTGATATTTTTTATATTAATTTTAAATTAAATATGCCATGATGAATTAGGACTTTATCGGTTTTTTTATGAAAAGTATTAATTTATTTTTGTCAAAAGTTTTCTAAAATTGTGATTTTTTTTCGTTTTGCAAAATTTTTTAGATATCAAGGTTTAAATAAAATCTTTTTTTTTCAAGTCACACATGCAAAGCTTCTGAAGGAAGATTTTTTAACAGATGTCATACTTTGTGTTTTATAGATAATATGCATTCTCCCCTTTTTTTCTTAATTGATATTATTACCATTGATTTTTTCTATTAAAAATAAATATGAGTAATTAATATATCTATATTCATCACTATAAATTTTTAAATTTTTATTATGTAACATGTTTATACCTATAATACGCAAATATTTGAATATTAATGTATAATATACATAGTTACATCGATCAAGGTTGCTTAAAAAATTATAAGCAAATAATGTATTTAAAATTTTCAAATGAATAATTTTAGGAATGCTTAAAAAATATTTAAAAATTTTAATGAATTTGAACTTTATTTTTCAATCAAATATTTATAAGAGCAAATGTTTCTTTTATTATGACAACTTAGGTAGTTTAAAACTATGGTTATATTTCATTTTATATATATATACATAGATACATATATATATTAAAAATGTAAAGTACACACTTTTATTTTGAAGTAGTTAGATTTTACCAATTTCAACTTTGAAAATTTAAAAATGATCCCTTAAACTATACAAAAATTGAAATTAATATTCATTATTAATTTAATTTAATATTTTATCTAATTACATAATTTTTTAATGATCTTTTTAAATAAAAGTCATAATATTATAGTATGTTAGTTTATTTTATTATTTTTTCATAAATAATTTTTATGCTATATAATTAATAAGAAATAAATTAGATACATAGAGTTTTAATTAAATAATAAATGAGTTATGACATTATATGTGAAAAAAATAAAATAAACTAATTTATAATAATATTGTGATTCTTATTTAAGAAGCTCATGAAAAAATTATGTAATTTAATAAAATAATTAATTAGGTTGACAACAGGTATTAATTTCAAGTTTTATGAAATTTAAAGGAGTGGTATTCAAGTTTTCAAAATAAAGAAAGACAAAATCTAATCTTGCCAAAATTAAGTAGAATATTTTATATTTTTTCTTAATTTTTTATAAAATAAGAATTCAATAATATATATATATATATATATATATATATATATATATATATATATTGTCTTTCTGTCCTCATCGAAGTAGCCTTCGTAGTCGAGGAGTAAAGCAAATTGTTCAAGTATATATTAGTTTACTTTTTTATTTTCTCTCTGTTTATTGGAATATACAGGGTTATTACTTTGCAACAAAAATCATTTAACTTGTGTTCAAAATTTGAAAAACTCATACAAGGATTATTATTTTTCATGTTATAAATGTAAGGAGAAAATACAATTTACCTCTAAAACTTTGAGTGAAGAAAATGGTATATGAATTTCAAAATTTTAAATTTTATTGTCTGAATTTGAACTAAGTGATGAAAAATGGTACATGAATTTTAAAACTTTAGATTTTACCTTCTAAACTTTTAGAAAATATGAAACCAATAGCCTTAAGTTAATTTTAGGGTTCTATTAATTAACATTTTTGCAATATATTGATAAATCATCTAAAAATTATGTAGATGTCTGACAGTTGTTGGAAATTGAGAAATATGTGATATTAAAGTTTGATTCATTTGTATGTAATGAAAGTTATTTTTTGAAAGGTCTTCAAAATTTATATTTTTAAAAATCTAATAAGCTTTATCTAATCCATATATTTAAAAATTGAATTATTTAACTAACATAATTAAGGAATAATATAGAAGTTTCTATTAAAATTGTTTTAGTAAGAGTTTGAAAGACTAGTATATAAATAACAAATTTGATAAGGTGAAGGCACTTATGGATCTTGATATCTAATATTTGATTTATTTTACACATTTTTAAAAAGTTGAAAAAATTGATATAACTATAAATAAATATGAAGGCTGTGATGTCTTTTGGAGAATCTTGGATTTGGAATCCTGAACATGTGGCAAAATGCTATTAGCCTACATGTCAAATGATATGGTAAAATAAGGAATTTTAATAGTTGAAATCATTTTAGCAAAATTGCAACAATGGTCCTCCGAAGCTACACCACAATTGTTGAAATCATTTTAGCAAAATTGCAACAATGATCCTACGAAGCTGCACCTCAACCACAGTTGTTTGGCTGTCAGGAGTTGCTACACACTCTCCTTAGAGGTGGAAATGGTTAGACTTTTTTTTTTTAACTTAAATTATTTTTTCTTTTCATTTTTTATTAATAGGCATTACATTAGCCCTTTCATTTACAATAGTTTTTTTTTCCTATGTGAAAAAATATTATTGATTTTGGTTTATGAATCTCCTAGTAACCACTAGTCTTAGGAAAATCCTAATCAAATAAGGTGGTTCTTTTCCTAAGTTTCACTATGGATACAATTTTTAATTTTTTTATTTAAAAAATTATAACATTTATCTTTAGAGTTTAAATTTAATTTATTATTAGCTAAAATTTTTTATATTATCAATGAATATGAAGAAGATACATCTTTAAAAAATTAATAAAAACAAAAAAATTATAAAATATTGTTTAAATTGACACGATAATACATATATAAGTGATTGATAGTGTAAATTTAATACATCTTTAAAAAATTAATAAAAATTAAAATTTATAAAATTTTGTCTAAATTGACATGATAATACATATATAAGTGATTGATAGTATAAAATTAATTTATACAAATAATAGATTAAATTTAAATTAAATTGCATACATTGTATTTTCTTATAATTTTGTATATAACATGACATATACAAGCTATAATTTATAGGTAAAAATGTTGCATAAATCATTATATTAGGAAAAACTCTAGGATCTGATCATTTTTTGAAAAATGTTTTTATGAAAAAATCTTATTTTCTTATATATAAATGAAGAAATATTATATATTTTTCTATTTTGTAATTAAAAAATATAATATCTAAAAAATAATTTTTTTAAAAAAAGAGAAAATTATCTTTTACTAAACTCTATACATCTAATTTTCTTTAGAATATAACTTGGTAACATTTGATAGTATTATATATGTACTAACACCAGAATCCAAAAATTACAATGAGACAACTCACAAACACTTTACAATATCTTGAATTTGTTCATATTCAAAGTAAGGAAATGGAAATAGAAAACAACTAAATAAAATTATTTTTATTAAGAATCATATCAGTCAAATTAAAAATTATAAATTAACATCTTCTTTAAAAATAATAAATAAATAAATAAAATAAAAATTATAACAATTTCATTAGAAATCATTTATTTTTTAAATTCAATTTTCTACCTTTCTTGTGATACAAAATTATTTAAGTTATAAATATTTATAATTGGAATCAACATAACTTATTACTAGTAAATAAATATTTGTAATTTATGATAAATATGGATACAGTATACTAATTTAATTATTTCTTTATGATAAACATGGATACAATATAAAAACACATCAGCATTTTCTTGTAGCCTTCATGTCAATATAGTATTTTTTTAGGCAAATATTAATCATCAAATCCCTTCCATTTTGAAAATTTGAGTATAGATTTAAAAAAATGTAAAAATAGTGTTTTATTAAAGTTACAAGTTTTGCAAACATCAAAATAAATAATTGGTTTTATCTTTTTAAAATTAGAAAATTATTTAAAGAATTTTTGTTGCATAATTTACTCAGCCTAGATTTTTTTCCGGTGGCAAGTTAAAATTTTGAAAAATAATATGTTGATAATATTAAATTACAACTCCTTTACAGCCCACATCCCGTGATAGGTTTCACATTTTGAAGAATTTTGATTCGTATATGTTGGCTAAGGGTATGAGAGGAATAAACACACAGATGCTTTGATATCATGACCCGAAATCCAAAAATATTTTATTTATTTTATCCATTCTCTCATCCCTTTCTTAAATAATAAAAAATTGAATAAAAAATGACAAAACCAATTATAAATATTTATAACTTATAGATTGAATATTGTTCCCAATTGTAAATATTTATAACTTAGATAATTTTGTGTGACAAGAAAAATAAAAAATTGAATAAATATAAATTTAAAAAATATTGCAATTTGTAATTTCATTACCAGATCAACAATGACATGGAGTAGACTCATTTTACAACCTAGGTTCAATAAAAAATTTCAATTAATTCTTGTACCTTTTCATAAATTTCCCCTATTAAGAAAAATTAAATTTTTAATTGAAGATTGTGATCTCATAAAAGAAATTTGATGATTGTTATTGTATTATATCATCTTGGATACTAAAACCTCTATGGTACCTTAGAATTAACCTAAAATAAATTATGTATATTGAAAAATGTTAAAATTTTAGAAGCCACTTTGAATTCTAATTTCTTAACTCTTTTTTTTTATTTTTTTGGAGAATTTGCCATCAATTTTGAATTTTTTTCCTTGTCCAAACCAAAAAGTGACTTGATGCAATGGAAAAGTGAGAATCAATAGATATTATCATTATACTTAATAAATTTTTTTATCAATTTCACTTTTTTTAAAAGTTTAAAAGGTAAAATATAATGCTTAAAAATTATATCATTTTTATTACTTAATCAAAGTTCAAGAAATAAAATGCAAAATTTTAAAGTTTATATATCATTTTTATCATTTGATCAGAGTTTATGGAAATATATTATATCTTTCCCAAGGATGTAAAATTAATTTATGTTTGCAAAACATTTAAATTTTAAACATGCAAAGTTGCAAACGTAAATTAACTTCGTAAATTGGGCTATTTGTAAATTTTTATTCCACCTAAAATTAATCTTTCATTTAAAAAAACATTTTTTCTTACATAAAAAATTAATATTTTAATGTTTAACAAGTTATAAGTGATCGGGAAAAACTTAAAATTTAATACTTAGAAACCTACTTCAAACTTTAACGTTCTAATCCCACCAATACCATTACATTATGTCTACAAGTTGTCACTTCAAATTTTCAAAATACATATCATCCCAAATAAATTGTAAGTTGACCTATTGAAATTTTTAGAACCTGTCCTATGGATATATGATGGCCAAAAAAAAATAAAAAATTCTGTAAAAATCAATCATATCTGCCTCCCTCAGAACTTCTCTCAATTCCACAATAACCGAGTTTCAAATTCCGCAATCCGTTAAAAATTTCTTGAGTCATCTTACAATAAACACTTCTCATTATAACAACAATAATCAGGACAACAGTTAACAGTTCAAATAATTGTACTTACATGTATCCAAAGATGCTTGATTTGTCCCCAGAGGCATACAAACATGCTCAAGATGGTCCCCGGCGGGGAGATAATTTTGTGAATTAAAAATGTTCTGCATATTAAAAGTTGAATTCAAAATTAAATTTTAAATTTTTTATATTTATTGAATTAAATTTTATAATTTTTTTATAATTCTATATTTAATTAATAATCTTTGACTCATTCAAAAATTAATTTTAAATCTCACTTTCAATGCATATAACTATTTTAAGAAATTTTTATGTAAATTCTTTCTATCTATGCATAAATACAAGTATAAAAAAAATCTTTGAGTAATTGAGTATTCTACCATTGCGTGCACAATATTTTTTTAATAATAAAAATGATTAATTTATTAAATAAATTCAAAATTGAATTAAATTGATTATTACTATTATTAAAGTATTAAATATTATTAAAAATTACATTAAATATTAATAGAAATTGAATTCTAAGAAATATTTCAAGGAAGGAAACTTTGTACAAAATTTCATTGCTATTAATAAGTGGCACCGCAATTTTTTATGGGCACAGATATCTCAAGTAGTTCGATTTTATGGCTCTTCATCATTTGCATATGACTTTTTTATTTTTAAGTAACATTTTGTATGAGTTTTTAATTTAAAGTTTTTATTTAAGTGAACATGATTATTGGCAAGATCTCATTAAATTCATCATTTGGGCTCATAACAAATTGAAAGTTACCCCTGCTACTCAATTTAGAACTTCCTGCGAAGAAAAAAAGCGTGGAGCCAATAAACCCATACAAGATTATTTATAAAATGGCTCTATCAAGTTTCGTATCCAACCAATTTTTAGAATCATGAAGTTCATAGAAGATATTTTTTTTAAAATTATGTTGATAAAGAGTTGTTGAAATAACATAGATTAATTAAATTACGCCTAATATCATTAATTCGAGAGAGAATATACAATGAGTGTGGGATAATAATTCCTTATTATATATGTAAGGGTATAATTTACAGTATTACAACAAAAGCAATAAAAAAAATCTAATATAAAATATTATTTTCAATGTTAAAGCATTCGATTTATTAGCCTATGTTTCCAAATTTAATTTGTGATGTAATTACAAGATATCAAGAAATAGCAAATGCATCATGCGTACGAATGCTTGCAAAGTATGTATGCACTTTATTTGTTTCAAAAGGCACATGAGAAATAATATTTCAGCCTGCACAATTTATAGGAACAAACTGTAAAAGTGGTTTAAGTTCGCTCCACTCATCTAATGACCATGATATAGCTAACATATAAGAAGAGAGATTTATATAAAATTTTGGTCCTTCTAATATTCAAAATGATTGCACTTAATTTCCGAAATGTAATACTCTTTTATTAGAAAGAAAATTGATCTATCATCTGCCATTAATTAATGGCAAAATTAAATTATTTTTACACATTAAATAAATCATATAATTTCATTTTTTTATATAATAGATTAGTTACACTAATATTTTTCTCCTAATAATTAATAATTTGAAGTGCTATTAAAGATTTAGGTATCAATTAGAATTTTTATCTTAAATTTAATAAATATTAATAATATGGGCTTAAGTTGGTCCAATTTATATACTAAAAGGACTAAAATAGAATATTTCAGTGAAAAGAATCTAATACGCTTTACATCTTAGGGTGACTAACATTATATTTAAAGAAAAAAAAATCTGATCCTATTAGAAATAATCTACTACTAAAATTTTATTTTTGACCCCTAAACTTTTGCATGCTAGAGATGTGCTACACATACCCAAACAATGCAGACATTATGAAAAATAAATCTAGAAATAAAAAATAGATGAGCTGACGAAGAAAATTTGAGATAAGAATATGACAAGATGACAAAAATGGGGAAGAGCTAGCGGGAATAATAGATGTGAGAGAGATAATATTGGTTGGATGAGAGAGGGCTAAGAAGAAGAAGGAGGAATGGTAGTGAAAGAAGGTTATTTTCAAAAAGGCAATAGCGGTGGTGTGGAATGACGGTTGAAAAAGCCAAAAAGGGGAAGCTTGGGACAACAGGGAAAAGCTTTTTCGGATGAAAGGAAAGAAAAGGAAAAGGATGAAAAAAATTAAAAATTAAAATTTTTTTCTTGTTTGAATCCAAGGACAAAGAAAAGAATAGAAAATAAAAAGTTAAATTTATAGTTAATGTTACTTTTACACAAAAAATTTTAAAATTTTATTTTCTTCACATTTTTTGTTTGAACTAAAATTTAAAATTTTCTCTCTTTTCCCTTCGTTTTCTTTTTCATTCAAGCATAGGGTTTGAGAATTCTGCAAGATGGAGAAGAAGAAACGAAAGTAAGAAGAAAATAATAGAAAGAAAATATTAGTTGAAATAAGATACAGAGTTTAAATTCTATCGTAAGCATATATGAGTTTTACACTATTAACCAATTACGTGATAACAAATCATTAAATTATCCAATTGAGAAAATAATTAACTATTTCTTATAATTAAAATAATTAATTAAATAAAATCAGGAAATTTGACTTGAAAAAAAGATTTAGGGTTCTGCTATCATGTTGTCTCATACATCTGCCTATTGTTTAATTTTCTATATCTCAGTTTTGCACTTCTAGGTTTTTGCCACTGTTTCGTTGGGTTCTATATTCTAAGGTATTGACTACATGAACTTGGCTGAGAGTTAAGGGGTTTAGTTCGGTGAATCATGATTGATTGTGTGCTCCTGGAGTAGCAAATCCAAATTGATAGTGTAAATTAGGATGTAAAACTTGTCTTCGAGCATTTATTGTGGTCTAAAACCAGCACCACCATGTTTATGGGATAAAATACCTTTTTACCATTTTTTTCTAAACTTATTTCTGTTTTACCGTTATTCCGAAACATATTACCAAAATGCGCATTACGGGCGGAGGCGCCATCCGAATCGGCGCCATTGGGGGTGGGGCGCCATCTCAGATGGCGCCCTTGTGAAGGTCTGAGGGCGCCATCCAAGATGGCGCCCTTGGGCCTTTTTTTTACAACTTTCCTTTTTAAAAATAATTGATTTTGATATCATTTGAAAATAAAAATTTTAAAAATAAATAATATATGATTGTGACTCAAAATAAATTACTCATTATATAATTATATTTAATGTTATATAAAAATATGTTGACTCCACTTTGATATCTAATACATAAATTTATTATAGGAATTAAATAAGAAAGTAGTTAATAATAATAATATAATGAATAAAAATAATTAATATTTGGTGAATAATAAAATATTATTTAAAAAATATAAGATTAATAAAGAATAATTACGTAATTTATATTAATGTCTCTCAAAATTTGATCCAATGACACTTAATATTTATATTAATTTATATTAATATTTATTAATATTTGAAATTATAAACTTCTAACATTTAGAATTATATTATTACAAGTAATTATCTAATATGTTATTACACATAAGTAAATTGATTGAATTATTCAGTAATATTCTTTATATACGAAGTTGAAGATTGTTAAAGATGAAAAGAAATACAGCGAAATAAAAATATTTTTCTTATTTTGTATTTATTCCAATAATATTCTTGTCACTTTGTATTTATCTCAATAAAATAATTTTAATTCTGTAACAGAAAAAATGAAAAATCACGCGGTTGAAGATAGCTGAAAATTTAAAAGAATATGATTATTTCGTTTCAATAAATATTTCATTTTGTAATGAAATCAAAATTGTAACATAAATGAGTTATTTTTTAGTTCGTCGCACTGATAAAATATTTTGGCTATGTGAGGGAAAAGTATTGATTAACTTTTTTTAAGAAACTATTATTCGTTATATCGTTCCTTCAAAACATTTCATCAAAATAAGCACAGAAGATACGTACAGCGATGGAGAGATGCCAAATGACGTGTAGAGGTACGCTAGATGAAATGACATCATTGGCGCTGAAGGGAGGGGACGACAAGCGATATTTTACATTATGAACGTAAAATTTATTAAATTAATTTAATATTATTTATTTATTTTCACATGGTAAATAAAAGAAAAGTAGATAATTATAACAGTTGTGAAAGTATGATAATTAATAATGTTAGTTATTATATTTGGGACATGTCCTTATCATCATTTTTAAAAAAAAACTAAATAGTCTTATTCATTTTGAAGTTTATTATTATTTATAATTGTTCCTACACAAGCAATTAAAAATGTCGTAGAAATTAAAATCGTCCTAAATGTTGATGCTTGGCAATGAAGTAGTAAAATCATCCTAAATGTCGATGTTTAGCAATAAAGTAGTAAGATAAATGTACATAAATATACAATAAACATAGAAAAGGAATCTAATGTCTACACAAGTGATGTCCAGTCCCACATTCAGGATCGGTAATGTGGCGGCCGTATCTACTAACCCTCTGCGCAGGCTCGGGAGTCACATCCCCAGTGTCTGTGTCCCCTCTACCTCTAGCCCTCGCTCTGCCTCTGCCCCTGACTCCCGCTCCGCCTCCACCTCTACCTCTATCTACAAGCTCTGAGTCATCTGTCATCATGCCACCATGTGCTAATCCCTGATCCTGAGTATGCCAATCAAATACAGGACGATATGGCTGCGATGGAGCAGTATCATCGGGAGGAAAGACATAGAATGCAAATGAAACTCCTGGTACGTGTGGAAATGCCTGGAATGAGGATGGAACACCAGGAGGGAGCTGGTCCATCTGGGATGACGACGGCCTATATAGTATGGCCGGGAACATGGTGGAGGATGAAGGATCATCGGGTGTAGTGGGGTACACATGAGATGGGGCAGTAACATCAGGCATCATCGTCATGGTCTCCTGGGCAGTCGAAGGTGGAATCTGCTGCAATGTCGAAGCGGACGGAACATCGGCCTGCGACGTATGCCATGGAGCAGTGCGACGTCGCCGGCGAGTGCGAGGCTGATCATGGTCACCCTCCGCAGGGTCCGGGATATGATGGGCCTGGGGAGCTGGCTCCGCATGTGAGTCAATAATCACATGATCAACCTGCTGAATTGCATGAAGAATGGACTTCGTCGCTGACCTAAGCGCATCGAAGGTGAACACAGCCTGCCCCTCAGGGGTAGTGAAGTCCTGTAGTGAGGAAACCTCGTCTACCTGTGCAAAAATTTGACATTGAACTTAGTTATAATACTAACGCATTTAAAGAAAATCAGATGCAAGAAACTAGCACGGAATATTACCACAAGGTCTAGCGCTCCCCCGACAGGTGTAATACATCGCCTGGTAACCCGTCTGTACCATGTCATGTAATCGGAACGTGGTCCCAGAACCAGGCATGTCGTCGGCTCGGCGGTAATGCACAAGTCTCGCCGAATATCCCAGAGTGCAATATACGGCTGATGGCGGATGTGCCACTCCTCGTCATGCCGACCGGACAAGTGGAGGCAGTGAACCTCCGCCACCTGCTTCGGTGGCTCTGGAATAGCCTGGCGTAGTCCAAACTGGCGCAAAACCCTATCAGGATGGTGCCACTCGACAATCTGAAAGTGGATGAGCGGCACCACTGCTGTCCACGTGTCACTCCCGTCAAAGCAGTACTGAGGCAGTGATGCGATGACCTCCTCAGTGTACGGGATCTAGGCGATCTGAAGTTACAAATTTAGGTTGTGATTTAAGTACGATAGTGGAATGGACAAAGCCCTCAAATAAAGGAATCCATTATCCCCTACATACCTGGTCAAGTCGAAGACGGTCCAGCACGTATCTGTAATGGGGTAGGCTGTGTGCCGGACTATCCTGAAATGTCTTCTGATAGTGCCACCTGCCAAGCACAATGACAAAGTTAAACAACTTCGAAGTAAACTTAATTATAAGTGAAAGTTGAAAAATTCTCTAACCTGCGTGCTAATGGGCCAATCCCTGCATCCCCTTCTGGTATGTCTGAAATAGCTATCGCAGGGGCGATGGTGGGAAATCTGTTCCATGCCCAAAGCTGCAGTAGTAGGCAACACCCTCCTATCTCCCTGTAATCTGGAGCGGTGGCCTTACAGAGCTCTCTGTACAGATAGGCCAAGCAAGCAGATCCCCAGCTGTACGTCCCAGCCTCATGTAAGTGTCCGATCAAGGGTAAGTGCATGAGGTGGACATATGTGCCGGAATGGTCTGGAAATAACGTCCCCCCAATGAGTCGCAAAATGTAAGCCCGGGCGAACCTCTGCACTGTCACCTCATCCGCATCGTCTGAAAGATGACTGAAATGCCTCTCTAACTAACTCATCCTCAATCGCCTCCCTCTGATGACATGCTCATCCGCCGGTAACTGGAGTCCCAAATACTCCTCAATCAGGGCTCCCCATCCCCACACAGTGGGCCCCGTCACTACTCGACCGTCAATGGGTAGGCTGAGCTGAAAAGCAACATCCTGCAGGGTAATAGTCGTCTCTCCCTGCGGCATGTGAAATGTGTGTGTCTCCGGCCTCCACCTCTCTACAAAAGCACTGATCAACTGGTGGTCGATCGGCACAAACTCGCACATCGCCAAGCCGTAAAAGCCTGCCTCTCGTAAAAAGGGGACAATCAACTCCGGCGGCTGCTGGTGATGGTAGTGATGAGCTCGTCTAATCCTGAGCACACGATCAGGCTGTGAAAGAATAAAAATACTTTTTAGATGAACGTATGACATTTCAGGAATAATTTAACCAAGTTTATTAAGGTGTAGCTTTTTCCATACATGGCCAGCCCAAACCGACTGGGATATGTGTGAGGCCTGAGCCGTCAGCAGTGAAGGATCCCGTGGTCCAGGATGAACGTGTCGGGATGTGGATGCCATCTGCTCAATAAAAACTAAATCTTGTTGTTTGTGATATCATATTTGCATGATTTCTAGATATTTATTGTTTATAATAAAAAATAAATCTTGCTTAATACAATTAATTGTGCAAATAAATATATAAATTTTTCAAATGTAAATAATTAAATTTAAACTATTGTGGGAGGCCAAATGGCGCCATACACATTACTGGTAATGCAGAAACATGTATATACACAATGACGTGCAATTTTACAACCATAACAAAAAATTCTATTTGTGATCGTTACACTTATGATATTTATTATATGCGAAAGTAAATTCTTCGCCATCAAGGTGTAGAAGGGCCTTCGTCCCCATATAGCAGTGGGCAACGCCTACGGTTATGCCCTTCCATCTTACAATGTCTGCATTTTTGCTTAACACTGCTCTCTTGAGGCCAATCCATCTCATTCCTGATCCGAGTCGACTTTGGACGTCCCCTTGCACGTAATCTTCCGCAATGTGGAACTAGGACAGGGAATGGTGGTAGGTTATTCCATTGAGACCACTCCCCAATAGGCCACCACTCAGATTTGTAGCAATTGAGCAGTGTGTCAAGCCTGTATACAGCATCAACATATGGTTCCCATGATATGTTGATTGAGGCACAAGCAGCAATAATATGAGCGCAAGGATACCTATATGCTTGGAATTTTCCACATTCACATTGCCCTTTGTCCAGTAACACTTGGACAACCTTTCCACATGTCCCAATGGCCATATCAGGGCCCTCCACCACCTCAAACCTAGTCCCTTCTCTATTGTAAGCACGAACGTGGTAAGAAGAAGCACGTGACTGGATAGTCACAAGCTCCTGTCTGAATCTGCTTGCGTATCTGTGACCTTGTTGTAGTTCAGCGTGCGCATCTTTTCCCCTTTCCACAAAGTACTTGACGCATCTATAGTATGTTTATTGGACAAGGCCTGTGATTGGCAGCTTCCTTAATCCTTTGAAGAGCCCATTGATGCACTCTACAATGTTAGTCGTCATATGACCATATCTTCTACCTTCGTCGTAAGCAAGCATCCACTTCTCGTTCAGAATAGCAGTCAACTTCTTGTGGATCTCCTCATTGACTTTGCTAAGATTGTCCAATCTCTCCATGGCCTTTTCCCAACTGGGCTCGTACGCTGAACAGAAGGAGACAAGTAGGTTAACCGCGTTTAACTACCGGATGCACAAATTTTTAGATGAAAGGGTCAACTAAGAAATTATGCTATAACACATACCAATCTTAAGGACAGCTTTCCTCACGTTGTCATCCCTGCACTTCTTGCGGACGTTACTGGCAATATGTCTGATACAGTACCGGTGATAAGCATAAGGAGGCTCCCATCCTAGGCCTTCGGTGGCTACAGCATCTTTTATAGCTCGGTGGCGATCTGATATCAAGCATATTCCTTGCTTGTTCGTAACATTTACACGCAGTAATGCCAGAAACCAACTCCAGTTTTCATAGTTCTCCCTGTCAACAATAGCAAAGGCAAGAGGAACGGGGCATTTGTTACCATCCTGGGTCACAGCAATCAGAAGCACGCCCCTGAACTTGCCATATAGATGCGTTCCATCAATTTGAATGAATTGCTTGCAGCAGGGGAATGTGGCAATGCATGGCTTGAAAGCCCAGAAAACTCGGTTGAAAACATGTTTCTGCGGATCGACACGATTGTCTGCTGTGACAAATTCTTGTGAATCCAACTTGAACAACACCTGGTCACAGTAGCCTAGAATGTCCAACCATTTGGGAAGCAGTTCATATGATTTGTCCCAATCACTGTACACCTTAACAATTGCCTTTTGTTTCGCCTTCCATGCTTTCCTGTACGAAATCTTGTACCCGTACATGCCTTCCACCCTTTCTTGTATAAGCGAGATTGGAACATCTTGCTTCACTTTAATCATCTCCAGTATCAGGGAACTGATATACTCGGAGTTCAGAGACTTGTGGTCCTGTGTCAAGCTAGCATTAATACATGTGTGGGGCCCTGAAAATCTAGTAATAGTCTAACTGGTACAATTCTTTAGTTTTGCCGCTCTGAGGTGGAAATTGCATTGGTCCCCAAATTTATTACACTTCACGCTTAATCTCCTAGTGTCCGACTCCTCCACGTAATAACTGTGGTGCCTTCTGATGTGGTAATGCTTGGTTGCAGCAATTACAGCCTCCTTGCAATCGAACTCTTGCCCAACCTGTAATTCCTCCATGTCGTAATCATAGGTTGGTTTCATTATTTCCGGAAATTCGTCCGGATTTCGTATGGCATCCCAATCAATGTGAGAGAAGACAGCAGCTTGGGGGACACCATATGATGTTTGTGCGGCATTACCACTTCTCACACACCGCGCTGGTGCACTATCCCCGTGTGTAGGCGCACGTTCTTCATCATCAGTGTCACCATCGTCACCGCTACTGCAAGACACCTCATCATCTTCAAAACCAGACTCTAGGTGGGCATCCATTAATACGGGACCGAACGATTCTTCCTGTACGACCGGGAAGGCACTTGATAAACCTATCAGGGTATGTGGGGCATTTACTGGGAAAACACTTGCAACAGATGAGTCCAACGCAGAAGTATGACTATCAGAAATGCGGAACTCAAATCCACCTGTGTAAAGAGGGCCTTCCCGCACCATTGAACAACCAGTGTTGACATAAGCCGTTGGATCCACGGGTGGTGAAGGTCTTGGAACTCTTTCATCAAAACCAAGGTTGGCAGCGTGTAATTCGGTGGTGACCACTTCCACGTACAATTCCATGGCAGTCATCGTCGGATGTTGTTTGAAGCTTGCTATCGCACACGCCAAGTCTTCATCGTCGTCCAATTTGTAGGCCATGTACTGAGCCTCTGTTTGATGCTGTGGAAACCTGTACACAATTTTCCCCATAGTTTGATCTTGGTGAAGCTTCAGTCGGGCATGAATTCTCTCGCACAATACATCCATAGTGCTGCATCCTTTCAACTTTAGTGCCTTTGGGGAAGGTCCATCGTACATTACTCCCATTGATCCCTCAATCATTGTACCATTTGAATATATGAAAGAAATTAAATTTTTCTTCATCTCGTTACTTCTGGCTCCAAAATATTCACTGCAAACTATTATTCATTATCATCACGCAATCATAGGACAATTTGTGTTTTTACAGATGAATCAACCAGTATTCAATATTACAAGCAGTTGATGAACAAAATACTTTACTATTTTTCTAATGTACTTGGCTAATAGTAAATAATAATCTACGCGTGCAAGTCAAATCCATTCCGACCTTTACAGGCCGACATTTATTCCCTGCAAGTTCTGAAACTACTACTACACTCATTTATAATTTGTCATTTTTTTCTGTTTATTCAGCACAACGTATACTGATTAAATAGAGACAAATTTTCAATACACTACATATTCTATTTTCACGATAACCCACTCCTTTCACACCTATTACTAAACAGCAACTAAAATTATTTACGCATTACTGTTTCTATATTTTTATGTAGATTACAATGGATTCCTTTTTACATGCACTGACTTCTGATTACATCCACATATCCTGGAGCCTAAAACCTTCTCCGGACACATTTCTTTATCTCATTTTTTCTTCTTTTAATAGCGCAACCTATCACAGTACATATAAATTTCTACAAATTTTGTACACATTATTTACATCAGTCATAATAGCCTAAATAAATTTCTCTACCATTGTAAAAGATATCTTCATGATGACTAATAAACAATGTAATATAAGCACAAATTTTAAATAATACTAACCGGTAACTATTAGGAAAAGCAAACAGAAAAAGGCCTCCGCATGAAAAAAAGATTTGTTAGATATTTTAATAACTTTAATTTCTAAGTAAAAATTATTACGTATTATTGTATCATCACAAAAATTATACAAAGATCACGCTAAATTAAAAATACTTTGCAAGATAATATATATAAAAAAATAAAAACAGTAGCATACATAAAATTTTATTGATGTATATTTAATTTTTATTCTTAAATACTTTTATTACAACTGGGATATATAATTAATTATTTCAATTAACGCTTCCCATGACATTAATCTTTTAAAAATATTTTTACACAAACCCTAAATATGTGTCATTATGTCGATATTATATTATATAATTATCTTATTATTTAAATCGTGAATAATATAATGTAAAATAAGTTAAATTATAGCCAAATAGATTAAAAAAGGACAAGTGTTATGTGAAAGGTAAAGTAATAAGTGTTAAAGATTAGATATGTAATCAAATAATTTTATTAAATAATTTATTTGATTATTAAAAATAATTTTATGTTAAGAGAACTTGTACTATATTTATATTATTCATTATATTGCATTTGAACTTCTAATAGAATGATTGAAAAATAAAAGCAACAAATTAAACAAAGTGGATTAAACTAGGAAAAATTAATGTACGAACTACACACCCTTGGAGAAGTTTTAGTTGATGCATTTCAAATTTAAATAACATTTAATTTAATTACTAAGTATTTCATTTAAAAATATAATATAAAATTAATCATTTTTAAAAATAAAAAGAATATTACAGCATTAATTTATTTAAAATATCATACTGAGCTAAAGAATTATAACTTATTGTATTTATGTTAATTAACGATGATGGTGTTTTAAACCATAGACAATACGATCAGATATAAATAGAATACGATAGAGTAAATTCTTATTTCTAATACATACAGTATAAAATACTAAAAAAATTAACTCTATAATAGATTAATTAATTAATTAAATTATTTAATTTATGCAGAATTCATTTATAATCAAATAATTAATATATCTTACGGTTACAAAATATTGGTGTGTGTGGTTTAAATAACATGAGTTAACAAAAAAAAAATAACAGAAATGTACAATAAAATATAAAATAAATACAAACAATGCATAAAATGTCCAGTCTTTACAAAATACCCTCAATTGATATTTACTTATTCTGACATATATTACTCCAAAATTAATATAAAAATATTAATTAATAGGATAATATATCCTCGTAGTAATGAACATATAATAAAAATATTCTTATTTTTATCATATTCTACATCTTTATGAATTTTATATTTTAAATGTATCTAAAAATTATTTTTACCTACAATGTAAATTTTATTCTAAAACACTTTTCTTTATCCCCTCTGTCCTTCTTTTAACTTACAAACTATCACAAATCGTATAAATTTCTTCAATTTTTTTCTTAAATCCTATATCATAACTTGACAGCATCAATCATAATAATTAATATAAAATAATAATTTCTCCCTTAATGTAAAATATATTTTTATAATGAGTAAAAAAAATATGTTATAAATACACAAATTATAAAAAAAAATCAATAAAAATTACAAACTATTACAGAACATTTAAATTTGCATAAATTTTTTCTAAATTATAATAATTAACATAGAATAAAAAATCTTCTCTTATTATAAAATATATTCTCATAACAATTAATAAATATTATAACATACATACAGAAATTATAAAAAAATTAATAAGTACAAATCACAAATTATCATAGATCATATAAATTTCTACAACTTTTCTTAAATTTCATACCACAAATAATAATAATCAACATAAATTATAAATTTTTCTATCACAATATAAATATAAAAATTAGAAAATACTAACCAATTAAGAGCAAGAAAAGAAGACCAGATCTGTTTCAAAGAAGTAAATATTACCGGATGAGATTTACAGATTCAACAAATAATAAAAATTTATAAATAAAAATATAAAAAAAATTACCAATGGCCGAAGGAATGGCTGGGAAAGCTACGAAGGAATGGCTGCGGAGGAAGAAGAGAAGAGCAGTTGCACTTGAGAGATGCAGGTAGGGTTTGTGTGAGTGTGTGCGGTGGTGGTTCTGGGCGGGTATAAATAGGGGGAGGGAGGCGCCATTTGGTCTGGCGCCTCCTAAAAAAATTTTAAAAAAATTTGGAGGGAGGCGCCAGACCAAATGGCGCCTCCCAAAAAAATCAAATTTCGCACTAGGGGGCGCCAGGTTGAATGGCGCCTCCCACCTGCTTAGAAGGCGCCATTCAACCTGGCGCCTTCAGCATGCATTTCCACCCAAAAACGCATATGGAATGGCGCCCTCAACCCCCCCTCCCCCCGCCCGTGCGCATTTTGGTATTTAGTTTGCGCAGAACAGCAAACCGATAAAATATTTTAAAAAAAAGCAGTATTCCGGTATTTTAACCATGTTTATGTGATGCAGAATCTGTAATTTACAATTATTAATGATAGTGTCCATTTTTTTTAATTTAAATGGCTATAATCAATAGTGAATCATTATTGTGATCAGATCAATATCCTTACTTCAATCAACATGGTCATTACCTCAATCAATGAGTTCATTTGACTTGCAATGTTGTATCTTCAATAAAGTGTCAGAAGAAATTGAAAAATTATTTTTTTGTTAAGTTAAATTTTTTATTTTTATTTAATTAATTATTTTAATTGTAAAAAAATAGTTAATTATTTTCTTAATTGGATAATTTAATGATTTATCATCACGTAATTGATTAATAGTGTAAAACTCCTATATACTATCAATGGATAGAATTTAAACTCTAAGATAAAAGGTATTAAATTTAAAATAAATAAAGCATATCTTCGATTTCTTAACTACTTAATGTATGATTGTTACAGGTGTAACAAAAATTGTACTTCCAATTTGTATAAATTATGTGCAATATTAAGGTAGATATAAAATTAAATACTATACTTAACTATGTGAATGCCTCATCTACATATTTAACTATGTTAAAGTGGGTTAATCGATCTAATTTATTAAATAACTTTGATATAAAAACTTTTTTATTATAAACTTATTAATCAAATTTAATAATTTATTATGTTTCACTAAAATATTTTTAATCAAGATATTTTATTAAGTTTCTATTGTTACTTTATTAAAAAACAAGAATTTTTATTTTTTCCTCGTTTAACCATTTGGTTTTAAGTCAATCATAACCCAATGCATTTATTATCTATATCAAATAGAGAGATTCATTTACAATTTGAATTCATATAAACTCAATTATAAACTATGTCAAGTTTGTTATTTATATGTTAAATTATCATATCATGTCAAAAATTATTACTTTAATAGATCATTTATGTATTCTCTATCTATTGTTAAGACTTTTATTAAGGACTCTTTCATAGATAGAGTTACCTCTAAAAACATGTGTTCCTATCTATTTTTTCCTCCATCTAATTGGTAGAATGTTAGGATTCAAGACCAAAGTAGCATTTTCCCTCTATCCAAAATTACCAAAGAAGAAATCTTTAAAATTTTTATGTCTTTTAAACCAAATGAAGCCCTTGGAATTGATGGGTTGCACTTGAGTTTTTTGTCAAAAATTTTTAGAAAATGTAGGAGATATGGTTGTGGATTGTGTCAAGGAATGCTTTAGGTCTAGATTTATTTCTAATGGGCTTAACAACAACCTTATCGCATTTATTCCTAAAAGAAAGCTTAGAGAAATTGTCAATAGTTTCCATCTTATAAGTCTATGTAATTCCTCTCTTAAAGTTGTGCCAAAAATCTTGGTTTTTAGGCTAAAACCTATATTTGGAAAGCTAGTTTCACTTTCCAAACAACCTTAATTCTTGATAGAAAGACTAAGAATTATGTCATTATTGATAGGGAAATTCTCCACACAATTGATAGATTTAAAGCTAGATTAGGCAACATGATCTTAAAGATTGATCTTGAAAAAGCTTCTGATTCTTTGGAATGAGATTTTGTTGGGAAAGTGTTAATTTTTTTCCTAAACAATGGATTAATTTAGTTATAAGTTTTTTTGTACCTCTTACAACATTATTATTAATTGAAGTTTGTTGAATTCCTTTCTTCCCTCTAAGGGATTTAAGTCAAGAGGACATTTTATCCCCTTATTTGTTTACCTTATTTATAGAATACCTTTATTTATTGATTGAAGAGAAATGGGATAAAAGAAAATGGATGCCTATCAAATCTAATTGCAATAGGTTATCTTTTTCCTATCTTTTTTATGCTAATAATATTTTACCTTTTTCCAAAATAGATTAGAGATGTTGCAAATCCATTGCCCATACCCTTAAGGTGTTTGAAAAGGAGTCAAGTCCAAAAGTAAATTTTAGTATACCTAGAGTATAGTTTTCTTGTAATACCCACCCTAATGTTAAGGAAAAATCTATCTAGTATCCTTGGAATTAGCCACTTTAGTAATTTGGGATAGTACCTTAGATGTGAAATTAAGAGTGACCACATTTGATTCCTTATTGAAAAACTTTGGCAAAGGGTCAAAAGTTGGAATTCCAATTTTTAATCTTTCATTAGTTGAGTTGTTCTAATTAATTCAATCTTATTTGCCTTATCAAGTTACCGTATGTCCTTCACTAAGATTCCTAAAAGTGTTTTGAGGAACATTGATAGAGTCATTAGGAATTTTCTTTAGAGAGGGACTTAGGATTCAATGAAAATATCCCTTGTTGGATAAGATAAGGTTATTTATCTAAAAGGTTTAGGTGGTCTTAGGATTAGAGAAGCAATTTTGTTTAATTAATCCTTGTTATGTAGTTTGGCATGGGATTTCATTTTAAAGAAAGATAGACTTTAGGTTTAAGTGCTTAGGAGGAAGTATTATAGGCCTAACACTTCCTTAAATCCTAATAGGGCTCACTCTTATAACTAGAAAGCTTCAAAAGTATAGCCCCTATTATCTAAGCAGGTATTTGTTGGTTAGTGGGGAATAGGGAAGAAATCTCGTTCTAGTTTAACAATTGGTTAGGTAATGGTTCTATTAGAGGTATGATTGAAGGCCTTTTTCATCTTAAAGATAGAGATAGAAATGTGGTCAGACTTTTAAGTGGAAAATATTAGGATATCAATAATGTTTCCTTCTACTTGCCAAATGAGTTGGCTTATCAAATTAATGGAATCCTCTTTAACTTTAGTGAAATTTGTTAGGGTTTGTCCAAGCATAGTCATTACAGCTTCAAAGATGTTTAATTGCATTTGTTTGCTAAGGAAAAAGAAGCTAGTTAGGAGGACATCAAATTGATTTGGAAAGCCCCTTCTTTGCTTAAAATACAATTCTTCATTTGACCATGTTTTTTAGGGAAAAAAATCATATTAGGGAACTACTTATTAAATGTGGAATAAATATTTCTCCCAATGTGCTCTTTGCTTTCTGGTTTGGACTTTATCTCTCATATCCTTAGATAATGTCCTTTTATTATGTTTTTATGTCACTCTTTTAAATTTCTTTCATCTTGTAGTCCTTTTATTAATTTGGATTTCTTGATTTAGATAAAGTAGAATGCCATTTCCTGAAAAGATCACCCTAATTTCAAAATCCCTTAGTTTTTGTGTTTTCTTTTGCCATTTAGACCTTTTGGATTAATAGAAATGATACTCTTTTTAATTAAATTTGAAATAGCACAATTTAGCTAAATCTATGGAATTTTGGGTTGTGTTAGAACTAGTAAAAATGCTTCTATGAAATAGGTTAAGGAGATTGCTTAGATTCCCCAATCTCAAGCACTTTCTTGTTAAATTCCAATAATGTCACTTAAAGGAATCTTGGAAGGGCTGGTTATAGTGTTACTATTAGCGATCATTGGATAAGTTGATTGTTGGTTGCCAAAGGAGATTGGGAGTAGCTTCCAATTTTGTGGCTAAGTAATGTGGCCTTAGAGATGGGTTACAATTAGCTTTTAATAGGAATTTATTGCCTCTCCATATTAAAGTGGATGTTCTTGCTATTATTCTAGTTGTTAAAAATGAAAATTTTAATAGTCCCTTATTTGTAAAGAGTATGCTTGCAGATTATTGACAACTGATGGAACTTGCTAGAGTCACTAAACTCGAGCACTCTTACAGAGAAGCCAGCACAGTGGTTATTTATTTAGCTAAGAAGGTGGTTTATCTATCAAACTTTCTTTGTATTTTGGATGAACCCAATTGTATAGGGCTATTATGCCCATGAAGATTAATATATTCCTGATTCAATGAAATTCCTTTCCATTAAAAAAAATGATAACCACCTTAAATAAATATTTTACTAAAACAACCCATTAAAAACAAACCACACAAATTTGATTAGTTTGCGGACTGTATCCCTATCTAGATAACTTGTTAGCATAGCAACACTTCATCCCCACTAATTAATGTTGCACTTAGTGCACAATAAGTCATTATTGTCTAAAACATCAAGAGGAAATAAGAGAAATTTAGGAATTAGTTTACAATTTTTGTGATTTGTTAAATATTATATTTTGCCGAATCAAATCGTAAGATCAAATATAGATTGTGGATTAGGTGGTGTATACCTACACCTATTTTTTTCCTGGTGCACTACAAATGGTTAATTTATACTTAATTTGACTGATAGTTACTGGTCTTCCAAATATTTTCTATGTAAAATTGAGAAATTATTTTATTACATTTAGTGTGGTTTGAAATCAAATTTTAGTATTGAATTAATCATTTAATTAGAAATTTTTTGGTTATTTATAAATAAATTTTAAAAAAAAATCATATAAAAAAAATCATTTCAATTTATTTATTTGTAACTTTTTTATTTAAGACATATTAGAAAATATATGAAATTCAGTTAAAAAGTTGAGTTTTGCAAGTAAGAATTTGCACATTTTCCAGTAAAGTGGATCTTATGATAAAATCTAGAGTAAAAATATGAATTTTATTTACGTTTGAGTAAGATTTCATAGATTTTTGATAAAATTAATAACTTTGTAATTGAAAGAATAGAATATTAATAAAATGATCTTTGAATTATATATAATTATAATTTATTTTTTATTAATAATTTATGCAAGTAATTTTATTCCTTAATTATATTATTTAAAAATAAAATTATTCATATAGATGAATAATATTATATGTATGGATTATTATTAAAAATAAAATTATAATTTTATATAATTTAAAAATTATTTTATTAGTGATTTACAATTTTAAAGTGAGAATTATTAATTTTGTTTTATTTTTTGAATTTCAAAATATATGTATACTTTTCTTTAATTTAGAGAAGTGTTACTATTAAACATAGGAGAATTTTATAGTATGCCAATGATTAAATAATATATTGATATTATTAAATTTAATTAGTAATATATTATTATTATATAATATATAAAATTTGAGTCATTTGACTTTTGAAAAAAATTTAACTTATTATTAAATATAATGATAGACCAATATATCACGATATACCACTTATTAGGGACAGTCATACGCACATTATCTGTGTTTGTGGATGGATTGAGAAAATTTGTATAGATTGCACACATTAATGAGAGCTGTGATTCCATGGCTGACAATCAAGTAGTAGGTAAGTTTTTGAGTTTTACTGAAGACACGAGGAAAGAAATAAGCCTTATTCACACTTCTATAATTAATTATTGGTTAAATTTAATATAAGATAAAATTAATAATTTTAGTTTTAGAGTTAAAAAAATATTGATAAAGTTATCTTTAAATTATATAATTATATAAAATTATAATTTTATACTTGAAAATAATTCATATGTATAATTTTATTCTTTTATATAATAATTTAGAAATGCAATTATTTATATTAATTATTATAAAACAATCATATCATTTTATTTTTATTCTTTTTTATTTTCAATTTATTTTATTCTATTTTAATGATGTCAAATACAATGTAAATATCCTCTTTCAAGGGGTTCTCGATATAAGCAATAAGACAAAAAGTTAACCCCTAAAAAAAAGAGAACATAAAATGATTTTTGCTTTTGTTGGCATAATAATAGGCAAACTTCATTTTTGTTTTTAAATCTAAGCTGCATCACTAACTCTGTCCTTGAGAATTATTCCACCTGCACGGATATTTCTCCAAGATAGAACAAATTCTTCTCGTCACAGAATAGGGTACAGAACTACAGGAAATATTTGGCAACCCAAACAGTAAGGATGGTATAATAATTTTTTATTTTCACACTAGATGATCTCAAAGAGGAAAAGAAAATAACCAATGTATATAATGTTAGAGAGAAGTTGATCATTGGAGAATTAATGGATAAAATATTTGGAGAGTAAAAGATATTTATGAGAAATTAATGATATTAATATAGTAGTTATAAAATCTCCAACGGAAAGATCTTTAAAATTAAAAATTAAATTTTCAACCTTTCTAGGTAACCTTTTTTCATTTAATAAAATTTATGCAAAAACAATCCTTAACTGCATATTATTTCAGGCGCAAGGAGGAAATCAATGAATTTCAACTAAGTTATGTTTAATTTAGCCCGCTCTTGTGCGTGCAAGCTTACTTCCTTCCTTTACTCTTACTAGCCCAATACCTTATCTTGATATATATACACTCAAAAGTTTTTTAGTTTGAGCAATGTGGGACTTAGTTCTTTTGAAATACTTTTCTTTTTAGTTTTACTCTCAACAGCTTTATCACCGTTGAGATATTTTTAATATAAAGGAAAAATTGATGTGGAGAAGACTAAAGTAGCAAGAGTTTGATTTGGGCTAACAATAGCACCTTTATATTCTTATTAAGATACTAACACAAGTATTATTTTGTGGGATGTACCATTTCATCTAGGAATGAAGGAAAGTTTTGTTTTTACTTGATAAAAATATGATATTTACAATATATTCCCTAAGTTTACAAAAAGATTACAATCAAGTAGACTTCTATAAACAATCCAAATGATACTTTCCATTTCTTTGCTAGTTTCTTTTTGCACAGAGTTTCTGGTCCTCAAATTTGAAGTATTGATTGGCAACAAATACATTCTTGCCACCAAGAACAAGATTAATGTGTGTTGCACAGTAGAAATGTATCAAAGGAACACTTTTATTTGGTTAGTTCAACAATTTTGTCCCAGCAACCAAAAAAAATGTTGCTATGATTTTTTTAAGAGATATAAATTTCAAGAAACTTCAACAAAATCTCTCAGCTTAAAAAAAGAGTAGTAAAGAGATTTAGAATAAAAATATCATAACGATAAAATGAGGTAAGAAATATGAGTGATTATAGTGTGAATCATTGATTAATATGTTTATGTTGAGTTTGAATTTTCATGGCAATTTAGGAGAAATAAAAGAAAAGGCTTTGGATGGTAGCTCAGAGTCAATGGTGAAAGATTTGTATTATACTAATATATAAAGAATTAGGTTTCAAATATAAGTAGAACTATTACTAGCCATTTGAGTAAGTCTCAAACACTTTCAATTTTTTAATTTTTATCATGAAATATAGGCAACTAATGAGCTATGCTATTAGTATACAAAATTTCATATTTCCCTACATAAGTTTCCTTCAATTGATATATCATTTTTTAGACAAACAAAGTTAACTTTTGTTAGCTATTAGGGAAGGTTTGTTGAATTTTAAAAAAGAGAAAAGAAATGAATGAATTAGACCTTAATTTCTGAGAAGGTATGACTTAAGACAGAAAAAAGAAATGAAAAAAATATGTTTTTAATGTATTAAAAATAAGTAATAATATTGAAATCAAATGTTTTATTAATATTTGAATTGAATATTGGTATTGGATAAATAAACTTCCCAATTGGGTTACATTTTTATGCTAATCCTAAGAAATAATCTATACAATTTAAGCAATGTGGGACATGAACTTATTTACACTAATCTCCTAAATCTAAAACTTATACTCCACCCAATATGGAATTTGATAAAAGTAAAAGATAAATACAAATAATTAAAATATAAATAACAAAAATTAAAACTAATTAATACACAATAATTATCAATTCCTTATCATATTTTGTAGGATTAGATTTTTCATTAAATTTTTTAGTTTTTGCTTTTACATTAGTCCCCTTCACTTGGCAAGAACTTGACTTCAAGTTCATATATAGAACTAGAATCCTTTCGTACCACAAAAATAAATATTTAAAATACTTTTGTAGCTTTAACTTCTTAAAGTAATAATAATATTTGAAATGAATCTTCTTTAAAAAAATTTAAGAATTAAACTTCAATTTGACTATAAGATTGATTATGTGTTGTATTTCAATTAAGTCAAATAATTTAACTCTCACAAAATCCACATTATTTTAAATGGTCAATAACTTTTGCTGATTATTAGATTATCAACTTCTTATCAAACTCTTCTCAATTATTGAACTTTTCTTTTATCCAATTCTTTGAAAACTCATTCATAATCATTCTCCTATTTGACAATATCATTTTCTTTAATGGTCTCAACCACTATTTTTGACTAGTCCTTGATTTGGTTCGGGTAATTGGTAGTACCTCGGAAGGCGATTAAAACACTTTGAACTACTAGAACTAGGTAAATATTTAGAAACCCATCAAACCAATTATGAATAGATTTGGACAGATTTGCTTTATGTACTTCAATAAAAATGATATTTGCTGCCACTAAAAGTTAAACCCTTGACCTCGTGCACACAAGCATTAACTTTAGCCACTGGAACAATGTTGTACTTCACATTATATATGCTCTTAAATATATATATTGAGTAATTACAATAAGATCTCTAACCATGAAATTATATTTATTATATAATAAATTATATTAATTAAATTTATATTAAATATAATTTTAAATTATATTATTTTAGTTAATTTCATTATTTTAAATATTTCTTAACTTCATTTAAATTATATAATATGTGTTACCATAAATACTAGTAATGAAAATATAGTTATTTTTGCATAGTGGTAACATGCAAATTTAAAATTTAGAAAAATATTAAATTCTTAATGATTTAAAAGTAATGATTCATAATGTGATATGTTAATTTTTTTTTCATCATGTACATTTATCAATATAAAAATATATTAATTAGTTTAACCATTTGGTTAAACCGATCCAACCCTCACCCACTTGCCTTATAAGGTTAATAGCTAGATTGGATTTTAAAACACTAATCTTAATAAATTCTTGAGGATCTTTATGTTCAACAAATTCGATTAAGTTTGACCTATGTAAATTTTGAGGAGTCTTCTACTACTATACTTGTAGCTTTTTGAGAGAAAATTTTCTATCCTTCATTAATAATACTTTTTAGTTCATTTATACTTGCATGATTGCCATTAAGGTTGGAAATATTGGACTAATGGAAATTTGGTAGTTGTAAGCTTGATTTATATGAAATTAACTGCAAATATTACTAGTTACTCCAATATCTTGATGAGCTTGAGAATCTTTTTCAATTCTATAATAAGTGTTATAATTTTGACATTTTTTCTCAATCTTTCAAGTTGTATAATTCTTTACTATACTATCTTTCAAAGTCAGTTGATGAACATAACTTTCATGAGTGGCTAAATTTAATAATAATGTCCTTCCATAGTTAATGATTCTGTATAATGATGATTATTCATGACTGCTTGGATTGGATAACTAGGGCTGTAAAACGGACGGACCGGACTGGATACAGACCGGTCCGTTTTAGTCCGGTCTGTTTTACCCGTTAAAAAAATGGACTAAATGTAAAAAGTCCGTATTCGATCCGTATCCTTAAGGATACGAACCGGTCCGCATCTTTAAGGATACGGACCGGTCCGTGGATTTTAACTGTAAGTCTGCGGACCGATTCGTATTCGCCCGGTCCGTGCGGATTTTAGTTAGCCCAGAATAGTCCGTATTACCCATAAAAAAAATGGACCAAATTTTAGGTGGTCAAAGTCCGTAAAAACTCGTAAAATCCGCGGACCGATCCGCGGACTTCGGTCCGTTTTACACCCCTATGGATAACGATGATTTTAACTTGATTCAAATAGGATTGTATCATAGTAATTTGAAAAATATTTTCTTGCTAACATTATTTTCATCTATAACCGTGATTTTATATTGCTTTTGTCCTGATTTATTGGCTTATAAATAATTCTACCATGTAAGTGCTTCACTTTTTAAGTTGTTAACTACTATTTTCACCTTCTTCTTTTCCTCAGAAAGATTCATCATTTGGAAGAATTCTTCTACATTGTTTATCCAATTCATAAATGAATTGATGTTAAGATTGTATTGAATTTAAGAATATCAACTTTCGTGTGATAGCATTTATTTCCTTAATTAGGTCATTTCATTGGTTAAAATCCTTCATATTCGGAGTTTGAATCTTTATTAAAAACATTTAACCTTTAATGATGATGGTTGGTTTGATATATATTATGTGGCCTTTATCTTCTACCTCTACCATAAAAATACATGTCTATTTGATAATCCACTATTACTTTAGCTTTATCTTAAAAGACATTATGAATGGATCTTTTGTTGGATTACAGGATTACAATAATGGATAAGTCATTTGCATGCACCATTTCTTATACAGTTATGTATTATCCTAAAATAATAATTAGAATTTTATTATTTTAAATGCTCTAAAATATTTATTTTAATTGAGGAGTGTAAATGAATCTTGTTTGCTTGGCCCATATTCAATTTTAAAATTTCATCTAAATAATTATTATGGTGATTAGGAAGTATTGAAAAGCATATGTGTGATTTAATAAAATGGTCTTTCCAAAATCTAAAAAATTCTTTAAAATCTTTATTCTAACCTCTTAAATTGAGTAAGTTATTATAAATATTAGGAAAGATGAACTCCCATCCTTTTTTGCTGTGTTGGCGTTGCTGTATCTGCAGGAATGTCGTCGAATTGGTTGGAGGATGTTTGATTATTGTCGAATGGAGAGGGATGAAGGATATCCTGCGCTTCTAGGTGGAGTTCAGTGCCCGATCTCCTTCTCATCGGACCGAATGCAAGCAATCCAGCGGGGATCACTCCCGGGTCAGGAAACTTTATGCTCGGGTTAGTCGTACCGGGTCTGATTATGGACTATGAATCTAAATCGATTTGGAGAAGAAACTCGACCCGTGTAGACTTTTTTTTTAAATCTAGATTCTAATTTTTTTTATTCAGCATTCCAAATTTTTTTTCCAGAATCCTGCATTCTAAATTTTCTGTTCTTCCATCTCTCTATGCAGTTCAGAGATGAATTTCTTATGATATTGTGTATATACAGTTGATTCAATTTAATCATTGTTAATTTAAATAATAACTAATACTATTACACCGCATAATATTTTTCTAATTCAGTAAGTTCATAAAAAAAATTATCATGAATTAGTTGGCCTATTATGATTTTTAGTGATAAGGTTAACCATTACCTAACTCACATTCATCCTCATGGTAGTAAAAATGAATATAGATGTGTTAAAATAAGGATAAATTTATATGAATATATATATATATATATATATATATATATATATATATATATATATATATGACTTATAATTAATATCAAGTTTAAGAATAAATTATATAACTTTGAGAAGATAAATAGTAGTTGAATTATTTGTAATTAAAAACATATTAAAAATAATATAGAAATTTAATTTTATGAAAATTTTAATAATATTTTGCAATTAAATACAACTTGAAAATATTGCAGAAATTCAACTTTATGTTATAAACTAATTTTAATTACAATTTCTTTATAATTGTTAAAATTTAAAATGTTATTAAAATTATTAACATAAATTAGATACCTAAATCTATTATTCCAATATCAATTCAATTATTCTTAAATCAATTTCATTCCTAAATAGTCAAATCAATTGTAGGGTGGGAGTTAGTTTTTGGATAAAATCATTCTCTTTGTTTTGTTATTCACAGGAACTTGTGACTGAACACATTATGTAGTGTAATGATAATATAGTAATTTTACTACCTCACCATAAGTATTTTTCTAAAATATAATGCAAATTTTTTAATATTTATTAATTATATGAAAATAAAAAATTATAATTTTTTAAATATGTTAGTATTAAAAAAAATTAACATATTTTCTTTCATCCATAAATTATTTATTATTTAATTTTACTAAATAATATTATAACTACCTCAACATAACATAACAAATGAATATTTTAGTCATTTCACTGATTCACATGTCCTTCCCCTTCTATTTTCACTCATTCCAAACAAAAGAAATTCATTTCACCCATATTTACTACCCCTTCTATTTTCACCAATTTCAAACAATTCAGGTGAAATTACTTTCACCTCCATTTCCTTCCCCTCCATTTACACCTCCTCCCATTTTCACCTTCAACCAAACATACCCTAATTGTTTAGAATGTGCTCTGTTTACTTTCTATTGGGCTGACAGACTTTTGAATGAAGTTGAACTTGCTAATGGTGTTTCCTGACATACATAGGAAGTATATTAATTGTTGTGAATCCTTTCCGAAGATTACCCTATTTGTACGACAATCAAAGGAAGAAAAAGTACAAGGGGGCAGCTTTTGGTGAGATAGTTCTATATTATTTTACAACTGC
Source organism: Sindora glabra (assembly GCA_020226215.1). NCBI lineage: Eukaryota > Viridiplantae > Streptophyta > Magnoliopsida > Fabales > Fabaceae > Sindora > Sindora glabra. Next base: position 59,027,085 of record CM035230.1, on the reverse strand, counting down.
AGATTCTGCTTATATAGGTATCTTTCTGCACCTTGTCATAGCATAAGCATACTTTTAAGTTTAAAATGATCTTTAGGGTGGATATTTAATGATTCACATGAAAAGAAAATATCTATGATATTTTCATTTGAGGACTATTTGATGTCAGAGAATCCGCCTTTCTTTTCTGTGTTTAAAATCAAACTCTTCATTTTTATTCATTTGCAATTCTCTATATTAATAATATTTATCAGCATTTTTGTTCATTTACAACCTCCTTCAAAGAAAACAGGATTTCACTTGAGAATAACTCTGATGATTTCATTTGTTATGTTAAGGTAGTTTTACTTGTTTTGCAAAATACTTACTGTTGCCACTGCGAGGAAAGAGTGGAAAGGAAGATATTGTACTTTTTGTACATTGCTAAAGTTGGAACTCATTTTCTATATAATTAGTGTATGGTTTTTGTAATAGCATTGGCAATGGATCAACCAGTACCATCATGTACTTCATCCAAAAGGAGCAAGGTTGCAGAGGTCCATAATTTGTTAAGAAAGGTTTGCATTCAGTCCGTTTAGTAATGATAATTGTACTGACTTCTAAAAAGTCTATTGATATGTTCATGGACAGATGAGGAGGATAGGAACAACCATAAAATGAAAGCCTTCCAGAACCTGACACCAAATTCTAAACAAGGTATCCAATTGATAGTTTAAGGATTGTTTTAACAAATTCTTGCAATATATTCTTGTCCCATTGGTTTGTTACCTTGTTTTTGCTTTCAATGGATAGACTTCAATCAATTGATGCTAAATTATAGTAGAACAAGAATTCTAATGACTCCGCCATGCAAACCCAGCATAGATTTTTTAGGAATTCTACATATGGTCTCGTTGTAACATATTTTGTGGTCAGTATTTTCATAAAATATTTATTGAATTGTTTTCAGTATGGATTTAGGTCAAACATGTCAAATGGATATCCCAAGTGGCTTCTTTCTCTTATCTCAAAGTATCATATGCTGAACTTTATGCTTATGACTGCTATATACATCTTGGTGAGGATATTTTTTCTCTATTTATTTATATTTCAATCTCATGAACAATCACACCAGGTCTTACATTGTGTTGTTTTGTTATCTCGACTTGGTTTTTCAGCTATCTCATTGCCTTTTTTCAATTAACAAATACACTTAAGTCAATTTTCACCCACAAATGACAACTGATAGCTGCTCTAGTTAGGGTTGCAATTTCTATTTCTTTGTATTGCGTCTCTTGGACTGCTTCATATTCCTCATTAATGGTAAGCCTTATTCACTGCATTAGTAAATTATAAACAATAAGTTAATTCATCTAGTCTTGTCTAAGTGAGTGTCCAAGTTTTGACAATCCAATGAAGTCCGATTGATATTACTTGAAAATGGACGCTTAGTTGCAGATGTAAATAAAGAGTGGCCGGTGGTGAAAAAAAAATGGAAGCCAAAATCAGTTCTTCGATCGGTGGTGATTGATCATTAAAAATTGAACTAATTGAATTGGAGCAATGTTCTGCAATAAACGAAGCCCATATCATGCTCTAATAAATATCTACCACGTTGTCATATACTTTGTCTCTTTCTTACTGATTGATGATAACAAGAAAGATAAATAAAAATGCATTTCAATGGCATGATCGTAAATAAAGCCCATATCATGCTCTAACAGATATCTACCATGCTGTCTTACACTATATCTCTCTCTTAAGTTAACAAGAAAAATAAATAAAAATGCAATTTTAGTGGCATGATTGTAAATTAGACCACTAAAATATTGGCAGTATTCACGTGCTTTTTTTTTTCATAGTATTCATGTGCTCTGACTCATCCCATGTGCTATTTTCTAGAGGGCTCTTCCCAATGCTCTCATAGCCTTTCATTTTCTAAAAATCTCACTCATTGCATTTGGACCTGATGAGTAAGAACTATGGTTGTCCTTCTTCTTTTAGTATATTTCCTCTCATTTTTCTTTCTCCACTGTATTTCCTCATGTTATCCTTTCTGAAATGAAATGAATAACAATTTACAATTGTAAGTACTATTGACGGGCTCTCTCATTGTTGCCATCAACAAATTCATCAAGCTAGTTGGCTAGTTGTAAATACCACCAAGTTACAGGTAATTCCAATCTTTATCAATGGATTCCATTTGTTCTTTCTCGTTTCTTCCATAACAAAAATTGATTCATTTAGAACAAGACAATTGAGGATTTATAGATTAAAAACAAAGAAGATGAATAATTTACTTTATTGTGAAAGCTAATTTTCCACCTTTCCCCCTTTTTAGTTGCAATTTTCGATTGAATGAACAAAAATGTGTTAAATTGATTAAAACCATCTTGACAGTGAATTTTAATTTTTGTTGCATGATTGGTTGACTTTGGATTGATTGTATGGCTGTACAATTTTTTTCACATTTTTTCAGTTAGTTGTTCAAATGGCCTAAAACCAATCAATACCAACCATTAGGCCTATTATGCATCTTTATGTATTAGGATTTAGGATTTAAAGTTTAGGGTTATGAACCTTTATGTATTTTAAATTCTAGTCAAATTGAATATGTTACATATAATAGTAAAGCATGATTATTTGGCATTACTAATTGATGATAGTTTATAAGAGCGCCTAGTTGTACATATAAATTACACCAGATGTCGGTGGAAATTGAAACAAAAGATAGTTTTTATTGCAAAAAATCTACTAAAAATTTTATTAAGACAAACATAGTTAAATTTGTAAAAATTTAACACTAAGCATATTATTTTGAATTGATCTAAAAATAAGGCATATTATTTGTTTATAAAGAAGCTGAATCTACAAATTTAGTTACTTTTGTATATATTTTGAAGTCACAAACTTTTGCCTTTTAGTTTTGAATAGATATGCAAGTCTTAATTTTTAGTTTTGAAGGTTTAACAATTGGAGTTTAACAAATTGGTGAATTTTACTTCGATATTGATATCAACTAGGTTCATAAGTTATGTTACTCTTACTATGCCAATTATAAGGGATGAGTCTTATGTTGTTACTGTAGTTGGGGGTGATCAAGCTTTTCATGGGGTGCAAAATGCTTGCTTATCTACCTTTTCCCTTTCAATGGTTATTTTATTCGAGTGTTTTGAGAATGATGGATTAAATTTAATGGATTTCTAGCTGTTGGAATTACTGTATAAATTAATTAATTAATAATGATATTAAGTGAAACTATTTATGGAAAGTGGACACCTATTATTAATAATATTGTAGGATTTTTTAAGAGAATATATCTTATTTTTTTTATCATTGAAGAGAATACTCATTACTATGTAATTTTTTTTTGAATTGGAAGCCTTATTTATCTTATTTTTGGTGTGTGTGATATTATTGTACATTTTATCTTTCATGAAGTGCAGAATGCTTGCTTATCTATTTTTTTTTCCTTATTTTTCCTTTCAAACTGGTTATTTTATTTCAGTGTTTTGAGAATGATGATTAAATTGGATGGATTTCTACTTATTAGAATTATTTTATAAATTAATTAATTAATAATGATATTAAATGAAATAAAACTTCAATGGTAATATTTGCCTTCTACATTTTGTATAATATATGAATTAATTGAATGAAAAATATGTGGATAAAAATTTAACAATTTTTTTGTCCAAAAATTTAAATTGAAAGTGCTAAGCGTAAATATAAGTTTGAGACCCGTGCTGTGCGTAGGTTGAGCAATTAGATAGGAAATGTCACAGTTGTTGGATATGGTGAAGGATTACTTTGTGGCAGAGAAGTTCGCCAACGTGAAGGCGAAAGCACCGTGGAGGACCTCAATTTCAAGCGAGTAAGGAATCTTTGGAGCATTTAGCCAAAGTTTCTTTCAGTAATCTATATGGAGCTCTTATTCTAATCTATGAAATCTCTCTCTCAAAAGTGCTACCAGGTAAATATATCTTGCCTTTATTCCTGTTTTGATCTTGGCATTAAGAGATTAGTGTATTTCTTTTATCAATCGACTTGTAGAATGCTTTGATCTTGTGGCATTAATCATATTTATCGACTTAAAATTATGTCAGCTTTTCAGGAAGATTTTAAATTATGATTGTGATTTTGTTAATGTGGATGAAAAATGAAAAATCATAGTTAAAAATTCTTTTATAAAATATCATAAAAGTCAATTTAAAAACTATAGAACTTTGTTGTAAGTAGTACCTTGATGATCAAATTAAATATTTCATAATACTTGTCTATATACATAGCTTGTATATATAGGCCATAAATTTGGTGCCTCACCTTTTCTAAATTATAGGGAAGAGGATTATAACATGTAATTGAAAGACTATTATAACAAGGAAAATGCTAATAAAAAGGATTATAACATGCAATTAAAAGACTATTGTAACAAGGAAAATGTTAACAACAATAATGAGATTGTTATTAAATATTAAATATATATATCTAACTAGTCATATTAAGTATTTTATTTCTATTTTTAATAATATAATAAATAATAATACATTTAAGTTCTATTTCGCACAACTAGTTAATAGCTAATAAGTTATTTGGTAATTGATAAGTTAGCTGATAGTTAATAAATTAACTAAAATATTTTATAAAATTAGTTGTTAAACTAGCTGAAATTACAAAATAACATAAAAGAACATATTAATAGAAATATATATAATTAAAATAATTTATATTTATCTAAAAATTAAATTATATTAATGTAATTAAAAAGTTTAAAATAAATGTATAATTTTTAATATTTAATTAATTATATTTTATAAAATTATATATTTATTTATATAAATTTTATTTTATTATTTATTATAAAATTATAATACTTAAAATATAATTAAATATATTTTTTAAAAATTATTTAAATTTATATTACAGGAGATATAGATTATAAATTAAAAAAAAAGAATAAGGATAGATTAAATTAGAACTTATAAGCTAGTGTGAGAAATACCTTTACAAGCTAGTTTATAACTTATTGACTGGGTCAATCAATTTTAAATCTTAAATCTTAAACCCTAAACCCAAGTCAATAAGTTATAAGTTAACTTATTTGTTGTGCGAAATGGAGCCTTAATAATAGAGTCACATTTAATATTTTATTTTTATTTTAATAAATTATTTAGCGTATTATTATTTATTATATTACTAAAAATAAAAAATAAAGTATTTAATTTAACTAATTGGGATAAGTTATATTAAATAAGTTATAAGTTATAAACTAACTTATTTGTTGTGCGAAACGGAGCCTTAATAATAGAGTCACATTTAATATTTTGTTTCTATTTTAATAAATTATTTAGTGTATTATTATTTATTATATTACTAAAAATAAAAATTAAAGTATTTAATTTAACTAATTGGAATATATATTTAATACATAACATTGTTGATAGCATTTGCCTTATAATAAATGAATTCTTCTACAAAAATGAATTTTCAAATAAGTTACAAAGAAAAGGATCGAAATGTGGTGCTGATAGACTTTAATTAGATAAAAAATGAAAAATGAAATCTACTACAAAGATGGACTCTCAAGAAGGAAGAGAAAGTTAGATAGTTAATTACACCAAATAAAAAAATAATCATAAATTTTTTTATTACATGAGAATTTTAATAATTTTTTTTATGAATTTGTATATTCGAATGTTCCACCATACTACCTAAATTATTTATCACAAACTTACATCTAATCACTTAATTTTATAAATCATATACATATAAATAATGTATATTAAATCAATCAATATTAGATATTATAGGAAAAAATTACGTGCAAATTCAAGTTTTATGGATAAAATAGGTAGCTTCGTAAAAATAGAATTGAATATTATTTGCCAATTTAAGCGAGAGAACAAGTTTATTATAGCTTTACTAAGGATGACAAAGATGCTACTACTAGACTTTTCAGAGAGACACATATCCAATCCTTTTCAAATTTTTTTTATATATTTAAAAGTCAATTAGTTAATTTTTATTACTATTACTAGACTTTTCATAATTAGAGAGATGCATATATCGAGGCTTCTTTCGAGTTTTATAATCAAAAGTTAATTCGTTAATTTTTTATAAACTAAGTTAGATGCACGTAGACAAAAAGTTAATAAGTAAAAAGGTCAATTTAACTTCAAAACAAAAAGTCTAACCCGCTATTAGTAGAAAGGGTATCAAACCCTCCTAGTGGGCTCAAGGGTTGGATGCTTATTATCCAAAAGAAATTAAGCTTAGCAGAATTTTGCACATTTAAGAGTTTGTTATGCTAAATAATATCTTTTCACAATATTTCTTAGAAATTATTACAGATGAGTTATATAATAGTCAAGAAAGAAAGATAGGAAGCCTAGCACTTTTGAAGCAATGGCCTTCACTCATTTACGCATTAGCATTTAGCCTAATGAAAAATAACTTTACTAGTAAATAGTAAATATTTTATTCTTCCTTTAATTTTAATATCTTATTAGGTGGGACCCAAAAAAATCAAGATAAAGGCAATGTTTTTACTCTAAATAATATTGATGAGGGTCTATAAAATATAAAGCAAAAAATCTAAAAGACCTTAGTGTAAATAGTATATGAATCAAATAGTAAAAGCATAACATGTAATATCTAGTGTTACTCTGATATTCCTTAGTCCTAGAGATAAATTATACAATGCACTCTAAAACCAAGCAAATCAAATCATATGGTGCAAAATATAAAACTTCAGGTAAAAAATATGATTAAAAATAAAATAAAAAACATAACATATATAAATAATCCATCAAGTTTGGTATTTTGATCAACTTCAAGTTTGGCTTATCAAAGTAAGGCAATAATTAAGTGTTGGAGTAGGAATCCAAGCTATCATGATTTATTAGGTGATTAGAGAATGACAAAAAGACACTTTTTTTTTATTAGAAGATTACGCTTCAATTAAAAGAAAATTACACCACTATAAAGACATTTTTTTTAGTATCTCCACCACTTGACTTTTCAGGATTTCTATCATTTGATTTCTTATGTTGTCTATCATTAGGGCTTCATGACTTCCATCACTTGATTTTTTAAAACATTTATCATTTAGCTTCTTCTATTGTGTACCACTTGGTTTTTTAGGACTTTTATCATTAAATATCTTTTTAGAACTTTCACCGCTTGACTTTGCAGGACTTTTCAACATTTATCTTTTTTTGTTGTCTATCACTTGCTTTTTTAGGATTTCTATCATTTAGCTTCTTTTCAAGACTTCCAACACTTGACTTCTATTATTAAGTGGTGAAGTCAAGTTAGAAGCCATGAAAAGCCGAATAATAGATAGTTGAAAAAGTAAATTGATGGAAGTTTAAAAAATGTCAAGTAATGGAAGTCCTAAAAAGTCAATTGATAGATAATATAAGAAGCCAAGGGGTAAAAGTCTTGCAAATGAATTTTTTGTACCCCAAGGTGGCAAGGTATGAAATTTTATTTTAGTACATTAAATCATTTGCTTTTTGTATTTTTTATTTTCTTAATTATATGTAGTTATTTTTAAGTCTATTACTTTTCAATTTTCTTAACCCAATTTGTAAATTTCAGGTTTCATACCACTCAAAAATATTGAGAAAAATTATGAAAAAATTGGCATTAGTCCATTAGAACCTAAATCATTGCTTGACTCAATGGAAATATTAAAAAACTAAGTGATAAATAACAAAAGAAGACAAGTAGTAAAATTCTTGAAAATGAATTTTGTGTATCCAATTGTGGCAAGGTATGAAATTATATTTTAATACATTAAAATATGCAATTTATTAATTTTTAAGTTTATTACTTTTCAATTTTCTCAAAGCTAATTTATAAATTTCAAATTTCAAGTTTTGATGATACTAAAAGACATGGAGTAACACTATATCAAAAGTAGTAGTATTCCTAATCTTGCAGATTATGAAATCATTGGCTCCATGGTTATGTTCATACTTTTGATATCAAAAGTATTAGCATTCTTAATCTTGTAGATTATGAAATCATTGGCTCGATGGTTATGTTCAGGGTTTTGATATCACTAAAAGATATGGAGAAACATTATATAAAAAATATTAGTATTCTCAAACTTACGGATTATGAAATCATTGGCTCCATGGATATGTTCATGAAATTTTAAGGTAAGTTATATAAGAAAATGTGTTTGTTAGCAAGGTATAAAATTGTATTTTAATACATTAAAATATGCAATTTATTACTTTTTAAGTTTATTACTTTTCAATTTTCTCAAAGCTAATTTATAAATTTCAAATTTTAGGTTTTGATAACACTAAAAGACATGGAGTAACACTATGTCAAAAGTATTATCATTCTTAATCTCATAGATTATGAAATCATTAGCTCCATGGTTATGTTCATGGTTTTGATTTCACTAAAAGATATGGAGAAACATTATATAAAAAATATTGGCATTCCCAATCTCGCGGATTATGAAATCATTGGCTCCATGGATATGTTCATGAAATTTTAAGGTAAGTTGTATAAGAAAATGTGTTTGTTAGCAAGGTATGAAATTGTATTTTAATACATTAGAATATGCAATTTATTACTTTTTAGGTTTATTACTTTTCGATTTTCTCAAAGTTAATTTATAAATTTCAAATTTCAAGTTTGATAACACTAAAAGACATGGAGTAACACTATATCAAAAGTATTAGCATTCCTAATCTCGTAGATTATGAAATCAATGGCTTCATGGATATGTTCATGAAATTTTAAGGTAAGTTGTATAAGAAAATATATTTGTTAGCGAAAGTTCTAAGAAGTTAGGTGGTGGAAAAAAGTCAAGTGGTGGAAGTCTTAAAAAGTTAGGTAACGAAAGTTTTAAAAAATATCAAGTGGTAGAAGTCTCGAAAAGCCAATTGATACATAAAAAGCCAAGTGGTAAAAGTCTTGAAAATAAATTTCTTATACCCCAAGGTGACAAGGTATGAAATTGTATTTTAGTATATTAAATCATTTGCTTTTTATATTTTTTTATTCTCTTCATCATATATAGTTCTTTTGAAATCTATTACTTTCCAATTTTATCAAACTTTATTTGTAAATTTCAGGTTTCATACCACTCAAAGATATAGGGAAATAGCATTAAAAAAATTGGCATTGATCGATTAGAACCCAAATCATTATTTGACTCAATGGAAATATTAAAAAACTAAGTGATAAATAATAGAAGAAGACAAGGTATGAAATTATACTTTAATACATTAAAATATGTAGTTTTTAAATCTATTACTTTTCAATTTTCTTAAACCTAATTTATAAATTTCAAATTTTAGGTTTTGATAATACTAAAAGATATGGAGAAATACTATAAAAAATATTGGTATTCCTAATCTTGTAGATTATGAAATCATTGACTCCATGGTTATGTCAATGAAATTTTAAGATAAGTTGTATAAGAAAATATATTTGTTTGCAAAAGTTCTAAAAAGAAGTCAGGTGGTGAAAATTTTGAAAAATTATGGTAGATAATAGAAAAAGCAAGTGGGGGAAGTCTTAGGTAATGAAAGTTTTAAAGTGGAAGTTATGAAAAATCAATTGATAGACAATATAAAAACCTAAGTGATGGAAGTCTTGAAAATGAATTTTTTATACTCCAAGGTGACGAAGGTATGAAATTGAAGAAGACAAGGTAGTATAATTTTCTCATATATAGTTGTTTTTAAATATATTACTTTCCAATTTTCTCAAATCCAATTTTTTAAATTTTAAGTTTTATATCACTCAAAGATATAGAGAAACAGTGTCAAAAAAATTGGCACTAATCCATTAGAACCCAAATTATTGCTTGGCTCAATGTAAATATTAAAAGGCTAAGTAATAAATAATAGACAAGTAGTATAATTCTTAAAAATAAATTTTTTAGGAAGCCAAGTATAATTCCTAAAAATGAATTTTTTGTATCTAGATGTGGCAAGGTATGAAATTGTATTTTAATACATTAAAATATGTAGTTATTTTCAAGTCTATTACTTTTCAATTTTCTCAGACTCAATTTATAAATTTTAAATTTCAAGTTTTGATAACACTAAAAAATATGAAGAAACACTATATAAAAAATATTAGTATTCCCAATCTCGCAGATTATGAAATCATTGGCTCCATGTAAGTTCATGAAATTTTAAAATAAGTTGTATAAGAAAATGTGTTTGTTGATAATATTATTTGTATTATGTACTTGTATAAAATTTTAAGTTAATTATACTAAATTTATTTTTTAGGGATTGGCTTATTGTTGTTTATTAATATTGGATTTTTTTAGGAATTAGGTTTTTATTCCCATAATGTGGAATGATAGACAATATATAAATTCATATCCCGAATGATAATGTGAATCCAGTCATGTTCAAAGCCTAAGTGTATTTGGTATTAAAAACCACCTGTAAACTTAATTTTGGAGTAGAAAAACGTATGCATATCCATTTATATTTAAATATTTTTTGCTTTTTAAATTATCTGAAAACAAAATCTTAATAAGACTAAGTATAATTTTTTATGTTATTTACTTTTATAAAATTTTAAGTTAAATTCAACTACATTACTTTTAGGGATTGGATTATTTATTGTTCATTTTTATTGAATTTTAAAGTATTCAATACTTTTTAGATAATTCTAATAATACTAGTCATTTATTTACTTTTTCTCACAATTGTATTCAAAATTATATAACTTAAATAAACTATCATATTATATTATCTTTATATAAGGTTTAGGGTTTAGGGTATTAATTTTGAACTAAAGAAATTAAAATCAAGTTTAGCCACATGTATTAATTTTATTTTTAAGATTATAAAAATTAAATTTAAAAATTTATTTAATTCTTATTAAAAAATTAAATAAAAAATTTTAATAGTATAAAAAATGGATATATGATTTTTTTGAAAAATTTTGGACATAATTTAATAAGTATATTCTTAACTCATCAAAATAAAATGAAAAATAAGTAATTTTTTATTACTTTATTTTTTATTGGATTGTAATGTTAAATTTGAATTAAATAAATTTCATTTAATGTGTACATTATTTGGTTAATTATATTTAATTTTAAGAAATATAATATTTATGAAATTCAATTTTAAGAAATATAATATTAAGAAAGTGATTAATCACAAAAGACAAATAAAATTAAATTTAACTACTTATATTAATCTTATTTTAATGCTTATAAAATTAAATCAAAAAATTTAATTGTATAAAAAATGGATACATGATTTTTTTTAAAAAAAATTTGGACATAAATTAATAAGTATATTCTTAACTCATCAAAATAAAATGAAAAATAAGTAATTTTTTATTACTTTATTTTTTATTTGATTGTAATGTTAAATTTGAACTAAATAAATTACATTTAATGGGTACATTATTTGGTTGATTATATTTAATTTTATAAATTTTAATTTTAAGAAATATAATATTAAGAAAGTGATTAATCACAAAAGATAAAAAAATTTAAAATTTTAAAAAAGGAAATAAAAATTTATTGTAAAATCTTCTAGTAGTATAAATTTATTTTAAAATGGCAATAACAAATATAACATAATGGTAAAAAAATAATATCAACAAAAATAATAATTTAATGGATGAGTTAGAATAATTATATTCAAAAGGCATGGATCATTTAAAATTTTTTGTAATATGCTTGTAAAAGATAGCAAGATATTGAAAATTTAAGGCCTACATAACGTAATTCTAGGTACAACATGTCTAAAGGCAACATAATTAAGTTACTAAAGCATTCACACATATGAAGCTACAAGAATGCCCTACGTTAGGAGCCTCTAGGTGTAGTTTTGGATGTGTAGAAGGACCACAAGCCAACACACTTAACTTTCAAGCTTAGTATCATGTTGCCAACACCTTACTCCTTAAAGAGTATTTTAAATCAAATATCACTTAATAGGAGTTGACAAAATTTTTGTAAGTTAATATAAAAATGCTAAGGATTACAATCATGTGCTTACTAACTTCTAATGGATTTTCATATCATGTTAAAATTACTAAAATTGGAAATTTTGAAAAAAAAATCTACTCATAGATTTGGTCTCAAATTCATTCCATAAGATTTTTACATCATGCTTGATTTTTAGGTAAAGTTTCACTTAAAATTAAGCACATTTATCTATTAAACTAGTTACAACTGCTAGCTTGTGACATTTTCTCCCACTTCAAATGTTGATATCTTTATTGATGCCTTAATTTAAGATGACACCATGAAGAATTCTACTTATATTCTTGATTCTTCATGTTTGCCTTCTTAAATTTCAATGAATTTTTTTCGCACAAAATTTGAGTAGTTGCTTCCACAACATTGATAATCTTTTGGCAAATCAAAGAATTACCTCAATAGGGCCTTTCAAAGTTGTCTAAATACTATTTAGTATCACTATCCAATTAATTCTCCTGAACTTTTTGTAACCATAATTTGTTTGATAGATCATTGTCTCAAAAACTATTAGCTTATTGGCTTTGTACCTTGCATGAGCACTGCCTCTATAATTTCTTCAATGTTACCTTTATAACTTTAAGTGCGTGCTAATGCTATAGCTCATACATAGTGGTTAGCACTTTGAGGTTACCTATTAACAAATTACTTACATATAATGTTACGTTGCATAGATGCAAGAGTCAAAACTTACACTTGATTAACAAATGGGCCCTATAACCTTGCTCACAAGTCTACTTGTATTAGGTTAAGTCAATTCATTATACTTTACGATGCTACTTTCACTCATAATTGAATCCCCTTAATCCTTTCTAAATTAATAATCTCATAGTATCTCAGCCATTATAACCTACTTCAAGTGCATCCATCTAGTGGTTCTCTTATATTAATGGCTTAGTATAGGTTAAGTATTAACTATTCTTACAATCTAGCTTAAGTTTCACTTTACCTATATTTGAGCAAATGTGAACTCAATTACTATAAAATTATTTGACCAAGTAGCTACATAATACTAGTTTGTTACTCTATTAAGTCATTGTCACCACTTTGCTTAATGACTATGTAGCCTACCTTATTTGATCAAAGTTGAATTAATAAATTTAAAGAGTGGCTAAACATTAAATATTAGTTTTTATGTAGAGCTGATGTTGAAAGTTTCACCTAGAAGGAATTTCTGTAATTATACATAAAACATTAGACATTAATTTTTGAATCAACAGACATAAAAACTTATAGACATTGATTATGTGTTATCAATTAACATCTAAAGTGATGCCAGTAACATATACATCATCTCTATTTCTCAAAATTACAAATAGAACCATAGATAAACTTGTATCAATCGTTGAATCTCAATTTTTCATTGCAAAAATAGTCATATTACTTGTTTTTCTTGTTGTCGCAAACTCAACAGGAAAAATGCCCTTTTTCTTCATCAGTATTGATATTAATCACTGCATGGTTGTGATTCTAGAAAATTATAGAATATTTCAAAGTTTCTTGTCTAAATTCAAAATATGGTTATAGACATAGTAAGTATTGCTACAATTCTGGAATCTTTGAAAATTTTTTGCATATACTCAAAATATGAATGTACATATAGTGATTTATGATTGGAAAAAAACACTAAGGAGCATTGAAATTCATGCATCTATGAATCAAGTTTCTACCTAAAATGCAATGGTGTAACCTCATTAAAAAACACTTATTTCATTGTTCTGTTAATTTAAAACACTCTAAATAATCCATATATTTCAAAGTTTCTTATCTAAATTCAAAATATGGTTATAGACATAGTAAGTATTGTACGATTCTGGAATCTTTGAAAATTTCTTGCATATACTCAAAATATGAATGTACATATTACTCAAAACTTTGAAATTCATGCATCTATGAATCAAGTTTCTGCTTAAAATGCAATGGCATAACCTCATAAAAAAACACTCATTTCATTATTCTGTTAATTTAAAACACTTTGAACAATCCGTAAGCTTATGTGTCACATTATTAAAGGAATTTAACTAATGGTCTTTAGTGTAATAGTCCTTCATAGCATTGATATTTAAATTCTTAGGTTAAACATTTGTTTTGATCAAAGCCTGTGTGCCTTGTGTTAACTTTGTTCATTTCTTTAGTTTAAAATTGTCATCTATCCTAATCACAAGAATGTATTGTTTGTGCTATTAGGGGTGGGCAAATTTCGATTTCGATCGATTTTCGGTTTGCAAATCAATTAGTCATTTTAAACCGATTGTCTCCTTAAATATACCATAACCGACCGAAACCATTACTCAAATCCGTTATTAACTGAATTAGTTCGGTTACAAACAGTTAAAAATAGTTTAAAATAGTTAATTATTTCAATTTTTTTCTAGCACGTAGAAAAATTTGTAGGTCTTTTATCTCTTGACATTTCAAATAAAATATAGGAAAATTAACAATTTAGAATGAATTTTGTCTAATTTTTATACCTCAGCACTTATATTTTATTTGAAATTTGGTGAGACAGAGTTAGATTTGAATAAATGTTAAGTTATTTTTTTTAAGAAGGAGATATTTGAGAGCAAGATTTTGAAATTAAAAAATGGCTTGTAAAGGCTGAGGGAACGAAGGAATAAATAACGGATAACCTTAAAATGCACCATATAAAGTAAATTCTTATATGTTACAATAATTCGGTCGGTTATGGTTTAATATGGTTGAAATTTTTCAAACCCGTAACTGACCGAAACAAACCAAAAGCAAATAATAATTATTCGAATCTAACCATTTATTATGATAAACCAATTTAAACCGACCGAATGTAAAATGGTTCAATCGATTTAAATCGGTTTATAACATTTTGCCCACCCCTATATGCTATAAGCACAATCTTTTTAGGGAAATAATAAGAAAGCTAAAAATTTGACTTTGTTCCATATAAAAGGAATTTACTAAAATTCATAACCTTTGATTTTTGCTTGATTTATAAATTTTTTTATATGGAACAAATAGTTGACTTATTACACAAAAGTTTTTTTTAATTAAGAAATTCTTTTTCCTTCTTGTATTAGTTTTATCCTAAACAATAGTAAAAATCTTAATTTCTTTTTGTGTTCATTTGTCTTTCGTTGTTTCTATTGTTCAAATTTCAAATTGCACCTTGTCAATCTCCACGAGAAGGAATAGATACTTAATTTCATGGTGTCATGCTTGATGTTATGAAAAAGTTGTATTTAGTTTTAATTCATTCTTTAAATGGCTAAACATTTTGAGATTTATTATAAATTCATTTATGTCATTTGTGTGCTATACAAGCTCAATCAATTAGGGGTTTATCTCTACATATAAGGTTTTGCTTGTTTCCTAGTTTAGTCTATTTTTATCTCTCTGGTGAACATCCTTCTTCAATGCAAGTTGTTTTATTTTCATTCTTATTTGTTGTTTGATAAAAATTTAAGTAAATCTAAAGATAGTGAGATGACTTGGAGGTTTGGGCCCATTAATCACACCTTTAAAGTAAAAGGAAAGGAAAATAGATAATTTGATGATTTCAATTTCATTTGCTATTCAGTTTCCATTATGTGTGATGCTTTTTTTCTTATGTTTTTTTGGTTATTTTTATTAGTGTTATGTAATTTATAAGCTCTATACTTTGATTTCATTTTGTTATGTAAACTCTATATTTTGGTTATGTAAACTATAAACTCTACTTTGTTATGTAAACTCTATATTTTTTGTCATTTTTGTTAGTGTTATGATTTAGAGAGTGTCTTTGTTATGTAACCATCAAGTTTTGTGTAATATGTAAATTAGAAACCTTTTGTAATAGTTCCTTTCCTTTTTTAGTTTTATTAATCAAAATTTGATTTTATGGATTTTCCAAATACATATATCAAAGAAGTGTACCAAATGGCCAAATGGTTGGAAAAGTTGCTTACTATGGATTAGTGGCATCATGTTTTATATTATTTATAATGATGTAAGGTGCATTTAGATTATTTTCAATTAAGTCATTAACTATTTTAAAAGTGGACTTTTATTATGCGGACTATTCAATTAGTTTGAAGTTGCTAATTTTTCTTCATTTTTTTACTTTCAACATAATTCCTTCAAAAAGGCTACCAAAATGAACGAGTTTTTGGCCAATAGCTTGCAATGCCTTACAACAAAGGACCAAAGTTTTTATCCTTTTATTTTCAAGTCGCATCCTTTGTTAGTTTTAATTTTTATATAAGTTAATTTTAATTTTAATTTTTATAGTGAAATTATAAGTTTAAAATAGTCATTATAAATATTTTATAATTGAAATTTATTTATATTTTTAATTTCTTATATTATAATTTTGAAGGGTATACCATTTTAGGAAGTTTAAAGTTTAACTAAAACAAAATATAGAAAGTTAATTTTCACTTATTTACATCAGTGAAAATAAAGTTAAAAAATAAGTATTTCATTATGATCTAAATATTTACCTTTACTATTTATTTTGCACCTATAAATAAATTTTTTTGAATTCATCATTGATTATAATTCATAAACATATTTTCTACTTATTAAAACTTCTTAATAAGTATAATGACCCCATAATATTTCTTACAATGCCTTGTATGAAAGTGAAAGAAAAACTCAAATTTTATTCAAGTTTAAACACTAAATTGGAGCCATTTACATTAATGAACATGAATTTTAAAATTATATATTCTATTATGATCTAAATATTTATCTTAATAGTTATTTAGCTCCTATAAGTAAACTTTTTTGGATTCATCACTGATCATGATTCGTAAATCTATTTTTTGCTTATATCTAGAATGTGGCGTTATTGATCCTTTTAACCTTGTGAGGATATATATCACTTTAGTAATTAGCAATAAATACCATGATTCTATAAAAAAATTTTGGTAGAATAATTCAAGTAATTTCTTTTTTAATGTAAAAAATAATATAGTTATTTTGAAGGATAAAAATGGAGATCTGTTTGTTACTAATGATAATAATTTTGAGCAGTTCAACCAAAGCATATTTATTTGTTGCATGGAATATCATGACAAATATATCACTTGACATTCATTCACTCATATTATTTCATATTACTTTCATCTTTATTAATTGAGATGCTTGTTATTACATTTCATATTTTTTGGTGATTTTAGACAAATTGAGTAGGGAATTTGCAAAATGAGGAGGCTTGAATTAAATTTTGGTGGTAGAAGGATTTTGAAATTATTATTATTATTTTTTATGAAGGATTATACGAGGTAAGTATCACATTATTAGAAAGGCATCAAAGAAAAGGTTTAACTATTTTCTTTGGGAAGAATATTAAGACAAGCACATCATTTTCTAGCCATTCACTCAAAATATATCATCCTCATCATCTAATATGTTTTTGATTTCATTTCATTTTTAAGTAGTTTAACAAGGTTATATTTGTTTGTTGCATGGAATATTAAGATAAATATATCATTTAACAATTATTCACTCATGATATTTCATATTACTTAGAATATTTCTTCTTCATTATTATGCTTCTTATTTCATTTCATTTTTCAGTGGTTTTAGACATATTAAGTAAGGAATTTACAAAATTAAGGAAGCTTGAATCAAATTTTAGTGTTAAGAAGATTTTAAAGTTGTTAGTATTTCTTTTATGGAGGATTATACTAGGTGAGTATCATATTATTCAAAAAGTATCAAAGAAAATGTCTAACTTTTTTTAGATAAAATATTAAGACATCCATTTCATTTTACGATTATTCACTTAGGATATATCATCCTCATTATGCAAAATGCTTTTAATTTCATTTCATTTTTCAGTAATTTTGGTCATATTAAGTTGAGAATATGCATAAATGATCAATGGCAAAAGGATTTTAAAGTTGTTATTGTTTTAAGTTGTTAAATGTTTTTCTTTATAAAGATAAATGTGAGGTGAGTATCAGTTGTATTGATTCAATGGTATCAAAGAAATGTTTTAATTATTTTCTTTAGGTTGAATATTAAATAACTATATCACTTTACAATCATTCATTGACAATATTTCATCATCATTCGAGATGCTTTTAATTTCATATCATTTTTTAGTGATTTTGGATAAACAAAGTTAAGGATTTGGATAAATGATGAGGTTTGAATCTATTTTTAATACTAAAAGGATTTTAAATTTGTTATTATTATGAGTTGTTAGTATTTTATTTATTTTTAATATAGATGATATAAGGTGAGTATCAATTGCATTAATATAAAGGCATCAAAGATAATGTTTTACTATTTTCTCTAGATTTTATGGTGGATGATATGGGTTGAGTTTGTAATGATCCAATGGCATCGAAGATAATATTTAACTATTTTCTTTGAGTGGAATATCCAGATAACCATATCACACTTTATGGTTAGTTATTGGTAATATTTTATTCTCATCATCAAATACACTTATGATTTTATTTCATTTTTTAGTAATTTTGGACAAAATGAGTTAGAAATTTGTATAAATGATAAAGCTTGAATCTAATTTTGCTACCTGGAGGATTTTGAAGTTATTAATTTTTTAAGTTCTTAGTGTTCTTTTATGGAGTGTAATATGAGATAAGTTAAATATTTAACTATTTATTCACATCATTAAAGACACTTTTGATTTCATTTCATTTTTTCAGTGATTTTAGGCAAATGAGTTAGGAATTTGTATAAATGATGAAGCTTGGATTAGTTTTGCTACTTGGAGGATTTTGTAAGTTATTATTGTTTTAAGTTCTTAATGTTCTTTTATAGAGTGCAATATAGGGTTAGTATCAATTGCATTAATTCAAAGGTATCAAGACAACCATATTACTTTACTGTCATTCATCATTTGCTTAAAATATTTCATCCATGTCATCTTATATACTTCTTATTTCATTTTATTTTTCAATGATTTTACATAAATTATAATGGGAATTCACATGAATGATGAGGCTAGAATCTTGTTTTAATGGTAAGAGGATTTTGAAGTTATTATTTTAAGAAAAATATTTAACTATTCTCTTTGGACAGAATATTAAGAGAAGCATATCACTTTATTATCATTTGCTTAGAATATGTCATCCTTATCATCCAAAATACTTCTTATTTTATTTCATTTTTCAATGATTTTAGATAGATTATATTAGGAATTCACATAAATGATGATGTTGGACTCAAGTTTTAGTAGTAGGAAGAGTTTGAAGTTATTACTTTAAGAAAAATATTTAACTATTCTCTTTTGGTGGAATATGAAGACAAATATATCATTTTATTATCATTTGCTCAAAATATTTCATCCTTTTCATCTAAGATACTTCTAATTTCATTTCATTTTTCAATAATTTTGAATAAATTATATTAGGAATTCATACAAATAATAAGGTTAGACTCTAGTTTTAGTGGTAGAAAGGTTTTAAAGTTATTATTTAAGTTGTTATATTTTTTTTATAAAGGATAATATGTTTTTGGGTATTTCATTTTTTATTGTTTGATGTATTGATTTGAATTAAGGTTTCAACTTTTGGCTATTTAACTATTCTCTTTAGGTGGAATATTAAGACAACAATATCTCTTTATTGTCATTCACTCAGAATATCATCCTTGTTATCCAAGATACTTCTTATTTCATTTTATTTTTCAATCATTTTGGACAAATTATATTTAGAATTCATACAAATAATGAGGTTAGACTCTAGTTTTAGCAGTAGGAAGATTTTGAAGTTGTTACTTAAGTTGTTTGTTAATATTTTTTTTATGGAGGATGATATATTTTTGGGTATTTCTTTTTTTGTTATTTGATATATTGATCTGAATTAAGATTTCAACGTGGTTCAACAAAGATTGCTGATAGATGACTTGGATTTTGCTTCAAGGATTAAACTACTATTATATTTTATCGGTGTCTTTTTACAGATAGAGATCATGAAAGATTAAATGTTATTCTTGAAATCTTACATATTTTTTATTTGAGTACTACTATGTTACTTTATAATCATAATAAATTGAATGATTATATTTTGTTTTATGTTACTGAATTACAATAGAATTAAGAGTTTTGTAATATAAAATAAAAAAATTATTTGTATGTATAAAATTTTTGTAATCAAACCTAAATTTAAATATTTATCTTGAATATTGAACTATCATTATGTTCTTATATATGTAATATGTGATAGTCTCTTTTAAAAGTAAATAAATCTAATAACTTGCTTATATTAATTTTGTCAATTTAAAAATTAAATTTAAAATAATTGTATTAAATATTTATTTAAATCTTATTAATCAAAATAAAAAATTGTAATTATTTTATACTTATGGTAGAATAATATACATATTGTTATAGTCAATTTCTAAAGAAATCATTTGTCCAATTGTTCATATTTAATCAATTTATATGATTTATTTTAATTTATATAATAAATTTTCTATAGTTATATAGTATATTGAAATAATTTATATAATAATTTATGTCACATGTAGACTCTTTTTCCTTCCTTTAAATAAATCAATGAAGATAAATTTTTATATTAACCAAAATTTTACAAAATAGGCTAACACAAGATAATTCTATATTTCTATAACCCTAACAGACTATAATATGCATGATTGCTTCAATTGTTGAGTCTCAATTTTTCATTACAAAAATAGTCATATTATTTGCTTTTCTTGTTACCACAAACTTAATAGGAAAAATGTTCCCTTTCTCCATCTGCATTGATACTAATCACTATAGGGTTGTGATTCAATAAAATTATAGAATATTTTAAAGTTTCTTATGTAAATTCAAAATATGGTTACAAACATAGTAAGTGTTACCATAAGGCTATCAGCAAGATTCTAGAATCTTTGAAAATTTCTTGCATATAATCAAAATATGAATGTAGATATAGTGATTTACCATAAAAAAAACACTAAGGAGTATTGAAATTCATGTATCTATGAACTATGTTTTTGCCTAAAGTGCAATGTTGTAGTCTCATCAAATGAGTTGTCACTTCAATTCAATAGTTAATGTTAGTCACATCTACCTTAATTCATTAGGATAAGGGCAATTATGTACACAATGATAGACACAATGACTATCATTGCAAGGATGCCAACAGGATTTTGGAATCCTTGAAAGTTTCTTACATAAACTTAAAATATGAATGTAGACATGTGATTTATAATTCAATTCTAGGAAGAATCTCATTCTTTATACGAAAGAGTAGTTAGAAGTTATGCTCTCTATATAGTATATTATATCTAATGTATCTAATCTATTAGATTATTTTGTATATTTATAAATTTATGTATTTATGAGTCATGTTTCTATTCAAAATGCAATGTTGTGACCTCATTAAAGGAGTTATCACTTCAAGTGAACACATGAATTTCCCAATACATTTAGTGTATGATTGCTTCAACCTTAGTAGCTTCTTAAATGTTAATGACAAAGTTATAAGTTTTCTAGGATGTAGAACAATAGAGTTTATTATATCGCTGAAAAAATAATAGTTGCATTGGCCCTAATTCATTAGGAAAAGGGCAAATATATACTATGAGGTTAAGGCTAGATCTTATAAGGGAAGCAATATAATCAGAGGAGTAATTCACTTTTTAGATCAGGTGGAAGCTAGAAATACAATAGCATATTGTATCTATAATATTGCAGTTGTGACATCTGCCACAATCACATCACATGACAATTGTGATACTTCTCAATTTTTTGCATGGTGGTGAGTTATGGTTGCAACAATCATTATATAATATTGCATATGATATTATAGTCGTAACATACACAACAATTGCAATACATTTATGTACAAATTTTTTTGATAAAACAAAAGTTGTAAACTTTGATGATATATTTTACAAATAGGTTTTATTTAATATAATAAGGTATTATGCTAAATTAATAGAATTAATACACAATAATATAATGAACAGTGATGATATAATTTTTATTATATTTTGTGAGTTAAAAGAATATAGTATATCTTGATTATATTAATATTATAATTATTTAATTGATATAAATATGATAGCATATTTTATATGAATATTTTATAATTTAAAATTAAAAAATTTAAATTATAAATTATTATTAATTAAATTCGTGTTTAAATATATATATATATATATATATATATATATATATATATATATATATATATATATATATATATATATATATATATATATATATTGCCAATGGCCTATGACTCGTTACCAACAGAAATTGAGGTGATTCTCATTCGTTTGAGATCTTAAAAGCCATTGTTGAGCCAAAAACAATCCAAAACAGAAGAAGAAATGGTTAATTCTGACCGTGAGATTATCGAAATATCGACTTCGACTCTAGAGGAACTGGGTTCGATATAATAATACATATAATTTTTATATAAATATTAAAGATAAAATGATCATTCTTCAAGAGGAGAAAGATATGATCTTGTTGTTGAAATTAGCAATTTTGAGCAGGGTGGCGAAGAGTTAAGTATCAATTGCATTGATCCAAATGCATCCAAGAAAATGTTCAAATGTTCAAATATTTTCTTGAGGCGGAACACAAAGATAGTTATGTGAGTTATCTGTCATTTACCCATGATAATACAGTTGCTGGTAATATTTCATCAACGCGGTCTTCATCTCATTTGCCGATGATGATTCCTTCTCGCTTCTTTGGTAATTTAGAACAGATTAAGTTGTAAGTTTGCATCTTCGATGAGCCTTGATACTAGATTTTGTGACAAGTAGATTTTAATGTTGTTAGTGTTGTTTTGTTGGGTTATAACGTTTCTTTGGGAATTACATTTTTGTCGTATGATGTTTTTGAATTTGGGGTTGATAATAGTTGGCATAAGATGGTCTGGGTTTTGCGTGAAGGGATATATAATACATATATGCGTGCAATTGCATATGTTTTACCTTTGTATTTAGTTGATAGACCGACGGGTGAAGAGTATATTGTCGTTATTGGAATGCCATATTTCTTTTTGTATCAATGATACTATGTTATTTATAATGCAAGGATAAAATGGTTAAATAATTTTATATTTAGATTTTATTTTAGAATTACTATATAGAAACAAGAACTGTGAGACGGAAGCTCCATTTATTTTATTGAAAAATATTTTCTATAAAAATATAGTTATAAAATATTGAAATAAAGAGAAAGTGTTTTATTTGTTTAATGTTAAATATAAAGAATTTGAAGAAATTAATTTTCTTTCTTTTGAAAAGGAATATGTTTTTTTTTCATTTTTAAATTTTTATATATCATTTTTTTAGTTATCAATATGAATGACATATCATCTCTTTATTAATATATATACAAATGATATTTTCTTGTGGAAAATATTTTTTGAAAAAATAAATGGATAATTGTAACCTAATATTAGGTTGTTGTTAGAACTACAATATTAAGAGTGTTAAAATTCAGATTGTGAGATTGTGCCTTAAAATGACATAAAAACCAATTATTTTTATTTTCAATTCAAAAGAGAAATCAAAATGAAACATGAATAATGTAGATGGTCACTTTTTGCTGGTTAAATTATAATTCTGTTTTTAATGGTTAATTAATGGAGTGAAAATGATAACAGAAATAAGAATCAAATGATAATTTTATAATTATATTTAGTAGATGTAGAAATTAAAAAAAAAATTATTTTGGCTCTATTTATTTCTTGGATGAGATTTTTACTAATATAAAATTTTATTTTTTATATTTAAATAAAGAAATGCTATGTATATTTATACCTTCTAATTAAAAAAATACTTAAAATCAGTATAATGTAAAAAAATGTATAAATCATTATTCACTATCTTAATATTTTATTATAATATTTCATATTTTATAGTAACATTTTCACGAAAAAATAATTTTTATCAAAATAAATAGAATATTGTTTTTATATATGAAACATCAAAATAAAGTAGAAATTAAATGGAAAAGAACTAGTTAGTTATTAGCAATATAAGCATATAATAAAAATAATATTTCTTAGTAAATAATTTAATATAATAATAACAAATAATATATAAATTAATTGAAAATTGCTATATTATAAATTTTTTAATAAATTAGGATTGATAACTTACACCTTCCCATAAAGGTCAGTGTCCGCCGCATTTCTAATTGGTCGAGAAGACAACTTTCAGAGTTTCGAAGAGTGTAACATAAAGGATATCAAAATAAAGATTTTGTTAACAATAGCCTAAAGGTTATATATAAGAATTAATAAATATTTTTTATTTATTATTATTTTTAATAAATTTTATTAGATAGTATAAAAATAATTATTTAAATATATTTAAAAATTAAATTATTAATTACTAATATCTATAAATTTTTTAAATTAAAAAAAATAAATGATCAGTATGTACTTATCCTTATACATAACCTATTAATGTTAATATTTGCCTTAAAATAATATCTTATAACATTAATTATTGGACAATTAGAGACTTTCTTTTCTTTATTATTCTCTCCTCTAATTGTGTTTCTTCACCGTAATTCTCTCGCTTTTTCATGGACACTGCATTTGTTCTGTTTTTTTATTTTTAACACAATTTTTATAATTAATATAAATAAATTATGAGGTATTAACTTCTTTTAGATTTCTAGTAGGAAAGAGAGAGATTAAAAAGTTAACATTATTGAGAAAATTTTATTAAAATTCGACACATTAGCAAGATTATTATAATTCTTTTACCATTATAAAAAATTGATAATTTATAATTTCATTTTACATTATCAAAATTTTCATATAACTAAAAATAGGTAAATGCTTTTCTTTCAGTGTTAGAAATAAAAATATCCCCATTTTTTTATAACATTCTCCATCTTATTGTTAAATAAATTTATAAGTAATTTGATTCACATAAAAAAAAGTAAATTCCTGCAAGATATTAAATTTATTAAAAATTTTGTGTTTTTTTAGGTAAACTTTAAGTTTGCTAGAAAATATTATTAAAATAAATAATACACTTTTAAAATTGTAATTAAAAATAAGAAATATCGATAGATTTTAATTATCTAAACTATATTTCTAATATCTCCTTTTATCATTTTTTTCAAATTAGTAATTTCCTATTTTTTTATTTTTATAAAAATATAAAATAAATTTATATATAAAATTAAAATGTCTTATATGTATATTCTTAAATTATCTTAATATGAAATAATTTAAATGAAGAAAAATATTTTTTAAATAATCAATACAATAAATAATTAATTTTAACAAATTTATATAAAATAGATAAGAAACACAAAGTTTTTTATTTTTATACGTGAATATTAAAATAATAAATAAATAATATAATAAATAGTATACTATAATATATTAAATATAAAATAATTCCATTTAAAATTTATATTTATGATCTAATATTTAATATTCATTTTATTCATTATATAACCAATAAAATAATTATACTTATATTTTATAATTAATAAATCATATTTATGATTGATAAATTATATTTATTATAATTTTTAAATTGTGAAGTTAAAAGACTAAAGTGGTCATTAGTTAAATTCAATGGGAAAAGTTTTGTATTTGAATTTAAAAAAAAATATGAGAAGTTCTTCCTATTGAAGAGGATATAGTAAGCAACTTCTTATGATTTGTGAGAAATAAAACCTCTTTCATTTTGATAGTTATTAACTAATTAAATGACTTGAGGAGCATTTATTTCTAAAAAAGTTACATTTTCATACTATTTTTATAAACCAAAGTAGAGGAAATTATATTTGTGATCAAAGAGAATTTTAGTGGAGATTATTATTAATTGTTAAAGAATTAATATTATTGACAAATTATTTTAGTATCTTTTATATTACATTGTTTCATGAATTAAAGGTGATTTTTTAAATCAATTGAAAATGCAAACATGCTAATGAAAGTGTAAAAGTTAACAATCTTCTATTATAAACATTATTATACATAAATAGATGAAATTATGTCGATTTTCAACTAAGCATCATTGTCATAAGTTTTGACATTGGTTATATGATTGATGTTAAAAGGTTATTGGGATCTTTTATTGAAAGCATTGATATTATTTCATCAGAAGGAATTTTACACAATAAAATAAGATATCAATTATTAAAAAAAATGCCAATTTTTATTGAACAACTATTTTTTAAACTAAATAGTAAATGTTAGTGGTTTTAAAAATTTAACATATAATGTCTTATATACCATGTTAGTGTCATTAAATAACTAATGTGGTATGATTCCTTAAAAAACTCTTATTCTCATTTGTACATTGTTTCTATTCTATATAATTTCTCAATGGTTTTAAAAATTTAACATATAATGTCTTATAGATCATGTTAGTGTCATTAAATAACTAATGGGGTATGATTCTCCAAAAAATTCTTATTCTCATCTGTACATTCTTTCTATTCTATATAATTTCTTAGAACACTTCCTACAATATCACTTCCAATTTTAAATGTACACTGAACCACTAGATAAAATAAAAACTAGCTTTAAAATACTTCAATATCAAATACATATAGAATATCATAAATGAAACCAAAATTAACATTTCACATTACAATATACGATTTCTTGTTACGTCTGCTATAAATTAAAATGTCTTATATATTGAAATGAATTAATTGTAATAAATTGATAAATTAAATGTGTTTTATGTGGAAATGACTAATAAATGAAATAAATTATTAAATTAAGAAGGATTTGTGTTAAATACTTGATGAATTTATGACCAAAATTTGTTTTAAAAAAATAAGAGGAGAAACATTATTAGAGGTTTTTTATGGATTTTTTAAAGTATGTATAATTTTTTATTATTTATATATTTATACATATTATATAATTAATTTTATATGTAAAATAAAAAATACAAACTAATTTAATAGCTTGGGCTTTGATTAATTTGACATAGATAAGATAAAAAGTCATATCTAAGTTTATTTTATTTCATAGATTATAGATTTTAAATTTATAGATTAGGCTTAAAACAGACCTGGCTGATAGGGCCACGGGCCGTATGTGCGCAACAGCCTTTCAATTGGATTGATTTTCTTCAAAAATACTTTCAAAGAAAGAAAGGAATATGATCGTTGGATCACAAAACAATCCAACCATCACAATTGAGAAATGACTTGACCGTTGGAATTATTAGAAGCCCTAGTTCATACAGCGATACTCCATTTCACTTGCTATATAAACCCCAAAGCAAGTGTTGACATTCGTTTTCTTCATTTCATTTCGAACATACATTGACGCAAACGGTGTTCAAAAGAAGAATTGAAATTTGAAAGGAATGGAGACTTGAGATTTTGCCATTGGGAAACGATTTGGCAAAGCGGATGACATTGATACAGACGGAGGAGGAGAGATGCGAAATGGTTCTCTCCAGGTTTTTCTATCTTCGTTGTTCTCTGGTCTTGTTTTTGGGGTGGGTTTCGACGAGAGAAGCATCTAGATATGACTTCCAGAGTTGTTCTTTCCGATGGAATAATACCAGGCTTTGTTTGCACTTATTTATTGATTTTTAGTTCTTCATTAACTTTACGCCTTTTCAATTCCATCTGTGTGACGTGGGTCTTGGTTTTATTATTATTTTGCTTATTTCTCTTACTATTAAATTGAAATACTGGAAACTTATAAGGAATCAATTCTTTTTTTAAGTATATGGAGATATCTGTGTAAATTTACTTGTGATTGTTCATAGTTTGATTTGATTGTGGGCTTTACTTCAATCTTTTATAGAAAAAAAGGTTTTTTTAATTACATCGACTACGATGTTGGCAAGATCAAAAGATTTAAATAGCTCTTGAATTTGTCTAAATCTGATTCCAATTTTTTTTTTTTGGAATTTTATGAAACTTTCCTCCTGATGCGAAATTGATTTTTCATTTATGTATATGGAAATATCTATCTAAATTTACTTGCGATTATTTGTAGTTTAGTTTTGGGTTTTACTTTAATCTTTTATAGAAAAAAAAGTTTCATTGAACATGTGACTATGATATTGGCAGGATCAAAAGATTCAAATAGTTTTTGAATTTGTATGAATTTGATTCCAATTTTTTTCTTTTTTGGAATTTAATGAAATCTTCCTCTTAAGTGTGCATCTAGATCAGTTTTTCCTGTTCTTTGCATGATTTCTTGTGAACCAGCATAATTGCTAGTGCATCCTCTTTTGCAACTGATGTTGTAACATCTTTGTTATTAGGTGAGAACAAGCAAAAGAATGTAGCAAGACAAGGAAGCAACAAATATCTATCAAAGGATATTGGCTAGAGAAGCTAAGATTTTGTCTACAGCCAAAACATGAAGTTATATTCATTAGCTCTGATGATAAATATGAGGAAAAAGTTGTAGCAAGAAGAAAGGCAAAAGAAAAATCCTCAAGGAAAAATTGTCAAGAAGACCTTTAGTTAATCCTTACTCCTAGAAGCAAGATTGCTTTAAATTTCTTTTGTATAAGTTCATTAACTATCAAGTGAACTTTTTATATTTATAGATAATAGAGGTACTTTTTTGTTGTCTAATAATATCGACAATATATTCCAGGTTGCCTATGGACTTGCTAATAAATCAAAGGAATCGATTGAAGACATTGACACTAATGATAATGAGAGTGAACTGGCAGTAGTTACTTACCTTGTTAACATCTACAATTTCTACTAGCTCACAGATGTAATACTCTACTTTTTTTTCCTTCCCTATCTCACTCTATTTCCGTCTCTCCCACTCTAATTTTGATTGGAAATTGTAGCATGGGATGAGAGCTACGTACATGATTGCATGGGTTCACAAACATATATTAATGTCAAGATGAGATCAATCTTTATACACTAGCTGATAAGATGTGCATCCAAAGTTTGAGCTGATGCTAGCAACTTTGTATCTAATAATGAATGTTGTTGATGGGGTTCTTTTCCACGAAGGTTGTGACTAGGAGGGGATGTCAACTAGTTAGCATCAGCTCAATACTGATAGCCTAGCCTGTAAATATGAGCAGATATGGCCATTGGAGTCACATTTTTTTCCTTTTTTAAGCGTCAGAAATTCCTTAGTTTGGATTTCCCCTTGAATTTGCCTTGTTTTCTCTTATTTATGTTAGGTCTTACTGTGCTAAATTATGTTATGTGTTTGAATTATACAGGTAAATGACTTTGTTTGCAGTGGCATATTAGACAATTTCTACCTTAGTGAAGAGGTTTTAGTTATGGAGGAATCAATCTTAGGTAAACTTAAAGGGTCTTTAACCATTTGCACACCATATATGTTCCTCGTGTTATATATCAAAGCCTTAATTCCCTTGGATAAGGAGTAGTGGTTCATCTTAATGGCTTTAAGAAATTTTCTCATGTCCAAATTGACAAGTTCTTTTCTAATTAGATAAAGGTATGGTTCATCTTAATGGCCTTAAGAAATTTTCTCTTACGTTCAATTTGACAAGTTCTTTCCTAATTAAATAAATTTTTTATCAATTAGATGGAGGATGAAGTTTTCCTTGCTGAATTTAGTCTGATGCACTACACGACTATCATTTTGTATTGTCTTTCTATGATTACTGCATTTGCTGTGTATGCAGCCCACTGTGAATTTCACAAAAGCCCTTTCTGGATACAAACTCTAAAGCACTTCACAGGCTACGCTGAGGATCAATCAATCAATATTATTACCATTTAGAGGAAGTAAAATAGAGACCCTTAACATCTACATGCTCTTTTCCTCTATAGGGATACAAGTGGCGGGTAAAGACTAGTTCTGTTAGAGGTCTTGAATTTCATACTTACACCTTCTCCATTTTGCAACAAATATGGCAATTGGATGCCTTATTAATAGGCTGTGAGCAACATTGAACATGGACTGTTGTTATCTTTTAGAAGTCATCTTGATTGCACAGTGGCTTTCCATGTAGGAGATATGTCCACTCTAAGCTCTTTCTTTTTGCCAGAATTTTTGAAGAAATAGTACAAGGTGCTTCTTCCCTAGCAAAAAATATTATGTGCAAAAATGGTAATCCCTAAAATTAGGGCTTCCAGGTTTTAAGCCATCGTTCCTACAATTCACTTTTGAATTTGTCATGTCCTTTTCTCCTTTTCTATGGTTACTTTTCTAACTTAAGAATGTCTTATAGTACTGATAATTGTCAAATTATGCTGTATTCTTTTTCAGTTTTAGCTTTGCATACTCTAAGTTTGCAATTTTTTGCACTGTTCCCACTTTTCCCTCAATTATTTTGCTTTGTGATAGGTATTCAAATTTCAGTACCTTTTTAGTTTAGCAAAGCCAGCTATTTTTTCAATATGCTTCTTCTACTAATAAGTCTTCAATCTACTCATATTTGCCCTTTAATTTTCTGAAACTGTTTCATTATCTTACCACATTTTTTCTTCTTATTTGCTCCCTAAAATAGTGTATAACTGGTATATTTCTTTCTTTACAGGCTTTTATCAAGACTATATCTTATTATTGTCTTATACTCATAATTGTGGTTACTTAACTTTCCTCACTATTTTTACTATTTTTCTTTTTGATTTACTAATTCTTCTTACTTGGTTGTAGCAAAGAAAATATCCTCTTATATATCAATTTATGTTCCTTGTAATTTTCACTTGTGCTTAAGTTGTTCATAGGAATGCCTGAAAGAACTAACATTACTATGATTATTTTACTTCTGTCGATTATGTTGTTTCCAAATTGTATGTAGATATAATTTTAAGATCTGAGCTGTTCTTAATATTGTATAATAAATTTTCTATTAGTTTAAAACACCTTGAACAATTAGTTTAGCTTAAATGTGTCATATGGTCAAAAGAAACTAATTAATGTGTCTTTAGTGTAGCAATCCCTCATAGCAATAATAATTAAATTCTTAGTTAAACTTCTATTTTCAGTGTATGTCTTATGTTAACTTTTGTTCATTTCTTAATTTAAAATTGTCATCTGTCCTTAGTCATAAGAAACTATTTTTTGTACTATGAGCAAAATTTTTTCAAGGAAACAAGTACAAGAGAGCTAAAATTTTTACTTTAATTTTTTCCATTTAAAAGGAATTTACCATATCCTTGATCTTTGATTTTCATTTGATTTGAAAATTTTCTTTTATATGGAACAAATAGTTAATCTTTGGATTTATGCCAAAAAGGTCTACAATAGAGGCTATTTATCTTCTACGAGGGTTAATGGAAAGGTATCGAAGTAAAAAAAGAGATTTACATATGATTTTTATTGACCTAGAAAAAGCTTATGATTGGATACCAAGAGAAGTGTTGTGGAAGGCTTTAGAGAAGAAAGGAGTTCGTGTCGCATATATTCGGGCTATACAAGACATGTACGATGGAGTAACTACAAGTGTAAGAACTCTTAGAGGAGAGATAAAGGACTTCACTATAAGGATAGGTCTACATTAGGGTTCCACTTTAAGTCCTTACTTGTTTAATCTAATTTTAGATATTCTTACGAGGGACATATAGGAAAATATACCTAAATGTATGCTATTTGTGGATGATATAGTCTTGATTAAGGAATCGCGGGAAGAGGTTAATTATAAATTGGAGCTTTAGAGACAGGCGTTGGAATGAAAAGGTTTTCGCTTGAGTAGGAGTAAGATGGAGTATATAAATTGCAAGTTTAACAAGAAGTAAGATAGAAATGATTTAGAGATAAGAATTAGAGATCACATCATATCGTAAATATTTAAATTTAAGTACTTGCGATCTTTTTTACAAAGCGATGGGAAAATTGATGGAGATGTCACACACAGGATACAAGCTAGATGGTTAAAATGGAGAAAAGTATTTAGAGTGATTTGTGACCATAAAGTACCTAGTAAACTCAAAGAGAAATTTTATCAAACTACTATATGACTAACTATGCTTTATGGTAGTGAATGCTGGGCTCTAAAGGGACAATAAGAGCAAAAAATAAGGGTAGCAGAAATAAGAATGTTAAGATGGATGTATGGTCATACAAGAAAGGATAAGATAAGAAATGATTGTATACAAGGGCATATTGATGTAGCATTTATTGAGGAGAAGATAACAGAAAATCGATTAAGGTGGTTTGACCATGTGCAAAGAAGGCCATTAGAGGCACCAGTGAGAAGAGTTGATCACATGATCTTTAGCCTTGTGAAAAAGTGCAGAGGGAGGCTAAAGAGGACATTAAAGGAAGTTATAAAAAGGGATCTCTTGGTGAATAATATCACCAAAGACTTGGCTTTTGATAGAGTCTAATGGTATTGTACGATCTATGTAACTGACCCCACATAGTGGGATAAGGCTTTATTATTGTTGTTATTGTTAGAACAAATAGTTAATCTGTTGTAAGAGTTTTTGTTTAATAAGAAAATCTATTTCCTTCCTATATTAGTCTTATGCTAGATAATTAAAACAATCCCTATTCCTTCTCGTGTTCATGACTTTCAATGTTTGTTTCTCTTATTCAAATTTCAAATTGTACCGTCACTCTTTTTCCATGAAAAATAACAAATACTTAGTTTCATGATGTCATGCTTGATGGGATGAAAAAGTTATATTTAGTTTAATTCATGCAATAAATGGCCAACCATTTTAAGATTATTATAGATTTGTTAATGTTGCTTATGCTCTCTTTCTCTTTCTCTCTCTCTCTCTCTCTCTCTCTCTCTCTCTATATATATATATATATATATATATATATATACATATATATAAAGCACATAACTGACAAATTATTAGGGTTCATCTCTGTATATGGGAGTATGCATTTTTGCAAATTTTGTTTGTTTTCATCCTTATGGTGAACATCTTTCTTTAATATAAGTTCGTGGGTTTTCATTCTTATTTGATGAAATTTCACTAAATTTGAAGATGGTGAGATGGCTTACAGGTTGGTGGCCATTGATCACACCTATGAGGTAAAAAGAAGTTGGAAATGGATAATTATTTATGGAGAACACAAGATAGTTACATTTGCTATTTTAATTTCCATTGTGTATGATGTAATTTAAAAACAGGGCCATAGGCATTCCAATTATATGTATATACATATATATTTTTTTTATGCTGGTTATTTTTTTAATCATTTTTGTTAGTGTTATGTACACTCTATACTATGCATATTTTAATATGATCTAGAGAGTGCTTCTTTTATATAGTCATCAAGTTTTGTGTACTGAGTAAGCTACATATGGTTCTTTTTTCTTTTCAGCTTTATTTAACAAGAAATTTTGATCTTATGTTATGCATTTCCCATATACATATATCAAAGACCTTCAAATAGTTATGTTTCTATTGAAATCATTAATGAGATTATTAAGCATAATGACATATCCGTACACAATAATTCAATATGCAATTCAAAGAATAACATTAGTGTTAATTACATGGATGATCATGGTGGATGACAACAAGCATAAATGCCATAGCTCATGTTTTAACCCACAAAACATTGAAGAATTAAGTTTAGCTTTTAAGACATCATTAAAGAATTAAGTTTAGCTTCTAAGACAATTGTTAACAACAAATCCTCTAAGACCACGAAAACTGTATGTGTGTTAAGTTAAATTATGAAGCACATAAGATGTCAAAAATGTCACATAGCTTGGATGATATCACTGAATCTATGGCAAGTGATTTCTTAAACATGCTAGATCTGGAGAGTGGTTCATTTGACTCAAATATTAATGTTCATCAGTAGTTTGCTAGAGAATAGCTTTGTAAGATAATTTGAGAAAGAACCTCTAATTTCTGATGACTTCGTTATTAATTTGATGCAAATAGTGATGAATTGGAGTTTGGCCATTCAACATGGATTTAATTCCATTGATTGTGCTTTGGATTCTAATTTGTATTTCATTATTCAGGATGCTAAGAGGAATCATGCAAGGGCAAGTAAATCATTAACAAATAGAAGGAGGGCCAAAGTCATTGAAGATCTAGAAACTGAGGCTTTGAATACAGCAATAGGTTTTAGATGAAAGGGATTTCCAAAACCTACAACAAACTCTTAGGTGGGTTTGGAAGTCCAATTGAGCTAGCCTATATAGAATTACCTATGCTACCTTCAATTGGACCTGGACTTAGTTCATTTGTTCAAACCAAGAATGAAGGCCTTTTGAGGTCAAGAGTCCTTCTTTCTTTGGAAATGTCGAGAATTGAGGAAGCTTAGTTATTCAAGCATCTAGTCTAGTTGTTTTACTTGTAAAAATGGGTAATAATGTAATGGAGATATTACTGCATGCGACTTTCTAGTTTATCTGAGGTTGAGGAGCTGTGTGATCATATAAATAAATTAATGCCTTTGAAGGATATTACTAGAAAATCGAGATAAAATATGTTATGGAATGCTACAGCCAGTATGGTGAGTCCTGGAAAGTTAGTAAGCATGTTAATGGCATTATTCGTGAAGTGGAATTTTCTCTTCCCTTCAACTTCATATTCCATTTTCATTATTAATTCTATTAGTCGGCAAGGCTTGTGGTAGCAGGAATTATTTTTTGCGTGGGATTCAAATTGTACCTAAAAGGAGCTTGAAGAATTTGGAAATGTTTAGAGATATAGCAACTTCAAGTTAAATTAAACAGATGAAATGATAGGCCCAGGCTATGTCTTTGGAAGATGTAGCTCCTATGACAATTAATAAGATTGAATCTTATTCAATAGAAGAACTAAGAATATAATCTGATATGTTATTAGGATGCACCATCATACTTTCTTCCTAAATGTACCACATCTATCCCTGGAGGTAAAATAGTCAATTCAAGTTATGAGCTGCCAAGTTACTACGAGAAGATAATAACATATCAGCAGTGACATTGATGATCAGAATTTAGAGCAAATACTGAATATCCTCAAAGTTCATCATCCTAATTTTAAGGATTTAAAAATCTCATAAACATGGCTATAGCCTATATAACACGTGGTGGGAAGCATAGGTTATTGGGGAACCACCTCACAGTGGCTTTTGTAAAGCAACCTAGAGATCCCGTCAGGAATTATGAACTAATTGGTGCTCCAATGCTTGTTCTAACTCAAGTAGAAAGTGTTTTTATGAACATGCAATGGAGCAAGACTTTGATATAATGTTTGAAAGAATGCAGAGAAAAACACTGCCTTATCAGATGAAGAATACAGATAATGCAAATAAAGGCAACTTTGACTTCATATTTAAAATCACTAAGATTCATCTTGCTGGTGTCAATATAAAACCTGGAAAAAAAGCTGCTTTGGTGCACAATAACTCAGCAGCAGTTTGGATTTTGATGGTTGCTTGCCAATCGCATCAGTAAGAAAGCTAAACATTCATCCTTTAAATCAAAGGCAATAAAGTAAAATTATCCTTTGTTCTCTAAAAAGTTACAGGAAGGAGGATATACCATGAAGCATTTCTACTACTATTAATGTCATGAGAACTGATGGACTTGATCTGGCAGTCATGTTTATTAAGCTCTCCTATCCAATTTTGGAAGCTTTTTTCTATCTAGATAGTCATTAATACACTATCTAGGAAGATACCTGAGATATTTATAATGCTAAAAATTTTCAAATTGCTCTATATTCTTTTTCAATTTTAGCTTTGCATACTTGAATTTTTCAAATTTTAAAATGTTTTTGCTTTTCCATCATTTTTTCTACTCTATGATACATATTCAAATTTCAATAGCATTTGGTTTAACAGAGCTAACTATTTTTTTTCTCTTTTCAATGTGCTTCTAGTAGTAAGTCTTCAATCTACTCATCTGCACCCTTTATTTTCTGAAACTATTTCATTATTTTACTACATTTTTTCTTCCTATTTGCTCTCTTAAATAATGCACATCTGGTGAACTTTTTTCTTTACAGTTTCATTACGAGACTATATCTTATAGCCTTCTGCTCATCAGTGTGGTTACTTACTTTCCTCACTATTTCTTTTGTTCTTCTTTTTGATTTATTAATTCTTCTTGCTTGGTTACAATTGAGAAAATTTCCTCACACACATCAATCATTTCTTATAATCTTCACTTATGCCCAAGCTATTCATAATAATGTTTAAAAGAACTAAGATTGTGATTATTTTCTCTTTTATTAGTTGTGTTGCTTTCAAAATCTACTTAGATATAATTTTGATGTCTAAGTTGTTCTTCATTATTGTGATTTCATTCACTTCATTGTTCTGTTAGTTTAAAACACTTTGAACAACTAGTAAGCTTGTATGTGTCATATTATTAAAGGAATCTAATTAATCTTTAGTGTAATAATCCTTTATAACAATGATATTTAAATTCTTGGTTAAACTTTTATTTTGATCAAAACTTGTGTGTCCCATGTCAACTTTTGTTCATTTCTTTAGTTTAAAATTGTCATCTATACCAGTCACAAGAAACTATTGTTTGTGCTATGAGCAAAATTCTTTTAGGGAATAATAAAGGAGCTA
The DNA here is from genome assembly GCA_020226215.1 of Sindora glabra. Classification (NCBI taxonomy): domain Eukaryota; kingdom Viridiplantae; phylum Streptophyta; class Magnoliopsida; order Fabales; family Fabaceae; genus Sindora; species Sindora glabra. The sequence goes on along the minus strand of CM035230.1, from coordinate 58,990,776 downwards.
AAAATTTTAATTAACTTTGTTCCATATAGAAGGAGTTTACTAAAATCCATGACCTTTGATTTTTGTTTCATTTATAAATTTCTTAATATTTGACCTATTACATAAGAGTTTTTTTGGATAAGAAATTCTATTTCATTCATATATTAATTTTATCCTAAATGGTAGTAAAAATAATCTCAGTTCCTTCTTGCGTTCATTTGTCTTTCACTATCTGCTTTGTTGTTCAAATTTCAAATTGCACCTTATCACTCTCTTTCCATGGGAAGGAATAGATATTTAATTTCATGATGTCATGCTTGATGTTATGAAAAACTTGTATTTAGTTTAATTCATGCTTTAAGTGGCTAAACATTTTAGGATTTATCATAAATTCATTTATGTCATTTGTGAGTTATATATACAAGGCTCAATTTATTAGGGATTCATCCTTGCATATAAGAGTTTGCCTATTTTAGTTATCTATTTTAATCTCTTTGGTGAACATCCTTCTTGAATGCAAGTTGTTCTATTTTCATTCTTATTTATTGTTTGATAAAAATTTAAGTAAATTTGAAAATGATGAGATGATTTATAGGTTTGTACCCATTAATCACACTTATGGGGTAAAAGGATGTGGGAATAGATAATTTAATGTTTCAATTTCATTTGTTGTTTTAGTTTCTATTGTGTATAATGCTTTTTTTGTGGTTATTTTTATTAGTGTTGTGTAATCTGTAAACTTTATACTCTGCATTATAATCTTTTATTATAATTTAGAGAGCATTTTTATTATATAATCATCAAATTTTATGTAATTAGTAAATTAGAAAACTTTTGTTATAGTTCCCTTCCTTTTTCAACTTTATTCGTTAAATTTTAATCTTATGCATTTTCAAATACATATATCACCAAATGGCTAAATGGCTAAGAAAGTTACTCACTGTGGATTAGTGGCATTATGTTTTATATTATTTATAGTGATGCAAAGTGCATTTGGATTGCTTTCAATTGAGTCATTAACCATTTTATAAATGAACCTTCTTTATATGGATCTTTTAATTAGTTTGATGTTGCTCATTCTAATTTTTCTTCTTTGTACATATTTTTTACTTTCAATATAATTCCTTTAGAAAGGCTGTTGAAAGGAATGGGTTTTCAACCAGTAGCTTGCAAGGCCTTACAACAAAATAATGAGGCATTTTTTTTCCTTCTATTTCCAAGTCATGTCCTTTGTTACTTTTTTTAATGGAATATTAATATTAATTTTAATTTGTTATATAATTTGATTTTTAATTTTAATTTTTATAATGAAATTATAAGTTTAAATAGTCATTAAAATAATTATTTTAGTTAAAATTTATTAATATTTTTAATTTTTAATTTCTTATATTATAATTTTGAAGAGTTATATTAATTTCTTATATTATTATAATTTCTTATATTAATGAAATTTTTGGAAAGTTTAAAATCTAACTAAAATAAAATATAGAAAGTTAATTTTCAAAAGTGTTAATTCTATGTTATTAATCAAAATAATTTTGAACACTTTTAAAAAGCTTATAAAGAAATTTATATGGTAGGAAGTTCAACTTTCTACGAAGATTTATTTCCAATTTGTGAACTAAACCTTAAAACTTTTAATGAGTATGATGACCCTTTAATTTTTATTACATTGCCCCCTATAAAAGTGGGAGGAAAAAACTCAACTTTTAGACAAGTCTAAACATTTAAAAAATTGGATGCATTTACATTAATGAAAATAAAGTTAAAAAATACTACTTATTTTGCTCCCATAAATAAAATTTTCTAAATTCATCACTAATCATGATTCATAAACTTCTTTTTGTGATTCATAAACATATTATCTACTCGTTAAAACTTTTAATAAGTATAATAGTCCTATAATTTTTCTTACATTGTCTTGTATGAAAGTGAAAAAAAAAACTCAACTTTTATACAAGTCTAAATCTAAATTGGACCTATTTACATTATTAACATAAATTTAAAGAATAAATATTTGATTATGATCTAAATATTTATCTTAATACTTATTTTGCTCCTATAAATAAAATTCTTTGAATTCATCATTGATTATGGTTTATAAATCTATTTTTTGCTTGTATCTAGAATGTGACACTACTGAGGATAAATATCCTTACTACAACGATCACTTTAGCAATAAATATAATGATTCTACAAAATATTTTTGGTAGAACAATTTAAGCAATTTCTTCTTAAATGTTAAAGACAATATAGTCATTTTGAAGGAGAAAAATGGAGATTTGTTTGTTGCTAATGATAATAATTTTTAGTAGTTTGACAAGGATATATTTGTTTAGTGCATGGAATATCAAGATAGACATATCACTTAAAAATCATTCACTCATGATATTTCATATTATTTTCATCTTCATTAACTAAGATGCTTCATATTTCATTTCATTTTTTTTGGTGAGTTAGGAATTTGTAAAACTAAACAGGCTTGAATCAAATTTTAGTAGTAGAAGGATTTTAAAGTAATTAGTTTTATACAAGATAAGTATCACATTATTCAAAAGGAATAACAGAAAAGGCTTAACTATTTTCTTTGGGCACAATATTAAGACAAGCATATTATTTTCCAACTATTCACTTAGAATATATCTTCTTCATTGTTCGAGATGCTTTCGATTTCATTTCATTTTTGAATAGTTTGATAAGGATATATTTGTTTGTTGCATGGAATATCAAGACAAATATATTATTTAACAATCATTCACTCATGATATTTCATATTACTTAGAATATTTCATCTTCATAATTTGAGATATTTCTTATTTCATTTCATTTTTCAGTGGTTTTAGACAAATTGGGTTAGGAATCTACAAAATTGAGGAGGCTTAAATCAAATTTTAGTGGCAAGAGGATTTTGAAATTGTTAGTATCTTTTTTAATGAAGGATCATATAAGGTAAGTGTCACATTATTCAAAAGGCATCAAAGAAAATGTTTAACTTTTGTTTTTTGGGTAAAATATCAAGACATAATTCGCTCAAAACATATCATCCTTATTATTTGAGATGCTTCTGATTTCATTTTATTTTTCAATGATTTTAGTTATATGAAATTGAGAATATGTATAAATGACGAGTGGTAAAAGATTTTAAAGTTGATATTGTTTTGAGTTGTTAAGAGTTTTTCTTTATAGAGAATGATATGGGGTGAGTATTAGTTGCATTAATTCAATGGTATCAAAGAAATGTTTTAACTATTTTCTCTAGGTTGAATATTAGATAACCATACCACTTTACAATCATTCACTAGCAATATTTCATCATCATTTGAGGTGCTTTTAATTTCATATCATTTTTTTAATGATTTGGGATAGATTAAGTTAAGGACCTAGATAAATCAAGGGTGGCAATTTGGGTCAAACAGGTTAGCCATATAACTTATTTAATAATTTTAATTGATAAATTTTATATTATAAAATTATTTATTAAATTTAATTACTTACTATTTTTTATAAAAAATATTTTTAATTATTAATAAAATACTATTTTAAAATTTTATTATTATTTTATTAAAATAAGAATTTTATATTTTATTATATATATTTATTTATAATTACATTATTAATGATTTCTTAAATAAATTTTTTAAAAATTTAAAATAAATTATTATATGGGTATGTGTGTCAACTTAAACCTGAATAAATGTGTCGTATTAGAAATTATCACCCTTTGAATAAATTATGAGGCTTGAATCTAGTTTTAATACTAGGATTTTCAAGCTATTATTATTGTGAGTTGTTAGTATTTTATTTATTTATTTATTTTTAATGGTGGATGATATAAGGTGAGTATCAGTTGTATTGATATGAAAGCATCAAAGATAATGTTTAATTATTTCCTCTAAATTTCATGGTGGATGATATAGGGTGAGTTTATATTGATCTAATGGCATAAAAGATAATATTTAACTATTTTTTTTAGGTGAAATATCAGGACAACTATATCACTTTATGATTATTTATTCATAATATTTTGTTTTCATTAGCAAAGACACTTTTGATTTTGTGATTTTTGATAGAATAAGTTAAGAATTTACATAAATGATGAAGTTTGAATCTAACTTTAATACCTAGAGGATTTTGAAGTAATTATTTTTTTAAGTTCTTAGCATTCTTTTAGAGATTACGAGATGGAGTGAGTATCAATTGCATTAATTCAAAAGTATCAAAGTAAATATTTAACTATTTTCTTTAGGTGAAATATCAGGACAACCATATTACTTTATTGTCATTTGCTCAGAATATTTCATCCTTATCATCTAAGATATTTCTTATTTCATTTTATTTTTAATGATTTTGGACAAACTATATTAGGAATTCATATAAATGATAAGGCTGGACTTTAGTTTTAGTAACAACCATATTACTTTATTATCATTCTCTCAGAATATTTCTTCCTTATCATCCAAGATACTTCTTATTTCATTTCATTTTTCAATGATTTTGGACAAATTATATTGGAAATTCACATAAATGATGAGAGTGGACTTTAGCTTTAGTGTTAGGAAGATTTTGAAGTTGTTACTTTAAGAAAATATTTAACTATTTTCTTTGGGTGGAATATCAAGACAACTATATCACCATACTATTGTTCATTTAGAATATTTCATCTTTGTCATCCAAGATAATTGTTATTTCATTTCATTTTTCAATGATTTTGGACAAATTATATTGGGAATTCACACAAATGATGAGGTTGGACTTTAGTTTTAGTGATAGAAAGATTTTGAATTTGTTACTTAAGTTGTTAGTTTTTTTTTTCTTTTATGAAGGATGATATGTCTTTGGGTATTTCATTTTTTGTTATTTGATGTATTGATTTGAAATAAAATTTCAACTTGGTTCAACCAAGATTGCTCATAGATGACTTGGAATTTGCTTTAAGGGTTAAACTACTAATAAGCATGTATTATGTTTTATCAATGTTTTTTTAAGTGGATAGTGATTATGAAAGATTAAATGTTATTCTTAAAATCTTACATATTTTTTATTTGAATATGACTATAATGCTTTATAATCATAATAAATTTAATGATTATATTTTGTTTTATTTTGTTGAATTGCAATAGAATTTGTTTCATCCTTGTCATCTAATATACTTCTTATTTCATTTCATTTTTCAATAATTTTTGGATAGATTATATTAAAAATTCACATAAATGATGAGGTTGGACTCTAATTTTAGTAGTAGGAAGATTTTGAAGCTGTTATTTTAAGAAAATATTTAACTATTTTCTTTGAGCGGAGTATCATGGTAACTATATCACTTTATTATCATTTGCTCAGAATATTTCATTATTATCATCTAAGATGCTTCTTATTTCATTTCATTTTTCAATAATTTTAGATAGATAATATTGGGAATTCACACAAATGGTGAGGATGGACTCTATTTTAGTGGTAAGAAGATTTTGAAATTATTAATATTTTTCTATGGAGGATGATATGTTTTTGGATATTTAATTTTTTATTATTGATGTATTAATTTGAATTAATATTTCAAATTAGTTTAACAAAGATTGTTAATAGATGACTTGAATTTTACTTCAATGGTTAAACTAATAATAAGTATGTATTACATTTTATTGGTATCTTTTTAGGTGGATAATGATTACGAAAGATTATCATATTACTTTATAATCATAATAATTAAATTCTATTTTATTTTATTGAATTGCAATAGAATTAAGATTTCAACTTGGTTCAACAAGATTGCTAATAAATGACTTGGATTTTGCTTCAAAGGTTAAACTAATAATAAGTGTGTACTTTATATTTTTTCGGTGTCTTTTTAAGTGGATGGTGATCATGAAAGATTAAATGTTATTCTTGAAATCTTACATATTTTTTATTTGAATATGACTATAATACTTTATAATCATAATAAATTTAATGATTATATTTTGTTGAATTGCAACAAAATTAAAAGTTTTATAATATTATAAAATAAAAAATATTGCATAAAATTTTTGTAATCTAACCTAAATTTAAATATTTATTTTAAATATTGAACTATTATTGTATTTTTATGTATGTAATATGCAATAATATTAGTTTAAAAAGTAAAATAAAATCTAATAACTTACTTTATTAATCAAAATAAAAAATTATAATTATTTTATACCCATAATAGAATAATATAAGTATCATTATAGTCAATTTCTAAAGAAATCATTTGTCCATTTTTACATATTTAATCAATTTATGTAATTTATTTTAATTTATATAATAAATTTTCTATAGTTGCATAGTATTTTGAAAAAAATTATATAATAATTTTATTTTATTTTTTTTAAACTCTAAGCATAAAACAAAACCTCTTTTGTCATTCTTAATAAAGTAAATATACTTTAATTCTTTTCAAATTTTATTTTACAATGTTTAATAGTGTAAAATAATAATATTTTTACTACAATTTTTCTCCAAACATATTATTGAATCTATAATTTATAATTTAACCCTTATTGTTTTATTTTATGTAATTACATCTTAAAAGTTTAAATAATTTTTAATTAGGTCTAGCTATCAATTTTTATTAAATAAAACATGAACTAGATTAGAAATCAATGACAATTCTATTTTTTTTCCATTTTCCATTAATGATTTTAAGGGGAAAAAAACCTTTTAAAAAGCTTTTATGTCACATGCAAACTTCTTTAAATAAATCAATGAAGATAATTTTTTATATTAGCCAAAATTTTACAAAATAGCCTGATACAAGATAAGTCTATATTTTTGTGAAGCTAACAGACCATAATGATTTATGATAAAAGAAACATTAAGGAATAGAAAAATTCATGCATCTATCAATCATGTTTTTATCCAAAATATAATGTTGTAACCTCATCAAAAGAACTATCGCTCCAATTCAATAATAGATTTCTCGATATATTTAGTATATGATTGCTTCAACCTCGATGGCTTCTTAAATGTTAATGACAAAGTTGTAAGTTTTCTAGAGCACACAATGATAGGGTTTAATACATCATTCAAAATGTAAAGAATTCAAATAATATTAGTTGGATTTTCCCTAGTTCATTACGACAATGACAAATATATATACTTTGAGGTTAAGGTTAGATCTCATACGAGAAACAATATAACTAGAGGAGCAGTTCACTTTTTGGATCAGATGGAACTTGAAAATACAACCATATCCATGAAGACACTAAAAGATTGCTCCTAGTGGTATAGATTTAAATGGTAAACCACAACACATATTAAGTCTGCAATATTGGGGTTGCGACACTTCCACAATCATATCACTTGACAACTGTGATACTTTTCAAAATTTTAGGCATAGCGGTGAGTTACAGTTCCAACAATCATAATATAATATTGCATATTGTATTATAATTGTAACATACACAACAATTGCAATACAATTATATACAAAATTTTCTTATAAAAAAAGTTGCAAATTTTGATATTTTATTTTACAAATATGTTTTATTTAATATAATATGATATTATGCTAAATTAATAGAATTAATATAAAATAATATAATTAACAGTGATTATATAATTTATATTATATTTTGTGACTATGAAATAAAATTGTATCGTAATTGCCCAATTTCACACTTTTTTTTTTGGGCTTTTGTAACACCCACAATTACAAAAGACATATTGCAACAACAACCATAACTATAATTTAGAACAATGTCGAAAATTACATTATAATTTCAAAGCTCAGTGAATTATAGCGCTAATATCACAGGCTTAAACATAAAATGTTGATTTGTTTTGAAGATTTCAGGTTAATGCTACTAATATTAACCACCTTTACTCTGTCTCAATGTTGAGAACAAAACCCCATTATATTCTTATGAAAATCCAAAAATTCAACTGTGACTTACGAAAATAAATTTGAATTATAATTCAAGATCAAGGATTAGTTCAACTTTTCAGATTACGCCAATGAGTCCCATATGTAGTCAAATAATTTGCTGTTAATTAAAGTAGGGGTGACCAAGAATAAGGTCAAACTGCGTTTGGAATCTTTGGATTTTGCGTGTACACATCTTTACGATTTAAACTCGAACCAACTTATTTTGATATATTGTTAGCCCACCCCAGCCTTGCATGCCCCACTGATCAAATTTCATTTTAATAATATAATATAATATAATTAAAATTTATAAACATATAAATTATGAAGGATTTTAATATACAAATGTTGTTATGTTATATTCTATGCAAAAATATTTTTGTCAATAACTTTGGCGAAAATACAAAAAAGGCCTTTAATTTCAAAGCTCAGTAGAATTATAGCGCTAATATCACAGGCTCATCCATAAAATGTTAATTTGTTTTGAAGATTTCAGGTCAATGCTACTAATATTAACCACCTTTACTCTGTCTCAATGTTGAGAACAAAGCCCCATTACACAATAATACAAAAATGGCTTTAAAGTGTGGCTTATGCCACATAATTCCCTGAAAATTTCAAAATTTATAAATAATTCACCAAAGTTTTTAGAAAAATAAAAATATTGAAATTTCAAGTAAAACAAATAGCAAAAGACAACGTTGAGTACTTATGACTTTTTTTAACCATTTTTTTTTTAAAATAGAAAAGTAATTAAAAAATAAAAATATATATTTTATATTTCTAATTACAGTTTAGTCCAATTTCAATAATAATTTTCTCAAAATATTTATAATATAAATATATTACAAAATCAATTCTATTGTTAATAATTTACTTTAATAGAAAGCTCATATTTAAAAACTTTATTAAATTTACATTAAAAATAGTTAGAATTACTCACTAGTGACATACATACCTTTTTTTAAAAAAATTGAATTGTCAATAGTTTCACCTTTTTTTAAATTTCAAAAAGTTATTTATAAACTTTAAAATTTTAAGAAATTATGTTACACTAAATTATATTTTAAGGGACTTATTTGTATTTTCCACTTAATTTTACGAGGCCCTATGTTCAAAAACTACGTGCATAGCCGGTAAATTGAAGAGATAGCGTTAGACTATTTTCCTTACGTAATGGCACAAGCTTAAGGCTTGATCAATGTATATAAATAGAATAGCTGCATTATTTTCCGGATGACTTTTACTAATGCCATAGTTCATTTAGTGTAAATTTTTTATAGATTAAATTATGTTTTAATTTGATAAGATGAAAATTAATAAAAATACTATATGCATTAAAAATAAAATTCAAAATTAAATTCTAGATATTTTATATTGATTAAATTGAGTTTTACTAATTTTTTTTACCATCCTGTATTAATTAACATCCCTCAAAATCCAATTTTGGATTCTGTTTATATAGCACTGCTGAATAATTTATATTAACAATTCATTGTTATCATTTTATTTTTTCTAAATTACAAAAATGTTTAAAATTGTTCTATTATTTTTTAATGTAATCCACTTAATTTATCGTTAAAATTAAATATGGTTATAAATATTTCTTTTTTGAATTCCTTCATGATCATACTTTTAATTATAAACAACTATAATTTATTTTATCTTATAATTATAATGTTTCATATAACATATATGCAATGCCCCATGTTTTGACCCAAGACATTAAAAGAGAAAATAACTGTTATAACTAAGAGTCTAAGACAATATCAATAAATTTGTGGTTATGGAGTATAGTCCAGAATAGAGAAAGAAGAAACATCACTTTGGTATAAAACTAGTGTTAAAATAACTAGGTTCAAATTTCCGGGAGTTGGTATAAAGTTTATCCATGGGTAGCTGAATAGTTAAACCAGATTTTCTTAGGGTGTTTCAGGAGTTGTTTGTTTCGTACGTAAAGTCAATTTTTATATGATGTTAAAATTTTCAAAAAATAGCTTTTTATATAAACTTCTCAATAAATACTTGAAGTTATTTTGTAGAAATAACTAGTTATATTTTATTTTGCTCAACTTTAAACTTTTTCGAGAATGCTAAAAAATAATTATTATATTATTAATATTATATAATATAAATTAATAAATTTTTATTTTTATTAATTAAATTTAATGAGTATAATTTTATTTTTGTATCCATAAAAAATATAAGAATTAAAACTTATCTACGGAGAAATAGATGAGTAACTTCTCATGCTCTATAAGAAATACAACTTTCTAAGAAATTATATTTCTTTTAATTTATTAAATAATGGTTAACCAAATAACTCTCTCACTTTTTTTTTTGAGCCATAATATTACTACAAATCAAATTACTTCTTAATATTTCCTTGAATTTTTTTTTCAAGCCCAGTATTTTGATTCATCTTACAAATATTTGAAGTTTAATCATATATAAATGTATAAATAGTTCGTGAATTGCCGTTTAGTCAAGACATATGAGTTGTTTTATGTATTAGTTATGGAATACACGTGTTCTTATAGGCTTTTATCATTTTATCGAATTTCAAAAAATAAAACTTTAATAACATTTATGTAAAAAAAATTTCTCAATTTATTTAACTTGTGATTTTTATGTCAATTTAATTGTATTCGTCTGACCTTTTTTTTTGTAGTTGATTACATTTTCTTTTTAACATGACTTTAATTAATTATTATATTTTTTATCCTAAAGTAGGCCACATTAAATAATGTAATTAATTTTAAGGAATATTTATTTTTTAAAAGAGAAAAATTCAACATTATTTTTTAGTTTTCATTTTTATATCATTTAATTAAAAGATGGTTTAGTTGTTAGTGCATATGAATTTTTTATGAAACAAATTGTGACATTAGCAAAAATGATTATCCAAATAGTCACATCCTCAACAAGAAAATAATTTAAGTCTAGTATATATTGCAATGTAATAATTCTTCATAAATAATAAAGAATTATTTAATTTTTCATTAACTAGATATAATAAAATTAATATAAATAAACATTACAATAAAGATTATATTAAATTATTATTTAATAAATTTAAATTTTTTACATTAAAAATATAAAATTAATTTGTACGCAAATATTTATTTTTGTAGAATAATTTAATAAATAAGAAATTATAATAATAATGTTTTATAATAAATTTTAATTTAACAAATAATATATAGAATTTAAATATTATTAAAATAAAATAATATATTTAAATAAATTATAAAATATACTCATGTTATTATGTATCATTTTTCATATAAATAGTTAATTTTATCAAATATTTTTATTTAAATAACTAATATTATTTATTAGTCAAATCAATTAATACAATTAACTATTAATTAATAATTAATTAAATTGCTTAATCACTAATATAATTAATTAATTCCCAAACACACAATTACTAAAAGTATAGATCCTATTTGTTGATTCATTTTACTTTGGACACATTACTGAAATCAAAAAGTAATTAGAGTTTATGCAACTTCGCATTAGTTTTTGGACAGTGGAGGAAATTTTATAATCCATTCATTAACCTTATAGCATGAATGAAGTAAACATCTATGTTCGATATGTATTAAACTTTGATTTCTATCTTCGAGATCACTCACCTTCTATCCAACTTTTCTTGAACTAGCTAGTTCAACTAGCAATTTATAGGATAACCATTCCTTGAATTCTATTGTTAGGACATAACTTTCCTCTAAGGAAAGAAAGATCCGAGTTGGCAACTTGTGATTAAAGGAAATTCATTTGAGGTAGGTATTCAAAGGCAAAACTCAATATAAGTTCACCCTTAATAGCTCTAGGTACTGATGAAGACCTCTAGGCCATATTTTTGTCAATTGGGATGAGGAGTGGATCTTATTACGTTTGTCAGTTATACAAAAGTTACATCTATTTTAAATGTGAACTTCTCACTTTTATTTTAATAGATATATCTTTTGATGATCTTAATACAATAATGTAATATAAATAGAAGGTACCTATTATAGTGTCTCTAAGATTTTAAAGCCCTAAAATTCACCTAAGTATAAATATCAAAATAATATTTAGAAACAAATTATTGAAATAATTATAATATAATTTTATAATTAGTTTATAATTAAAAAAGAGAATATTAAAATTCTTTCGTACATTTTTTATTATGTATATATATTGTATGGTTCAAGTTTATATACAACAATTTAGGACAATATAAACGACACTTATATAGATGTGACCAAGACTTTGTTGTTTGTATAGGCTTATGAAAATTTAAATTTAAAAAAAATTAAAAACATCTATCAGATGACATTTGTCATCTGTATATACATGTAGTCTGTATGGATTATGCAGATCCGATCTATACAAATAATATTATCATCTGTATAGATCATGTTGTCTGTGTAAAAGGAGCTTATACAGATGATAGCATTATCTATATAGGTCCTTTTAAATTTTCTTGCCCGAAAAATATGACAGAACCTATACAGACGATCCTGTCATTTGTATAAGGTCACTCTATATAGACCACTCATGTGGTCTATATAGAGTGATCGTATACAAACAATAGGGTTGTCTGTATACCTGTCGTTTGTATAGGTCCCCTCATATATTTTTTTAAAAAATTTTTGAGGGAACTTATACAAATGACTTAATTGTTTATATAGGAGCACCCTATACAGACCACTCATCTGGTTTGTATCGAGTGGGCCTATACAAACGACACTGTTGTCTGCATAGGTCCCCTTAAATTTTTTTCCCTAGGAAATATAAGATGACCTATACAGATAATCCTATTATCTGTATAGGCTTACTCTATACAGACTACATGAGTAATCTGTATAGAATTACCCTATACAAATGATGATGTCATTTATACAGGCTCTCCCTATACAGACCACATGAGTGGTCTATGTTGAGTTAGCCTATACAAACAATAAGGTCGTCTGTGTAGGTCCTTTTATTTTTTTAAAAAAAAATGAAAGGACCTATAAAAAAAATAAAGGGACTTATTCAAACAACAACCTTGTCATTTGTATAAGTCTTGTCATAATTTAAAAATATATATATGAAGGGACCTATATAAACAATACTATTATCTATATAGGTCCCTTTTTATATATTTTTAAAAAAAATATATAAGAGAATCTATACAAATGACCTTGTCATCTATATAGGCTCTCTCTATACAATTTTATATATTTATTAGGTTAATTGTATTATTAGTTAGGTAGAAAATACAATGATGAAATTTATATTGAGGTTCACAAAAATGTAATATATCTCATAATGCAAAATTTTTAGTAACCTTTCCAACCATTTAAAAAATAAATAATAAAACTATTTGACGACAAATGCATATAAACATCTAGTCCAACAACCTTCTCTATATAAAATATATTCTCTTCTATATAAATCAAAATTACTAGTCAAGTTAAATGTAATTTTAATATATTATTAATATAAAATATATTATATTATGAATAAACAAAAAGAAGATACATTATAATAATATAAATAGTAAAAGGCTACTAATATATTGAAAATTTTAAGAATAAAATTAAGAATAAAACTACATCAATATAGTTTAAAATTTTTAACATGTTGAGAGGCTGTTAATATATTAGAAAATCTAAGAATAAAATTATGAATAAAACTACATCAGTATAGTTTAAAAATTTTAAAACATTGAGAGGCTATTAATATATTTGAAAATTTAAGAATAAAATTAAGAGTGAAACTACATCAATGTAGTTTAAAAATTTTAACATGCTGAGAAGCTGTTAACATATTGGAAAATCTAAGGATAAAATTAAGAATAAAACTACATTAATATAATGTAAAAATTTTAACACATTAAAAGGCTGTTAACATATTAAAAAATGTAAGAATAAAATTAAGAATAAAACTACATCAATATAGTTTAAAATTTTTAACACGTTGAAAGGCTATTAGAAAATTTAAGAATAAAATTAAGAATAAAACTACATCAGTATAGTTTAAAAATTTTCATACGTTGAAAGTTTGTTAATATATTGAAAAATTTAAGAATATCAATAAGAATAAAACTATATCAATATAGTTTAAGGTTTTAGCATTTTGAAAGGTTGTTAATATGTCCTAAAAAATTAAGAACAAAACCACATTCACATTTAAAAACTATTAGTAAAATATTCATTAAGGGCTTTAAGAAAATAAAATTTAATAAATAACTTGGTTTACAATATTCATAAGAATTTTACAATTTATATAAGCCATTATTTTGAATCACTATAAAGATATTAATGATCCACCAAAAATACCATAAATGTCTTTAAATATATTTGTTGAATATTGTCATTTAATAGTATGATGTATATGTTCCAATCACTAATGAAACAATTATATATATAAAAATCCACCACATTAAGTTTGAAATATTTTTGCATTATAACCTTAAATCCATTCAAGAGTTAGTTGATCTTTATAGATGAATTAACCTTTGAATTATCTAGAGGATATAGACAGTTTGGGATATGTCCTTCAGTTATTGTGCTAACCTTATTTACTCGTTATTTCACTTTATTAAAATTTCTTTCTTTTCCATTATTCTCTGGGTGTGTACTATATCGGTCTATAGTATACACACTTGAAGAACAATGGAGGGATGTTGCCAAAATTTCATTAGCGGTGAAATACATCGTGGATAAGTGGAGACAGTAATTAGGTGAATATCTTGAATGGGATAAGGCTATGCCTATTAGAATTGGAGCAATAAGGTGGATTTAGGGCATATAACAAATATGCACTCATAATTGAACTATATGATAACTTGTGACTTTGTAAGCTAGTTACACCATATCTGTTAAGATCGATCATCCAATGCATATTGAAATGGTGCTACTGCATTTATAGATAGAGCCAGAAACTTTATCTATGATAGGGGATGGTAAGATGCCCATGCAAGAAGTGTTCAAGTATATTTTACTAGACATTGGAAACCATGGAAGCACACCTAACAAATAACAGATTCGATCTGTTGTACATGAATTGGGTTTATCATGGTAGGGGGTATGTATTTAGGGCCGATGTTATGCATAAAGTACTTACTAATGATGCTAATGAGATGATTGATATTATATATAACTTTATTATCCTTCATACCACTAATGAAGTGGATAATAATGATAGAGTTCAAAATGAGGATATTTTGGGAGGGAGACACACACATCATGGACAAGCCTTTGATGACCTATTTACAGAAGTTGAAATAGAATTATACCCCAGTTGCATAATATTTTCTCTGCTAAACTTCTTAGTTAAGCTCATGTATTTGAAGGTACTTCACAAGTGGATGAATAAGTTATTCGACTTTCTACTGAAATTACTAAATGAGGCATTACTAAAGGATAACAAATTGCTCAGGTCACATTATAATGCAAGGAAATGACTTAATAAGTTAGGATTAGGGTACGAATTAATTCATGCCTATAAGCATGATTCTACACTCTTTTGGAAAGAGCATGCCAAAAATAAGATATGTCTAATTTGTGTGGAGAGTTAGTGAATTGATAAAAATGCAAAAAAGGAAAAAGTTCCTCAAAAGGTGTTGTAATATTTTTCATTAACCCCTAGATTGAAGCGGTTATACGAATTGAGGCACACAGTAAAACATATCATATGGCATCAGATGGGATGATCCACCCAGGATGGGGTTTTACGACATCTTGCTGATAAGGAAACTTAGTAGAATTTTAACATAAGGTATCTTGATTTCTCAACAAAGCCAAAGAATATCCAGTTAGGTTTAAGTGCAAATGGATTCAATCTTTTTAGTGACATAAGCCTGTCATATAACATGTGGCTAGTTGTGATGACCACTTATAATTTACCACCTTGGCTTTGTATGAGAAAATCATTTTTCATGTTAACGCTACTAATCCTTGAGCCACAATCTCCAAGAAAAGACATAGATGTCTTCTTAAGACCACTTATCGAAGAATTGAAACAATTATGGGAAATTGAAGTTGAAACCTAAGATACTATTACAAATAGCATGTTTAAGATGCAAGTGACATTAATATGGATCATGAATGACTTTCTCGCTTAAAGTAGTATATCAGGTTAGAGCAGACAATGGTACAAAACATGTCCTACCTGTAATGAAGACACGTCATCAATGTGGATTAGAAGGAAAATTGCTTCTGTTGGTTATCATCGATTCCTTCCGAGAAGCCACAACCAGTGAAATAGTAAAGACTGTGATGGAAAGAACAAAAGGAAGGCCTTTCCTGAAAAGTTTACTAATGACATGATTATGGGCTAGTTAAGCAAAGTACGTTAAAGAGTGCTTATAAAACCCATACAATGAGGTGGAGTTAAGAGGAAAATAGGTGTAGATGAACTTAATTGGAGAAAGAAGAGTATCTTCTTTAAACTTTCATAGTAGCCCATAATGATCTTGATGCATAATATTGATGTGATACATGTTAAGAAAAATATATATGATAGCATTATAAGTACATTCTTAGACATTGAACATAAATTAAAAGACACAAACAATACAAAGTGTGACCTAGCTGACATGAACATTAGGCTAAAATTACACTTATACGAGGGGAGGGGGAGGTGGATGAAACCATATCCTTGATACACACTCAATTAAGATAATTGACGTCATTTTATCAATTCATTAAAAATATGAAGTTTCCTTATGGGTTTATTGAGAAAGAATATGGTCGCTATTAACACCAAGATCAAGGGGTTAAAGTCTAATCACTGTCATGTAATTATGCAATGATTGTTACCCCTTGTAGTGCGACCATTTTTGCTAAAAGAGCTAGCACTACCAATTATTGAGTTATGCAATTATTTTAGCCAAATTTGTGCAAGAACTCTAAACAAGTGAGATGTGAAGCAAGTTAAGGAAGATATTATGCTAATCTTATGCAAACTTGAGAGGATATAGCCTCCAAAATTCTTTAATATAATGGTCCATGTAGTAATGTACTTGCTTAAGGAAGCATTACTGGGGGGTCTTGTTCATTTTAGGTGAATGTGTCCATATGAGAGATATATAAAGAAGCTAAAGGACAATGTTAGGAACCATGCTCGACTTAATAGTTCCATTACTAAAGGATCCTATTCATTGTAGGTGGATGTATCCATATGAGAGTATATAAAGAAGTTGAAGGGCTATGTTAGGAATCATGTTCGACTTAATGGTTCCATCGCTGAAAGGTATGTCATAGATGAGGCATTGACATTTTATTCTATGTTTCTACAAGGGGTGGAAACAAAATTCAAACAACCTCATTGTAACCATGATATAGCCAATATAAGCATAGAAAGGTAACTATTAATTTTTAGGTCTCAATGTTAACCCATTAGCAGCAAGCATATGGTTCATTTAGATAGGAGGAATTGACATATAGCAATATGATACATCCTTAACAACTATTTTAAAATTTAAAAATATTTAGAGTAAGTCCCTTAAACTATTTTGCATTTCATCTAGTTCATTCTAGTTCCAATGAGCCTTTTGTATTATGTAGTGAATATAGATGACAATTATAGGTAAGTGGTTGCTAGAACATTGAGCACTTGCAGAGAACCCAATTTCCTTCATAATTTTACTCAAAGGTAAATGGATCCCCCGAGGTAATTGACAAGATGTTATCTTTAGCTTTTGGACTAGGGTTCACAGTTATGTCATGTCCAATGTGTGTGGTAAATAGAGTTCATTTCATAATTACTTATTAAGACATAAAGCATAAGATACAAAATAGTGGGGTTTCTATGCCTAGAATAAAAAATAACACATTTTACGATATTTTTGAAGAAGTCATAAGTTAAGTTGTTTGCATAAGTACTCTATGATTCTTTTTAAATGTAAATAGTATGACACTGACAGTAGAAAAAGGGAAATTACCATAGACAAAAATATAATAAGCATTTTTATCAGTGCTCATTGGTACAGAGATGATTTGTATACATTTGCATCTTAAGCACGACAAATTTATTACATTGATGATCCCTTCAATAAATTAACTGGTAAGTTATAATTAATTTGGTGCATCGTGATGTATGGAATGTTCCTAATTATGACAATATTAATGCCAATAGAGTATCCTAATTGTAGGATGATAACTTTGCAAACTCTGCCCTCACAGTAGATCTAGGAGATTTTACTTTGATTACCTTATGGGATTAGAACCATGACCTTCATTCTGTTTCATCTTTTAGAAATGTTCATCTCATTTCACAAATATCTGATAACTTTATAAATGATGATGATATAGAAAATTAAACCACTGGGGACTACATGAAACAGGAGATTTTAGAGTCCACTGATGATAACTCAACTAATGAAGAGGATAATGACCTTGCCATATTCATTGATGATAAATCTGATTAAGATTAGGTCTTTTGGGTTTCTTAAGTAGTTATTAAGTATTATATTTTGAAAACTTTAGATTTTATGCTAAGTATCATCTATAATCAAGTGCACTAATTAATTTTGAATAACTTATTTCATACATGCAAATGTAATTTATCGTAGAGGGATAAATTATTTTTTTATCAGGAGTATGACTTACTTATTATCGTAATAACTATTATATGTGCTTGATTATGTATAATAATGCTTGATAACCATGGTTGATATTATGTCACACTATCATAGAGGAGATAGTGGACACAACCCACCTTCAGACACCACTCGTATTCCTTTCCAGTATGAGATAAGTGAAATTGGTTATACTCAAGTATTTTACTTTATAGTTTTTTCTGCAAATATATGTTCTTAATAGTGTTTTATATTTGAAAACTACATCGAGTCAATGGTATTACAGCAAATCAAGATCCTTAACCCTCCACTAGAAAATATAAAAGAATAATGGTAGGCAATTGCTTATAAGCTTTGATAAAACAAGTACATGGTAGGTAATTGGTTCGAATTCAAAGCATTTTGCACGTGATATAGGAGTGCTAGTTAGGCAATATTATGAGTCTTTCTATAAAAATTGAAGGCAAGTGCTCAAGGAGCAACAAGAGCATGTTATGTAAGGAGTTTATGTGAGTAATGTGAAATATTTTTTATATTGTTATTTATTTAATATTGAGATTGATGGGAACAATAATTGAAAATTCTTTCATATATTCCAATATAGTCCTATTTTGAATTTGTGAATATTAAGCTTAAGAAGTAGTAGTACACAATTATTAGTATCCAATGGACAACAACTAATCGATATAACAATTGGAAGTCCATATTCCACCAGCATTTCTTGCAGCATAATGATCAAGAGGACATTTATGATCTCAACAGTGTTAGGCAAGCTTATTCTCCTAATATCTTAATATATTGGAATAAGTTATGTACATACTTCAATTGTAATGAGCATAAGGTAAGGTTGAAGTACAATTAGTTACTTGCCATTTTTTACATTCAATTTATTTGTATTCTAATTACAAATATTTTGGTTTAAATGTTTAAGAGTTATCCAAAAACTCAGACAATAGGTCAAAAAAGTTGTACAATGATCACCATGGATCAAAGTCTATTGTAGTAGCACTACATGATAAGGTATTTTAACTTAATATTTCTGTATGGTGCTATTGTCCAAAGCCTTACTAATTATTAATATCATCTTTTGAAATTGGTATAGAGAAATAAGGACATAAGTGAATTGTAGTCAATGAGGGAGAATTTCTGTGAGCATCATACATATCACACAAAGGAATGGGTGGATTTAGATGCTCAAACTGCTTATGTAAGTAATTACTTTCTGATTAAATAATTTTAATTACTATATGAAAAGTTTTTCATTGAAACTATATGTTTATGTTTGAAAAATCAAAACTAAGATGCTAGAATTGGTCACCCATCGATTTTCACAATCCAGTGTTTCCTCCAGCAGCTCCTTGGTAGGTTCGCCAGATGTTGATGAGCCTACTATTGTTGATGAGGTATTCGATACCTGTTAAGGGCATAGAAAGGCAATTGGTTATGTGCTTGCTATAACAATATATGGCACCAGCAGCACCAATTCATCCATTATAACATTTCCTTTGAGGACATATCAAGATGTAGCATTTATGGAAGAGGTGCAAACCTATATCATCGAAACTCAGCAGGCTTTAGCTAACGTAAATGAGTGTATTCACCATCATAAGGAGCTGCAATAGAAGAATCATAATCTCTTTGAAGGCATGCATGATGCTTTATAGTCCATGGAATTTTCTCTCCTTTTGCTTGAGGTGCCATCACCTTCTCCTCGGATGAAAATCCCTTGATAAAAGTACCATCCAGATTCACTTCTAAATTATCTTTTTCTTCATAATATCCCCTAATTCCTCAATAGTAGCGACCCTCGCCCCTATCCTAACCATAGCTACATCCATCTCCACTTCCACTCCAACCGTGACATCTACTTTCAAACAATAGAGAGGATAATAATGATAATGGCAGAAGGGACTATTATTTTAGATAGTTTATATCATGCAAATTTGTTTTAATACTTTATAGTATATATCTATGTAAATTACCTAATTTATTATTTAATTTTTGAAGTTAGTTTATATTCCATTTTTTTTTATAATTGATTATGTTAGATAATTATTAACATCTCCAAATTTAAAAAATTATGATCATTTTATTTTAGTTATATGTAAATAACTAACTATGAACACATATGTGAAAAAAATAATTAATATAAATGTAAAAAATAAATAACTAAATATGATATGTAAAAAAAATTATAGTCCTACATAGAATTTTGTTTTGTTTTTTTAAAAAATGACTTATATAGACGATAAAGGCTATACAGGCCACAAATGTTATCTGTGTAGGTTGGAATTATATAAACACAAGGCTATACTGATGATAGAGCTATACAAACTACATAGGTCGAACCTAAACTCTAAACCTTAAACCCTATACAAGTCGAACATATACAAATGACAAAGCTATACAAACCACATAGAGTCATCTAGCCTTTATCGTTTGTATAGGTTCGACATATACAAATGACAATTATGGTATGTATAGCTCTTATCATCTGTATAAGTCTTACCTACATAGACAATAACTGTGGTCTGTATAACACTTATTGTTTGCATAGATCCATCTATACAGATGATAGATGCCATCTGTATAGGTGTAACCTATACAGACAACTAAAAAAAATATTATCTTTATAAGATGCAACAAGTATGATTCTATACAAAGACTCAATACAAATGACATTGTCATCTGTAATAATAATACAAATGACAAATCAAGTCTATACAAATGACTTATGTGGTCTGTATAGCCTTTTTTTGTAGTTTCACTTATTATTCAAGTTAAGGAAGCTCAAATTCGAATTAAAGCTTCTTAAGTCTAATTACTTAATTGAAGCCTTATTTTTTTCAAGTATAGATATGGCTTAGGGTTTATATAGACCGCATTTCCCTAAAATGAAATTCTTGATCATTCTGTTGAATTAATTAAAATGAAGAGATGAAGCTCATAAAATGAAAGGATTAGTCTTCTACATCAAACTTTATTTGCATTTTTCATTGAAATCGAGGCATACATTAACCTCATATAAATCAGGCCTTTGCTCTCATGCTTAAAATGAAAATTAAACCTAAACATTATAAGAAGTACACTATTAAGTCATCAGTTGATTGAAATCACTTTTTATGTCAACCAAAATTACTAAATGCATTAAGAACGCATAGAAAAAATATGCTTCCTCTATCTTTTTTTATTTCTTATTCAATATGTTATATAAGATTAAAAAAATATTAAATAATTTTAATTAATTTAAAATTTATTTATGCTTTCAATGGTCTTTTATCTCTTCCCATTATTATTTTTTCTTTCATTATCTCTCTACTAATCTTTCTCTTATTATAAAAAAGTTAAAATGTAAAAAAATATTTTTTATTGTATTCCTAAAATGATGATAAAAAAATGGATTTTTCCCCATAAAAATAACAAATATAAGGAAATATAAGGACCATAATTAAGGTTTTCATTTAACCAAACTCTTATAATCCATATAAAATAGAAAATTAACACAATTTAAAAAAAACACGATAAAGATTTGATAAATGTGGTATTGATCTTGTCATGAAACGTCTTACAACAAAATTCCTGCATGCATCAATCTCTCCACCATAAGATTAATTTCCTTCTATCACATTAAAATATAATCACACTAGTTATAATACAGATTTTCGATAACGTCCTTTTGGATGCACCAAGAAACCGAGATAAAATCAAAAGAAATTTCGATGATAACATACCATTCATAATGCCCCTTGGAATACCCTCAGCATTAGACTATAATTGTGCGCAACATCCCAAAGGACTAACACATACCTCATATTTATACGATTCGATGATCCTAGGACCAACGCAACTAAGACTCAGGACTGTGTCTAGACATTTTGGAACTTTAGGCAAAATTATTAAAAAATCCTAGTATAATATAAATCATTAAATGCTCATATTATTTTTCTAACTTTTTGAGTTATAAAATCACTTATCAAAATTTTATAATCAAATAATTCTAACATTTTACTCTTGATAGATAATATACCTAATCTATTTAATCTATCTTATAACATAGTTGATCTCAGATAGGATTTAAGCAATTTTAATTTTGAAAAACTTCTTTTAATAATAGTAACTGTTACAAGTATTGTCAATAATATTTTATAGGTAATACATACATTTGGAAATGAATCTAATCTTTTAATATATTTTAGTACTTGTATTAGAGTATTAATTTCTTTATGTACCTTCAATTATGAAAATAATTCAAGACTATCAATATCATAATATTTATTAAAACTTAAAAACTTTTCAAGATTAGTACAATATTTTTGCAATTGATCCTTATCCAAATTTTTAAATTTTTAGGATTTAAATAAAAAAATTAAAGATAGTTTCATATTCTAAAAATTATTTGAATTGAATCTCAATGGAAGAAATAGATTGATCTAACATATATAGAAAATATTCAATATGAAAAGAATTTTTAGCTAAATGTATGATCTCATTACTAATATTTTTATCAAAATGTCATTTTCTATGCATTACATGCTTTTCACAAAATTTGGGCTCTATTTCCATTTGGCAATATTCATTGGTAAAAGTTACCAAGAGTACCACGCAAAGATTGAATTAACTTTTCAACTTTTCTTTTTTTCATTAATTTTTCAAAACTAAATTCATACTTTCTATTTAACATCTTCTATTGTTACAAAGTATAAAAATAAAATAAAATAACAATAACAATAACAATATAAATAAAATATATATGCAAAGTAGATAGGAAAAAATGATGAAATGATAGAACCTGAACACTTAGAAATAAAAAGAATTGTACATCATACTATCTATTGTAACAATTTGATATCAATTCATTTAGAGAATTCACTTTAAAAGAGTATAAAGATAAGAGTGAGAAGAGAAAACAACATATGTGAAATAAGAAAATTTAAAGAGAAAATATTAAAAATTTATGATATATATATAATTAAAAAGATGACTATTATAAATTATAATATTAAAAATTATTAATTAGTAATAATGTGCAAACAGAATATTACCATTGGATTACTAATGTATAATTCCTTAATAACATATTCAAATCTACAGCTAATTAGGAAATAATCCCAAAAAGAATAATTACTATTGAATTACTAATGTAAAACTAATTTTTTTAAAGTCATTAGTCATTTATTTTCTATAGTTATACAAAAAATCTGTAACTAATTAGGGAATAAAATGGTAATTATTCCTTAATAACATATTTAAATTTGTAACTGATTGGAAATATTCTCAAAAAGAGTAATTACTGTTGGATTACTAATGTATAACTAATTTTTTATAGTCATAAATTATTTATTTTGTATAATTATACAAAAAATCTATAACTTATTAAGGAATAAAATGATAATTATTTTGTATATCATACAAAAAATGCCTAATTAGTTACAGATTGTATAGTCAACAGTAATAACTATATAAATAATCCTAAAGAGAGTAATTTTCGTTAGATTTGAAGTTTAAATAATTAACTAATGACTATACAAAATAAAAAAAATATAAGTAGAGCCTAGAAAAAAAATAGGGGCCTAAGGTAAGTGCTTTACTTGCTTATCCAAAAACACGACCCTGTGCATAACCCTATACCTACACCCATAAACACTTTCTTTAGCGATGAAAGCTATTTTATTATGTACGTAAACATATCCTGCGTGAGTAAATATGCTTAAGTTAGACATTTAATTATGACATTTCTTCCTTGTGAAAATATTATTCATGTTTCTTCTATAATATATGAACTAAAACATGTAAATTGCTAATTAAATTTCTTATAGATAGAAGTTCTTGGTCCCTTTCAATTAAAGAGTTTTTATGAATACTTACCATCCGAGCTTCCATTTATTGTAAAGTAAGACACAAATAAATGCAACTCTCAACAATGTTACTCTATAATATTTAAGATTGAGATGATTGTGGTGGTGACCTACACAATTGCAATGCGAAAGCTTTAACTGGGAGAGAATCGGCATATGTGGCATCATAAGAAAGACTTGATGAACATGGATAGGTAAGATTAATTATGCAAAATTAGAATTTTGAAACATGCGTTCCTTTATATGCCAAGACCAAAATCATGCATACACTTTCAAGTTGAATTAGTACCTTTTTTTTAATCTTATCTATCTATATAGTCATTCAATAGTATTGTCTAGTGCTTGTTTGTTTCTATCAATGCGTTTTACTTCACATATTAAATGTGCATGGCCGTCATGACTTCAAGGTAAGCCCCATGTTAACTTTATTTTCTTAGATCTTCTTATTTGGGTAAGTGACCTGCACTTTATAGAATATATATTATAATAATATATGTGTATACTACTGTAGTATATTATCTAAATAGCTTGGTTTAAGAAGTACCTTTTCAAATTAAATCTTTCAATAATGTCAATTACTTAAAGGTCATATGAATTTTTGTGTGAATTCTGGAATCCTTTAACAAGCAATCATTTTACATTTGTAAGTAATTTGTCTATTTTTTTAGAACTTGAAAAGAGTTGGTGGCCTTCCAATTTCTTTTTTTTTTTAATAATGAAATCATTTGTAATTGCTATTAAGCTATAAAACACTTGTAACATATGCTTTTTTATGTATGATAGTGTAGCAAATACTTATTCCTTACTTTCCATAAATACTGCTAAAGAATAGATAATCACATTATAAGATATTTGTGTTAGATTGGGTTTAATTTTAGCTTTGTGGTTCTCAAAGAAAGAAAGAGAACAAGCCCATGATAAAACCTTTAAGGTGAAGTATGGGCAACCATCTTAACTCTTCATTGTCCACTTAGTGCTTTTGAAAATGGTCATGTGACATTAATATTCAAGACTAACTTCTATCAAGATTTGCTTTTATTGCTATACTGATCGTGATAAAATTTCATGATTAACTTCCACCACTCTGCCTACTAAGATTTGCTTTTATCACTTTGCTGATCGTGATCAACTTTCGTAATTAACTTCCATCACTCTGCCCACTTTCATCACTATACCAATCATGATACATTTTCATGATTAACTTCTATCACTTTACCCCCCAAGATTCGCTTTGATCACTATGTTATTTGTGATAGACGTTATGACTAACTTCAAAATTGTGTCCATTAAGGAAAATCCCATGAAAACCTAACTTTTAAATGTGTTTAATTAGACCATGGATCACACTCTTAGCAAGACACATGTATTTTATACTTAGTGTAAGTAAAAGTTAATTTGTATGTCATGTAGACTTTGCATTCAACAACATTCATCAAATTGAAGTTTGTTTTCTTATCATAAAGACTTCACATTCAATGGCATTCCTTCATATGCTTTGAAAATGTTCAAGACTGCACATTTAAAGACATTCAAGGCATTGCATCTGAAGACATTGATGACTATACATTTGAAGACATTCATGATCTCGTCTTTGAAAATGTTCAACATTTCGCATCTAAAGACATTTAAGATTTCATATTTGAAGGCATTCATGATCTAACCTTTGAAGATATTCAACACTTTGTATCTAAAGACATTTATGATCTAACTTCTGAAGACTCTCAAGATATTACATTTAAAGATGTTTAGGACTTTGCATCTAAAAAGATTCATGATTTGACCTTTGAAGACATTTAACAATTTGAATCTAAAGATCTTTATAATCCAGCTTCTGAAAATGTTCAAGATATTACAAGACCTCGCATCTAAAGTCATTTATAATTTGACCTCTAAATATGTTCTACACTTTGCATCTAAAGATGTTTATGATATGACCTTTAAAGATGTTTGAGACATTGTATTTAAAGACATTCAAGATGTCTCATCTAAAACGTTCATCTAGTTAAAGTTCACACTTTTAATGACATATAAATATTTTATACTTAGTGTAAATAAGAGTTTGTGCATCTATCATGAAGACCTAATATCGATTTAGAGCCTTCTTACAAAATTCGCTTCTCTTCCTTGCATACTTCATAAGTCATTATATATGTCTTAGGTCATACTTTTTTTCAAAGGATTGCAATCTTTTAATGAGTGGGAATGCCATCCTTCATGATATCAACTTAGAGATTTTCATTTGTGAACATCCATCTATATTGAAGATATAAGGAGAACTTCACAACAAATATATGTATGAAAGCCTAGTAGTCAAAGAGAAAATGTGTAACTTATCAAACTTGTAAATGTATTGAAATATGAAATCTTATTTGTAATTTATATTTAGTTTTTTTCGTACAAAATTCTTTTTTTTTTTAATTTTTGTGATTATACCTAGTAACTTACTATGTTGCCTATGTAATCAATAAAGGATCAAGTTAAATGTAGTTTAATTTTTATTTTGATTTAATTTGTTATCACAATTTTAACTCAAGTGAACCGGGAGTAATATGCAGTTTAGCCTAGTATGATTAAGAGGATGTCAAAATTCAATTTTACTTAATTTATTATTGCAATTTTAACTCATGTGACTTATGAGTAACATATAATTTATAC
Organism: Sindora glabra; assembly: GCA_020226215.1. Taxonomy (NCBI): domain Eukaryota; kingdom Viridiplantae; phylum Streptophyta; class Magnoliopsida; order Fabales; family Fabaceae; genus Sindora; species Sindora glabra. The sequence goes on along the minus strand of CM035230.1, from coordinate 58,963,844 downwards.
TCATAAGATTAGGAGTATTTGATTTGATTTATCATTATAGTTTTAACTCATGCGAACTAGAATTAATATACAGTTTAACCTTGTGTGATCAAATGGACTTTCAAAACTTTGTTGATTTGATTTTATTTATTATTGCAATTTCAAGTCATGCAACTTAATAGTAGCATATAGTTTAACCTCATGTGATTAGGAGGATATTTATTTTTTTTTTAAGATTGGACTTGTTGTTACAATGTTAACTTATACAAACTATGAGTAACATGTAGTTTATACTCACATGATTAGAAGTATGTTTGATTATCTGTTAATTTGATTTATCATTTAATTATCTATTAATTTGATTTATTATCATAGTTTTAACTCATATGAACAAGGAGTAATATGCAATTTAACCTTATACAATTAAAAGGATTTAAGAACTTTGTTCATTCAATTTATTAGCAGTAATATGGTGAGCAAAAATAATCTCTTCACCTTTAGCAACTTTATTTTTAATCTTGATAATTTACTTTCTTGGACTTGCTTTGAAAGATATTTTTAAAGTTTTTTTGCTTATTTCCTTTATCGATGGCTAAAGTCAATCTTTCTTTATCATTCAAGATGGATTTTAACTTGTTATTATACTTACTCCCTATAAAATAAGAGGTTATAGTAACTATTAGAACTTTAATCCTTTTTCTAAGCAACACTAACTTAAATAAACTAAATTTGATCATATAAAGAGGAAGGTCAATATTTGGTGCAAATGAAGCTATCATGATCATATTACAAGTTGCATTATCTTTGTCAAATGTAATTTTCCCTTTTTTAACTAATTTCGTGATTTTAACTTCTCCACTGGGTACCTATTAATCAATGATACTTGTGAAAGTTTAAAGCATTTACTTTGCTTGCATCATCATATCATTTCATTTTTGACAACTTAACCATGTTAACTTCTAGCAGAGATTCTAATATTAAAGAAATATTAGAATTTAGAAATAAGTATTCTTTATTTAACCTTTCCTTTAATGTGACATTCCTTCTTTTGCTTGAACTATCAACGACTTTGTCATCTTTTTTATTTGATTTGATAGTTGGCTTGATTGGTGAAGTAAACACAACCATTGATTGCTTAGTTTCATACTTCAGAGATAATGGATAATTGATTATGCTAAATTCATGCTACTCTTCCACTTTGTTTAAGATTAATAACCTTTGATTAGTATTGGTAGCAATGTTGAGCTCCATATCATGCGCCTTTATTATCAACTTTTCAAATATTCGAGGCTTGATAGCTTGAAGAATGTAATTTAGGCTCCAATTCATTTCTTATATGCTTATTTCAATGGTAGAAGATTTTGAAAGCTAATCTTTGTAGTTAAGACTTAGATTTCTCCATCATTGAATATAATTAGTGATTGATTTATCTTTTAGTTACCAAGTCTTTATAAGCTCAAGCTTGCTAATAGTGCAATAAGTACTATAAAATCAATTTAGAAACTCATGTTCAAGTTATCTCTAGCTATCATTTGATCCAGTGACATGTCTGTGTACTAATCAAAGGCATTTCCTCTAAGAGAATGCATGAATTGTTTAACTAAGAGGTCTCCATCCATTCTAACATTGTTATAAGTCTTAATAAAGTAAGCAAAGTGTTGTCTAGGATTTCTTTTGCCATCAAATTGTTGAAACATAGGTGGTTAATAGTTGTAAGGCATTTTCAAAAGATCTATCCTTCAATTATATAGCTTGATATAGGAAAAGAAAGACTACATGCCCCTTTCTACTTGGTTTTTAATAGCTTTTTTAATGAATTCTTTCAACCCACTAGTAGTAATAATGCCATCTGGATAAAATTGCTTGTTCTTAGGGCCACTTTGTTCCTTTGCAACTCCATCATGATATCATTTAAAAGATTCATTAATTTTTCGTAAGATGTCAGAGATTTGTTTGTCTCTCAAAACTTCTTTTTCAAAGATGGATTTCATAAATTCTTCTAGAGTTTTTGTAATGGTTGAAACTTGCTCTTCAAGTGAAATGGTACTTGTCATCATGATAGGCATTGCAATTGAACTTAAAGATCCAAAAAAGTAAAAAAAAAAAGTAATCATTTGCAATACGTTTCTTTAGTTTGAATGTTAAGGTCTTTGAAACAGAATGGATATTATTAGCCTTCCTGGTTTATCCAATAATTGCAATTTTTATTACTAATTCAGAATTTTTAGATAAAGTAGGTTAAGCTAAGACATCATTGAGAATCTTAGCCATATTTGACTTTGCCCCCATTGCATCTATAGGTAAAGGTGATTTTTTGTGATGATGAACTCAAAAATAAGAGCAAGATTTAGTATTGCAATCTTTTAAGCATATGAATTTATAAAAGCTCTTGTTTTGTTTCAAGTCATAGGACTTTGCTTTTGAAAGTTAGAACTTACTGAGTTAATTAGATAATTTCCTTCGAAAAGCATCAAGTAACAAATTATTGAATATTCATACCTTTAAAGATATTAATTAAACTTAATTTTGAACAAAAAAGATAAGAGGTAAAAATTATCCCATTAGGTGTGCCAAAAATTTGTAAACACAAAATTTCTTAATAAAGAAATTTATGCAAAATAAATAAGTTTATTAATTTGATAAAGCAAGTACAGTCATTAATATTATAATTTTAATAAGAATACAAGAAATACTCTGATTCTTCTTTTCTAGTTGCCTTTAATTAGCTTGATCTTGGATTAAACAGTTGAATTTGGCTTTGAAAGAGAGCTTGAAGAAGAATGATCTTGACTTGAAAGTTAAATTTGATAACTTCAAATAAAAGCTTGAAGAAGTGTGATGTCAATTCAAAGGTAAAATAATAACTTTAATGGAAGACTTGAAGAAGCTTAATTTTAGCTCGAATGATTGAATTTGATGATTTTGAATAAGGGTTTGAAGAAGCTTGATCTCGACTCAAATGATTAAATTTTATAACTTTGGATAAAGACTTAAAGAAGTTTGATCTTAGCTTGAATGGTTGAATTTGATGACTTCAAATGAGGATTTGAAAAAGCTTGAGCTCGAATAGTTGAATTTGATGACTTTGGACAAGGGTTTGAAAAAGTTTGATCTTGGTTTGAATGATTGAATTTGATGACTTTGAACGAGGGTATGAAGAAGCTTGATCTTAACTCAAATGGTTAAATAGTTAACTTGGCTTCACATTTAAGAAAACTCAAAGAGTTGAATGTTAGTATTGAAATCTTCAACTCAAAAGTTGGAGACTTTAGATGGCTTGACCTTTATTAGCAAAGCTTTGGGAGAGTTTCATATTTCTTCCTTTGATGCCCTTCATTGAATTCCCCAATGACACTAATGAGCTCTCTATTACGTGGGATTTAATATATTTATACTAATCTCCCAAACATGAAATTTTTGTTTTACCTAATGTGAGACTTCATAAAAACAACTGATTCTAAGACTTCTCCTTAGGTTTAATTTGACTTATCACTCAAAAAAATTTTGTGAGATCTACTCATTTTTTATTTAGAATTTTAAATATTAATAAATAGCCTTTTCTCATGTGATTATTTATGCAATAAAATCGGTCTATATAATGAAGACTTGAAAATACATGACATTATAACTTCTCCGATGTTAAATTAAAAAAGCTTTTACTTATAATACTAGTTACGTGGATTAAGTATCATTTAATAAAAAAAATGTTATATTTCAAATTAATTTATCTACCTATAAAAAATTGTAATAAAATGGTTTATATATTGTATAATTAAAAAATGGGATTTTAACATTAATGGTAATATATATATATATATATATCAATAATGGTTACAAGTAATTGATATGATATTCAAGTAATTAGAAAATGTCATTCTTATAATTATTCTTAATAATAAATATAAATATAAATTGAGTAAATATATATTTTTTAAAAAGTATATATTCATTTTAAAAATTAATGATATGATATATACTATTTAATCATTAAAATGCCATTCACACAGTTATAATTAACGACCAGTCAAATCGTATCATCTATATACAATCATAAAAATAATTGTACATAATAATTTGAAAAGTAATACTAGTAGGACCAAAAAATTAATCATCCCATTTTATTTTACAATTTATTCCAAATTCTATTACCGAGTGCCTTTAGCAGTTTATACTAATCAGATGGGAAGGCAAAATTACAAAGGCCATGAATAATTGTTAGCAATAAAGCAAGTTTCCATCAAAAAAATATTCCCATCCATTTAACAAACCAAGAAGTCCTATAGCTTTCTTTTTGCCAAATATTCAAAGTATAGATACCTAGAATTTTATTTTGAATATATTAGAATTCCAGTATGTATATTCTCATTGACAATGTTTTCTCTCAAAACAATCACCATTGAGATGGAATTAAGTGATTATATATGTGATAAAATTGGTCTATATAATTAAGACTTAAAAGAATATAACATTATCTCTTATTAGTTGCTAAATTAAAAATGTTTTTATTGATTGTATTAATTATGATATTTTAAAGGATATTTCTAGCATATCTGAACTAAAAATCTGGGTATTGATATTTTCACTTTATAACAGAATAAAAATCATTAGATTGAATGATATAAAAATGAATAGTTAAAATTCATAATTAAGAAACTTGTTTAATAAGTAAAAAGTCGATGATATAGCAATTATATTTTGAATAATAAATTTTATTTTAATTTTAAATTTATCAGTAACTTAAAATAAGTGATATGAATAAATTATCAATATTAATTTATATGTATATTTTTACATGTCTTCACCATACAATAAACCTAATTTAATGCTTATTAACTTAAATTTATTTATAATATACTGTAATTTTAATTTAAAATTTTCAAAACTAAAATGTTTTTAAAAAATTACCACATAATGATTTTGAGAATATAAAATATACTTAACAAATTAAAAATCTAAACTTTTACTTCATGAAGCTAGTTTTTTATTTTTTTCTCTTTTTTAAATAATCTCCTTCATTTATTTCTTACACATAAATACATAAAAGAATCTTTAAAATACTTAATTTAGTAATAAAATTTAGTATTATTTTCAATCAAAAGTCTATATCCATTGCTACTTTTAGAAAAAGTAATACTTATATATATTATTTTTTTTAATATGTCATTATCTAAAATTAAGTTCTTTGATCATGTTTAAAATATGTTCAGTAAGTTTTATTTAAAATTTTAAGTGTTACATGTATACTTATAAAAATATAATATGTGTATTTCCTTTTACTTTTCTCATCTTATAAATTATATTAAATATCAGCTTTTACAACATACATAATATCATTTTCAAATGAAATATTTATTTTATTGATTTAATTTATTATCATTAATGATTTATGCATAAGATAAAATACAAAATAAATGAGATGAAGTTGAGTTTCCCTTGGTAATGGGTGAAATTATGAAGAAAATGAAGACTAATGTCAAGATAAAAATATAACTAATAATCTAATATATCAAACCCAAAAATGAGCTATTCATATTAGGTTAAGTTATATAATAATAAATTACTTAAATTTTCCAACCTTGATTTTTTAGGTCAGACATATTTAAACATACATAGATAAGTATGTGTACATATATGCTAGTTTTTTATTAACAAATTTTTTATATTGACTAATTTTATATATAAATCTAAATAATTTAAAAGAATAAAAAGTAAAAAATATTACATTATATTAAAAATAATAACATGATATTTATTAAAAAATTTAATTTGTTAAAATAAAAAATTTTTAAAAATTGTTTGGACGTAATACATTAATGTTCAAATATAATTTTATTGCATGGTATATAATAATATTTTCCTGAACAAATTTATGGTAAGTAAAGACCTTGTTACTGAAAAAAATAATGTTTCCAATAAAATAATTAAAAATAAAGTATTATAGTATATAATTTTTTTAATTTTTTGGGTAAACAAAAATTTTCCTCATTTAATACAAAAGCATTAGGTTTTGTATACATTTATTTTAATATAAATGAGAGATTTTAAGTAGTGAAAAGTAATTTTTTTAATTTCATATAACATTTAAATAATAAACAATAACTCCTAATTATTTTTTATAATAATTAATATATTGCTCTATCTAGTAAAGTAATAATTTTATTGTATGTTTTTAAGATTGGGTACAAATATAAATTTTAGTAATATGTATGTGTGAATCAAAAAGAGAGAGAGAGAGAAAAAAAAAAGAAAAATTTAAAGTAAGAATTTTTTAAATTTGAGTAGAATTAGAAATATTTGGCCTAACTAACTTTTTATTTAACTTATAATTTGCTAAAAAAAGATACAGAGTTAAAATAAAATTAAAATAAATTTAAAGTTTATAAAGAAATAATTAACTAAAAAATCTCTTTTATATAAGCAATGTATTATCATTTTATTAGTTTATTATTATTATTATTATTATTGTTGTTGTTGTTGTTGTTGTTAACAAACTAATTTCGATCAATTCAATATATTAGTTTTTTTTGTAATGGTTGATTATAAAGATATAATAAGGGTTAAACTTATATTTTTATCCATAAATTACTGACTTGTAAAAGTAGATTTTAGAAGTATTAACTTATTCCTACAAATTCACATATCAATATTTTAAAAGTAGATTAATTAAGGTGTTAATACTTTAAGTTTTAATTCAAGGTACTGTAAAACTATCCTATTTTAAATCCTATTTCAAGCATAAGGCAAGGGCAGCCATGATTACAAGGGATGATATAAATTCTTAAATGCTTTGATTGTAATATATAATGTTTTGAAAACTGGATCGATCATTATACCGGAAATGAAAGTAGTTCAAAGGTTAATAATTTAGGGTTAGTGATTCAAGGTTTAATGCTTTTATTGTAATATACAATATTTAAGGTTTAATGATTCAACTAGAGTCAAATTGAAGTTAAACCAAAATTATAATATGAATTGTAAATCAAACATTTTAATATATACATATATAGTTAAAAATAATTAAGTTATCATAAAGTTAAATTTATGTATATAAATATAAAAATATTTAAAAAAATTCAAATAATTTTATAATTTCATATGTTCATAATAAAAAAATAATATTTAATCCAAATTTTTAGTTATGTGTTTTTCATTTATGTATACAAGGTAACTTTTTACTATTTAAAACTTTAAATTTTGATTATGTACATAATATTAAGCAAAAATAATATTATTTTTGTAATCATTTAAACAATAATAATCTTTTAAAAAATCAATTGAACCCTGAAAATGGTGACCAGTTCACATGATATGACTAATTTGTTATCGATTCATTAATTTTTTCAAGATCGATTTTAAAGATTAACTAGACTGGCCAAGTAATCGGTTTACAATTTTTCCAGTTCAATCGATTGGCTTGGTCTAGTTTTTCATACATTAGTAATATATGTTTTCAATCTCACTTAATAAATAAAAAATAATTATTAATTTTATTATTTAATTGTATTATAGAATTCACAAACTTAAAAGATAAATTTTATAATTTTTAAAATATTAAAAAGATATAAAAATTGATCATGGACATTTTTTATTAGGTAAGATTGAGAGCATGTACAAGACATATATTGTCTTCCTCTTAGCCTACCCTTAGATTAATTTTTTTATGACAAAACACAACATTTAGTCACTCATTTACAAAAGTAGTGTGTATTAAATCCTTAAATTTTATGATTAGTCTCTTATTTTTATTTTTACTATAATTATTAGTTCTTCTTTTATTTGCAATGTTAAAATAAATAAAAATTATTGAAGTTAATTTTTAAATCTCACCTAAATAATGTTCAATATATATTTATTTTTTATTATATTTTTTATTTTTATCATTTATTTTAGTGTTAAGAGTAAAGAGAGAAATAAATAATTATAACAAATGTAAAAATAAGGAACTAATAGTATTGATTATAAAATTTAAAGAAGGTAATAGTCATTACCTTTATAAATAAAGGATTAAATATTATGTTTATTCTTTTTTAATTGTGAATGACTAATAAAATCATATTTATATGGAATAAAATTTATGGTTATGCTTATGTATAGAACTAATAAAAGACTTGCATGTGGTACTCGATCATAATTTTATCTTAAAAGTTATAAATTTGATGCAAAAGGGTGTAAATATGTAGTGAATGAAGGAATGGATCATTATTGGAATTGCTAGACTTTAGTGGGATTGTGATAATAAATTTACCCTTTAAATAGTAGTTATAACTTAAATTAAACATTTTATAATGAGAGAATGCTTCACTAATTATGCGTAGGGAGGATAGTTAACGGTGGTTGCCATGCTCTTTCTTTTTCTTAACCTAAAAATAAAAATAAAATAAAATAAAATATGCACAAGAAAAATTACAATCTCATTTTTTAATATTAAGTTATAATTTTTTATAGAAAAGTTGCAAACATTCCAAAATACTTCTTGTTGCAACTTTAATTTATACAACTATACCTTTATATATATACCTATTACATATAAATTTACACAAGAATTAAAATTCCTTTACTAAAATTGCAATGGGACACCCACATCCAGATCCATAATTCATTTGCAATTGAGTTTTATTGTGGATCTCATCCCACTTGTTAGAAATTATTCCAAAAAAAATTATAGAAATCTTACATCAATTTGGATGCGGGTATATCATTTTACTCTTTAAAATCATAATATTTATGTACTTATTACAATATTATTGGAAAATCAATACATATATCACACTAATAATTATGCATAATCATAATATAATTTTATAATATAGTTTAAAATTGTAAAAATGAGTAAATATTGAAAATATTTCTTATATATATATATATATATATATATATATATATATATATATATATATATATATATATATATATCAACCTATGATTAATGATTAGTTTGATAATATCAATTTATTACTTTATTTTAGAGATCATATATTTAATATAAAAGAGCATTAATTCTTGCATAGTGGAAGATAGAAGATGGTAAAAAATAAATATAAGCCTATAAAAATTATAATGAGACAGAATTTGATACATCACTTTACTAGTAATGTACCATATATTTTTCCAAAATAATAATGGATTTTGTTTGATCTAGTGGGATAAGTAATTGGCTAATAGTGTATTTTTAAGAGATAACTAGTATCCTGAATTACTATATAAGATAAATTGGTGTCTTTATAGGAATAAATTCTAAATGCATAAATATGTAGTAAATTAAAACCTTAATGTTACTTTTTTATTATTTTTTAAGTAATACTTTATGCACTAAAAGTGAGATTTAGAATTAAATTTTGAATATAAATTAAAAGCTATCAATTAAATATAGAATGGTAGTATAAGTTAGTAAAACTTAATCCAATAAATATAAAAGAATCAAAATCTAATTTTGTATTGCACTTTGGATATATATAATATTTTTGTTACATTTCTATTTAAACACAAATTTATGTCTGTTATTTTTGTTTTGTTCTTTTTGGCTTTTATGGTTGTTATTATGAGAGAGTTGTTGTTGAATGAAGTTTATATAAGGTGCTTAGTTTATTCTATGTTATTCTCCTTATCTAATTATAAGTGGCAAGCAGCTACTATAATTGAATGAAGTATAAAATTATGGATACTAATTATAATTTTAGTTATGATTTTGTGATTGATTAAACCCATACCTTAACACTACTTACACTTATTTTGTTTAATAAAATGTTAGTTAATTGCCTACATATTATAATAGGATTTAAAATAACTCTACCACATATAAGGAATAAAAAATTGCGGTAAAGTTAAATACACGTAACAACTTTCTTATGATAGCACTACTTTATAAATTTTACCAAATTAGAGATTTTAACTATTTTTCAATGAAGTTAAATTCAATTTATTATTAGTATATAGTATTTTATACTATTAATGGATAAGAAGATAATATATTATATAATAATTTTTATTAATAACAAAAATATTTTAATAATTTTTATTGATATAATAATATTAATTAATGAATATTTTAACAATTTTTAATAATAATAAATTCATTTTAAATTTGTGAGAACAAAAAACTAGAAGCAGGATAGGTAAGTCTAAGCATCAATGCTTCTTAAATATTTAGGATTTGCTTATTTTTTGGGAGACATTTTATAGAAGAAAACCTCTTTTGCATTCTGGGTTTGATATATTATCTACATATCTTATTATTAAAAAAAATACCTAGAATTATAATAATAATGAAAAACTCTCTCTTTGAAGAAGAATTTCTTTTTCCAAATTTCCTAAATTTAACATTGAATATATAGAATATTTTCTATTAATAATTTATAATTATATTATTGTAAAAGATATTTTCATTAAAATAAATGAAACCTTATCTTAATATCTATGGAAAATGAGTATAATTAATTTTGTAATACCATGACATAGATAAAAATTAGAAGGAGAAATATTATTAGAGTGTTTTCATAGATTTTATAGAGTATGTATAATTTTCTAATTAATTATATATTATTTATGTATTTATACGTATTATATAATTCATTTTATATATAAAATAAAAAATACAAACCAATTTAATAATTTGGGCTTTGATTAATTTAACGGAGGTGAAACGAAAGTTTATATCTTAGTTTATTTTATATTTTATTTTATTTTATAGATTATAGATTTTAAATCTATAAATTTTAGGCCCAAAACAGACCAGACTGATAAGACCCACGGGCCCTGTGGGCGTAACACGCTCCAGTTAGATTCAATTTGTTTCAGAACAGATTTTCAAAGAAAGAAAGAAATATGACCGTTGGATCAGAAAACGATCCAACCATCACAATTTAGAAACGACTTGACCGTTGGCATTATTAGAAGCGCGAGTTCATATAATGACGCTCCCTTTCACTTGCTAATAAACTCCAAAGCAAATTTCGAAATTTGTTTTCCACATTTCATTCCAAACATACATCGACGCAAGCAGTATCCAAAGGAAGAATTGAAGTTTGAAAGAAAGGGGACGTTGAGATTTTGCGATCGGAAAATGATTTAGCGAATGGTCGTCTCCAACTTTTTCTGTTTGCGTTGTTCTCTGGTGTGGAGGTGTTTTTGTTCTCTAGTGTTAGGGGTGTTTTTGTGGGTTGGGTTTCGACGAGAAGAGGATCTAGATATGGCTTCCAGTGCTGTGCTTCTCCCACTAAATAATACCAGGTTTTGTTTGCACTGATTTATTGATTTTCGATTCTTCATTAACTTTACGCCTTTTCAATTCCATCTGTGATGTGGGTCTTAGTTTTAAAATTGTTTCGTTTGTTTCTCTGACTATAAGATTGAAAGACCAGAAACTTATAAGGAATCAATTCTTTTTTATAAGGAATCGATTCTGACTGTGTAAATTTACTTGTGATTATTTATAGTTTGATTTTGGGTTTTACTTTAATCTTTTATAGAAAAAAAATGTTTCTTTGATTATATTGATTGCGATGTTGGCAAAATCAAAAGATTCAAACAGCTTTTGAACTTGTGCAAATCTGATTCCAATTGTTTCCAGAATTTTATGAAACCTTCCTCCTTGTCGATTCAAACTTATGCGGAATCGATTTTTTTTTATGCATATGCAGATATCTGTCTAAATTTATCTGTGATTATTTGTAGTTTCATTTTGGGTTTTACTTTATAGAAAAAAAGTTTCTTTGATTACGCGACTACAATATTGGCATGACCAAAAGATTCAGACAATTTTTGAATTTGTGCAATTTTTTTTTTTGGAATTTTGTGAAATCTTCCTCCTGAGTCTGCATCTAGATCAGTTTTCCTGTTCTCTGCATGATTGTTAGGGCATTCTCTTTTGGAACTGATGCTGTGACATCTTTGTTATTGGGTGAGAATGAGCAAAAGAACGTAGCAGCAGAAAGAAGAAACAAATGGCCACTGAAGGATATTGGTTCGAGAAGCCAGAACATTAAGTTATTGTCATTAGCTCTGATGATGAATATGAGGAAATAAAATTGCTACAAGAAGAAAGGCAAAAGAAAAATCCTCAAGGAAAAATGTTAAGAAGACCTTTAGTTCAATCCTCACTGCTAGAAGCAAGGTTTCTTGAATTTCCTTTGTAAAAGTTCATTAATTGTCAAGAATACCTTTTATATGTATAGATATAGAAGTTCTTTTTTTCCTCTCTAATAATATCAATATATTTCAGGCTGCCTGTGGACTTGTTAATAACAAAGGATCTAGTAGAAGACATTGATACTGATGATAATGAGAATGAACTGGCAGCAATTGAATACCCAGATGACATCTACAAGTTCTACTAGTTCATAGAAGTAATACTCTATGCCTCATTTTTATCTTTTTTTCCCTTTTCTCTACCTCTCTTTCTCTTTGTATCTCTCCCACTCTAATTTTGATTGAAATTGCGACATGGAATGGGAGTTGCATACATGATTACATAGGTTCACAAATAACTATTAATGTTAAGATGAGATCAATCCTTATGGATTGGCTGATAAAAGGTACATTCAAAATTTGAGCTAATGCTAGAAACTCTGTATCTGATAATGAAAATTGTTGATAGGTTCTTTTCCATGAAGGTTGTGACTAGGAGGTGACCTCAGCTAGTTGGCAACCTCAGCTAGTTGGCATTAGCTTAATGTTGATAGCCTAGCTTGCAAATTTGAAGAGATATGGTTACTAGAGGCACTTTTTTTTTTAAGCGTCAATAATTCTTTAGTTTAGATTTTCCCCCTGAATTTGCCTTAATTTCTCTTATTGACGTTAGGTCTTAGTGTGTGCTAAATTATGTTATAGGTCTAAATTATGCAGGTCAATAACTTTGTCTGCAATTGCATATCAAACAATGCCTACCTTAGTTTAAAGGTTTTGGTCATGAATAAATTAATCTTGGGTAAACTTGAATGGTCCTTAATCATTGCCACACTATATGTGTTCTTTATGTTGTATATCAAAGCCTCAATTCCTTCTGATAAGGAGGTATGGCTAGTTTTAAGAAATTTTTGTTTTGTGTCTAGATTGACAAGTTCAGTGTACACATGCATAAAACTAAATTAAATAAATTTTCTTTCAATTTCATGGAGGATATGGTTTTTTTTCCTTGCTAAATTTAGTCTGATGCACTATCCTACTATCATCTATGATTGTTGCATCTACTATATATGCAGCATGGTGTAAACTTCATAGAAGCCCTTTTTGAACAAACTTTGAAGCACTACATGGGCTACACTAAGGATTAATCAATCAATACTATTACCATTTTAGAGGAATTAAAACAGAGACCCTTAACATCCATGTGCTTCGTTCCTTTCAAGGGATATCGGTGTTGGATAGAGACCAGTTCTATCGAAGGTCTTGAATTTTATACTCGCACTTCTCCATTCTGCAGCAGACATGGCATTTTGATGCCTTAAAAATTGGCTACAAGCAACATTGAAGATGGATTGTTGTTACCTTTCGGAAGCCATCGTGCTCGCAGAGGCTTTTCATGTGGAAGACCTATCCACTCTAAGCTCTCTTCTTTTGCTAAAAATTCTGAAGAAACTGTGCAGAAAAAAAATATGTGCAAAAATGGTAATCCCTAAAACTGAGGCTTTCAGGGCTTCAGCCACTGATTTTTTTTCATGGGATTCATTATTGAATTTGTCATGTCCTTTTCTCCTTTGCTATGGTCACTTTCCTAACTTAAGAATCTGCTATAGTGCTGAAAATTTTCAAATTGATCTGTATTCTTTTCTAACTTTAACTCTGTGCATACACAAATTTTTCAAATTTTTGCAATGTTCCCACTTTTCCCTCAATTATTTTGCTTTGTGATACATATTCAAATTTCAATAGCCTTTTTGGTTTAGCAGAGCCAGCTATTATTTTCGTAGGTCTTTAATCTGCTCATTTGTGCCCTTTAATTTTTTAAAATTATTTCATTATCTTTCTTTTGATCTTTAAAACTATTTTATTATCTTACTACATGTTTTCTTCTTATTTACTCTCTGAAATAATGTACATTTAGTGTATTTTTTTTAATAGGCACATTTCGAGACTATATCTTATTGCCTACTCATCAGTGGGGTTACTTAAGTTTTCCTCACTATTTCTTTTGTTCTTCTTTTTGATTTATCGATTCTTCTTGCTTGGTTGTAGCTAAGAAAATATCTTCTTATATATTAATTTACCTTATAATTTTCACTTATGCCCAAGCTATTCATAATAATGCTTGAAAGAACTAACATTATTATGATTATTTTTCTTTTATCAATTGTGTTGTTTCCAAATTGTATGTAGCTATAATTTTTAAGTTTGAGCTATTCTTAGTATTGTGCTTCATCATCATCTTGATTTCATTGTTCATTAAATTTTTGTTTTGATTAAAGCTCATGATAATTAAATTCTTGGTTACACTTTTGCTATGATCAAAGCTTGTGTGTCCTATGTTAACTTTTTGTTCATTTCTTAGTTTAAAATTGTCATTTATCCCCAATCATAGAAAACTATTGTTTGTATTAGCAAAATTTTTTTAGGGAAACAAGTATAAGAGGGTTAAAATTTTTACTTAACTTTGTTCCATATAAAAGAAATTTACAATATCCTTAATCTTTGATTTTCATTTGATTTGATAAATTTCTTTTACATGGAGCAAATAGTTAACTTGTTATAAGAGAGTTTTTATTTAATAAGAAATTATGTTCCCTTCTTATATTAGTTTTATGCTAAGCAGTAAAAACAATTCCAGTTCTTTCTTGTGTTCATTTCACTCTATCTCTCTCATTCAAATTTAAAATTGCACCATCACTTTTTTTCATGGGAAATAATAGATACCAAGTTCTATGATATCACGCTTAATGTGATGAAAAGGTTGTATTTAATTCATGCAATAAGTGACCAAACATTTTGAGATTTATTATAGATTCATTTATGTTTTTAATTCATGCTTTAAGTTGCTAAACATTTTAAGATTTATTATTGATTCATATATGTCATTTGTCACTCGTGACAAACGGGTGGGTTTCAACCCTATATATGGGAATATGCATTTTTGTTAATTTTGTCTATTTTCATCCTTCTAGTGAACATCTTTCTTCAATGCAAATCCTTCCTATTTTTAGTTTGGTAAAATTTCACTAAATTTGAAGATGGTTGCTTGCAAGTTTATGACCATTGATCACGCCTATAGGGTAAAAGGAAGTTGAAAATAGATAATTGTTCACGAAAGAGCACAAAATAATTTACATTTGTTGTTTCACTTTCCATTGTGTGTGATGTAGTTTCAAAAGAGGGGGCATCGACGTTCCAGTTTTACATTTTTTTATGCTAGTTATTTTTTAAAAATCATTTTTGTTATTGTTGTGTAGTCAGTATACTTGATAAATTGTCCAGTTATACATTTTTTTATGCTGGTTACTTTTTTAAAATCATTTTTGTTATTATTGTGTAGTCAGTGTACTCGATACATTGCATATTTAATATGATCTAGAGAGTTCTTCTTTTATATATAGTCATTAAGTTTTGTGTAGTCAGTAAACTAAAAACCCTTTTGTTATAGTTCCTTTCTTTTGTTAATTGCATGGATGGGGTCATGGTGAATGACAACAAAAATAAACACCACAACTCCTATTTCTATCTACAAAGCATTGAAGATTAAGTTTAACTCTTAAGACATTGGAATTGTTAGCAACAACCTATAAATAAGTCCCTTGACCAAGAAAATTGTATGTGTATTATGCTAAATTATAAAACGCATAATTTGGCAAAAAGGTCACATAGCTTGGGTGATTTCATTGAATTTGTGGTAAGTGATTTCTTATTATGCTAGGCATGAAGAGTGGTACATTTGACTTAAGTATTGATAGTGATTAATAGTTTCCCAAAGTGTAGCTTTATGAGATAATTTAAGAAAAAAGCTCTAACTTCAAGTAACTTCATTATCAATTTTGATGCAAATACAAATGAATTGGAGTTTAGCCGTCGACATGGATTCAATTCCATGGATTGTACTTTGGGTCCTACTTTGTCATTCATTGTACAAGATGCTAAAAATAATTATGCATGGGCAAACAAATCATTAATAAGTAAAAGGGCTAAAGTTCTTAAAGATCTAGAAACTGAGGCTTTGATGCAGCAATGAGATTTAGATGAAAGGGACATCCAAAACTCACCACAAACTCTTCTGGGTGGATTTGGAAGTCAAATCAGACTAGCCTTTGAAGAATTACCTGTGTTAGCTTTAATTGGACCTGGAATTGGTTCATTTGTTCAAAAGGTAGAGGCCTTTTAAGATCCATGAGTCTTTCCTTCCTTGAAAATGCTAAGAATTGAGACAACTTAGTTATTCAAGCATCTATTCCAGTTGTTCTACATGTAAAAATAGGTAATGATGTAATGGAGATACTATTACATGTGACTTTTTAGTTTCTACTGGGGCAGAGCTGTGTGATCATGTAAACAAATTAATGCCTTTGCAGGATATTACTGGAAAATTAATAAAAAATATGTTATGGAATGCTACAACCAGCATGGTAGGTCCTGGAAAATTAGTAAGCATGTTAGCCGCATTATTTGTGAAGTGGATTATCCTTTATCTCTTGCACTCGACTTCTATTGATATTCCATTTTCACTATTAATTCTATTGTTGGGAGGGCTTATTGGCAGTAGGAATTATTCTTTGGGTGGAATTCAAATTTTACCTGAAAGGAGCTTGAAGAATTTGGAAATGATTGGAGAGACAACAACTTCAAGTTAAAAATTTAACAGATGAAGTAATGGGCTTGGATAGTCTCTGGAAGATGTAGCTCTTATAACCATTAATAAGATTGAATCTCTTTCAATAGAAGGACTGAAAATACAATCTGGTATGTTAAATGAGAAGGCAACATCATAGTACTTCCATCCCAACCATACCACATCTGTCTTTAAAGGTGAAAGAGTCAATTTGGCTAGGTTTTCCGAGTTATGAATTACTAAGTTACTACTAAAATATGATGACATATCGGCAATACATTGGTAGGTTAATGGGCTTGTCTATAACATTAGATTAATAGTTGAGATTAAATGCTGGGATTATTGAAGAAGATTAAAATTTAGAGTAAATATAGAATATCCTCAAAGTTTATTATCCTAATTTTAAGGATTTAGATAGTGAAGGATTTAAAAATCTTACACGATGGCTTTTGTAAAGCAACTTAGGGATCCTTTTAGGAATTAAGTAGCAGGTGGAGTTCCAATGCTTGTTCTAACTCAAGTGGAAAGAGTTTTTATGAACTTGCAATGCAGCAAGACTATGATGTTTGAAAGAATGGAGAGCGAAACACTGCTTGTTCTGATGAATAATACAAATGATGCAATTAAAGGCACCTCTGACTTCAGATTTAAAATCACTAGGATTCATCTTGTTGGTGTCATTACAAAACCTGGAAAAAAGCCACTTTAGGGTATAGTAACTCAGCAGCAATCTAGATTTTGATGGTTGCTTGCTAATGGCATTGATTTGAATGCTAAACATTTATCCTCAAAATCAAAGACAATAATAGTAAGATTATCCTCTGTTCTTCAAAAAGTTGCCAAAATGAGGATATACTAAGCATTTCTACTAATATTCACATTATGGGGACCAATAGGAAAGATCTAATTGCTAAAACATAAAAATTCAGAACCTCGACATCATCTTTCCAAATTGAAATTGAACTATTAGGTCATATTTTTTTAAGCTCTTTTTGGAAACTTTTCTACATCTAGATAGTCATTAATAAAATATTTAAGAAGTTGCATAAGACAGTTATAGTGTTTCAAATTTTGTATTATTTTCCAGTTTTAACTCTGCATACTTGAATTTTTCAAATTTTTGAAATGTTTTCACTTTTCATCAGTTCTTCAGCTTTGTGGTACATATTCAAATTTCAGTAGCCTTTGGTTTGGCCCTCTGTGCTTCTACTAGTATGTCTTCAATCTACTCATCTGCACTTTTTAATTTTCTGAAACTATTTCATTATCTTATTGCATTTTTTCCTATTATTTGCTCTCTGAAATATTGTGCATCTAGATAGTCATTATTAAATTATCTAAGAAGTTGCATGAAACAGTTATAGTGTTGAAATTTTCAAATTACTTTGTATTCTTTTTCGATTTTAACTCTGCATATTTGAATTTTTCAAATTTCTGAAATGTTTTCACTTTTTCATCAATTCTTCGGCTTTATGATACATATTCAAATTTCAGTAGCCTTTGGTTCGGCTCTTTGTGCTTCTAGTGCTATGTCTTCAATCTACTCATCTGCACCTTTTAATTTTTTGAAACTATTTCATTATCTTATTGCATTTTTTCTTTTTATTTTCTCTGAAATAATGTGCATCTAATGTACTTTTTTCTTTACAGGTTCATTATGAGAATATATCTTATTAGCTATAGCCTTCTGCTCATCAGAGTGGTTACTTTCCTCACTATAATCTTCACTTATGCACAAACTGTTCATAATAGTGTTTGAAAGATCCAATATTGTTGTGATTATTTTTCCTTCTATTAGTTGTGTTGCTTTCAAAATCTATTTAAATGTAATTTTGACATCTAAGTTTTTCTTCATTATTGTGATTTCATTCACTTCATTTTTTTGTTAGTTTAAAAACACTTTGAACAATTAATAAGCTTGTATGTCATATCATCAAAGGAATCTAATTAATAGTCTTTAGTATAATAGTCCTTCATAGTAATGATATTTAAATTCTTGGTTAAACTTTCATTTTGATCAAAGCTTGTGTGTCTCATGTTAACTTTTATTCATGTCTTTAGTTTAAAATTGTCATCTATCTCAATTACAAAAAACTATTATTTGTACTATGAAGAAGAGAGTTAAAAATTTTAGTTGACTTTATTCCTTATAAAAGGAATTTACTAAAATCCATGGCCTTTAATTTTTATTTGATTTATAAATTTCTTTTATATGGAACAAATAGTTTACCTATTACAAAAGTATTTTTTGGATGAAAAAGTTTTATTTCCTTGTTGTATTAGTTTTATCCTATATAGTAGTAAAAATAATTTCAATTCCTTTGTGCTCATTTATCTTTCACTATTTGTTTTTGTTGTTCAAATTTCAAATTATTTCTTTCCATTGGAAGGAATAGATAGTTAATTTCGTGGTGTCATGCTTGATGTTATGAAAAAGTTGTATTTAGTTTAATTCATGCTTTAAGTGGCCAAACATCTTGAGATTTATTATAAATTTATTTATGTCATTTGTGAGCTATATATACAAGGCTCAATCGGTTGGGGATCATCTCTATATATGGGAGTTTGCTTGTTTGTTAGTTTAGTCTATTTTCATCTCTCTGGTGAATATCCTTCTTTAATGTAAGTTGTTTTATTTTTATTCTTATTTATTGTTTGATAAAAATTTAAGTAAATTTGAAGATAGTGAGATGACTTGCAAGTTTGTGCCCACTAATCTCACTTATAGGGTAAAAAGAAGTGAAAATAGATAATTTTATATTTTAATTTCATTTGTTGTTTCAGTTTTCATTGTCTGTGATACCTTTTTTTATGTTTTCTTGGTTGTTTTTGTTAGTGTTGTGTAATTTGTGAACTTTATACTTTGCATTTATATAATCTTCAAGTTTTGTGTGATGAATAAATTAGAAACTCCTTTGCAATAGTTCCCTTCTTTCTTTTTTTTTAGTTTTATTTGTCAAATTTTGATCTTATGCATTTCCCAAATACTTATAAAAGTGCACCAAATGGCCAAATGGTTATGAAAATTGCTCACTATGAATTAATGGCATCATATTTTATATTATTTATAATGATGCAAGGTGTTTAGATTGTTTTCAATTAAGTCAATAACCTTTTTATAAGTGAATTTTTATTATGTGGATCATTTAATTAGTTTGATATTGCATGTTTTTATTTTTCTTCTTTATATCTATTTTTTACTTTCAGCATAATTCCTTCAGAATGGCTATCAAAAGGAATGGGTTTTCAACTAGTAATGCCATACAACAAAAGAGTAAGGTTTTCAATTAATAGCTTGGATTATTTTCAATTGAGTCAATAACTTTTTTATAAGTGAATTTTTATTATATGGATCCTTTAATTAATTTGATGTTGCACATCTTGTTTTTTCTTTTTTATATCTATTTTTTATTTTCAACATAATTCCTTCAGAAAGGCTACTGAAAGGAATAGGTTTTCAACTAGCAGCTTGCAATGCCATACAACAAAAGAGTGAGGTTTTTTTTCTTCTATTTTCAAATCACATTCTTTGTTATTTTTTTTATGGAATAGTGATATTAATTTTATTTTTTTTATATAAGTTAATTTTTCAAAGCCATCTTAATTATAAGTTAATTTTAATTTTAAATTTTATAGTGAAATTATAAGCTTAAAATTTTAATTTGTAAGCTATCTTAATTATTGTGATTGAAATTTGTTGATATTTTTAATTTTTAATTTCTTATATTATAGTTTTGAAGGGCATACATTTTTGGGAAGTTTAAATTTTGTTTAAATTTTAATCAAAATAAAATATAGAAAATTAATTTTAGAAGCGTTAATTATATATTGTCAATTAAAATAATTTTGAATATTTCTTAAAAAGTTCATAAGAAAATTTATTTGTTGGGAAATTCAACTTTCTATAAGGATTTACATCTAATTTGAAATTTATTAATATTTTTAATTTTTAATTTCTTATATATAATTTTAAAGGGCATACCATTTTTGGGAAGTTTAAATTTTAACCAAAATAAAATATAAAAAGTTAATTTTTAGAACTGTTAATTCTATATTGTTAATCAAAATAATTTTAAGTATTTCTTAAAAAATTCACAAGGAAATTTATTTATTGGGAAATTCAACTTTCTATAGGGATTTACATCTAGTTTGTGATCTAAACCACTCATTAAAACTTTTAATAAGTATAATGACCTTATAATTTTTATTACATTACCCACTATGAATATGGAAAGAAAAACTTTTATATAAGTCTACACACTTTTAAAATTAGACTTGTTTACGTAAATAAAAACAATGTTAACTTTATAAAATTAGACTTGTTTACTTTTATAATGTTAATACTTATTCTGCACCCATAAATAAAATTTTCTAAATTTATTATTGATCATGATTCATAAATATATTTTTCACTTATTAAAACTTTTAATAACTATAATGACTTCATAATTTTTACTACATTGCCTAGCATGAAAGTGAAAGAAAAAAAAACTCAATTTTTATTCAAGTTTTAAACATCTATAAAATTGGACCTATTTACATTAATGAACACAAATTTAAAAATAAATATTCTATTATGATCTAAATATTTATCGTAATACTTATTTTGCTCCTACAAATAAATTTTTTTGGATTCATCACTAATCATGATTCAAAAACCTATCTTTTGATTATGATTCATAAATTTATTTTCTACTCATATCTTGAATGTAACATTATTAAGCAGTTTAGCAAGGATATATTTATTTTTTGCATAGAGTATCTAAACAAACATATCACTTAAAAATCAATCACTCATAATATTTCATATTACTTTCATCTTCATTAATTGATATGTTCCTTATTTCATTTCATTTTTTTGTGATTTTAGACAAATTAAGTTAGGAAGTTGCAAAATTGAGGAAGGTTGAATCAAATTTTGGTGGTAAAAGGATTTTAAAGTTATAAATTTTTTTCTATAAAGGATTATATGGGGTGAGTATCACATTATTCCAAAGGCATCAAAGAAAAGATTTAGCTATTTTCTTTAGGTAGAATATTTAGACAACCACATCATTTTCTAGCCATTCATTTATTATTTAAGATGTTTTTTATTTCATTTCATTTTTCAACAATTCAATAAGGATATATTTGTTTATCATTTAACAATTATTCACTCATGAGTTGGGAATCTGCAAAACTGAGGAGGTCTAAATCAAATTTTGGTGGCAGAAGGATTTTGAAATTGTTATTTTTTTCTTTTTTTTATGAAGGATTATACAGGATAAGTGTCACATTATTCAAAAGGCATCAAAGAAAATATTTAACTATTTTTTAAGTAACATATCAAGACAACCACTTCATTTTACAGGTAATCACTTAGATATATTATCCTCATTATTTAAGATGCTTATATCACATTATTCAAAAGGCATCAAAGAAAATATTTAACTATTTTTTAGGTAAGATATCAAGACAACCACTTCATTTTACAAGTAATCACTTAAGATATATTATCCTCATTATTCAAGATGCTTTTGTTAAGTGTTTTTCTTTAAGGAGACTAACATGAGGTGAGTATTAGTTACATTGATTCAATGGTATCAAAGAATGTTTTAACTATTTTTTTTGGATTGAATATTAAATAATCATATCACTTTACAATCATTGATTGACAATATTTCATCACTATCTAAGACATTTTTAATTTCATATCATTTTTTAGTAATTTTAGACAGACTAACTTAAGGATTTGGATAAATGATGAGGCCTAAAATAAGTTCTAATAGCAAAGGATTTTAAAGCTATTATTGTTATGAGTTGTTAGCATTTTATTTATTTATTTATTTATTTATTTATTTTGTATGATGGATGATATATGGTGAGTATTAGTTACATTGATATGAAGGTATCAAAGATAATGTTTGACTATTTTCTTTAGGTTTTATGGTGGAAGATATATGGTTAGTTTGTATTGATCCAATGGCATCAAATATAATATTTAACTATTTTCTTTAGGTGGAACATTCAAGCAACATATCATTTTATGGTTATTCATTCATAATATTTCATTCTCATCAAATATAATATTTGATGTATCTTAGCTTGAGAAAGATTGCTGATAAAGGACCTAGATTTTTCTTAAAATGTTAAACTCTTAATAAGTGTATATTATATTTTATAATATTTTTGTAAATGGACAGTGATCACAAATGATTAAACATTATTTTTGAAATTTTACATATTTTTAATTTAAGTATTATTATATTACTTTATGATTGCAATGAATTTAATGATTATCTTATATCTTTTTGAATTGCAATAGAATTAATAATTTTGTAATATTATAAAATAAAAAATTATTATTTATATGTATAAAATTGACCTAAATTTTTTTTAAAATGTTAAATTCTTAATAAGTGTGTATTATATTTTATAGTATCTTTGTGAATGGATAGTGATCACAAATGATTAAACATTATTTTTGAAATTTTACATATTTTTAATTTGAGTATTAATATATTGCTTTATGAAAATTTTACATATTTTTAATTTGAGTATTACTATATTGCTTTATGATCGCAATAAATGTGTATTATATGTCTTTGTGAATGGATAGTGATCACAAATGATTAAACATTATTTTTGAAATTTTACATATTTTAATTTGAGTATTACTATATTGCTTTATGATCGCAATGAATTTAATGATTATATTATATATTTTTTTAATTGTAATAGAATTAATAATTTTCTAATATTATAAAATAAAAGATTATTATTTATATGTATAAAATTTTTGTAATCTAACCTAAATATTCATATTAAATATTGAATTATCATTGTATTCTTATATATGTCAAATGTGATAATATTAAAAAGTAAACAAAATCTAATAACTTACTTGTATTAACTTTATCCATTTAAAAATTAAATTTAAATTAATTCTATTAAATATTTGTGTAAATATTATTAATTGAAATGAAAAATTATAATTATTTTATACTCATGATATAATAATATACATATTGTTATAGTTAATTTCTAAAAGAAAAAATCATTTATCCATTTGTGCATATTTAATGAACATATGTGTTTATTGTTAATTTATATAATAAATTTTCTATAGTTACAAAGTATGTTGAAATAATTCATTTTTAATTTTTTATTAAGCTTCAAAACATAAACTATAACCTCTTTTATCATTCCTCATTAAGTAAATATACTTTAATTATTTTCAAATTTTATTTTACCATATTTAATAATCTAAAATAATAATATTTTTACTAATTTTTGTTGAGTTAAATAATTTTTAATTAGGTCCAGTTGTCTATTTTTATTAAATAAAACATAAGCTAAATTAGAAATCAATGACAATTCTTTTTTTTTTTGCCATTCTCCATTAATGATTTTAATAAAAAAATTAACCTTTTAAAAAGCTTTTATGTCAGATGTAGACTCCTTTTATATTAGCCAAAACTTTACAAAATAGATTAACACAAGATAGGTCTATATTTTCGTAAGCCTAATAAATCATAGTATGCATGATTGCTTCAATTGCTAAATCTCAAATTTTCATTGTAAAAATAATCATATTACTTGTTTTTCTTGTTGCCACAAACTCAAGGAACTTTGAAATTCATGTATCTATAAGTCATGTTTCTACCTAAAATGTAATGTCATAGCTTTATCAAAGGAGTTGCCACTCCAATTCAATAGTAAACACCACAATGGTTTCTTGAATGCTAATGACAAAGTTATAAGTTTTCTACAACATATAATGATGGGATTTATTATATTGTTGAAAATATGGAGAATTCAATTAGTTTATATTAGTTGCATGGACCTTATTTCATTAGGATAAAGGCAAATCTATACTAGAATTCAAAATATAATTGTAGACACAATAAGTATCATAGCAAGACCACAAACAAGATTTTGAAATCTTTGAAATTTTCTTGCATAAAATTAAAATATGAATGTAGATATAGTGATTTATAGAAAAAAAACATTAAGGAACAATAAAATTCATGTATCTATGAATCATGTTTCTATTCAAAATGCAATGTAGTTACCTAAATAACATTCAGTAGATAATGACCTATAGTTTGGAGAGGGGTAATTAGGTTTTGGTTTCAATAAGAAAAGGAATTTGGGTTTTGCATGCCTTATTGGAAATATTAGACCTTTTTTTAATAAAAGAATATATCTACCCTAGGGCAATTAATTATTCAAACATTGTTAAATATTTTAATTATTATAACAAGTGTTTTGCCTACCATTAAGCAAATTCAATGGCAATGATTTTATGATAAGATGAAATTAGAATGAGTAAAATTTATTAATATTAGTATTTATATATTAAATTTATATTAATTTAATGAAAAAATATAAAATAATATAAAGAAGTAAACTTTCAAGCCTGTCAAATGAATCGACCTTTACTATCCATGTCTAAAACATATCTAATTTTAGGAGGGTTTAAATTTATCAAAACCCATGACAAATTAGGCCAACTGATGGATTTTAACTGTAAGTCTACAAAATTGGTAGATATAAGCCAACGTGTAATGGATTGGGTCCGCAACAGATCCATTGTATTACCCACATCTAAAAATGGGTCTAATTTTAAAAGTAAACCTGCCAAAACTCATGATGGGTTTGAACTAACTTGCAAGTCATGACTCGCTTAACATCCTTATAAACTTTTAAATTATAAAATAAAAAAAGTATCACAATTAAAATGAAGAAAATTTTAAATAAGGAAAAGACATGATTTTAAAAATTAAAATAATGAAAATATGAGAATATAAATAATGAAAAATATTAAATAATTAAAATTTAAATATAAATTAGAAAAATAAAATATTCAATAATAGAGATTTAGAGTTAATTTTACATATAGTAATGAATAACATGAAATTATTATAAGTAAATTTCATCCAAAATATTTTTTTCTAGTTTAATTTATATGATTTGTGAATATTTGCAAAACACCCAACCATTCATCGAGGATACCTATCAACATGACCTTAGGGTTCAAACCCAACTAATGATAAGATTTGGATTTTATCCAAAAAGTGACTTGTAAGTATTGGCTAATATTCACTTGAATTTTTGTATTAATTAATTTGTATTTTTTAACATTTGGATTAAATATGCACTAATGTATTTGATTGCAAGTTAATTACTACATTTACTTTTAGTCCCATTAGGGATTTTATAAAAAAACAAGATTTACAGAGAACTCAAGAATGTTATTGAGAGAAAAAGTTTGCAAGGAAGAGAAAAGAATAAAAAGTTACATGGAAATGTTATTAAAAAAGATAATACTCAAGCATTTCTACATGTCCATAACATAAAAAGCCGAAAAGCTTAATGTGGGTCTTATAGCTTTGTTTTCATGTGCATGGTCCTTTTTTTTTATCCTTAAAGCTATTATCAATGAATCCACGTAGAAATATTTGCTCTTTCTTACTACTAGTACTTTCAAATTCACTCAATTGAATTAGCAACACATAAAAGAAACTAGTCATCTTTGTCTATTTTAAAATGGTAATTTAACATAAATTATGCTTGAGAGAGGATGACAACCAAAGAGTAATGACTTACATCTCAATAGTTAATAATAGAGCAACATGAGCACAACAATAATATGTTGTTTGAGAGCCAGCCATTTAAGATTTAGGATTTAGGATTTTTGTTCTTATACATATAGACATTGGCATTATAATTTTATAATTATATATCATATGTCATTTTACTTTATATATTGCATTTTTTTGTCTCATTTTGTATCATAATTTATATGATAACATTTTAAAATTCTTAATAATTATGAAAAATGTTCGGGATAATACTTACTATTAATGTAGCTAAAACAAAAATAGAATTTATTATTAAAAAATTTGGATATATCGACAACACATCTTCAGAATAGAGTTGTTGCCGCATCATATAAATGCAGTCCACTAACCCCTACTCCAACAATAGTATCATATTGATACAACATAATTTATTATGACAACAACAGCTAAACTTTGATGTCAATATCAATGACAACTCTAATTAATACTCTTTTTCCTGTAATGTACCTCTTCTTCCTTCCCCACGTGCCCCATCGATATTTAATTTAAGGCTCCTTATGACCTCTTGGACCCTATTAGATATTTTTAAGACTGCATCACTTGTCTGTCTCTATGGATCAAAGATATCTATATTCCTCTTTGGATAAATCTCTGTTGAAGTTCAGATCAAACCATCCCTCAAAGAATTTAGACCAGTATCTAGGATGAACTAGTCTCAAACACACATTATAACTACTTGGAAAGTCCTTTACGACAAGCTACAATCCATCATGTGTCTGTTTATTAGCATTGGATAACAAATTACCGAGTCAAAAGCCGGAGAAATGTTTTAATTATTTCTGGTCCGTTCCCTCTCTAAATTTTCCACCAATTCCCTCTTCTAACTATAGCCCCTTCTTCACTGAGAAACTCAGAAGCTGATCGTACTATAAAGCTCCCATCATTTGAGCATGTCCATGTGCCTGTATCAACTCCTTTTCTAGTTATTGTAAACTTCATTTTAATATTTACCTAAAACATTCGTAAATCTCAATTATTAAAAATAAATAGATGAGGTTCTTGAGAATCATGATTTTCACATATAGAATACATAAAATACAATTCATAAAAAAATATAATAATAGATTATCTGAGAGATACTCTAATCCAAGAGTGAGAGATGAAGGTGAGAAACTTCTATCTACCCTAACCTTTCTGTTTTTTACATTGTCTTAAAAGGAAACTTAATAGATAGAGATAGAATGATTTTTTTTTAATTTAAGTGCTATTGTCAATTCCCATCAAATAGACAATCATTAGGTGTTAATTTCTTAATTATCATTTAAGGCCCTTACAATTTCATGAATTACCTTAATTATCATTTAAGGACCTTAAAAATTCATTAATTCCTTAAATAATAATTAAGGCCCCAAAAATTATATTCAAATTAAAACTTTAAAATTCAATTATTACATCAGAAATTTCATTTAGATAATTATGACATATGTTTTTTCTTTTTTTTTTTGTGGCGGATAGGGGTCAAAAGACCCAAAAGGAAAGAGAGCTAATAAATAAAAATTTTAAGAATCTTTACGACTAGAACTAGTGTTGAAATACCAAGTGGAAGACTATGAAATTATGACATATGTATCAATTGACTTATTATAATTGCAATATTATTAATTATTGTAATTATTAATATTAAATTAAAGTTATTAATTAATAAAATAATTAATATACTTATAGTAATTGGAATAGAAAATTTTATAATAAACACTTAAACAACTTTATCTAAATTTTACCAAATTAAAAAATCACTATCCTAAGGAATGAACCCCCTTCATATCACCCAAGATTAATTGCATATATTAAGCAGGATGATATTTATTTAAATTTTTATACATATACATATTAAAGCAAAAAAAATAATATTTTTATGTGCCTTGCATACCCAACTTAAATATACCTTCCACAAATCAAAATTCTAATAAACACATATCTTGTGTGCGTACGTATTTCACATATCATAGCAAGCAAACCATGAATTGAGTGTCACTATTCAACAAAACAAAATTAAATTTAGAGAAAATTATACTCTATATACATATAATTTTACTCTTGTTCGTGTAATATACAAGTAATTTTGAATGTTAAAATTTACCCGCATATACTTATTACTATTTTATCCAATTAAATTATTTTTTATAAACAAAAATTAGAAAAGTTGATGCAGTGCACGTGATGTATTCCCCTAATTTTGATTCAATTTATTACTAACAAGACACGATACTTCCAGAATAAACTTGAACATGTATAATCAGTGTGACATAAAACTCGCAATCACAAAATATAGAAATCACGCATCCTTGAGTGTGAGAATTTAAATTTCCACAACTGACAGAGCAAGTTTTAATCTTTTTCAAAAAATTTAGATCAGAAAATCCTTTCAAATCCATAATTTCTAAAATATAAAATACAAAATAAAAAAAGTAAAGAAAAAAAAAACTTGTCTCAGAAGTAGCCTGCAATGACTTATTTCCAAAACCAATTAAAACATAGGAAAGATTCCAGTACATCATTTTTACAGTATCCCGATAAATCTACGATTTAAATTTATTAATTTATATAGTATTATATAAATTAAATAAAATCTAAAGATTTAAAACCACTGATACAACGTAATGTAAGAAAAATAACTCTTCAACATTCCTAAGAGAGGTTAAATCAAGAACGAAACAGAATCAGAAAAACAAATCTTTTGCTGTTTGGAAGCCACGCAATTCTCTGCTCCGTTAATCTTAACCACTAGTTTGGAGGAAAAAAAAAAAAGAAACCATGATACAAAATCAAACTCAATTCGTGAAATCTTTTTCTTATTTATGAGAATATTTTAAAAGAATATAAAATCTTATATTTAATTTAAATTTCAAAAAAATATTTTTAAAAATAATTTTAAATTAAAATATCTTCATAAAAAATAGATAACATATATTTTTATAACATAAAAATATTTTATTAATAGAAATAGACTGTCATTTCATTAAAATCTCGTCACTATTAATATTGTATTTCACCATCATCTACCATAGTTAATCATTGTTAGTTATTATTAACCACTATCAATTATTATCTATTATCACTTATTATTAGTCACCATCAATTACCAATAGCCACCATGAGTTATCACTTAATTGTCAATAACTATTGTCGACCATCACCCGCCATAAGCAGGGGTGCTTAATAGGCCTTCAATTTTATAGGCCTAAGGAACTAGTTTGTAGATTTTTCACAAATTGAATTTGTAAAAATTAGGCCCGTAAAAATATGGGCCTAAACAAGTTCAACCCATGTGGGTCATGAGCCAAACTTATTTAAAAGGCAAAATTTACAAATTTTTATGAGTATACAAACTAGACCAATTAAAATAGGCTCGCATAGAATATAGGCCTTAATAGACCAAGCTTAAACTAGGCCAACCCACACAGGTCAACCTATTAAATACCCCTAACCTTGAGTGATAGTTGTTACTATCATTTATTATTAGTGACCTTTGTTAGTTACAATCCATTGCTAATGTCCATCATCATCCATTACTTATTACAAATAATTATTGTTACCACCATTTATCGTGGATAAGTTCTATTAGCCACATCCACTATCGTTAATTACCATAACCATCATTTATTATCATCCATTACTATTAATTATCTTCCACCACCCTATTGTCATTTAACGCCCAATTTTTTATAATAATATTTTAAGAATTATATATTTTTTTGTACAAAGGGAAATTAAAAAAGACAGCAAGACTAAGAACAAATGAAAAGGACAAACAGAGAAAGACCTAGAGACTACCTAAAGAAGTAAATACCAAACAAATCAGCTAAAAGAGAAACAAAAATGTCCTTAAGAGGATGAATCCAATGTTTTTCTTGAATCTTGTTTAAAGCTCCCTATTTAGCTAAGAAATTAGCAGGTTAGTTTCCCTCTCTTAGAGTATGAGAAAAGGAGACACTATAGAAATTCTATGAAAGCTGATGAATATCTTGATAAATTCCCCACAGAGGATGAAGGCACTGACTCCTTGCTTACACACGAGAATTGCATCCTTAGAATCTAATTCAATAATGATATTCTTTATTTTATTATCCATTGCAAATTTAAGAGCAAATTTGATGTCCAAAACCTCCACTTGCAAACTAGTAAACTATCCTTGATAACAGGGAAAACCAAATAGCCAATTTTCATTCCAATCCCTAGCTAAACCCCCAAATCCAACATTACTTGGGTTCCCAAAAGCACTTCCATCCACATTAAATTTGATAACATCAATAAGAGGGGGTTTCCATTTAACCAGCCGACTAGCTTTGTCATTAGGGGAAGCATGCTGCCAATAGAAAGCTTTAACACACTCTTTTTCCAGCAGAGATATCTTTTGAACCGTGAGCCAAAAAGGGATATTGTCACCTCTAAAAATCATGTTATTTCTATCAACCCATATACACCAAATAGTCAAGAGGAAAGTTTTGCTCCATTGATCTTTTGAATCCTTTTTAGAGGAGAAAGCATTACTTAGCAGCCAATCAAGCTGATTAAGAGAGAAGAAGTCTGATGAAAAAGATGAAGCATGGATTGAGTTCCAGATTGCTTTTGCCTTAGGACAATCTCTCAGAACATGAATAATAGATTCAATTTCTCTTGAACAGAATTAATAGTAAGGCAAATCTGAAAGGTGCCTTGTCCATTGTAGCAGACTAGTTACTATTTTGTCTTGAGCACAGAGCCAAAAAAAGGTACAAATCTTATAAGGAATCTTTATATACCATATTTTGCTATAAGGTGGAGGAGGAAGATTTATATTTTTTAAAGAAAGCCATCTATAACCCGATTTAGTAGAATAAGCTCCATATCCTGATTGGCCCCATATAAGTCTATCTGATCCTTGAGAAAAAAGCGGAAGAAGAATTGCTTGGATTTTAAAAAGAATCTCCTCAGGAAATGAAGTTCGGATTCTATTGAAGTTCTAAATCCTATCAATGATGACATCTTTGACAAGGAGGTTTTTGTCCTCTTAAAAATTGAGGGAAAGAATGCCTTCTAATTTGAAATCACCAGCCCATTTATCAATCCAAAATCTAGTGTTCATACTAGAATCAATACAGAATCTGTAACCATTTTTCAACTCCTCTAGACTTTTGAATATATCCTTCCATATTGGAGAGGCATCTGGAGAAATTTACAAGGTAAGACTTAGGCTTTTCCTGCAATTGTATTTCTTCTTGTAGACCTGGACCCAAGGTTTCTTTTTCTCCTGGATGATGTCCCATCCAAGTTTACCCATAAGAGCTATATTAGTCTCCCTAAATTTTCAGATTCCAAGACCTCCAAGCTTTTTTGGAAGAGTAATTATCTCCCAATTGACTAGATGAAGACTCTTTTAGCTTAATGTGATCTCCAGATGAAATTATGAACAATGGAATCAATTTTCTCACAAGTTCCCATTAGAAGAAGAGCAGTCTATATGAAATAGACAGGGATTGCATTTAAAATAGATTGAGCCAGAGTAATCCTCCCTGTAATATTGAGAAGACTAATCTTCTAAGCTGAGAGTTTAGCTTCCAGGTTTTGGATTATAAAATGAAAGTGAGCTTTGTTGGCCCTTCTTTTGAAAAGGGGAATACTAAGATATTTCCTAATATCCTCTATAAAACTAATACTGCGGATGATTCCTATGTTAGAAATAGTTCTCCTAGGAATTTTGGAAGAGCTAAAAGCTTTGGATTTCTGATAGTTGATCTTCATGTCTAAAAATCTACATAATTTATTTAAAAAAGCCATGACCACCCTAGCTTGAGTAATTGTACCTTTGGCAAACAGCAATACATTATCAGCAAAGAAAAGGTGGGAAATGGGGAGGCCTCCTCTAGAGACAAATAATGGATGCCATTCTTTTTTATTAACTTTTTTCAGAATAATTTGAGAGAAAACTTCCATACAAAGAACAAATAAGTAAGGCGATAATGGATCTCCTTACTTTATTCCTTTTTTAGGAAAAAAAGAATTAAGTCGTTCACCATTCCATAATATGCTGAAAGAAGAGCCAATAACACAATTCATAATCAACAAAATGGTTCTCTTAGGAAAGCTAAACATGTTAAGAGTCCATTTGAGAAAACTCCAATCAACTTTATCATAAGTTTTCTCAAGATCAATCTTGAAAATCATAGCTCATTTCTTACTTTTCATTTTTTGGAAAAAATAATGAATCTCTTGGGTAGGAATGATGTTATCTGTGGTATTCCTACTAGGTATGAAACTGCTCCGAAAAAGACTTACAATGCTGGAAATAAAAGGCCTAATTCTATTAACTAAAACTTTGGCGATAAGTTTGTAAACAACATTACACAAACTAATGGGCCTGAAGTCAAATAAACATTGAGGAGCTTCAATTTTAAGGATGAGAACCAACAGAGTTTTGCCTAATCTAGATGGAATACCACCTGTTGAAATAGCTTCAAAAACTAGCTTCCAGATGGAGTCACTAGAAATATCCTAGTAATTCTTAAAGAAAATTACTTGAAAACCGTCAAGATTAGGAGCTTTATATGATAAAAGCC
This sequence comes from Sindora glabra, assembly GCA_020226215.1. Taxonomy (NCBI): domain Eukaryota; kingdom Viridiplantae; phylum Streptophyta; class Magnoliopsida; order Fabales; family Fabaceae; genus Sindora; species Sindora glabra. The sequence goes on along the minus strand of CM035230.1, from coordinate 58,930,959 downwards.
ACATACACTTCATTTTTTACTGACTAGGGCTAATAAAGCAAATTTATCCTAGGTAGATAACTGAGCAAACCAATCTAGGACAAAGTTTGTATTGTCTCTGGTTGCAAGATTACAGAATAGATTCTGAAAGTGATTAGTTACTGCATCTTTTAGCTAATTCTAATTTGTAAACCAGTTTCCATTTGGAAGCTTCAAACATTCAATCTTGTTACGTCTTCTTCTAATAATCGTTGTGGCATGAAAATATTTTGAACTTCGATCACCTAAAGCAATTTGCTGAAGATAGGATTTTTGAAACCAAAACATTTCTTCCTATTTAAGAATCTCATTAAATTCCTCATTCAAGTGTTTTTGAAGTCTGGCCAAACTATGAGAATATTGAAGGGAAAGATCTTGTTGAATTTTTTCAAGTCTGGCTAAAACTCTTCTTTTACGCTAAAAAATATTTCCAAATTCCCTCTTATTGAACTCCACGCATTTCTCTTAGAGTTAATGAAGCTTATAAGGGACATTAATGAAAGAATCATTCTAGCATTACTCCACCATCTCTCTAAAGTGTTAATACTGCATCCAAATTGCTTCAAAATGGAAAGGTTTGTTTTTGGGGTTCACAAGTTCTCCTTTACTCCATATGAGAATAAGATGGTGATCTAAAATAGTTCTCGGTAAATGAAAGACCACTACTTTAGGAAATTTCTCTTTCCAATTTGGTGTAGCCATTGCTCTATCCAGCCTTTGGGATGAGACACAATGACCCCTCACCATATGATACTAAGTGAATTTAGGTCTATTAAAACCTAAGACAAAAAGATTATAAACAACTATATTTTTTAAGAACTTATCAATTTTGCAAGTGCAAATTTGACCTCTTCTTTTTTCAGAAGAAGATGCAATATCATTGAAGTCTCCAATGGCCACTGTGGGGGTATGGGATTGGAGAAAGAAATCTTTTAGCTTATCCCAAGTAAGACCTCTGGATAATGGTGTTGGACTTGCATAAATAGCTATCAAATTCCAAAAAAAATCCCAAGCCTAAACTTGAATAATAATAAATTAATTATAGGTTTTAATAAGTGAAAAATAGGACAGTGAGTTATATCCTAACACCCAAATCCCACCTGAGAAACCTTGAGGATCTTGAATTACAATAGGATTGAAACCTCGTTTATTCCACCAATTTCTTTCTCTACTAAAAGGGATATGTGTCTCCAGAAGAACAATAACTTCTTGTTTATGAATTTGAATCAAATTATTCATATTCCTCTTAAAATTCGTATTAGCAATACCTCTAACATTCGAGGCTAAGATGGAGAAATTATTTATATGAGACATAATCTAATAAGAAAATTTGAAAGGGGGTACTAGTCAAAACTTATTGAGTAACTTCACATAGAATTTCATCATCACTCTCAAAAGATTCAGTTGCATTGATATCTTCCTCTCCATCTTCATTTGCTGAGCTTTGTCCTTCCTTCATCTCATTATCCTTCAATTCAAGAGGTTTTCCCCCATGATCTCCCTGAACTAGAGGATTTTTTTATTTGTGATCATCCATAGTATTCCTCGTGATGCTTAACTCTGAGTACATTTACTTAGCTTGCGTATTTAAAGAAAGATGTTTGGCTTTGGGACTATGTTTCTTTATTTATGCTTTTGACAAAGAAAGCAGTAGTTTTCTTTTGGTGGTTGCATTAGAGTTCAAGTGATTCTCAAAAGAGAGGCTTCTGGGAGGCTTCTAAGGATTCCATGAAACACCGTAGCATTTTTATTCGCTCTTTGAGCCATTCAAGCAAGGACTTTTAGGGAATAAGCAAATTTAGATTTCTTTGTAACAACTTGAGATGGTGACATTATGGCTTTTTCTGGACTGAAGAGAGCTTAATTCATTTCCTATTGAACTTTTTCGTAATCCGGGTTAGCCAAGTTTGAAAGAATTTCAAAAGCATTTTGATCCTTCATTTCTCTGGTTTTTTCATTCAAAGTTTCTCCCAATTGAGGATTAGAAGTATAGGCTTCTGATTTTAAAGAATTACTCTTCTTTCTTTTTGAAGCCATCATCCACTCTCCAAACATTAGTTCCTGCTGAATATTGTTCTCTGTCTCTAAGTCATTAGTCTTCTTATTTGCCTTTCCCATACATTGATCTTCATTATGACCATATTATCCACATGACAAATAGATTTTATGGAGTCCTTCAAACTCCACCTTCAGCTAATGACCACCTATTAGAACTTAGGGAATTAAAGGTTTAGTAAGATCCACCTCCAGACATAAATGAGCGAATTTACCCCTTGAAGCCATAAAGATGTTCCTATCCATCTTAATAGGATTGCCTATGGCTAAGGCAATTATCTTTAAAGTATCCGCTCTGTAATATAAAATGTTAAGTTCTGGAATCCAAATCGAAGCCAAAGTAGATGTTATTGCATGAGCAGCTGGTACAAAATTCGGAATCCATTTTTGCATTATAAGATAATGGTTGAAAATTAACTAGGGACCCTCAATCATAACATATTCCAGATCACAATTCATTGAAAATCTAATTAGGAAAAAATCATGATCAGGCTCAATTACCTCCACCATCTTGATCTGCCACATTTGCTCCAGTTTCTTTCGTAATACTTATACCTCACTGTCCTTCCCAAAACTTCAATTATGAGTGAGTTTCATCAAGGTATGCTCAATTCATCAATCAACTTCTCATCAAAATAATTTCTGCCAAACATTGGTTTCCATTGTGAAATATGATTTTTGGTCTTTTATTCTCAATCAGATCCTCTGGATCTCTATCTGGACCATCATTTGGACCTCCCATAAGTTTCTCCTTAAAGGATACATGTCCTCAATTCCAAATCGATTCTTCCTTGTCGTCTTTGTTGCTTGGATCAGGCAGGTCATTTGCAGAGTTTGATTCATTGTGCTCTCTGGTTTTAAAAACTCTAGCAAAAGGATTCATCATTTTTTTCTAATCCCATTAAGAATTATATATGTTAATTAAAATATAATGTTATAATATTTTAGAAATATTTTAAAATAAATTAAATATTATAATGTTATATTATCAAAAATTATATTTATAAAAATATTAAAATTTTAAGAAATATATAATTCTATAAATTAAATATCACTTTAATAAAAATCAATTGGGGGAGATGTACATTATTTGGAATAGGAAAAGTTGTTAAATTAGGTAAATTAGGTGATTAGAAGGTGGTTGATGGGAGGAAAATGACTAGTCTAATCAACGGAAATGCTTGGTTTACCTTTTTTTTAGTCCATGGTATACATTTCTTTTAGTTGACAACTAGATTTTGAAGTGGCCTCGGGCAGCGTTTATATTAGGTGGATAAAGTTTTACGGTAGTTTTTAATAAAAATTATTATATAAATAAATAATATTTAAATACATAATTAATAATATTATTATAAATATATAAATTAAAGTTATAATTAATCTAAAGTAGTCAAATTTTTTGTTACTCTTAATAAATTTTAAATGTTGAATTTTAATATATAAATTGAAATAATATTCAAACTCTTGAAATCAAGTTAAATTATATTCAAACTTAAAATCCTAAATCATAGCATTAAACTCATGTAGAAATAAAAATATGATTAACATAAAAGATAGAATAATTAAATCTCTCTAAGATATAAGATTTTCTCTGGTAATTTTAATTGAATCATTTTAGTTAATTTGAAAAATTAAAAAAACTTAGTCAAATTTTAATAGCATATATTTGAAAAAAAAATCATTCAAGTAATTTTAAGGAGTTATATAAGTAAAAGACACTACAGGTAAAATTAAAAAATATTTATAAAATTAATGCCTAAAAATAATTATGAATACTCATAAGTCATGTGCATAGGAGGAGGATAATTTAAATGAAATATATCATATGATTAAAAAATTGAATGAAATATTTAATACAATGGAAGGGAAAGTTCATTTAAATAAGATATTTAATTATAACTTAATTTGAAACATAAATTACAAGTGGAGAATAAATAAATGGTTAAGGGTGTATGTGTGTGTGTGTGTAAAATTCAAAAGGATAATATAAATAAATAAGATACAATAAAATTTGAAGATTTTTAAATACTTTGTTAAATATAAGAATAAATTATTCAAGTAATTTTAAAGAGTTATATAAATTAAGGTAAAAAATTATGTGAAAAATAAAAATTAATTTTCACAATTAATTTCCATGAAAAAGAAAAAAATGTAATGAAACAATTAAAAAAAAGAGAAACTATGAGTGAATGTAATATTAATAAAATTAAAAATATAATATATAATTATATTATTCAATTAGGTTAAATCCTTCACTTATTTCATTTTTTTAAACGAAATGTATTTTATTATATCTTTATTACTTAATAATATTAACATTTGAATTGTAAATAATATATGTGGATATGAAAAAGAAAAAATAATATGTGCATTATAAAATAATAAGAGATAAAAATATAATATATATATTTAAGTAATTTAATTAGGTTAAAATTTTAATTTATTACAATTTACAAAATGAAATTATATTAGGATTTTATTTTACGTAATGAATAATCTAACTTATAACTTATTAGCCTAATCAATAATTTATAAGTTAATCTTTAGAAGTATTTTATATATTAACTTATTAAAAAAATGAACTTTGATTCAATAAGTTACTTATGAATAATTTATAACTTATAAACTAGAAAGTTTTTAAATTTTTTTGTAAATTTATCTTTTTTTATTAATTTACAACTCATTCTTTAATAAATAATTAGTGTTTTAGTTTTAAATAAAAATAAAAAAATTAATTAAATAAGTAAATAAATATATAATATTAAAAATATACTATAAATAAAGTATATGATGTCATAAAATATGATTAACTTAATTTTAATTAATTATATTCTTATTCTAAACTATAAATATATAAAAATATATATGTAAATAAATATATAATATCATAAAATATAATTGATTATATTTCATGTAATTATTTTTATATTATAAATAATATTTAAATTAAATAAAAATTATGTAAAATTATAAAATATAATTAATTATTATTTTTATTCCTTTTTAAGTATTGTTTTAAAAAATTAGTTTCCATTTATTTGTCATTTTAGAAAATTAAGAATGCATTTATTATCTTTTTTCAAATATTACCTTTATAATATAAATAAATATTCAACAACTTTACTCACTAATTAATTTTTAGTAAATGATATATTCATAGATTATAACTCATATATCTCTTAAAATTAAAGTTATTTATTATATTCTTAATTTTTGTAAATTAAGCTTAAATGACACTTAAAAAAAATAAAAAGAATACATTTTATGATATCATATTTTTATTTTTAATATCTTAATTGTATTAATATAATTTAATTTCTAAAATAATATGAATCAATTTAATTTATGTATCAAATTATTTTAACATATTCGGTTAATTTATCAACTTATTTTATGAAATATTTTATATAATTAATTAATTAATTATTAATTAATTTATTAATTATTTGTATGAAACAATTTTATATAGGATTTTAATTAATATTTCATATTAATTAAATTTGATTAAAAAAAAAGAAAGGAATCGAAAGGAAATGGCATGAAGCAAGAAATAGAGAAGGAGAAAAGAGAAGTGTGTTTCGGACTGCAGAAAGAAAAAGGAAAACAAATAGAAAAATGATGGTTTGACATGTGGCAAAATAATTTGGAGGTCCTAGCATCAAAGGTAACAACAGTGATTGATTGATTTGATAAAATTTATAAAATTAGGAACCTCATAATTTATAAATTTATCAGTTTGAGAATAGAAATAATATTATTTTTATTTTTTAATTTTAATTAATTTCAATGGTACTAATATTATGTGATTATAAAGGAGCCCGTGACTCACTCTTCCAAATTTAACAAGAGTGTAGCTTTCACGTACAGTTAAATTAGCTAAATTAATGGATCCTTATTTGGGAGATTTGTTGTTTTCATAGACTCCAAATTAGATTAAACGAAAAATATACGTTTAAGTAAAACTTATTTGAATCTCAAATTTTGGAGAATCAAAAAATTAGGATTTTGAAATTAGAAAGATTAGAACCAATCATTTTATATTTTAGTTAAGTCAAATTATCTTGAAAGAATCGAAATTATAAAATAAGAATTATACCTTGAAATTGAATAGCCAAAATTATTTCATTTCTACCCTGAGTTCCTCGGTCTGACCCTTGGTCGTCATTTGTCCATTCATGTCGCCCGCCTGTCGGCTACCACGTATAGAAGCTTCCACCTTCTTCGTCTATCGTCTCTCCGATTCGAGGTCAAATGCAGCACTAAACCTAGGCATTTCGTGCTCTGAACACAAATTTAATTGAAGAAGGCCTCATCATCTTCACAGCTTATTCCACTTGGCATTCAGAAAGGTAATAGAATTTTCACTTTTGCCCTTGAGAATCGAAATTTATAGCTTCAAATCTATTTGATGATTGAAGATTAAACTTGACAATATGATCTCTGTAGACTTCTTTACTACTTTTTTCTGGATTTTAGTCGTTGGGTATTTTTCTCAAAGGAAATACATTTTTGGAAGTGTATTATTCCCTCTTTTCTAAATAGATAATCAAGTTTATAAATTTATAGAAGGCGAGTGAGTAGGAAGTGGGTTGAGGTGATATAAAGTAGAATTATCCTTTTTCTTAAAACTCTCTTTTATTGTCTTCTTCATTTTATGACTTCTCTAACCTTTTGGAAACAAAAAGTGAGGGTTTTGTAAGCACCGGGAAAAAGGAAAAAAAAAATCGGACTTTTTTGATTTTATGACTTCATTTTATGGCTTGCTTTATCGGAAAATATACTATTCAGAAAATTCTCACTTTTTTAATTTGCCGAGCACTTTCATAATATTAATATGTTTTATAATTAATAAAATAATAATGCCATTGAAAAGATAAATTATTATGTAACTGTATATTTAATATTGAGTAAATAAAGTATATTTTTAAAATTTTAATTTTTGTAATTATAAATTCAAGTAAGCATTACATTTTTTTTAATACTAACAAATGAATATTTTTATTGAAAAACAACGGATAAAACACATATATTAGCCAATTCTACCTACACTGAATAAAATTAATGCATGAATTATTGTTATATTGATTCGGTTGCTTCTCAGTTGGGGCCTACTGGCCTGTAGAAAAAGGAATAGGAACCTAGCAATAAAAACAAATTTACAAGCTCGTTCATTTGGCGAAAGAATGGCTGACGTACTGCTAAGTTCTCTAGGGAAGAAGATACAGAGGACAAAGAAGACTGATACTTTCTCAATCAAGTATGTCTGAAGAAGTGCAACAAATAGTAGACCAAAATCACAAAGATAGGTCCAGGTCTGTGAACTTTAGTTACCGATCGTGAGGTACTTGATTGCTTCATTTAATATAAGCATGTAAGTATTCTTATTTTTCAATACAAAAATGGCCATAGTGCTTGCTCATCTTGCTGTGATAAAAATTAATGAAAAATGTCTAGCTTGCTTCATGGCTATCGGTACAATTCATTGTAGGACAATTGAGAAGTTATTGGAAACTCTGAAAATTTCATGCGTAAGTGCAAAATATGGCTGCAAAGATTTGTGAGTTACAATAAGATGAATGAGCACAAAAAATCATGCATCTATGAACCATGCTTTTGCCTGCATTTGGATAGCTAGTTTGTTGCCTCATCGAAGGAGTTATTTCTTCACTTCAGCGGTAAGCATTAGGGTGTTGCAATTCAATTTGAATACAATGAACCTTGTCCTCTTATCTCCCTACGTGTTCAGGATAAATTGACTATTTTTCAAGAATGAGGGGGATTTGTTCATTCTCAACAATTATTTTGTTAACTATTTTGTTAACGACATGGGGAATGCGTTTAATCTTAGCTACATTGGCCCCAGCTCATCAAAACAGAACTATAGACATTAGATTGACATACAGGATGTGACTTTGATGTTCATTGCCCAGAATAGTCCAGGGGCAATTTTAATGATATTTCATCATCAGGATGTCTTCTGATTTCATATAACTTGGTTGATGCTTCAAGATAGCTCAAGTTGCAACTCCATATATTTAGGGAGTTCTAGCTTTGGTAGTGTATATTGATGATGATCCCAACCCCAACGAGAATGATGAAATTTTGGATATTATTTATTTGGTTTGTTTGATATGTTTAAATTAACTTCATCTAGGTTGATCTACCAGTTGAAGTAGTTGTGACTGCACATCGGTATCAAACTAAAGAAGTCTTCAACACATGCTTTAAGATTGCTCTCAATTTGATGTCTTGTTGATTTTTAATTGAATGTTAATGATAATTGATTAATTTACAACATCAAAATGACGGGGCTTTGTTTTTTATTTACGGTCATAATTTTTGACAAAATGTTGAATGTGATTAGTTATAACGGTCCCATTTTGCTTGAGATAATGTTTGTTTAGTAAATATAGATCTCGCATTCTCACTTTTTGCCTCATTGGTCTGCTAGGTTAATCAATATAAACATGGTATATATTTTAATGTATTATTTTATAAACAAATTCATATAAAAACTTACGTAGAAATTAAAATATAAAAGCATGATTAAACAATAAAAAATACACGTGTTAGTAATAGTGATTATAAGTCAATTGATGAGATAAATTTAATCTTTCCTGCCTTTTCTACAAATTATTGCCATGGAGTGTAACACTACAATCTCAGAGCATCTCTTCTCTGTAAATTTTAGAGAAGGAGAGAAAAAAGACCCTAAAGTGGCTAAAGGGCTAAGGGGACTTAATCTAGACAAATGAGAAATCGTATTAAACTCATTCATATGGATCCAAAAATAATAATTTTACGGCCAAACACAATCCATTTTAAATCAAAACAAAATATTTAATTAATGATAGTCTAATAAAAATGTTCTAACATTCTCTTTCTTGTATATTATTAATTATAGACTAAACATATCTTTCAATCTTTCATAGATTATTTTTGCATTAATTTTATCTCTCAAAAATGTGAGTATAATTTTCATCCTAACTATTGATTTAGAGTAATATTTTAGTCTATCTATCAAAATAAATGTTAAAAAATTGACGGAATTAATAATTTAACATTATTAATTTTATTTTAGCCCTCCTTAGTTTCTCTTCTATACTATCTCTACGCTCTCAAATAATGAATAATAGATTATTTATCATTATTATTTCTTTTATCTTTGTATTGTAGAAAAGCAATTTTATAAAGCTTTACATATTTTTATAAAAGTAAAGGAATCTTAAAAGTGAAATATGGAATCAAGAAGAACATATTTTTATATTCAAATCAAAGAACAAAAGAGAAAAATTGTAAATTGATTGAGGGGAAGCTAACCCATTGATTTTAGGTGTTGGAAGAATTATTTTTCTCTTTCATTTTCTTAATTTAAAACCAATAGATTAGTTTGCATTCCTCCAATTTTCAATTTTTCTTATTATTATTCTTCAAGATTAGTATAGAAATAAGTCATCTTTATATTTTACTTTCAGTCTTTTGCTTTTCAGATTTTTTTTAATCTATTATGATTTGCTCTTGACATTTTTGGGCTCTCCATTCAATTTGCTTCAGCATTTGTTTGGTGATTGTGTGTTGCTAATCTTCAACCATCTTTGACAATTTGTTCCATTATCTATGTTATTATCCTCTGTTCACATTGGCTTTATAAGCCTTTTAAAGCTCAAGCATTGTTCTTTATTGTTGAAAAGCTTTTATTTTTATATTTTAAAATTACTCTTTAATAATTGGTTATATGTTTTTGAAGCATTATTTAACATAGAAAGTCGAAATACTCAAATACATGTGTTGTTTTGCACTTATATTTTTGAAAATATCATTTTTGCTTAAATGCTACATTTATAGAATAACTTTCTATATTAGTATGACTCTAGTACTTGGATGCTACTTTTGAAAATATCATTTTATTGAGGGTAAGGTTTTATTTAAAGGTCAAATTAAATGTGATAAAATAATTCAATCATTCCTTATTATTTATCACGTGTATTTGCTTAGTTGTTTATCAAATGTTGCTTAACATACAAGCTAAATGGTTATGTTAATTTTGTTAAGTCTCTTTAAACAATTGTGACATATATGCATCTAGTTCCAATAATAATGGTGAGAAAAACAATAATAGCAAGGGCTCTTCAATTAAAAGGGACATGGTGCTCAAGTATGCCGGATAGGAAAAGTTAAGAGCAAACTTCAATGAAAAGAGAGTTAGGTGTGGATCTGGTGAAATTGATTTCACTAGCTAACTCAATTCCTTGTCATGCTTGAAGGTTCCCATTACTATAAGGTAATGGCACTAAGTGAAATAAGATATCAATATGCTATCCAAGAGGATTTATTGGCAAGAAATTAATACTTATTTGCATTTCAATTTTAATATGTTTATAACAAGAAATCTTGGATTATTAATTGTGTTTTTTATTTGTGGATTACTTTATAGGCTACATTTGATATTAACTAGGATTACAAAAAAAAACATGCCTCTATATTGATAAACGAGAGGTAAAGGGATTATAAACTTATGTTGAAGAAGAAATACATCGATGAAATGGGGACTTCGACATCACCAATCTACTTTTTCTTATTTTTATTAGAATTCATATCTAGCAATTTAGATAGATAAAGTGAATCCATTAATTAACCTATGATTATATATATACAACTTTATCTTGTTCGTTAACAAGGCAAGGTTTGTATTTTAAGCTTGGCTCTCCATTATCACTCAAACAAAAAGCTTAAAATTGCCTCATCTCTTATCAATTAAAAAAAAATTGATGAGAGGTAATTACTCGTGTAAAAGGGCTAATCTTTTATCTGTCTAACATACCTTTTAATAACTTAAGAATGTTTCTTAAAACATTCTTATATCTATATATGTAGGCTTATAATAAAACATAATTATTATTCAGACATTAATATTCTATGAACATTATTAAAAGAAATTATAACAATTGTATCAACATCTATGCAATCCTTAGGATTTCACATGTTTCACAAACACATCCAGAGGAATAGACTTAGTCATAGGATATGCTACTATCTCATGCATAGAAATGTATTTCATGTTCACTTCTTTACGTGCAATCATATCTCTTATAAGGTTGAGCTTTATAGCTTTATGTCTATATGCTTGGTCTTGCAATAATATTTTAGGTCCTTTGTGTATGCTATAGCTACTTGGTTATCACAATTTACTGAAACTAGATCAGCAATGTTAGCATTTACACCCAAATGATCCAAGAATCTTTTGAACCATACCGCTTCTCGTATTACTATTGAAAATGCTACAAATTTAGCTTCCATTGTAGATAAGGCTATGCATGATTGTTTTTTACTACTCCAAGATATGACGCCATTATTTAGTAAGAAGATATACCTAGAGGTAGACTTCCTTTCATCTAAATCTCCCCCAATCAGCTCTTGGTGTGTGTGTCTTAGGAGCCAATCATAGAAATGATCGCAATATTACCTAATGTATTACATTTCATTTTGGTAATACAATTATCATATTTTATTTTATTTTGCTCAAATTATAACTTAAATATAACAATTATCCTTGGAAGAGCAATGCTATTCCTAAAATGCCTTTAATCAAGTATTATTACGAAATGAATAGTAATAATACATCAAGAGTAGCATGTATAGTGACTGATGATTATGAATCATAGATATGTGATATCAAGTCAATACATGAGTACATTGTTAGTGAACAATGTACTGGACTGACTCATTGTGAGAATATTGCATGAATAAACGTATCATTAGTTACTTTCATATGATCACAAATGTACATAGTCCTTTGACCTAAAGTCACTACGGTTTCCTACATGAGGAGTTACTCACTTTGATGTTGTCCTATGTCATCTTTAATCAAGATGACGAGTAGGGCATTGGTTGAGTGTATTATGAATCATGCTGGAGGGAAGTGAGTGATGTAGATGAGATTTTGTTACTTTTATATAAAAGAGAGATATCCTTGGGCCCATTGATTAAGTGAAACTTAGAGATGCATAGCCATGTTCAATTGGATCAATATATGATATTGATCATTTATTTTAAGTCTACTCAATATCAAGAAATATAAATTAAACATTGACGAGTATGATACACTCTATGCCTCCAATTTAATTTAGATATTGTTATAAAAAGGATTATGATGCAAAATGTTAATCATATATTAAGTAGATGTGGAATTACAGAAATTCTCACTACTTGAGTGATAGTGATGTATTGCTAGATACTGCTCATTATCTATGGCCTAAAATGAGTTATTATTAACATAGTAAGAACCTAGGAGTTACATAAAAAAAGTAGGAATGAGACAATAATTAATTGAGTTTTAGTTAGACTAAAATTCAATTAATTGAACTTATTTTCGTGCATATATATTATTATTAAGATAATAATATGTTTTTCATGTAATATATACATATATAATATTATGTGATATTATTTAATATTAAAGTAATATCAGATAATTATGTTATTAAATATTAGATAATTATATTATGAGATAATATTATTATCTAATATAAGATAATTATATGTTAATTTAATATTAGATAATAGATAAGTTCTATCTCTCCTCACTCTCTCTATGATAATAAGATGATAATTGTTGAAATATGATTAAGACTGGGATTGTGACATGCATTAGTTCTATAAAAAGGACTTGAAGGTAACACTTTTTATTAACGCACATAAGCTTTAACAAAACCGTAAATCACTCAAAAAATGCCTAATCCTAATCCTTGTGAGAGAGACAAATCTAGCAGTTTCATGGAGGGGAGAGGTCATTGTTCACTCCATGTGAATATCATAGTGACGTTGTACCTTCCGGTCGATATTTAATTTATCTCTATCTCTCAAGAATTCATTCAGAAAGGACACAAGTACAAATAACGTAAAACCTTAATACTGATTTATGTTATTTTGCATAGATCTATGGTAGGAATTGGATCAAAATTTTAAAATTTTGCTACGTATGTTAATCCAAAACCTAACATTAGCATTACTGTAGCCTTTCAATTGAAAATCATTTCCTTCATAACATAATGAATAGTCGGTAGTACCTTTTAGATACCTTAGTATCCTTTTAACTGCTTTCCAATATGCTAGTCCTAGGTTGGATTGAATTGGCTTACCATACTAACGGGAAAATAGATATTTAGTCTTGTGCACATCATTGCGTACATCAGACATCTAATTGCACTTGCATAGAGAACTTTTCTCTTATATATTTCTTCTTCTGAAGTCTTAGGACACATCCTTTGACTTACACTTTCACCTTTAGCAATAGGAGTGTCTATAGGTTTATAATGCTGCATTTGGAATCATTCAAGAATTTTATTGATATAATGCTCTTATGATAGAGATAATAATTTCTTTGAACAATTTCTTAAAATCTTAACTCCAAGAATATATGAAGCTTCACCCATATCTTTTATTTCAAAATTAGATGATAACCATCCTTTAATTTCATTGACATACTCCTTGCTATTTTCAGCTATAAGTATATTGTCAATATATAATGATAAAATTATAAACTTATCCTTGGACCTTTTTATATATACACAATGGTTTTCATCAATCATGATAAAATCATTTGACATAATCACGTTGTAAAAGTGAATATACCATTATCTTGAAGCCATATATGGACTTCAAAAGTTTGCAAACTTTATTTTCTTTACCTTCTTTGATAAAACCTATAAGCTATTGCATGTAAATTTCTTCTTCTAAATCTCTATTGAGAAATTCAGTCTTTACATCCATTTGATGTAATTCAAGGTCCATACTCACAACTATAGCCAATAACAAATGGATTGAGGTGAATCTAACAACAGGTGAAAAAGTTTCTTCATAATCTATTCCTTCTTGTTATGTGTAGCTTTTTGCTACTAGTCTAACTTTATATTTTTCAATAGTGCCATTATCTTTGTGCTTAATTTTGAGAACATATTTGTTCCTAATGGCCTTACATGTTTTTAGAAGATCAACAAGTTCCCAAACTTGAATTGATCTCATAGACTCCATTTATTCTTCCATTGCTTTTGTCCAATCTTCCTTATTAGGTCTTGAGAGAGCCTCTGTAATATTTCTTAGCTCATATTCACCTTGCGTAATGGTCATAAAAGTTTCACCACCTTTAATATCGAAACGATGACAAGGAATGCCTTTTCTGCCACTACATCATAATTGAAGTTCTAAAGAAACATATTTCTCAATGATCCTCAAATTACTCCCACTCGAACTAGGATTATTAATTGTTTAAGTATTCCCATTTGGATTACTTCTATATTGATCAAGATCACTATCATTCGCACTTGGAATTAGAAACATATTTCCTAAAATTCTCCCACTCGAAAGAAGTGAGTCTTAAATGCTTGTATCCATAGTCTCATATAAGGATAAGTCCTTATGTATATCACCCTGTTTAGGAAAATCATTCTCTAAGAATGTGACATCTCGTGATTGAAATTCTATGAGAATCCCACTGTCATGTTCACCAATGAACACATAACCTTTTAAATGTTTTGAGTATCTCATAAAGATACATTTCTTTCCTTAACGACCTAATTTGCCATGTGGGTTCGAAGTATCTAAAACATAGACTGCACATCTCCAAGGTCGTAAAATACTTAGGTCAGGTTTTTGATGCATCCATAACTCATATGGCATAGTGGGAACTGATTTGCTAGGCACACGGTTAAAAATAAATGTGGCAGTTAAAAGTGCATCACCCTAATAAGTGATAGGCAAATTTGCTTGTGCCATTATAGATCTAACCATTTCTAAGAGCGTTTGATTTCATCACTTTGCAACATTATTTTGTTAAGCAGTACATGGATTCGTTAACTGATGTTGAACCCCTTTTTCATCACATAATTGTTTGAACTGATTAGATAAATACTCATGACCACAATTAGTTCGTAATGCTTTTATTTTTCTATCTAATTAATTTTCAACTAAGCTCATATAATTTTGAAAGAAACTCAATGCTTCATATTTGTGTGTTATCAAATAGATAGTACCAAATAGGTAGTATCAAATCATGTAAAATTATCTATAAATGTGATGAAATTGAAAGCTCCATGCCTAGCTATTATATTCATTAGACCACATATGTCACAATAGACAATTGCAAAGGAAAGTCAGCTCTGGTTCCTTTTCCAAATGATTTTCTATTACTTTTGCCAACTAAGCAATGCTTGCAAGTAGATAGATCTATGACGTGAGCCCGCAAATGCACGAGTTTAGTCGAGATAGTATAAAAGATATCGTTTCCACAGGGATTGAGTGTTGAATACTAATTGAATTTCAAGGTAAATTATATAGGTGTACTAATTGTGATTGAGAATTAAGAGTAAAATGCGAAACAAAGTTTAGTTATAAAAAAGGAAGTAAATGGAACTAGTATGAATTAAGTAAAGATTTAATTCAAATGGGGTGGAAATGTACTCAGCTTTAGGGTTTTCTTGTGCTATTCATTATGGAATGAAGATAATCTTCTATCCCGATTTATTATTAATTTAGATTGCTGGATTACCAAAAATAAACTATACCTCATTGCAAGGCTACTAGCTACAAACCAATAAATAAAGTGCCCAGAGTTTCTCTAGTAATCACTCACCTAGGTTGCATTAACAGTGCTTTGAGAATCCAATTTTAGACATTTCATCTTGTGCAAAAGAATCCAATTAGCTTAATTCCTAAGTCTAATAGAGATTCCCAATGATTATGCAAGGTCTGATTAATTAATTAGTCATTCCAACCTAGAATTAACTAATCCTTTACACAAATTCAATATTCCGAAAGTATTGGGTTGTTGAATTACAAAATAGCATAATCAAATCATAAATCAACAATAAATTAAGTTAGATTATATTAAAATTAAATCTATAAATCCATGAATAAGTCTACCCCAACTGAGCATTGAGGTTTAGTGTGAGTTCATTACAAAACCAGTAGAAAATCAAAAAATAGAGAGGGGAATTAAACTAGTAATGAAGCTCTACAAATTCCTTGCTTGAATCTTCAATCCTTTGCTTGAATCCACTCCTCCAAGGCTAGCAGTCACCCTTAGTGTCTTTAGGTCTCTCCAAGGGTTTCTACTAACAACCCTCTCTTTAATTTTCAACTCTCCTCCCTTCTTTAGCAAATTCTCTGCATAAAACTTATATGGGTAAAGTATACAGGGTATGACACGGCTCATGTTATGATCCGTGTTCTTATACGAAGGGTCAAGCAGTATGGTACACGAGGTCTGACACTCCCCGTGTCCTTTTGCGAGCAGCTCAGTGAGGCTTCGAAGCACGCAGAAAGATACAAGGCCATCCACACGGGGTTCCCATACCCCGTGTTCTTTGTCAGATGAGTGAATTTGCTTTGATTCTCCATAATTTGTATGGTTTTGGCTCTGAATCCTTTTCTAATGCTCTAATGAGTCACTTCAAAACCTGAGAACAAAATATCGAACATTCAAGTACCCTTTTCTAATTAATTTACACAAAATACTAAATAAATAAGTGATGAAACACATAAAATATAAGTGCAAATGTGCATTTATTAATTCCTCCATACTTGAGTCTTGCTCGTCCTCGAGTAAGGAAGTAAGAGAACAAAAATTTACTCCACTTTTTTGTTAATATCATCGAGCAATCATTTAGTAAATTAGAAATTAGGATCAAATCATGCAAGGCAACTAAATGAAAACAAAGCAACAAAATAAGTCAATCCTTAGCATAAAAGCAAAAGAGAAGAGCCTCATAGGTAAAGTGTTCACTCAAACTCTTAAGATAAAGCTTGTGTATACTCTTGAATCAATCAGCTCAGGACTTAATGTTACCATATGCTTACAAAAACTCTAGTCTCCACTACTATATTGTAAAATGCATGCAAATCAAAGGACTTTATTAGGGAAAATGATGAGGATAGAGGAAAGGAAGATTAAGGGATGAAAAGTGATAAAGTCAGAGAAGGGAAAAGACACATTGGCTTTAAGTTCGACCACTATCAGTTCCATTGCTCAACTTAGTATATTGCTTTACTTCTATTCTTTGCCTTAACTTTTTCTATAATAGCAAACAAAACTTTTCTTTCTTTCTTATTTCCCAACAAGCTTTTCTTCTTCTTCTTCTCAAATTATTTATTTAGCACCATTTTTTTAATTTTTAATTTTTATTTTTTTAAAATCAATTTACCCAACTGAGCAGCTCTATGTAAGAACCTCTAAATGATAGCCAAATTCATTTAATGTGTCTAAGTTTCCTTAAACTCTGAAGTTGAAGTTCACTTGGGCAGTGGCTTTGAATGCACATAGGATGGGCTAGGCTTGAAATGAGGGTCCAAGGTTCAAGGTGGCTAACTAGGGGCAAAGCTAAAAATAGTCTAGAGTAAATCAAAGAAGGGATTCAAATAAGCAAAACAAATAAAAAGAGTGAAGAAACATGGCCTCATCATTTTTGACATGCAAAATACATAAAATATAGCCTTAAAAAGAGCAAATGCAAGTTCTAGAGCAAAAAGTCAAGAGTGAGACATAATCCTTCAAGAAAATAAGAATGAGCCTTAAATTCTAATGTGAAAAGTTGCTCAATAAGCTCAAGTCTCACGAGGATCAATTATGCTCATTACTTTTAGCTTCAAGCTTTAAATTTTCCTTACTAAGTTACTAGTTAATCATTAAAAGAGTAAGGCATGAACAAATCCACTTTAGTCAAAAGATTACCCTAAAAAAATTTAAAAATTTTTACACATGATTGTATTTGGAGTAAATTCCAGTACTCTAAATCAATCAAGCAGATTCAAGTGCAATACATTCTAAAAGCTATTCCCCCACACTTAAAATTGGACATTGTCCTCAATGTACCAAAAAAAAGGTAAATGGAAAAGAGATAGAGAAGAGATGGGGGACTGGAACTTTCCTGATAAGTGGAGCGTTGTTCTTAATTACAAAACATGGCTTCTGGGGGATCCACAAGCAGAGAAAGATTAGGAGACAAAGAAGAGACTGCTAATGTAAAAGAAAGGAGATGCATTACTAGGATAAAATATGCCGTAAGTTAGTTATTACAGACATAAATAGTAAGAGTGCAAGAAAATAAAAGAGAAAAAGTTAAAGTAATAAAAACTAAATGAAAGTGCATCACCAATATAAGTATAGACCAAGATAAATGAGAATAGAAAAGAAGAATAAGTAAAAGGGAGAATATATAAGTAAAAGGAAAAAGTAATCTGAGCTACTAAGTAGGAGGATCTAGATCAGCTGGGAAAAAGGGGTGGAAAAGCTTGAAAAGGAGTTCAACCATGCTTTCAATGTGTCTGGATCTCCTGTCAAAGTCATCATAGAGGCCCTCAATCCTCGACTGACACTCAGATATGCGTTGAAGCTCAGTCAAGATATCTCGAAAATAAGCCTCAGATGAAACTCTTCCACCCGCAGAAGATGATGGACTCATATTAGGAGCTACATCAGCATCGCCATCATTTGCAAGAAAATCATGCTCATCCTCGGGGGGTGGCTGCTACACAGGCTGGATCCCTATAGCTAGAAGAATGCCCCTATGGAAGGGGGTCATGTGGGATGCTATAGAAAGGGATCCATAAGGTCGATCAAAGAGTCCCAACCACCTGGCTAGTCTGGTAATGTATGGACCAGCAGCAATGCTCCTAGCTCGTCTGTCTGATGCCTGAGCTGAAAAAAAGTGTGCAAATATAGCTCTAATATGGATGGGGATTCTTTGTATCATGCTGTGCAGGAAGAGGATATCAGTTGTGCTCACTACTCCGTGACTATGCCCCCGACCACTCAAAGTATGATTGAAAATAGAGTGGATGACTCGCCATGTGACTCTCCGGAGGTTAGATGCATTGCTCTTTGTCGGATCATAAGTGCTCCCAATAGCAATGTTGGACCATACTTGTCACTCTTGGGTCCCATGTGACAATCCTATCAGAATATCCTGATACTTAAGGGTGGCTACAAAGTCTTCAGAGTAAATTCCTATGTGTACTGATAGCTGGGTCACACTTATAGAATATATAACTTTCCCGAGGCAGAACTGCACTGTATTAGCAAAATCAACAGTGTCGAAGAATCTCTTCAGATAGAAGGTGCTGAGAAACTCCAAGGTAAGTTCTCTATAAGTAGGCTCTATGATCTGAAAGAATTTCTCCCAAGCACCTACACTGATGAACTCTCTGATCTTATCTTCAAGGTCAAACTCCCTCAAGACTGCCCAATCTATGTATCGACCTTCCACAAATGATCGGTCTTTGTGTTTATTAAATGCCTGGATATGGGCATCATTTGTGAATTCTAGGAGTTGGGAGGTAGCTGGTCCTCTACAGGAGGTCCCTCTAGAAGTACTGCCTTTAGAGGTCCTCTTAGCAGCCATCTTCTATCTTTTTGACATGATCTGTAAGGGAAAACTAGAATGTGAGAGAGAATTTTTAGAGTTTCACTATAAATTGGACAGTTCCAGGTTTAGATAGTGTTAATCAGCAGAATTCAAGGCTAGAAATTCAGCAAGCAATTCTAATATCCATCCAATGTCAAAGGAAGTGCAATTCAAAGCTTATGTCATCAATGCAAGTAAGTGAGCAAATCAAATGAGGTAAATCATGTAATCAGGTTCCCCAAGTAAACATTAAACTCTAAAGGATTTAACTTCAATTAGTAAGATCTAGCTAAAGAAAAATTCTGACGATATGAACATCCCTATAAGTCCTACCATTCATTGAAGCTCAATAAACACATCTTCAAAGAATTCAAGGAAAAGGCATCTTACCTCGTGAATTTCAAAGAAAAACCCTAAGTTACTGGTTAAAGCCCAAGAGGAACCCAAATCTTGCAATTGGACCGATAAAATCAAAGATTAAATAGTAAAATTGCTTCGAATAGTTAAGTAAAACACTTTAATCGGTGTATTTTGGCAAAAGAACAACTAAAAATGAGTGTAGAAAAAATAGGTCACAGTGGGTGCTGAAGAAGATGAAGTAAAATGGAGGAATTTTAGCCATTGAAAGCTTGTTCGCCTAGGAACATGGGGTATGACACGGCCCATGTTGTACCCTGTGTTCTTCTGCGAATAGGTATTCTGAAGAACAAGTGTATAGAGGAATTTTCGCAAAAATACACAGGGTCTGACATACCCTATGTTGTACCTTGTGTTTCTCGTTGGAAGGCTTTTTGAAGACTTCGCAATAGTACATGGGGTTTGACACGGCATGTGTTGACTCCCGTGTTCTTCTCTGGAAGGTTCTTATGTTAAAAAATTCTTATCATTGGTTTAGTCAGTAAGGTATACGGTGTTCGACACACCTTGTGTTCTACACCGTGTATCTCACTAGAATGTCATTAAATGCAAAAAATTTCAATACCAACCAGACAGTGAGGTATACGAGGTTTGACATTCCCCGTGTTCTACACCGTGTATCTCACTGGAATGCATTTTGAGCCTTCTATGCATGAAAATGAATAACAAAAATGCATATATGCCTAATTTACCCAAAAACAAAGACCAAGTGCAACAAATGAGCATCTTAAATCAATAACCAATAACTTAAATGCCTCAAACTAGTCAGAAACTTAGAGAAAAAATGGGAAAAACGAAGATTAAAAGCAATAAAAATAGAAAAATTTGTTTGGGTTGCCTCGCAAGAAGCGCTTGTTTAAGGTTATAAGCTCGACCCCTGTTTCAATCAGTCTAGAGCTGCCATTATCGGTGGTCCGGCAACATGGTGTTTCAATCTCTGGCCATTAACCTTGAAATTGCCAATGCTCTCACTCCAAATTTCTCCAGCTCCAAATGGATACACTTTTTTTCACATGAAATGGCCCAATCCATCTTGTTTTGAGCTTTCCTGAAAAGAGTTTAAATCTGGAACTAAATAATTGTTAGTATATATGCCCTAAAACTAATTATATTAGTGATTGTCATTTTGAATCATGTTATTTTAATGGTAATTTTAATTATTATATTTATATATATTGTCTGCATAATATATTCAATTATGATAATAACCTTAGAATAATTGTATTCTTAAATGTCCCTAGTCATATATCATTATGGATTAGGTTGCTTTGATATGTTAAGACTAACATGTGTGTAGACTTATATGGGATATTAAGTTTACACATGAGTACAAGTTAGAGAACTTTTATACTGGACCGACCCATATTAAGAACACTAGATGGATCGTTATATGAGTGTCATGAGTGGTTCTTAGTAATCATTATTAATATGGTCATTTGACCTGAGATCACTAAGGTTCCCTACATGTGAGTTTCATATTTTGATACTATTCTATATTACTAATGGTTGAGTGAATGCAAGGGTAGATATTGGATATGTCACATATCATGCGGAGGGATTTGTGTGATCAAGATGGGATTTGTCCCTCCTATATAACAGGAGTAACATCTGTGGGCCCATTGATTAAGTAAAGTTGAGAAAATGCATGGCCATGCTCAGATGAATTGACATGGGATGTCGATTACATTTGTTTCAGTCAGCTTATTTAGGAATCAAGAAACCTTAAGATTGGGCTATATGAGAATGACACGGTCCATGTCTCGTACTCAATCTAGATGTATAGGACAAAAAGACATAGGTGATGATTACGTGTAAAGGTTTAGTCAAATTACCGACTTTTTCATTACTTGGGTAACAATGATGTGTTGCTAGACACCGATCATTGTTTATGATCATTAATATGATCAATGGTCATTGCTAATGTAATGAGAGCCAGTAGGGTCGCATACTTAGAGCTTAGTAAATTTGGAATTAATGGACCAAATTGTTTGGGCCTAATATTTAGGAATTCATGTTATAATTATAAGGCTTAATAGTAAGCCTATAATTGTACATGGAATAAAGTCCAAATAGGTTAGGTTTTTCTATGTACCTATTTAAATAG
This sequence comes from Sindora glabra, assembly GCA_020226215.1. Classification (NCBI taxonomy): domain Eukaryota; kingdom Viridiplantae; phylum Streptophyta; class Magnoliopsida; order Fabales; family Fabaceae; genus Sindora; species Sindora glabra. The sequence goes on along the minus strand of CM035230.1, from coordinate 58,908,969 downwards.
GCTTGTTGGGTAATAATAATTGATATTATTATCATTATTCACGCACCCCAAAAAGGCACAGAAAAATCCTAGCACCTCTCCTTGACCAAAACCCTTGAAGAGGCGTAGCTAGCACTACGAGGTGAAAGGAGATCAATTCCAACTGGTGTTTGTGTGGACATTCATCGATGATTCACGGGTTCATGTGGATACTTCAGAGTCTTCGGCCGAAAGGAAGTTGAAAAGATGATCAAGGACCGAGTTCTAGAGTCATTAACAAAGGTATTGAACAAACCCTTATTCCAATTTAACGTTTTTACATGGATCCGGTGGATGGGATCGGTTTATTCCGTTGTGCTCGTATGGCTCCTGATCCCAACAATAACAACACCAAGTCTTCCTTCATGGAATTTTCTTCTGAGAATGCACTTGTTGTGCCAAATCTTTGTTCTTTCTTTGTATATCTTGGCATTGTCATAAGCATCATTTCTCAGTTTTTCAAGTCCAAGAAGTTGAAGCTTTCTTTTCTCCCCAGCGGATTACAAGTCAAAGTTTAGCAACTTTATTGCCCAATATACCTTGTGTTCAATCTCTACTGGCAAATGACAATGCTTCCCATAAATAAGCCTAAATGGTGCCATTCCAATGGGAGTCTTGAAAGCAGTCCTGTAGGCCCATAAGGTGTCATCCAACTTGAGGGCCTAATTTCTACTTGATCTAGACACAGTTTTCTCTAATATGCTCTTAATTTCTCTATTTGAAAGCTCTACTTGTCTACTGGTTTGTGGGTGATATGGAGTAGAGATCTTATGGGTTACACCATACCCTTTTAAAAGGGATTGAAATTAATTGATAATGAAGTGAGACCCTCCATCATTGATGACTGTTCTAGGTATCCTAAATCTAGGAAACAACACTTTCTTGAAGAATCTAACTACAACTTTTGCATCACATGTCTGAGTGGTAATTGCCTCCACCCATTTGGAAACATAATCAATCGCCACAAGTATATATTTGTTACGCAATAAGGTAAGAATGGTCCCATGAAATCAATTCCCCAGACATTGAATATTTCGACTTCCAAAATGTTGTTCAAAGGCATCTCGTGCCTTTTTGATATATTACTAACTCTCTGACACTGGTCACATGAAGTTACATAGTGATCAACATCCTTGAATAGAGTTGGCCAATAGAAACCTACCTGGGCAATCTTTGCAGCTGTTCTTAAGGTATCGAGGTGTCCTCCATAGGGGGAGGAGTGACAATGGAACAGAATACTAGCAATTTCTTCCTGAGGTACACACCTTTTGAATAAGCCATCGGCACATCTTCTATAGAGAAGAGGATCATCCTAAAAATAATGTTTCACCTCTACTAAGAACTTCTTTTTTTGCTGATATCCTACATCCGGAGGCAAAACACCACTCACGATGTAATTAACATAGTCGGTAAACCATGGGATAGTTGAAGAAGAGACAGCCAATAGATAATCATCTAGAAGGGAATCATTTATTGGCATCTCTTTGTCTACCTCATCTTTTAACTCCTGCTTCAACCTTGAAAGGTGATCAGCCACAACATTCTCAGTACCCTTTTTATCTCAAATTTTTAGATCGAATTCTTGTAACAAAAGAATCCATCTGATTAGGCGAGGCTTAGCTTTTTTCTTTTTCAAAAGGTATCTGATTGCTGTATGATCCGTAAAGACTATCACCTTAGAATCCACCAAATAGGATCGAAACTTGTCAACTGCATAAACTACTGCAAGAAGTTCCTTCTCAGTTGTAGCATAATTCAATTGAGCCTCATCCAAAGTCTTGTTGACATAGTATATGGCATGAACCTTCCTATCCTTCCTCTATCTGAGTACCACTTCTACTGCATAGTCGCTAGCATCGCACATCACCTCAAATGGTAGATTCCAGTCCGGTGCTTGCATGATTGGGGTAGAAATCAAGGCCTTCTTTAACCTGTAAAATGCATCCAAACAATTTTGATTAAAATCAAAGGCAATATCTTTTGCAAGTAGGTTAGTTAAAGGTTTGGCAATTTTAGAGAAATCCTTGATGAAGCATCGGTAAAAGCTGGCGTGTCCCAGAAAACTTCTCACTCCCTTTACAGAAGTTGAGGAAGGTAATTTCTCTATGATTTCCACCTTAGCCTTGTCTACCTTAATACTATGCTCTAATACTTGATAACCAAGGACAATCCTTTCTCTTACCATAAAATGGCATTTCTCCCAGTTGAGTACTAAATTTACCTCCTCACATCTCTGCAGCACCTGAGATAAATTAGTTAAACAATTATCAAAGGAAATACCATATATAGAAAAATCATCCATAAAGACCTCCATAATGTTTTCAATAAAATCAGAGAAAATAGCCATCATACAACGTTGAAACCTCACTCCCTTTACAGAAGTTGGGGGAGGTAGTTTCTCTATGATTTCCACCTTAGCCTTGTTTACCTTAATACTATGCTCTAATACTTGATGACCAAGGACAATTCCTTCTCTTACCATAAAATGGCATTTCTCCCAGTTGAGTACTAAATTTACCTCCTCACATCTCTGCAGCACTTGAGATAAATTAGTTAAACAATTATCAAAGGAAATACCATATACAGAAAAATCATCCATAAAGACCTCCATGATGTTTTCAATAAAATCAGAGAAAATAGCCATCATACAACGTTGAAATGTAGCAAGAGCATTACATAAACCAAAAGGCATTCTCCTATATGCAAAAGTTCCATAAGGACATGTAAATGTGGTCTTTTCTTGATCATTTCGATGTATAGGAATTTGGAAGAAACCAGAATAACCATCCAAGTAATAGAAATGTGAATGCTTAGCTAACTTTTCTAACGTTTGATCAATAAAGGGGAGAAGGAAATGGTCTTTTTAGGTTACTTTATTCAATTTTTTATAATCTATACACATCCTCTAACCCGTAACAGTCCTAGTGGAAATTAGCTCATTATTGTCATTTTTTACTCTAGTTAAGCCCCATTTCTTAGGAATAACATGTACCGGACTAACCCACTAACTATCTGAAATTGGGTAAATTACCCCAGCATCTAGCAACTTCACTATTTTTTTTTTTTCAACTTCTTTCATGTTTAGATTTAGCCTTCTCTGATGTTTAATGGAGGGCTTACTATCTTCCTCTATCAATATCCTATGCATGCATATTGAAGGACTAATCCCTTTCAAGTTAGAAATTGTGTACCTTAAAGCTTTTCTATGCAATCTAAACTGCCTAAGCAATTTTTCTGTTTCAAGGGCATTTATATTTGCATTTACTATCACAGGATAAGTGGAGTAGGGTCCTAGAAATTCATATATGAGGGTAGATGGGAGTGGTTTCAATTCTACTTTAGGTGGTGTCTCTTCCTCAGTGGAGGGATTTTTAGACTTCACTTCCAATGATTCAATTGCTTCAAGGAGGGAAAGTGGTGGGCTTACCTCTAAAAATTCTGCATATGCAGCAATCTCCTCATTTTCAGCAACTTCATCTGTTACTAGACATGCTTCAAGTGGATCTTGAAGGCACCTCATGAGAAGTTTTTCTTTCACAACCTTATCTAACACATCAATCCTGCATATTGAATATTCATAAACAGGTAATTTAATTGATTCATTCAAATTAAACTCAACTTTTTCATCTCCCACAGATAATAAAAGCTTTTCATTTCTGACATAAATCAAAACACCCACAGTAGCAAAAAAAGGTCCACCCAAAATGATAGGGATTTGTGTATCTTCTTCCATTTTAAGTACAACAAAATCAACAGGAATGAAAAACTTACCAACCTTGATAGGTATATCCTCAAGTATACCTACTAGGTATTTTACAGAACGGTCTGCTAACTGAAGTGAAACTGTGGTGGGCTTCATTTCTTCTCTCTTCAGTCTCTTTGCAACTGACAATGGCATGAGGCTCACACTTGCTTCTAAATCACATAATGCCTAGTCAATAGGAACATTTCCAATCACATAAGGAATGGAGAAGCCATTTGGGTCCTTGAGTTTGGGAGATAGTTTATTCTGGATGATGGCACTACACTCCTCTGTTAGGGCTACAGTCTCATACTTCTCTACCTTCCTTTTGTTTGAGAGGATGTCCTTCAAGAATTTTGCATATGATGGCACTTGTGAAAGAGCATAAGTGAAGGGGATATTGATATACAATATCTTCAATACTTCTAAGAACTTCCTAAACTACTTGTCAAGTTTAGCCTTTGCTAGTCTTTGAGGATAAGGGATAGGTGATTTGTATAGTTTTGGAGGGACATACTTTGGCTTTTCAGGTAATTCCTCTTCTTTCACTTCAGCATTATTAGGATTTGAAACCTTTTTGCCTTCTTTATGTACTTCTCCCTCAACCATCTCTTCTTCACCCTCTTGAGTAGCATTTGGAACCTTCAATAGCCTTCCACTCCTAAGAGTGATTGCCTTACAATGATCCTTGGGATTTGATTCAGGTTGCGTAGAGAGTTGACCAAAAGCTCTAGAAGAAGAAGTAGAGCTTGTTGAGCTATTTGAGTCTCCAACATTTTTTCATGTGTGGCTAATGAGTCAACTTGGGAGGATAATTGCCTAATGGAGTCCTCCATGGCTCTACCATGCTGCCTAAACTCTTCATTAGTTTTCTCTTGGGAAATGAGAAATTTCTTTAAGAGGCCTTCTAATTTAGAAGTAGAAGAAGGTTGAGCTGATGGGTTGTAGGGTCTTTGGTTTTGAAAATTGGGTGGTGGTGGTCTATTGTGAGTGTTTTAAGTGTTGTATGGCTGGTTAGGCTTGTAGGATAGATTTAGGTGGTTTCTCTATGATGGGTTGTAGGTGTTTCTAAAGGGTTCATTTGGATTCTTCTGTCCATACCCACTGTTGTGCACATAATTCACTTGCTCAATGAAATCTTGCCCTAATTTATACTTAGTTGCCATGTGACCTATCATACCACAAATCTCACAAGGAAGGTCAGTAGCACCTGTAGCATTTACACTATTAACTTGAAATTTATCAAATTTAGCCATAAGTGCATCTACTTTGCTACCTAGACTTCCTAATGCATCTACTTTAGCTGACAAATCATTAAAAGCATCTAATTCATACTTACCTAGAGCTTTCCTTGAAGATCCTCTCTCATTTGACCATTGGTAGTGGTTCAAGGCCATGTCCTCAATCAATTCATATGCTTCATCCAACCTTTTATTCATCAAAGCACCTCCAGTAGCAGCATCCACAGTAAGCTTGGTATTGTAGCTTAAACCATTGTAGAAAGTGTGAAGAACTAGCCATTTCTCCAGCCCATGATGTGGGTACAACCTCAAAAGTTCTTTATATCTATCCCAGGTATCAAATAGAGATTTCCTTTTTCTCTGAGAGAATGTGGTAATTTCATTTCTTAATTGAGCAGTCTTGCTTGGAGGGAAATATCGTGACAGAAAAGCCCTCAGTAGCTCTTCCCATGTGGTAATAGATCCTGCTGGTAAAGAATGTAACCAAGCCTTTACTCTATCCCTTAAGGAGAATGGGAAGAGTCAAAGCTTGATGGCATTCGCTGCCACACCATTTATCTTGATTGTATCACAATATTCTAAGAAAATTTGAATGTGGAGGTTGGGATCCTCCATTGGTCCTCCACCAAACTGGTTTTGCTACACCATAGACAAAAGAGCTGGCTTCAATTCGAAGTTATTAGCCTCAACAGTAGGCCTCCTTATACTAGATTGAAGCCCAATTGCATTAGGTGCTGCAAATTCTCTAAGGGACCTGTTATCCATGCCTTCAGTCACTATTTCAATGTTAATTGGCTCTTGGATATGTACTGGTTTTTACTCTCTCCTTCTCCTAAGCAGAGTTCTTTCAATCTCCGGATCTAAGTCAAGAATTCCTTCAAGCCTTCTCCTTCGCATATACAAAATTTTCTGCAAAAAGAGTAGGTAATACTTGAACAGAACAAAATAAGAAAGAAATTCTATATAAAAATAAGAAAATCAGAACAAGATAAATTAAGAACTAAAAAAAAATGAATCGACTAGTCCAATTCACTCAAAAGTTTATGTTAATATTAACTAATTTCAATCCTCGGCAATGGTGCCAAAAACTTGACTTGAATCCGCAAGTGCACGGGTTTAGTCGAGTTATAGTATAAAAGATATCATCTCCACATGGATTGAGTGTTGAATACTAACTAAATTTCAAGGTAAATTATCTAAGTGTACTAATTGTGATTGTGAATTAAGAGTAAAATGTGAAACAAAGTTTAGTTATAAAAAAGGAAGCAAATGGAACTAGTATGAATTAAGTAAAGATTTAATTCAAATGGGGTGGAAATGTACTCAGCTTTAGGGTTTCCGTGTGCTATTCATTATGGAATGAAGATAATATTCTATCCCAGTTTACTGTTAATTTAGATTGTTGTATTATTGAAAATAAGTTATACCTCATTGCAAGGCTACTAGCTACTAACCAATAAATAAAGTGCCCAAAATTTCTCTAGTAATCACTCACCTAGGTTGCATTAACAATGCTTTGAGAATCCAATTTTAGACATTTCATCTTGTGCAGAAGAATCCAATTAGCTTAATTCCTAAGTCTAATAGAGATTCCCAATGATTATGCAATGTTTGATTAATTAATTAGTCATTCCAACCTAGAATCAACTAATCCTTTACACAAATCTAATATTTCGGAAGTATTAGGTTGTTGAATTACAAAATAGCATAATCAAATCATAAATCAACAATAAATCAAGCTAGATTATATTAAAATTAAATCCATAAATCCATGCATAAATCTACCCCAGCTGAGCACTGAGGTTTAGTGTGAGTTTATTACAAAACCAGCAGAAAATCAGAAAATAGAGATTGGAATCAAACTAGTCATGGAACTTTACAAATTCCTTGCTTGAATCTTCAATCCTTTACTTGAATCCACTCCTCCAAGGCTAGCAGTCACCCTCAGTGTCTTTAGGTCTCTCCAAGGGTTTCTACTGATGGCATTCTCTTTACTTTTCAGCTTTCCTCCCTTCTTTAGCAAATTCTCTGCATAAAACTTATATGGGTAAATTACACGAGGTATGACACAGCCTGTGTTGTGACTCGTGTTCTTATACGAAAGGTCAGGCAGTATGGTACATGAGGTCTGACACTCCCCGTGTCGACCCCTATGTTCTTTTGTGAGCAGCTCAGTGAGGCTTTGAAATACACAGAAAGATACATGGCCATTCACACGGGGTTCCCATGCCCCGTGTTCTTTGTTAGATGAGCGAATTTGCTTTGATTCTCCATAATTTGCATGGTTTTGGTTTCGGATCCTTTTCTAATGCTCTAATGAGTCACTTCAAAACCTAAGAATAAAATATCGAGCATTTAACTACCTTTTTCCAATTAATTTGCACAAAATACTAAATGAATAAGTGATGAAACACATAAAATATAAGTGCAAATGTGCATTTATCAATCTACTTTATCATAATTAGGCAATGACCCTTTTTTAGCTAGCCTATCCATACAATGTTAACTAATATGGCCAGGTTG